>WNGS01160430.1:19781314-19807344 GCA_020271785.1 Procambarus virginalis
AATATTAACTCCACGAAGTTAATTTTAGCTGTTAACGAGGTTGTTAAATGCTGCTTAGTTTATCTTTGCTGCTCTAGACGCCGAGAAGTGTAGATGGAAACGCCATAATTTATTGGTCTCTAATTGTGTCATGAAGAGAGATCGTTTCCCTACCTTGAGTGATGGTTCCCTTGTCAAGATAGTTGGTTACTCTGTTATTAAGGGATAGTTACCCCTGTCATTAATGGGAAGTTACCCCCCTGTCATTAAGGGGTGATTACCCCTGTAATTATGGGTTTGTTACCTCAGTCATTAAGCGGTAATTACCTCCTTTTCACGAGGACAGAATATTCGGGTATGTATATCTTGAGGTTACCTTGAGATGATTTCGGGGCTTTAGTGTCTCAGCGACCCGGTCCTCGACCAGTCCTCCTTCTTGTTACAAACCCCCAGGAAACAGCCCGTGACCTCATTTCAGAGCACAGTCACACTACATACTGTGCTGCTTCACGATAGTACACAAGTATGCATAGTTGAGTCAACCCATCTACGTTTCTCGTAAAGTTAAGGGAAGGGGTCCATTTGGTGACCTTATTCCTGTACACACACACAACACACACACCACACACACACACACACACACACACACACACACGCACACGCACACACACAGCACACACACACACACACAAAAGGCACCAGGAGTATTCTTAAAAAGAGCGAAAGGCGATCAGAGTCATGCCGTCCTGCAGTACACAACTAGTGGTAACTAGAGTGAAGGGACAACACACACACACACACACCACCAACAGCACAGTACACGCACACACACACACACACACACACACACACACACACACACACACACACACACACGCACACACACAGAACATGCAGTAACCAAGCCTTGGGCCTCTCAGACAATCCACAAAACATACCCTCCAGGCAGGACACATCCTACAAGCAACGGCTGAATATATTCTCCCTCTTGCCACAGAGGGAAGTCATCCAAAAGTGTTATGGGGCCGACGGTGGGGTAATATATGGGTGTGTCTAAGGTCGCGTGTCGTGATTCTTGACCAGATTTATCAGGGCCTGGCTGTGTTAGTAGGGAGGACCTGATGGAGACGAGGCCAGATTCACAAAGCAGGTACGCAAGTACTGACGAACCTTGTACGTCTTTTCTCAAACTTTGGCGGCTTTGTTTACAATTATTAAAAAGTTAATGAGCTCCAAAGCACCAGGACACTGTTTATAACAATAACAACAGTTCATTGAGAAGTTTTCATGCTTGTAATGAAAGTTTTCATGCTGTTTAATAAATGTAATCAAAGCCGTCAATGATTGACGAATGATTTACAGGTTCGTAAGTGCTTGCGTGCTAGTTTGTGAATCTGGCCCCTGGTCTACAACAACGACAATGGTATATCACTGCTTGGGTATATGTTATGTGGGTTAAGAAAATGTTATTTTTTTCTCTTCGTATTTCTTACCCTTCGGGCGTTGAACAAGGTTAAGAACATGGAAACATGATTCTTTCAAAGCTGTAGAGTAGCTGAATATCCTCAGGTCCAGCGGGTAAACGGCGGGAGTAAGTCCCTCTCGCCTAACAGTAGCTGAATATCTACCCTTCACCACCTTCCCTACCCATCACCACCTTCCCTACCCTTCACCACCTTCCCTACCCTTCACCACCTTCCCTACCCATCACCACCTTCCCTACCCATCACCACCTTCCCTACCCTTCACCACCTTCCTACCCTTCACACCTCCCTACCCATCACCACCTTCCCTACCCTTCACCACCTTCCCTACCCTTCACCATCTTTACTACCCATCACCACCTTCCCTACCCTTCACCATCTTTACTACCCATCACCACCTTCCTACCCTTCACCATCTTTACTACCCATCACCACCTTCCCTACCCTTCACCATCTTTACTACCCATCACCACCTTCCCTACCCTCACCACCTTCCCTACCCTTCACCATCTTTACTACCCATCACCACCTTCCCTACCCTTCACCCATCTTTACTACCCATCACCACCTTCCCTACCCATCACCACCTTCCCTACCCTTCACCACCTTCCCTACCCATCACCACCTTCCCTACCCATCACCACCTTCCCTACCCATCACCACCTTCCCTACCCTTCACCACCTTCCCTACCCTTCACCACCTTCCCTACCCTTCACCACCTTCCCTACCCATCACCACCTTCCCTACCCTTCACCACCTTCCCTACCCTTCACTACCTTCCCTACCCTTCACCACCTTCCCTACCCATCACCACCTTCCCTACCCTTCACCACCTTCCCTACCCTTCACTCCCTTCCCTACCCTTCACCACCTTCCCTACCCTTCACCACCTTCCCCTACCCTTCACCACCTTCCCTACCCTTCACCACCTTCCCTACCCTTCACCACCTTCCCTACCCTTCACTACCTTCCCTACCCATCACCACCTTCCCTACCCTTCACCACCTTCCCTACCCTTCACCACCTTCCCTACCCTTCACCACCTTCCCTACCCTTCACCATCATTACTACCCTTCACCACCTTCCCTACCCTTCACCACCTTCCCTACCCTTCACCACCTTCCCTACCCTTCACCACCTTCCCTACCCTTCACCACCTTCCCTACCCTTCACCACCTTCCCTACCCTTCACCACCTTCCCTACCCATCACCACCTTCCCTACCCTTCACCACCTTCCCTACCCTTCACCACCTTCCCTACCCTTCACCACCTTCCCTACCCTTCACCACCTTCCCTACCCTTCACTACCTTCCCTACCCTTCACCACCTTCCCTACCCTTCACCACCTTCCTTACCCTTCACCACCTTCCCTACCCTTCACCACCTTCCCTACCCTTCTCCACCTTCCCTACCCTTCACCACCTTCCTTACCCTTCACCACCTTCCTACCCTTCACCACCTCCTTACCCTTCACTACCTTCCCTACCCTTCACCACCTTCCCTACCCTTCACCATCATTACTACCCCTTCACCACCTTCCCTCATCTTCATAACCTTCTCTCTCCTTCTCTATTTTCCCTGTCACTATCTTCTGTCTCCATCGCAATTTTCCATCACCTTCACCATCTTCCCTATCTTTCACCATTTTCTCTCTCCTTCACTATTCTTCACCTCTCTTCACTGCCTAATAATTATGAGCTCATTTGATGGTTATCTGGGATATGGGCGACGGTGTTTGGACAAGGACAACACTTTCAGTGCCTGCCATCAGAGCTATTTTCCCAACATACGCCACTGTCCAGAATCACTGAGACAGCTTTCAAAATCATCTTCGCACTTTCCAATCTAACTATATTATAATGATCTCTGATATAAAATTGACATCATTTTTTTTCAAAGCTCATAAGAGCAACTTTTATAAATTTGTGAAGCACATAAAATTAACGTAAGATTTAAGCGTTTTAAAAATGGTGGGTTCAAGCGTTCTAAAAATATGGGTGTGTTCTCTGCTGATGTTCGGCGCATCTCTGATTCACCGACAAAACGTAGAAGAGGAAAAGACCCATGACAACCTTCAGGTGGTGAAGACTCAGGTCCAGGAGCTGGCAAGATAGCCACAATTCAATGAATTTCCTCGTGCAGATACTCGTGAAGATAAACATCATATCTCCCAACCCCACCTGCGACCCCACACTGCTTCAGAACGTAGACCAAACCTCATTTTATCACAGGCTTCCTGTGATCGGTTCTTTCCAGCGCCAGCAAGAAGCCCAGTGGAAAATAAACGGACTATCAAAATTTCTTTGGGAAGTTTTCGAGATCCCGAAAGGGTTCCACTTCGAGGCCGCCTAACCTGGGGATCCTGGGTTGAGTATACTTACCAGGCTTTGTGTTTTTCCATCATCATGCGACTCGTTACTACGTACGTACACGACTAAAATGAACGGTTCTGTGTGGAGGAGGTTCAGACCAGATGGTGTGAAGGCCATTGAAGGGACTCAACCACCAAACAAGGGATTATGGGTGGTGATAAGGAATGCGATAACAGAACAAGGGTGACAGAGACTTTGCCTGGTTGACAAGGTTGAGGGCTGAGTGAAACGTCGAACCTCACAACAAGTGACTTAGAAGAGTCATTAAGTCGATTCTCGACCAGGCACCAAACTGTAGTGTATTGGCATCGTATGTGTACGGTCTTTTAGAGTTCGTACGTGGTTCGGTCTGTTAAGGAAGTCGTACGTGGGTACGGTCTGATAGTTCGTACGTAGTTACGGCCTGTTAGGCTCGTACGATGGTACGGTCTGTTAGCTCGTACGTGGTACGGCCTTTTTTAACGTACGGGTACGGCCTTTTTTAACGTACGTGGTACGGGCTTTTTTAACGTACGTGGTACGGCCTTTTATAACGTAACGTGGTACGGCCTTTTTTGAACGTACGTGTACGTTCGCCATTTCCTTCCCCTCGTTCACCCCCTCTCTACAGTTCCCCTTTCTGTGTGTGTGTACTGTGTATTTACTATTTAGTACTGTAAATATCGAGCTATTAGACTCATGGGCCCCGCCTCTTCAAAACTCTCCGTCGGTTGTCTCAATGAACTGACTCCTGTCCTTGAAGTAGCTTGGCGCTTTCTCCTGGTTTGTTCCTTTCCCCTAACCTATTGTTTATCTGATAATATTCCACAGTCGTAATGATCTTGGTTATCTGAGATGATTTCGGGGCTTTAGTGTCCCCGCGGCCCGGTCCTCGACCAGGCCTCCACCCCCCAGGAAGCAGCCCGTGACAGCTGACTAACTCCCAGGTACCCGGTACTTAACATTTACCTACTTGCTATAAAGAAAATTAATGGTGAGCTTTCTCTCCCTCAGACACGAGCCGTGGACGGGGCTCGCTCCCTACTCTGATGATTAGAGTTTAGCAGACTTTTTGTCTGTTGGAAAGTTGGCCACTGAAACCTAACTAATCCTAACACTGAAACTAACTAACTAAACCTAACTAACTTAACCTAACCTAACCTAACACACCACAAGTTCTTCCCTCTCTCCGGGAACAAAAACTTTAAAGTTCTGTTTAAACTGTTTAAGTTTTAAGGTCGGGCGAAGCTTTCACGTTTTAATAATGATTTTAAAAGCACACAACCACACCCCACCCACACACACACACACACACACACACACACACACACACACACACACACACACACACACACACACACACACACACACCACATTCACCGCTTCATACCGGGAAAATAGGTTTTAGATGAGGTATATCCTGCACATCCAACCTCCCTGATCTTTAACGATAGTTACTGAAATCATACAGGAAAGACCATATATATTATAATATACACATACAGACCACAAAACTCCGATAGCAGGACCCATTTATGCATGAAAATCATAACTATACACATCTAAACCATTACCTCTTTTTTTTATTTGTTTGGGTAGACGAAATCTTCAACCACATTGCATATAGATGAGCTTGTGTGTAAACACCACCTTGTCTGCAGTCTGAACATTGTCTACCAGAGCGTTAAAATTATGGAGAGTTAGTGAAATTAAAAGTTTCGGAAATCGACTTGAGAATGGTCCAGGACGGACCGAAACAACGTCGTCGTCCCTTCACCTTCTTCTAGTGTGAGGTCTGGTCATCAAGTTTCGGAATTGTTGACGTGTTTTCTGAATAGCTGAAGAGGCAGTAGCTTGGATGCGTTGCTGGGTAGGCAAAACCCACAACAAATTCTACGTTAGTTGGTTCATTAGAACGGGTTTGAACGAGCTACATCTATAAACTGTACTCGTCTGTTTACAACAATTGCAGTAGCAATACTTAAACCTCCATTACAATATCAACAACATTATCGTTTCTACGGTGCATAAATACAGCAATACAATATCAAATGATGCTAATACAAGTACCATATATATATATATATATATATATATATATATATATATATATATATATATATATATATATATATATATGCTATAGATCATGGTATAGATCATGTTATAGAAGCCTCTACGAACGTGAGCAAGTGGAAGGTGTCGTTCTTCAAGAGATGTTGTCCTGATGGTGTCGCAATGTTCGTGTAGATGTTCAGGTGCCATAGTTGGCTTATGTCTAGTACTCACAAAGCCACTGTAGAGAGCCTGTGTATGTCCAGTACTCACATAGCCACCGTAGAGAGCCTACGTATGTCCAGTACTCACAAAGCCACTGTAGAGAGCCTGAATGTCCAGTACT
This sequence comes from Procambarus virginalis, assembly GCA_020271785.1. Classification (NCBI taxonomy): domain Eukaryota; kingdom Metazoa; phylum Arthropoda; class Malacostraca; order Decapoda; family Cambaridae; genus Procambarus; species Procambarus virginalis. Next base: position 19,787,532 of record WNGS01160430.1, read on the forward strand.
CAAAGCCACCGTAGAGAGCCTGTGTATGTCCAGTACTCACATAGCCACTGTAGAGAGCCTACGAATGTCTTGTACTCACAAAGCCACTGTAGAGAGCCTGTGTATGTCCAGTACTCACAAAGCCACCGTAGAGAGCCTACGAATGTCTAGTACTCACAAAGCCACCGTAGAGAGCCTACGAATGTCTAGTACTCACAAAGCCACCGTAGAGAGCCTACGTATGTGTAGTACTCACAAAGCCACCGTAGAGAGCCTACGTATGTGTAGTACTCACAAAGCCACCGTAGAGAGCCTACGAATGTCCAGTACTCACAAAGCCACCGTAGAGAGCCTACGTATGTCTAGTACTCACAAAGCCAGCGTCGTGAGGTGCCTGGAGAGCCATGGCAACAAACCCACCAACGGATGCTCCAGCAAGGGTGAAAAAAGTTATCCTGTTCACAGACATTTATTGGCTGTTTGGGTCAGCCTTGTGCAGTATTGGGCCGACGAGAAAACCCCTTAAAGTGAGCCTATATATCCTCCAAACTTTTAGGCCTTGTGTTCATGGCTCAATAACTCCAACCGAACAAGACTTTTTTTTTGTAACCGGTTTCCGGCCCCTTCTAACATCCTGGGTCAATACAGGTCAAATAAATAAATCATTGATATTTATTTAAGTCAACAACTTAAGTCAAACAACTTGGAAGACAAAACAAAAAATGGTAGTTAATGTATTAAGAAAAAATTCTTTGTGGCTTATTTGTTCGAAATATTTACAATTTTCATTGATAATATCATTGTAATTATTTTAAAATGGCTCATTTTTTTTTCGTAATTCATTATTGAAAAATTCATCTGGTGAACGCAATTAATATTTTTGTCCCAAGTTGTGTTTCGTCCTAATTTGTTTTGACCTAGTCATGAATTTTTGTCTGAAATTGTTAGCAAAATGCGCTCATATATGATGTGCTAATTAAGGGTTATGTTGTCAGGGGGATAAGAAGCCTGGTGTTATATGGTCCTTATAGATCAATGACTGACCTTACCCTCCCCCCAGGATGCAACCTATAGCAGCTGCCTATAGCACCCAGGTACTAATTAATGCTAAGTGAACACAAGTGTGGTGGGGGGGGAAACGTGTCCAAACGTCTCCGTCCTTAGCTGGTTACTGTGTCTGTAAATTCAGTTTGTCTACACGATCTGAATTGACAGTAGCATGAGTCTTCAATTTAACTCAAAATCAGATGGATGTGTGTGTACATTTTTTGACTATATTTTATTCATATTTTTTCAGTATCGCTATGAATTGGTTCTCGCTATCGTATGTACGCTATCTAAAAATTTTATATCGAACAAAAAACTTTTTTTCTCTCGATACAATTTCGTTGTAGTCCGAGAATGTATCGAGAGAAACATTCCCCCCCTTTCTCTCTCTCTCTCTCTCTCTCTCTCTCTCTCTCTCTCTCTCTCTCTCTCTCTCTCTCTCTCTCTCTCTCACTTTCCCGTGGGCCGCTGAGACAAAGTACACAATCTGTTTTCCCATTCAATTGTTCCAAACCCAAAAAATCATGAAGACTCGCGAACGACGCTCGAGTCTCTCGCTTTCCTGCTTCACAATGTTGCTCTGAGCAAACTTTGCAACCAGTGTGTGGATTGTGTTCTTATCCACACAGCTTGTGTGTGCAACTCTGGCCTATGATACTGCCACAACAGTGCTGTGTTCAATATTGCTGTGTGTGTGTGTTGTTAGCGTTGGCGAGCGTGGCGGACTGATATTGGTCGGAACAGTATGAATTCTCAGTGTATGAAAACTCTCTCAGCAGAAAGCGAAGTTACTGTGAGGAATGACTTGAGAGTGGTGAGATATCAGTAGCGAGGTTCCACAGGGTTCTATCCTCGGACCTATCCTGTTTCTGATAGAACCTATCTGATAGAACCTCGGATCTATCCTGATGCTCATAATCGTCCAGAGGTTATAGACTCATTTATCTCAATGTTTGCTGATGATGCTAAAATTATGAGATGGGTTAAGACAGAGGTGGACGAGATGACCTGGATATACTGAAGGAATAGTTCAATACATGGCTACTAGAGTTTATCTCAAGCAAGTGTAAAGAAATGAAAATAGATGTAGGGAGCATGATGCAGGACACAAGATTCCAAGTGGGATATTAAATCCATCAAGAACCAGATAGAAAGATCTTGGGGTTAATGTTCACTGAACCTGTCCCCTTGAAGCCCACATCTAAAGGACATTATCAGCGGCATATGCTAGATTGGCCAGCATAAGAACTGCCTTTAGAAACTTGTGTAAGGAATCATTTAGAACCTTGTATACCACGTATGTCAGACCAATCCTGGAGTAAGCGGCTGCAGCGTGGAGTTCTTATCAAGTCAAACACAAAATGAAGTTAAAGAACGTTCAGAGCCACCAGACTAGTCCCAAAGCTGAGAGGTATGAGTTACGAGGAAAGGCAGCTGGGGTGAGACCTCACGTAACTGGAAGACAGAAGAGTTAGGGGAGACATGATTACCACCTGCATGATTATCAGAGCAATTGACAGGGTAGATAAAGGCTAACAATTTAACACTGGTGGTACACGAACAAGGGGACACAGGTGGGAACGTAGTACCCAAATGAGCCACAGAGATGTTAGAAATAATTTGTTCACTGTCAAAGTAGTTAATATATGGAATACCGTAGGAAGTGATGTGGTGGACACAAAGTACACTTGAAACTGTGTATGGAGTCAGCCTCCACCACATCGCTTCCTAATGCATTCCATTTGTCAACCACTCTGACACTAAAAAAGTTCTTTCTAATATCTCTGTGGCTCATTTGGGCACTCAGTTTCCACCTGTGTCCCCTAGTGCGTGTGCCCCTTGTGTTAAATAGCCTGTCTTTATCTACCGTATCAATTCCCTTCAGAATCTTGAATGTGGTGATCATATCCCCCCTAACTCTTCTCTCTTCCAACGAAGTGAGGTTTAATTCCCGTAGTCTCTGCTCGTAGCTCATACCTCTCAGCTCGGGTACTAGTCTGGTGGCAAACCTTTGAACCTTTTCCAGTTTAGTCTTATGCTTGACTAGGTATGGACTCCTGTGTGTGTGTGTGCATGTGTGTGTGGTGTGTGTGTGTGGTGTGTGTGTGTGTGTGGTGTGTGTGTGTGTGGGTGTGTGTGTGTGTGTGTGTGTGTGTGTGTGTGTGTGTGTGGTGTGTGTGTGTGTGTGGGTGTGTGTGTGTGTGGTGTGGTGTGGGTGTGTGCTCACCTATTTGTAGTAACGTATTTCCCTATTGCATATCTCCCGTCCAATTGATCTATCTTATCATCACTTTTAAATTATGAATGGAGTTTGCTTCTGCAATCTCTTCCTTTATTTCATTCTATTTTCCCCACCACCAAACGGTAGAAAACACTTTCTAACATTTCTATGACTCATTGATTCTCAAGCTCCCATCCGTGCTCTCTTGTTCAATTTGTAATCAGTATGAACATTTCCTCCTCTATTTTTCCCCCACTCTGTATTTCCCCTAAGTATTTTATACACCCCTATCATGTCTCTTCCTTTGTTAGAGTCTGTCTGTCTTTACATCTCATGCCTCACAATTCTGGGACCAGCTTCGTTGCAAAAATCTGACGCAATCCTCACCATCAATGTCAACCCCCAATAGTAACTCCACACCATCAGTGATAATCTGATCGTTTATATTCTGAGTGGCTGTGAACGCGTCTTTCCTCTCTGTTCACCTTTACGTCTTGAAAAACTTTCAGTCTCAGGAAGTCAACAGGTTTTTAATGGACCATTTGCAACAGGCGTTTCGTTCACACATTAACCTGCACGGCGATACGTATTGGAAAAAAATGAGACTATATCGTTCAGTATCCCAGAAGTTCCCTGTCATTGAAAGCGCCAGAATAATTTTGCAAATGGTTGCCGAGTCCTGGAAAGGTTCTCGCTGCCCCTCCTCCTCCTTCTGACGGATGGGAAGGAAAATCCACGGCGGTAGTGTTCCGGATTTAAAGTTCTAGAGGTAATGGTGTTTGCTAATATACTGCTGCCTGAAGCTATCAAAAGCCTCATACTTATGGCGTAGTTATGGCGCAGCTGGCACGGTAATGTGGCAGTAACTGTGCCACACACCATACACACACACACACACACACACACACCACNGCAGAGATGCAGCGTCTGCGCCCAGGAGCATCACTACACAGCCTATACATCCTCCCACCGACGCTGCCTACTCTGCAATGGCCCGCACATTGCAGTTTCATTTGACTCTCCACCGGCAAGAGGAAATAAAAAAGATGGCGGCATGCACCACCTCACTTCAGCTAGCCAACCCACTTACGTCCGCTTTCCCGGCCATGCCTGAGAACACTGGGGAAGCTGCTGCTTCCTCACCACCGCTTGGTCCCTTACCTTCGAGCTCACCTCCACAGCCCTCACAACCACGACCCAAGCCTGCAGTTACCACCAACAACACCCTCCTACCGGTACTTCTACACCTCGCTGACAAATTGGCGGGCAACGACGTCAACCTATACGACCACACCATCAACACGCTGCTCACCGCAAATGGACTTCCGACGGTGACGGTACCAGGCGACCTTCTCCCAGCTCCTCCACCTGCGGCCGGCCCGGCGTCCGACCCTGCAACAGGACCCACAACCAGTCTGTGGGACGCCACCCATCCTGGGGTAGATCACATCCAAAGACGACAACGGACCACCTAAAACTCCTACAACCAACACCAAGAGGCTCTCCAGAGCCGCCACCGACGTCGACGAGAACGGCCTGGCGACCGACGACGAAGACAGAAATACTTGCCATGTGCTGTTCACTCCGTCCAGCGAGGTCAATGGCAACGTCCACACCAGACGACAACTGGCCTACAGATGTAACAAGTAAATCAGCCAGAACCAATACCCGCACCCCAAGTATGGCCACACCCACACCATGAACGTCTCCGGTAATTGTGCTTCGACTCCTTGGTCCCGCCTCTCAACTGTCAATCACCCGGTGTATAGATTCCTGTTGGAAGGTGGTGAGACACAGCCCTCTTGGCTTATCTTGGGGCACAGTTATTTCATCACTTGAACATAGTAGGAACGGACAGAGTATCATGAGTGTGTGTGTGTGTGTGTGTGTGTATTCACTTAGTTGTATTTTACGGGGGTTGAGCTTTGTTCTTTCGGCCCGCCTCTCAACTGTCAATCAACTGTTTACTAACTACACTAACTACTTTTTTTCACCACACACACACACCCCAGGAAGCAGCCCGTGACAGCTGACTAACTCCCAGGTACTTATTTACTGCTAGGTAACAGGGGCATTCAGGGTGAAAGAAACTTTGCCCATTTGTTTCTGCCGGGTGCGGGAATCGAACCCGCGCCACAGAATTACGAATCCTGCGCGCTATCCACCAGGCTACCTGGCCCCCGTGTGTGTGTGTGTGTGTGTGTGTGTGTGAAGCCTGGTGGTGGAGTGGTCACGGTGCTGGACACCTAGTGGCATGCTAACTTCACCGTCCCGGTAGTAATCCTTGTCAGGTCATTAACGTTCACAGTTGGCATGTGTTATCTGGAACCAACCGTGGGTTACATGTAATATTTTAAACAATATAAACAAAAACAATGTTTTCTGAATTTTTGGTCAGTTTCAGCATTCATTCAAGCTTTGGAAATTCATAATTCCGTTTTCTTGCGAGTTTACAAGAAGCAAAACATGAATGGTAATAAATATACACAATAACACGATGAGCGGCAACACTCTCCCAGCCAATCACCAGCCACAGAACTTCCCGCTGTTGCCATCATGATTTTTACACGCCAATAATATACTAATTGCTTTTTTATAGTATAGTGATCATTAATGGGGAAATTGTTATTAAATTTGTTGAATTATATGTATATTGAGAAATTTCCATAAACCTGTGTCATACTGGTCGCGGTCTGGTCGAGTCCTCTATAGTGACGTGTTTATATTTAAAGTGGAAGGTAGAAAGTGTGTTTTTTTGTGTAATATATCTGTGGGAAAACCACATTTTCAAATAAAAGAATGCTGAACGCGTTTTCGGCTGTCTTGGCCTTTTTCAGAGCAAGACAGAATATTCTGTGTGTAATATAATATATATATATATATATATATATATATATATATATATATATATATATATATATATATTATATATATATATATATATATATGCAAACAAGCCTGAATGGTCCCCAGGACTAGATACAACTGAAAACTCACACCCCAGAAGTGACTCGAACCCATACTGCCAGGAGCAACGCAACTGGTATGTACAGGGACGCCTTAATCCGCTTGACCATCACGACCGGACATATATATATATATATATATATATATATATATATATATATTAATTGCCCAGATGTATATATAATATATTAATTGCCCAGATGTATATATAATATACTAATTGTCCCAGATGTCGGCGGGGCTGGCCACAGTCGGCCGGTCTAGGGGAAGATGTCCGGGTGGTACAAGAGGATTGGTTTCGTAATCCCAGTTCCACGATGTTGGTAGTCTGGTCGAATTTCCTTCTTCAAGGTGTCGTAGTCGCACAGGTGGTCGATGAATTTTTGATCGACGACCATGGGAAGGATCCGCCCTGCTCCCCTGCACTTGTATTCCCAATAGTCGTTGTGGATTATGGAGTGATGCTGTTTGTCCTCCTTGGAAAGTGCGCGGCCATGTCGGGTATATCCGGAGGAGGCAGCATGGGAGTCTGTCAGTCTGGCTGGTGCCGGTGGGGGATCTGGAGAGGGAGATGGTGCCCGGGCGGCCGCATGATGGGCGGGAAAGCCGGTGACATCGACTGAAGCATTGGAGTCGGTAGAGTCATCGTGGCCGGCTTCCTTGGTTTCGTCTTCGGAGTCGACCTCGTCGTCCTGGTCAGCTGCCCTGGGGGCTGCTGTCGTCCCTGTCAGTGGGACAAGCTCGGGGACTGCGGAGTCGCTGTGACTGGACGGTGAGGGCTCCCTTGGGGTCGGCTCAGGGGTCCCCGGGGCGGAGGGTTCGGCAGCAGTTGTGGAAGCTGGAAGAAGGTCATCGGGTACAGCAGCTGTTGGAGTCCATTCGCGACGAGCAGCCTGTTGATGACGTGGATGTAGCGGATAATGTTGTTGCCCGGCGTTGTCGGCGAGGTGAAGGAGGACGGGTAAAAGGGTGATCTTGGTGGAGGCTGCAGGCTGGGCCGGTAATGGTGTGGTCGGCTGGGTGCGGCGTCCCCAGGGGCCGCAGTGTTGAGGGAATCACTTGTGTGTTCCATCCCGGGTAAGCGGGAATTCCGAAGGGAGTGGGTTTGCTGGTCGAGGCATGGTGGTGGAGGAAGCGGTGGTTGTCATCTTTTGGGTTTCCTCCGGCTGGAGGTGACAGTTGAGACCCCAGAGTGTGGGCCTTTGCAGAGTAGGAAGCGACGGTGGGAGGATGTGCAGTCCGTGTAGTGGTGCTCCTGGACGCAAATTCTCATCTCTGCGCTTGCTCGGTACACTTCCTGGTGTAGTGGGAGTACTGGTAGCACTTAAAGCACTGCCGGAGCTCCGTGAAGCGTTCCTTGGTCACTTGGGTGGATGGTATAGTGATTCCTATGCACTTACGTCCGTGATGTGTGGCGTGGGTTGTTACGGGCCGGTGAGACATTGGAAGTGGCGGAGATTTGGGCTAAAATCTCGGCGGTGGAGAGAGCGAGGTTCTCCCGGAGGCGAACCTTGACCCTGTGCAACATGTGCAGGTGGATCCTGGACCATAGAAGTTTGGGGATAATGGCAGTAGTAATATATAACCCCCGTTAAATGACAGAAGACCCAAACAGGCGTATGACAGGATCAACATGGTAACCATTAAAATAATAAAGAGAACGGCTTCTATTGCCTACACGCAGGGGTCTCCAAACTTTTCAATGTAAGGGCCACATTATATATTTCCCATATTTATGCGGGCCGAAGGAATAAAAAATGAAAAAAAGATCAGTGCCAGTAATTTAATTTCCTCAAATATTAAAGTATAAACATGGAAAAATTAAAACATATCTTTTTGGAAAAAATTAGGGTAAACTAAATAGATTCCTGCCTTTAGTTTTATGCAACCAAATTAGTGTGACGAATGATACTGTCGTTTTGACTTCAAAATTTCATTAAAATCAGGTTCCAGATTAGATGAGCCAATTTTAAGAATTGATTTCAAGTGATCATCAGACAAATTTGCTCGATAGTTAGATTTCACATACTTCATTTTGGAAAATGTTTGTTCACACAAGTATGTTGAACCAAAAATGGACACAAAACTACAAGCAAACTTTATCAAATTTGGAAACTGATCTGGCTGCAGGCATTTATAACATAAGGGTAAAATAAATGAAATAAATTCTACAGGAAAAAAACAGCTTGTATGTGGCGTTAAAAAGCATAGCATATTATTATAAAGTGGTAAATATTATGGCAACAGCTTTCGTTGATAAACTTAATGGTTACCATTTTAACTATTTTGAACATGCAATATTTTTGGCTACAATAGTATTATTGCTATTTTGTATAGCTAAGATAAAGGTATTGTCAAAGTACAGAGAAAAGAATATTGTACAGTGTTTGTGCTCCCTGAAACAGAAGCAGCGAAGCCACACTCGCCCTCCATCCCCACAATATACAGTTATACACAACTGATTGGTTGTAATGCACAACACATACCTACCAGTACTAGTATCTGTGCGTCACACTATCGAGAGAGAGGAAAACTGACTCGGGCTGAGCGCCACCAGTCAGCAGCCCCAGCTTTGAATAATTCTGCCATGCCATTCGTACGATAATTATTTTTTCAAGGCCACCACACAGGGATTTGTTTGGCGGGCCGGATGAAATTATGTGGCGGGCCGGATGTGGCCCGCGGGCCATAGTTTGGAGACCCCTGGCCTACAGGAAGAAATCTAAATGGTTGATCATGGGTGACTTCAACCATGGAAAGTTAGACTGGGAAAATAGAGAGCCACACGGAGGGGACAAAAACATGGTGAGCCAAACTATTAGACGCGGCGACAAGAAACTTTTTTATGCCAACATGTCAAGGGGCCCACAAGAAAGAGAGAGAGAATGATGAATCAGCCAGACTTACTCTGGTATTCACCGTGTACGAGTAAGACATAAGGCATATCAAATCAAACCCCCATTAGGCATGAGTGACCACAGTATCCTAACATTTGAGTATCTGGTGGAAGTAGGATTAACCCGTCCAAGGAATGGACCAAAACGTAAAAGGCTGTAATACCAAAGGGAAAACTATGATGAGATTAGAAAATTTCTAACAGGAATACCATGGGAGGCAGAACTCAGTAGAAAATCTGTACAAGGCATGATGAACTACATCACCCAGAAATGTCAGGAGGCAGAAAACAGTTTCCTCTTGAAGATGTCCACGGTTGTTCCTGTAATATTTCTGATGCTTGCTGGTAGGACGTTGAACAGCCGCGGACCTCTGATGTTAATGCAGTGTTCTCTGATTGTGCCTATGGCACCTCTGCTCTTCACTGGTTCTATTCTGCATTTTCTTCCATGTCGTTCACTCCAGTACGTTGTTATTTTACTGTGCAGATTTGGGACCTGTCCCTCCAGTATTTTTCATGTGTATATTATTTGATATCTCTCTCGTCTCCTTTCTAGTGAGTACATTTGGAGAGCTTTGAGACGATTCCAATAATTTAGGTGCTTTTTCTCGTCTATGCGTGCCGTATATGTTCTCTGTATTCCCTCAGTTTCAGCAATCTCTCCTGCTCTGAAGGGGGAAGTGAGTACCGAGCAGTACTCAAGACGGGACAACACAAGTGATTTGAAGAGTACAACCATTGTGATGGGATCTCTGGACTTGAAGGTTCTCGTAATCCATCCTATCATTTTTCTGGCTGACGCAATACTTGCTTGGTTATGCTCCTTAAACGTTAGGTCGTCAGACATCATTATTCCCAAATCCTTGACATGCTGTTTTCCTACTGTGGGCAGATTCGATTGTGTTTTGTACCCTGTATTATGTTTAAGATCCTCATTTTTGCCGTATCTGAGTACCTGGAATTTATCACCGTTAAACATCATGTTATTTTCTGCTGCCCAATCGAAAACTTTGTTAATATCTGTTTGTAGTTTATCAATGTCTTCAGCAGAGGTAATTTTCATGCTGATTTTTGTATCATCTGCAAAGGATGACACGAAGCTGTGACTTGTGTTTTTGTCTATGTCGGATATGAGAATAAGGAACAGCAGTGGTGCAAGGACTGTACCTTGAGGTACAGAGCTTTTAACTGCGCTCGAACTCGATTTTACTTGATTGACTGTTACTCTTTGTGTTCTGTTCGACAGGAAATTGAGTATCCAGCGTCCTACTTCACCAGTTATACCCATTGACCTCATTTTGTTTGCAATCACTCCATGGTCACATTTGTCGAATGCCTTTGCAAAATCTGTGTATACGACATCTGCATTATGTTTTTCCTCTAATGTCTCAGTGATTTTGTCATAGTGGTCAAGTAGCTGTGAGAGGCATGATCTTCCTGCTCTAAATCTATGTTGGCCTGGATTGTGGAGGTCATTGGTTTCAATGAATCTAGTGACCTGACTCCTGATCACTCTCTCAAATACTTTTATTATGTGGGACGTTAGTGCAACTGGTCTATAATTCTTTGCCAATGCTTTGCTACCACCCTTGTGTAGAGGGGCAATGTCTGCTGCTTTAAGCGCATCTGGTATCTCCCCTGTCCAAGCTCTCCCTCCACACTATACTGAGTGCCTGTGCAACTGGCACTTTGCATTTCTTTATAAATATTGAATTCCATGAGTCTGGACCCGGGGCTGAGTGCATGGGCATATTGTCAATTTCTCTTTCAAAATCTGCCACGCTCGTGTTGATATCAGTTATATTTACAGGTGTTTGAGTATCATTCATTAAGAAATTGTCCGAATCTTCCAATTTCATGCTGAGTATCGGAGTGCTAAACATGTCCTCATACTGCTTTTTTAGGATTTCACTAATTTCTTTGTCATCTTCAGTGTATGAACCTTCGCTAATACGAATAGGTCCAATACTGGCAGTGGTTTTCGCTTTTGATTTAGCATATGTGAAGAAATATTTTGGGTTTTTCTTTATTTCTTGAATTGTTTTCTGTTCTAGTTGCCTTTCTTTAGTCTGATAGGAATGCTTCAGTCTCTGTTCGATTTCTTCAATCTTCCTGTTTAAATTTTCATTTTCATACTTTTCTCTGCTTCTCTTCTCACACAAACATATTCGTTCCTGGTTCTCTGGCAACTCTTTCTGCTTTCAAGTGTTATGTTATTTCGGAAGTTCCTCCACGCCCTTTTGTTCAGCTCCTTTGCTGCCATACATGCCCTATTATACCATGGATTCTTATATTGCTTCTCGCTGTTTTCGTTTGGGCCGGGATAAACTGTTTACTGCCTCTTGACACTTTTGGGTGACATAGTCCATCGTGTCTTGTACGGACTTATTTCTGAGGTCTGTGTCCCATGGTATATCTCTTAGGAATTTTCTCATCTCATAATTTCCCTTTCGGTACGCCAGCCCTTTGTTTCCCAGTTCTTTTTTGGGGAGATAAATCCTACCTGTACCAGGTACTCAAATGTGTGTCTATGTATGTATTAACACCATGTACTGAACGGGGTGAGAATAGCTTGAGCTACCTCATCCCTTTGTGTGTATTTTACCTCAATAAACTTATTTCAATTTCAATTTCAAGGTACTCAAAGATCAATACACTGTGATCACTCATTCTCAAGGAGGTGATCACCTTCTGTGGTTGACTGTACAATAAATCCCTGAACTATATGTTTAACACATCTCTAACCCTGTCCATGGAGGACAGAAGAAAATGTATATATGATGGTTAGCATTGTAAAATGTGTGGCCATGTCTGTGGTAGAAAATAAAAAAAAAATAAAAAATTCCCAAGGGGGCTTCCAACTTAACCGTGTGTGTGTACTCACCTAGTTGTACTCACCTAGTTGTGTTTGCGGGGGTTGAGCTCTGGCTCTTTGGTGCCGCCTCTCAACCATCAATCAACAGTTGTACAGATTCCTGAGCATATTGGGCTCTATCCTATCTACACTTGAAGCTGTGTATGGAGTCAGCCTCCACCACATCACTTCCTAATGCATTCCATTTGTCAACCACTCTGACACTAAAAAAGTTCTTTCTAATATCTCTGTGGCTCATTTGGGCACTCAGTTTCCACCTGTGTCCCCTTGTGTGTGTGCCCCTTGTGTTAAATAGCCTGTCTTTATCTACCCTATCAATTCCCTTCAGAATCTTGAATGTAGTGATCATGTCCCCCCTAACTTCTGTCTTCCAACGAAGTGAGGTTTAATTCCCGTAGTCTCTCCTCGTAGCTCATACCTCTCAGCTCTGGTGCTAGTCTGGTGGCAAACCTTTGAACCTTTTCCAATTTAGTCTTATCCTTGACTAGATATGGACTCCATGCTGGGGCTGCATACTCCAGGATTGGCCTGACATATGTGGTATACAAAGTTCTGAATGATTCTTTACACAAGTTTCTGAATGCCGTTCGTATGTTGGCCAGCCTGGCATATGCCGCTGATGTTATCCTCTTGATATGTGCTGCAGGAGACAGGTCTGGCGTGGTATCAACCCCCAAGTCTTTTTCTTTCTCTGACTCCTGAAGAATTTCCTCTCCCAGATGGTACCTTGTATCTGGCCTCCTGCTCCATATACCTATCTTCATTATATTACATTAGGTTGGGTTAAACTCTAACAACCATTTGTTCGACCATTCCTTCAGCTTGTCTAGGTCTTCTTGAAGCCTCAAACAGTCTTCTTCTGTTTTAATCCTTCTCATATGTGTGTGTGTGTGTGTGTGTGTGTGTGTGTGTGTGTGTGTGTGGTGTGTGTGTGTGTGTGTGTGTGTGTGTGTGTGTGTGTGTGTGTGTGAAAAAGTATTAGTAGTTAGTAACAGTTGATTGACAGTTGAGAAGCGGGCCAAAAGAGCAGAGCTCAACCCCCGCAAACACAACTAGGTGAGTACACACACGTACGTCCAGCTGGGGTTAGGGGGGGGGGTGGACACTAGTCATGGTTAAGTGGGTGGACTGGTCGCTCCGTGTTTATGGAGCACTTGAAGGCTCTCCCAACATTACTTCAGGCTCCCAACCCTCCCACACTCAAACAACCCAATTACACACTTATTAATCACCGACCATCGAGCGCTCCTCACCAGAATAACCTAATTAAAACATTCCTCAGACGCTCTTTGCTCAAAGACACTAATTGACGACTGTCGAAGTGTGTAGAGGTTGTTCGGTGGGTGGGGGGGGGGGAGGTAGTCCCTGGTAGACTGCTGCCCGCCCCCCCCCCATCCTAACCCCCTTAAGATGGGGGGTGAAAGGTCCCTGGCAGGCTGTGTCCCCCCCCTCCCCCCCATCCCCTTAAGGGGGGCTGCCACTCCCCGTGGGGGGAGGGGAGAGTTCGACACACTTCCGAATCATTCAACTGACTTTCAAAAAATATTTAAATAGATCTCCAACATCTTGATGGACTTACCTTACAATATACCCAAAAAAGTTTTTTAAGTTATAAGCTCCCCCCCCCCCCCCCGCCCCCAGGCGTCAGGCCGGCTCCCCCGAGACACAGTGGTAGTAACTGGTGTTCATCAATAACAAGTTCAGCTTCAACATGTTAATGAAGGTTATAATACAGCTGTAATGATGCCGGGTTATGTTATTACCACGCTCGGGTACATAACGTGGTGTACTGTAGCGCAGTATAACGCGCGTAGGAAGCTACACACGTTGATGAAGACAACTTTTGAATTTGCAATTGAATTGACCGACTCACAGATCTTACGACAGCACCACACCGGGAGGTCCGCCCTAACACTACACCAGCCACACTCCCGGGGTAAACAACCTGGCCCAGGCGTAGGTGAGGTCACCAGGCCCAGTGTTGTGGTGGCCGCTCCTCACACTGCACCTCACACTGCTCCTCACACTGCTCCTCACACTGCATCTCACACTGCACCTCACACTGCTCCTCACACTGCTCCTCACACTGCACCTCACACTGCACCTCACACTGCACCTCACACTGCACCTCACACTGCTCCTCACACTGCATCTCACACTGCACCTCACACTGCTCCTCACACTGCTCCTCACACTGCACCTCACACTGCACCTCACACTGCACCTCACACTGCACCTCACACTGCTCCTCACACTGCACCTCACACTGCACCTCACACTGCACCTCACACTGCACCTCACACTGCTCCTCACACTGCATCTCACACTGCACCTCACACTGCTCCTCACACTGCTCCTCACACTGCACCTCACACTGCACCTCACACTGCACCTCACACTGCACCTCACACTGCTCCTCACACTGCACCTCACACTGCTCCTCACACTGCTCCTCACACTGCACCTCACCGCACCTCACACCGCTCCTCACACCGCTCCTCACACCGCTCCTCACACCGCACCTCACACCGCTCCTCACACCGCTCCTCACACCGCTCCTCACACCGCTCCTCACACCGCTCCTCACACTGCTCCTCATACCGCACATCACACCGCTCCTCACACCGCTCCTCACACTGCTCCTCACACCGCTCCTCACACCGCTCCTCACACTGCACCTCACACTGCACCTCACACCGCACATCACACCGCTCCTCACACTGCACCTCACACCGCTCCTCACACCGCACCTCACACCGCTCCTCACACCGCTCCTCACACCGCACCTCACACTGCTCCTCACACTGCTCCTCACACCGCACATCACACCGCTCCTCACACTGCACCTCACACCGCTCCTCACACCGCTCCTCACACCGCTCCTCACACTGCTCCTCACACTGCACCTCACACCGCTCCTCACACTGCTCCTCATACCGCACATCACACCGCTCCTCACACTGCTCCTCACACTGCACCTCACACTGCACCTCACACTGCACCTCACACCGCACCTCACACCGCTCCTCACACCGCTCCTCACACTGCACCTCACACTGCACCTCACACTGCACCTCACACCGCACCTCACACTGCTCCTCACACTGCACCTCACACTGCTCCTCACACTGCACCTCACACCGCACCTCACACCGCTCCTCACACCGCTCCTCACACCGCACCTCACACCGCTCCTCACACCGCACCTCACACCGCACCTCACACTGCTCCTCACACTGCACCTCACACTGCTCCTCACACTGCTCCTCACACCGCTCCTCGCACTGCTCCTCACACTGCTCCTCACACTGCACCTCACACCGCTCCTCACACTGCTCCTCATACCGCACATCACACCGCTCCTCACACTGCTCCTCACACTGCACCTCACACTGCACCTCACACTGCACCTCACACCGCACCTCACACCGCTCCTCACACCGCTCCTCACACTGCACCTCACACTGCACCTCACACTGCTCCTCACACTGCACCTCACACTACACCTCACACTGCACCTCACACTGCACCTCACACCGCACCTCACACCGCTCCTCACACCGCACCTCACACCGCTCCTCACACCGCACCTCACACCGCTCCTCACACCGCACCTCACACCGCACCTCACACTGCTCCTCACACTGCACCTCACACCGCTCCTCACACCGCTCCTCACACTGCACCTCACACCGCTCCTCACACCGCTCCTCACACCGCACCTCACACCGCTCCTCACACCGCTCCTCACACCGCACCTCACACCGCTCTTCACACCGCTCCTCACACCGCTCCTCACACCGCACCTCACACCGCACCTCACACCGCACCTCACACCGCTCCTCACACTGCACCTCACACCGCACCTCACACCGCTCCTCACACTGCACCTCACACCGCTCCTCACACCGCACCTCACACCGCACCTCACACCGCTCCTCACACCGCACCTCACACCGCACCTCACACCGCACCTCACACCGCACCTCACACACTCCAAGAGTGTCCAGAAGAAAAATCCACAGGAATTACCTGATACATAGGGGAAGAAATGTCATTCAAGTGGCCTAAAGTCGACCTCCGGGGAGTCGACCTCCGGGGAGTCAACCTCCGGGGAGTCGACCTCCGGGGAGTCAACCTCCGGGGAGTCGACCTCCGGGGAGTCGACCTCTGGGGAGTCGACCTCCGGGGAGTCAACCTCCGGGGAGTCGACCTCCGGGGAGTCGACCTCCGGGGAGTCAACCTCCGGGGAGTCGACCTCCGGGGAGTCGACCTCTGGGGAGTCGACCTCCGGGGAGTCAACCTCCGGGGAGTCGACCTCCGGGGAGTCGACCTCCGGGGAGTCGACCTCCGGGGAGTCGACCTCCGGGGAGTCGACCTCCGGGGAGTCGACCTCCGGGGAGTCAACCTCCGGGGAGTCGACCTCCGGGGAGTCAACCTCCGGGGAGTCGACCTCCGGGGAGTCAACCTCCGGGGAGTCGACCTCCGGGGAGTCGACCTCTGGGGAGTCGACCTCCGGGGAGTCAACCTCCGGGGAGTCGACCTCCGGGGAGTCGACCTCCGGGGAGTCGACCTCCGGGGAGTCGACCTCCGTGGAGTCGACCTCCGGGGAGTCGACCTCCGGGGAGTCGACCTCCGGGGAGTCGACCTCCGGGGAGTCAACCTCCGGGGAGTCGACCTCCGGGGAGTCAACCTCCGGGGAGTCGACCTCCGGGGAGTCAACCTCCGGGGAGTCGACCTCCGGGGAGTCAACCTCCGGGGAGTCGACCTCCGGGGAGTCGACCTCCGGGGAGTCGACCTCCGGGGAGTCGACCTCCGGGGAGTCGACCTCCGGGGAGTCAACCTCCGGGGAGTCGACCTCCGGGGAGTCAACCTCCGGGGAGTCGACCTCCGGGGAGTCAACCTCCGGGGAGTCGACCTCCGGGGAGTCGACCTCCGGGGAGTCGACCTCCGGGGAGTCGACCTCCGGGGAGTCGACCTCCGGGGAGTCGACCTCCGGGGAGTCGACCTCCGGGGAGTCGACCTCCGGGGAGTCAACCTCCGGGGAGTCGACCTCCGGGGAGTCAACCTCCGGGGAGTCGACCTCCGGGGAGTCGACCTCCGGGGAGTCGACCTCCGGGGAGTCGACCTCCGGGGAGTCGACCTCCGGGGAGTCGACCTCCGGGGAGTCGACCCACTAACCATATGTACCAACATACCGTCGACGAGAGTGACTACCTTACAATACTATAATGGTTGACAGTATATACACAAGCCACCCTCAACGCCGGCCTGGTGTACAACTCCCCTCAACCACCACAAAGTTTACGTTGGTCAGGATTACATCAAATACCGGACGTTGAGGAAAACTCTAGACGGGAGTAAACCCTTCCCCCCCCCTCCCCACTTGGGCTGGACGGCAGAACGACGGTTTCGCTTTATGCAAGTCGGCGTTCAATCCCCGACTATCCAAGTGGTTGGGCACCATTCCTTAGCCCCGTCCCATCCCTTATGCTGACCCGTTCCAAGTGCTATATAGTCGTAATGGCTTGGCGCTTTCTCCTGATATTTCCCTTCCCCCCCCCCTCCCTGTTCTCTCCAGCTGCCACTCCGTAAACAAAAGCATCGGTGTTGGCCTAGCCAGACACGCACGCACCCAAGCAACCCACCTACCACACCGAGCTATAGAAAACGTCAGTAAGACTATACTTGAAGTTTGATTAATAAGTCGCATTGTTAACGGTTTGATCCGCGTGGTTGATCCCGCGAGGCACTGTTGAGGGGAGGCACTGTTGAGGGGAGGCACTGTTGAGGGGAGGCACTGTTGAGGGGACGGGCTGAGCACTGATGCTGGACGGTGAGTGATCCACACCACTAACAGGTCAACCATTCTGGTGCATCGCTTACCTTCTTTATCTCAACTGCTGACAAGGGCTCTAATTAGTGGGTACATGTGTGTGTGTGTGTGTGTGTGTGTGTGTGTGTGTGTGTGTGTGTGTGTGTGTGTGTGTGTGTGTGTGTGTGTGTGTGTGTTCACCTATTTGTGCTTGCGGGGGTTGAGCTCTGGCTCTTTGGTCCCGCCTCTCAACTGTCAATCAACTTATGTCCAGGTTCCTGAGCCTACTGGGCTCTATCATATCTACATTTAAAACTGTGTATGGAGTCAGCCTCCACCACATCAGTGCTTAGTGCATTCCATCCGTTAACTACTCTGACACTGAAAAAGTTCTTTCTAACGTCCCTGTGACTCATTTGGGTACTCAGTTTCCACCTGTGTCCCTTGTTCGCGTACCACCCGTGTTAAACAGGTTATCTTTATCTACCCTGTCAATTCCTCTGAGAATTTTGTAGGTAGTGATCATGTCTTCCCTTACTCTTCTGTCTTCTAGTGTCGTGAGGTGCATTTCCCGCAGCCTTTCTTCCTAATTCATGCATTTTAGTTCTGGGACTAGTCTAGTGGCATACCTCTGAACTTTTCAAGCTTCGTCTTGTGCTTGACAAGGTACGGGCTCCATGCGGGGCCGCATACTCCAGGATTGGTCTTACATATGTGGTGTACAAGGTTCTGAATGATTCCTTACACAGGTTCCTGAAGGCAGTTCTGATGTAGCCAGCCTCGCATATGCCGCAGATGTTATTCTTTTGATATGGGCTTCAGGAGAAAGGTTTGGTGTGATATCAACTCCTAGATCTTTCTCTCTGTCCGTTTCATGAAGGACTTCAATCTCCCATTCTGTATCCTGTGTCTGGCCTCCTGTTTCCACTGCCTAGTTTCATTACCTTACATTTACTCGGGGTTGAACTTTAGTAGCCATTTGTTGGATCATTCATACAGTCTGTCTAGGTCATCTTGTAGTCTCATACTGTCTTCCTCCGTCTTAATCCTCCTCATAATTTTGCATCATCAGCAAACAATGAGAGGAATGATTATACCCTCTGGGAGATCATTTACATATATAAGAAACAGTATGGGGTCCAAGGACTGAACCCTGCGTGATGCCACTGGCGACGTCTCGCCAATTTGAGACCTCACCCAGCACAGTGACTCGGTGCCTTCTGTTACTTAGGTACTCCCTTATCTAATGAAACACCTACCCTTTCACTCCAGCCTGCATCTCCAGCTTTCGCACAGTCTCGGTGTGGCACTGTGCCAAAGGCTTTCTGGAAAACCAAAAATTTGCAGTCTGCCCCACACCCCTTCTTTCTGTCTGATTCTGTTGCCTGATCGTAGACTTCAATTAATCCTGTGAGGCATGACTTGCCATCCCTGAAACCTGTTGATGTTGTGTTACAAAGTTCCTTCGCTCCAGATGTTCGACTAGTTTTTTTCGCACAATTTTCTCCATTAGCTTGCATGGTATGCAGGTTAGCGACACTGGCCTGTAGTACAGTGCCTCCTGTCTATCCCTTTTCTTGTAATATCGGGACTACGTTTGCCGCATTTCCAAATTTCTAGCAGTTCACCTGTTACCAGTGTGTGGTGTTACCTGCTTGCTTGATACCTGTTTGATGGGTTTCTGGGAGTTCTTCACTCCCCAAACCCGGCCCGAGGTCAGCTTGACTTGTGAGAGTTGGTCCTACTAGGCTTGGCGCGGCCCGCAGGCCCCAACACGTCCTCGCAAATTCATTATAGTCAATATTGACTTATTAAATACGTGCATAGGTGGACATACTAAACATAATAGTTTACCTTGAAAAGCTTCATAGAAAACACCGACCTTACCTAACCTACTTAGTATGTTAAGATAAGCATAATTAAATTGTTACTTAACCTATTATGGTATAGGTTAAGTAACAATTGTAATTACGAAGCAATAAGATGCTTATCTTAACGTACTAACAAGGTTAG
>WNGS01160430.1:19827825-19843192 GCA_020271785.1 Procambarus virginalis
GAATGCCCGAGCCTATTAGACCTGATTTTCACCCAGAACGTAGAAGATATCGAGAATTTGGAGCATGAAATACCTCTAGGGGCCAGTGACCATTTGTGTCCTAGTCTTTGACTACATGATGGAATTCAAACTTATGACATGGGACAAGAGATCTGGGAAAGGAGAGTTGACTACAGGAAAGGGACTATAGGAGGATAAGGACTATCTGGGAGAAGTGCAGTGAGGAAGAAATTAGAGAAAAACAGTCCAAGATATGATGGACCTAGTCATACAGAAATGCCAAGAGGCCGAAGAGAGATTTATACCAACAGTAAAGGGAAAAAAAAGAAGGAATATAATAACCCTTGTTTAATAGACAGTGTCAGGAAGCAAAAATGGCCAGCAGGCGGGAGTGGAGGAAGTTCAGAAGACAAAGGACAGAGGACAACAGGATCAGATGCAACAGAGCTAGGAACGATTACATTAACATAGACGAACATCGGAAGGGACTATGAGAACGATATTGCAATCAAAGCAAAAAAACAACCTAAGCTACTACACAGTCATATAAGAAGGAAATGTCGGTGAACGACCAAGTGACAAGACTAAGGAAGGCAGAGGGGGCATATACTGAAAATGACAAGGAAATCTGTGAGGCACTGAATGCCAGTTTCCATGGAGTGTTCACTACCGAGCCGAGCAGCTCCCATTGTTGGAAGGGGTTACCCTAGATGAAAGACTATCAGATATAGAGGTGACAGCAGAAGAGGTAATGAAACAGTTGACAACTCTAGATGCATCTAAAGCAGTAGGACCAGACAAAGTATCACCGTGGATACTAAAAGAAGCGGCGCAGGCCCTCAGCGTGCCTCTGGCAATGATCTTTAATGAGTCACTTATGTCGGGAGAATTGCCCAGTTGCTGGAAGAAGGCAAATGTCGTGCCGATCTTCAAGAAAGGCGATAGGGAGGAGGCACTTAACTATAGACCTGTATCACTGACAAGCATCCCCTGTAAAATACTGGAAAGAATAATTAGGCTACGACTGGTTGCGCACACCTGGAGAACGTTAGGTTTGTGAACAAACATCAACATGGGTTCTGGACAGGGAAATCGTGCCTAACAAACCTTCTGGATTCTATGATAAAATAACGAGGATAGACAGGACAGAGATGGTTGGGCAGACTGCATATTTCTGGACTGCCAAAAAGCCTTTGATACAGTACCGCACATGAGACTGCTGTTCAAACTCGAGAGGCAGGCGGGGGTAGGGAAAGGTCCTAGCATGGATAAGGAACTACCTAACAGGAAGGAGCCAAAGAGTTACGGTAAGGGGCGAGAAGTCGGACTGGCGAACAGTAACAAGTGGAGTACCACAAGGATCGGTGCTGGGACCAATTCTATTTCTTGTATATGTTAACGATATGTTTACGGGTGTAGAGTCCTACATGTCGATGTTTGCGGATGACGCAAAGTTGATGAGAAGAGTTGTGACAGATGAGGATTGCAGGATCCTCCAAGAGGACCTGAACAGGTTGCAGAGATGGTCAGAGAAATGGCTACTGGAATTCAACACGAGCAAATGTAAAGTTATGGAAATGGGACTAGGAGATAGGAGACCAAAGGGACAGTACACAATGAAGGGGAACAGCCTACCTGTGACGACGCGCGAAAGAGACCTGGGTGTGGACGTAACACCTAATCTATCTCCTGAGGCACATATAAATAGGATAACGACAGCAGCGTACTCTACACTGGCAAAAGTTAGAACATCATTCAGAAACCTAAGCAAGGAGGCATTTAGGGCGCTTTACACTGCCTACGTGAGGCCAGTCTTAGAGTATGCCGCCTCATCATGGAGTCCCCATCTGAAGAAGCATATAATGAAACTGGAAAAGGTTCAGAGGTTTGCAACGAGACTCGTCCCAGAGCTACGAGGGATGGGGTATGAGGAGCGCCTGAGGGAACTGTGCCTTACGACACTAGAAAGAAGAAGGGAGAGAGGGGACATGATAGGAACGTATAAAATACTCAGAGGGATTGACAGAGTGGACATAGACGAAATGTTCACACGGAATAGTAACAAACGAGGGGACATGGATGGAAGTTGGAAACTCAGATGAGTCACAGAGATGTTAGGAAGTTTTCTTTTAGCGTGAGAGTAGTGGGAAAATGGAATGCACTTAAGGAACAGGTTGTGGAAGCCAATACTATTCATAATTTTAAAACCAGGTATGATAGGGAAATGGGACAGGAGTCATTGCTGTAAACAACTGATGCTCGAAAGGCGGGATCCAAGAGTCAATGCTCGATCCTGCAGACACATATAGGTGAGTACATATAGGTGAGTACACACAACACACACACACCACACACACACACACCACACACACACACACACACACACACCCACACACACACACACACACACCACACACACACACACACACACACACACCACACACACACACACACCCACACACCACACACAACACACACACACACACACACCACACACACACACCACACACACACACACACACACACACACACACACACAACACACACACACACACACACGCACACACACGCTCGCGCGCGCAATTACGAAAAAAATATCTGTCGCTAAATTTTGCCTTCACATTTTACCGTCTATATTTTTCTTTCCGTTTTTTTCATTTTTATTTTGTGTGGAGGTGCTGGTGTTTGTGTTGCCCCTTAACGTGCTCCTTCTGAAGAAAATGGGAACTCCTTAACGTCTGTCTTCCCACGCTCTCAGCACGGCACAACTGCCTTCAAGTTGTATTATGTAATTTACTGCATTTTCTATTTGACTGTAATTTGTATTTTACTGCATTTTGGATATTTATTTTCTGTATTGACTTGTGGTGTTCATTGTATTTGAATTCTACGGTTATAAAATATTTGCTGTTTTGAGTATTGTATTGTGCGCTGTATTTTTAGTTTCCTAAAATACGGATCTCTCTCTGTCTCTCTCTCTCTCTCTCTCTCTCTCTCTCTCTCTCTCTCTCTCTCTCTCTCTCTCTCTCTCTCTCTCACTGACCAGACTCCTTTGATGCATAATTAATATGCAATAGTTGATTTACATATTTTCTCATCTGCGGAACTTTAATTATTCTTTATAAGTAATTTGCGTAAAACACACGAAGTTAATTCAATTAATAATTTTCTGAGTCAAGATGTTAAGTTAGCTGATCCCTGAGTAAGGCGGTGGCTTCACTCACCGGTGAGTGAGTAAAGCCGCCACCTCACAATTTCTATTACTCACAATTTACTCACAATTTCTATTACTCACAATTTACTCACAATTTCTATTACTCACAATTTACTCACAATTTCTATTAGCCAATCTTGTTTTCTCTATTGCCTCTGTTTTGGTGTAAATATTTCGGTGCCATTCTCATGTATCTGCCAAAATTAGGCACACATCTCGTTTGGTGTCTGACATTACACCAAACGAATTCATTCGTTACCAATAAAGAATTCTCTTAGACTCCCTCTTTGTTCGTTCTTAAAATCGAGTTTCTCTTCCTTACTCTGACCAAACCACTTGGGCTGGACGGTAGAGCGACGGTCTCGCTTCCTGCAGGACGGCGTTCAATTCTCGACCATCCAAGTGGTTGGGCATCATTCCTTAACCTCGTCCCATTCCATATTCTTATCTGACTCACTTTTCAGTGCTATATAGTCTAATGGTTTGGAGCTTTCCCCTTATTGTTCCTTCCTTCCTTCCTTACTCTGTCCGTTATCTTGAGTGTTACAGCAGATGGCGCAGGTTACATCTTTACATGGTAACTCTTCCCTAATGGAGGGAAGATCACAGATCTCTCCCTCACTGCTGGGGAATATTTGGGCCAGTGTCGAGGTCCACATCCCGTGGTTGTGAAGGGTTATGTCTTGTACCTCTTGGTCGTCTTACACCAGCACAACGACACCTGCCCTCTTTACCCTATCTCGTCTCCAGACTCAGCCTTCCCTCGGGAATATCATAGCATTTAAAAATAATTCTCCCAGTTTAGTTTGTAGGAGCGCCACGATATCAGGTATCTTCAGCCGCATTATATTCCCTAACTCCAGTATCGTTATCTAAGTCCATCTATATTTGTATAAAAGATTTTTAGGAATCTGTTGCTTTATCTCTCTTCTCACTCTTCTCCTCTTTCAGGTGCTTTTGTCGGCTCTTCCTTATATGTTCCAAATCATCGGTTCTCAGATTCTTATCATCTTGCAGAATTTTCTTCTTTATTCCTGCTCTCATTGAATGAATTTGCTTCATCAATGTTTCTTTTTCAGTCATTCCCCGTCTTCTTTTGTGCTGTCTCCTCTTAATGACCACAGTTTCCCATCCTCACCTTTTGACAATTATCAGTGTGTGTACTGTAGTAAAGGACAGAGGTCTTAAGAAGACTTTGACAAAGCCGCCTACAGATATTCTGAGGACTTCAGACTCATTCGCCGTGTTGGAGGACGAGTGCTGTGGTGAGCCTGCAGTTCACTCGAAAAGGAAATCAACGAAGAGCAACGAAGCGCAGGTCCCTCAAGGTGCTCATAAAGTAAAAGAAGTTCCTAAGCGAATTTTGGTTCTGGGAGATTCCAAGGTGAGGTATTTAGATAGAACTTTTTGTGCCAGAGATAGGGGGGGGGGCAGGTTAAGGGTTTGCTATCCGGAAGCAGGAATTGGTGATATTGTAAACAACATGAATGATATTATGGCTGGAAATGGAAACAAATCCATTATTTGTATCAGTGCCGGTGGAAATGATGTTGGACGAGTTAGGAGTGAGGCACTGAGACAGAGGTCCATACTATAAGAGAGAACGTTTGTTTGCTTGTCTTTCCAAAGCTGGAGGCTAGTGCTTGGGGAGAGCCTCACCCAAATTGGCAGGAGGAATGGTCTGGGGTACGCGACGGACATAGGCTAGTCAGGATAGCTACAACGTCTGAAATGTCTGAAATGAAATCAGGGATGTGATTTCACAGAGTTTACTGTGAACTTTCAGGAGTTAATTAGAATGATGAACTGGATTCATTTGGTTTACCGTGATGAAAACAAGGAGTAGGGAAGGTGATGTGAGTAGTGAAGATGGCTATGGTGCTCAGGGGAGAGGCAGATGGGGAAGATGAGGGGACAAAACAGGTGGATAGAGTAATGAATGGATAGATAGACAAATAGTTGGATAGATGAATGCATAAATTAATATATGAAAGGATATGGATAGAAAGGTACATGGATGAATAGATGGATAGGTAGATGGATAAAAAGATGTATGAATAGAAAGATGGATAGATAGATGGATACATAGATGGATAGCTAGACAGATGGATAGAAGCATGGATCAGGTCAGTTGGTAATGGATTTTGTGTGTTGAAAGAGTTTTAATTAAGATTTTATCCAACAAAGTTTAACGATTTAAAAAAAAGAGTTTTTTTTATGAACTGTTGTGTATATTTGTTGTATTTGTATAATAGTTTAGTGTTTTAAATGTTTTTTTCTCTGAGGCATTATTCTGCAGAATTGTTACGTTTTGCTTTAGGATTATTTCGAGGCCATCCAATATAGATATTTTACCTCTTCCAATTGTAAAGTCTTAATGCAGATAATTTGCGTATCTTCATGCGAATTTAGAGCTATTATTAGCAAACTTCCAGTAGTTTGTTCCGAGAAATTTGACTAAAATCAAAATCAATGTTTATAACAGAGTCTTTCCAAAGCCGAGGAGACGCTTGGGGCTTGCCTCACCCAAGTTTGTAGAGGGAATGGTCTGGTGTATGGGAGGAACATAGGTTGGTCAGGGGTAGGCCCTCATTAAGTTTAATGCTTTAAGAAATACAACAAGGAACCCAAACCTGCCGTGAGATATTGATGCAGTCGGACCTGGCACCGGGGATGTGTCGTCTAAGATACTCCCGCTGCCTGGCCACATGACAGGCAGCGGATTTTCATGATTTACTTTGAATTTATAAATGAAAATGTTATTGACTTCGAGATTGGAAGGGAGGATAGGGAGATAGGGAGGGGGTGAGGAGGGTAGAGAGGAAAACTGAGGGAGAAGGGAGGGAAGAGGGGAGAAGAAGTAAACAGTAGATAGGGAAGAAAACGGGCTGAAGAGGGGAAAAGAGAGAGAGGAAAATAAGAGGGGTGGATAGGGGAAGGTGCGAGAGACAGACTGCCCCGGGCACCGCCGGGTAACCCTCCAAGTACTCAATAAAGCACAAGCCTAACCACCAACGGTTTGGCTCTCGTTATCTTTTTTTTATTTTTTTTTATTTAAAGATTTAATTAGAGAGACTTCATTATTTTAGAGATTTTTTTGTATCATATTTCATGCATTTTTGGTGTCGTTGGACGTGTACCCTGCAGGACGCTGGACGTGTACCCAGCAGGACGCTGGACGTGTACCCAGCAGGACGCTGGACGTGTACCCAGCAGGACGCTGGACGTGTACCCAGCAGGACGCTGGACGTGTACCCAGCAGGACGCTGGGCGTGTACCCAGCAGGACGCTGGGCGTGTACCCAGCAGGACGCTGGGCGTGTACCCAACAGGACGCTGGACGTGTACCCAGCAGGACGCTGGGCGTGTACCCAGCAGGACGCTGGGCGTGTACCCAGCAGGACGCTGGACGTGTACCCAGCAGGACGCTGGACGTGTACCCAGCAGGACGCTGGACGTGTACCCAGCAGGACGCTGGACGTGTACCCAGCAGGACGCTGGACGTGTACCCAGCAGGACGCTGGGCGTGTACCCAGCAGGACGCTGGACGTGTACCCAGCAGGACGCTGGACGTGTACCCAGCAGGACGCTGGGCGTGTACCCAGCAGGACGCTGGGCGTGTACCCAGCAGGACGCTGGACGTGTACCCAGCAGGACGCTGGACGTGTACCCAGCAGGACGCTGGGCGTGTACCCAGCAGGACGCTGGGCGTGTACCCAGCAGGACGTTGGACGTGTACCCAGCAGGACGCACCAATCATAGCCTCACCTAATGACTGCACTAAACGTCACCTATAATTAAACTCCCTCAATCGAGTATTTCGATCTTGAGTGTGCGTGTTGTGGGAGTTGTGTGCATAACTGAAGTCAAATTGACGTTGTTAAAGACGATAACGATCCTATGTGGACGACCCCTGGGTATTGACCAGCCGCTGTCTCACTAACCAGACGTGATCAGACTTTAATCTGACCTGCGAAGCCTGGCCAGACTTGGTTATGACTTTAGCCTTAATGAAACTTCCCCCTCCTTTTACGGGGCTTTTATTTTATCCCATTTTCAATTTCCTTTTTTTCGTTTCCGTACGACTCTGGTCTCTCGTGTTCGTTAGTGACGTCTTCACTTTAGATCTTCTGAGATAGAGAGAGGCTTCTTTGTTGAGCTTCGTGAGATAGTCTCGGCGGTGCTGGCTGTGTGAGTGAACTCCTACCTGCCTACTGAGGTGTGCTTGAAAGTTTAATGTCTTAAAGGCTTTCGGGCCTTTAATGAAATGAGTATCCTTAGTTTAAAGTTCGAAAAATAGCAATGGCCCCGCTCCCCGTGTCTCTATCAACCCGGCCCATAGGTTCGTGTACCTACGTTCTCCTACGTTGAAGATGATGTAGTAGAGTTGTTAATGCTAGAATGAGGCGATCACACTCAGGTTCTCCAGGGCTTCTCCCTGAGACGTATGTGACCGTATAGTTAGTCAAGCTGGTCCTGGCACGAGGGAGCGGAATGACCTAACCTCTCCTTCAGCAGCTGTGTCTGCTACTGTGAGGGTTGCTTCCTGTGCAGCAGCCTCACGAGACTTTCCCAACACTGGTCTTCCTGTTACTGTGTGGGGCTGGACTTCCTCGCACCCGAGCACACTAAACAACTTATTGTTAACTCTTATCTGTAACATAACTTAGAGCTATGCTACTGTGCTCTTTCTGCAGCCAGTTGTTACGTTGTCAAAAAGGATACTAACACGTTGGTCTTGATTACACACAGAGATCACACTAACGTGATGCATCAAATGAACAAATCCACAAGGGCCGTGACGAGGATTCGAATTTGCGTCCGAGAGCATCCCAGACACTGCCTTAATCGACTGAGCTACGACAGTGTCAAAAGAGTTGAAACAGGCAGTGTCTGGGATGCTCCTGGACGCAGGTTCGAATCCTCGTCACGGCCCTTGTGGATTTGTTCCTTGTTCTTGATGTCTCTTTGGCTCATTTATGTCGGTGATGTTTTATGTCTTCTAGTATCAGTGTTTACCTGGTTGATACCTGGTTGATGGGGTTCTGGGAGTTCTTCTACTCCCCAAGCCCGGCCCGAGGCCAGGCTTGACTTGTGAGAGTTTGGTCCACCAGGCTGTTGCTTAGAGCGGCCCGCAGGCCCACATATCCACCACAGCCCGGTTGGTCCGGCACTCATGTTTGTCATGATGGATCACAGTCGTGCACGTGCACGACTGTGATCCACTAGTCAACAAGGAGCGTTGCACACGGCCACAGAGTGACGTCATAAATCACACACCCGGAAGCAGTTACTGTTCTCACATTAACATCAAATAATTGCCAGCTAAACACGGTTGAAATTCAGAATAAACATATTGAATTTGATAAGGCATGAAAGGCATTTAATTTCAGTAAGTGCAATTTACAATCATTTGATCATCTTATAATGGCAGTAGGCGATACAATGTTAAACCAGCCAATTTGTGATTGCGCAAGTGGTTCAACAGTTACGACCAGATGTCAGGAGATATAACATCATCAACCATGCCGCCGTCGCCGCCGCCGTCGGGGCATGCAGCCTCTGCTGCCGTAACTTGGTAGCCTCTCAGCACGCAGGGGCGCCGACGGCCAGGAGGAGGACCACCGCCGGTAGCCAGGGCGCCGGGGAGCACGCCCGCCGCCGGTAACTGGCCGCCTACTTCACGACGGCGGCGGCGGCATTGAGGCCAGAGGCGGCTGCGGCAGTGAGGCCAAAGAGGCGGCGGCGGCGGCAGTGAGGCCAGAGGCAGCAGCGGCGGCGGCAGTGAGGCCAGAGGCAGCAGCGGCGGCGGCAGTGAGGCCAGAGGCAGCAGCGGCGGCGGCACTGAGGCCAGAGGCAGCAGCGGCGGCGGTACTGAGGCCAGAGGCAGCAGCGGCGGCGGCAGTGAGGCCAGAGGCAGCAGCGGCGGCGGCACTGAGGCCAGAGGCAGCAGCGGCGGCGGCAGTGAGGCCAGAGGCAGCAGCGGCGGCGGCACTGAGGCCAGAGGCAGCAGCGGCGGCGGCACTGAGGCCAGAGGCAGCAGCGGCGGCGGCACTGAGGCCAGAGGCAGCAGCGGCGGCGGCACTGAGGCCAGAGGCAGCAGCGGCGGCGGCAGTGAGGCCAGAGGCAGCAGCGGCGGCGGCACTGAGGCCAGAAGCAGCATCGGCGGCGGCACTGAGGCCAGAGGCGGCGGCGGCAGCGAGGCCAGAGGCAGCAGCGGCGGCGGCACTGAGGCCAGAGGCAGCAGCGGCGGCGGCACTGAGGCCAGAGGCAGCAGCGGCAGCGAGGCCAGAGGCAGCAGCGGCGGCGGCAGCGAGGCCAGAGGCAGCAGCGGCGGCGGCACTGAGGCCAGAGGCAGCAGCGGCAGCGAGGCCAGAGGCAGCAGCGGCGGCGGCACTGAGGCCAGAGGCAGCAGCGGCAGCGAGGCCAGAGGCAGCAGCGGCGGCGGCAGCGAGGCCAGAGGCAGCAGCGGCGGCGGCAGCGAGGCCAGAGGCAGCAGCGGCGGCGGCACTGAGGCCAGAGGCGGCGGCGGCAGCGAGGCCAGAGGCAGCAGCGGCGGCGGCACTGAGGCCAGAGGCGGGGGCGGCGGCGGCGGATAACGATAATGACCAGCAGATCGCCCGACAATACGGAGGCGGTCAGGACGTCTTAGTTCAGCTCCTTGAGACGCTTTATAACCCCGAGCCACTTAGAAGGATCTCCGGCTTTTAAAAGTTTGAAATTTAATCCCACATTACTGTACGCTTTTCGTTCGCGTAATTTCGGAGTTCCTACGATGGTTGGTTTTCTTAACATGTATATTTACAGAAAAGAAATAATATTTGTACTTATAAATCATAATATTACAAAAATGGTAATAATTGTTTTGTTAAATAAACATGGTGTGGTTAATGGGTGAAGGGGACAGTATTTAAGTCCTAGAAAGGCCATGTAGAGGTTGATATTTTAAGGCCATAATCAGTAAACATCAACAACATGTATACACCAGGAGAGTAGAATCTATTTTATAGTTTTGTTTCAGTGAATATCATGAATACGTTGTTTAAGGATGACGAAGGTTTCCCAATATTGTTGTGTATGGTAGAGTGTGTAGTGATGTATAGAAGCAGNGGCACTTAACTACAGACCCGTATCATTGACAAGCATCCCCTGCAAAATACTTGAAAGAATAATTAGGCTAAGACTTGTTGAGCACCTGGAGAGCATTGGGTTTGTAAACAAGCACCAACATGGTTTCTGGACAGGGAAATCATGCCTAACAAACCTTTTAGAATTCTATGATAAAGTAACAAGGATAAGGCAGGACAGAGAAGGCTGGGCAGACTGCATATTTCTTGACTGCCAAAAGGCCTTTGATACAGTACCGCACATGAGACTGCTATACAAACTTGAGAGGCAGGCAGGAGTAAGCGGAAAGGCCCTAGAATGGGTGAAGAACTACCTAACAGGAAGGAGCCAGAGGGTAATGGTAAGGGGCGAGAAGTCGGACTGGAGAACAGTAACAAGTGGAGTACCTCAAGGATCGGTGCTGGGACCAATCCTCTTTCTAATTTACGTAAATGACATGTTTACAGGAGTGGAGTCATACATGTCAATGTTTGCGGATGACGCAAAATTAATGAGAAGAGTTGTGACAGACGAGGATTGTAGGATCCTCCAAGAGGACTTAAACAGGTTGCAGAGATGGTCAGGGAAATGGCTACTGGAGTTTAACACCAGTAAATGTAAAGTTATGGAAATGGGATCAGGTGATAGGAGACCAAAGGGACAGTACACAATGAAGGGGAACAGCCTACCTGTAACGATTCGAGAAAGAGATCTGGGAGTGGATGTGACACCTAATCTAACTCCTGAGGCACATATAAATAGGATAACGACAGCAGCGTACTCTACACTGGCGAAAATTAGAACTTCATTCAGAAACCTAAATGAGGAGGCTTTTAGGGCGCTTTACACTGCATACGTGAGACCCGTCTTAGAGTATGCCGCGCCATCATGGAGCCCCCACCTGAAGAAACACATAAGGAAACTGGAGAAGGTTCAGAGGTTTGCGACGAGGCTTGTCCCAGAGTTACGAGGGAAGGGATATGAAGAGCGACTGAAGGAACTGAACCTTACGACACTAGAGAAAAGAAGGGAGAGAGGAGATATGATAGGGACATATAAAATACTCAGGGAATTGACAAAGTGGAAATAGATGAAATGTTCACACGTAATAATAACAGAACGAGGGGACATGGGTGGAAACTGGAAACTCAGATGAGTCACAGAGATGTTAGGAAGTTTTCTTTTAGCGTGAGAGTAGTGGAAAAATGGAATGCACTTGGGGAACAGGTTGTGGAAGCAAATACTATTCATACTTTTAAGACTAGGTATGATAGGGAAATGGGACAGGAGTCATTGCTGTAAACAACCGATAGCTGGAAAGGCGGGATCCAAGAGTCAATGCTCGATCCTGCAGCACAGATAGGTAAGTACAGATAGGTAAGTACACACACACACACACACACACACACACACACACACACACACACACACACACCACACACACACACACACACACACACACACACACACACACACATACGAACGGCATTCAGAAACTTGTGTAAAGAATCATTCAGAACTTTGTATACCACATATGTCAGGCCAATCCTGGAGTATGCAGCCCCAACATGGAGTCCATATCTAGTCAAGGATAAGACTAAACTGGAAAAGGTTCAAAGGTTTGCCACCAGACTAGTACCGAGCTGAGAGGTATAAGCTACGAGGAGATACTACGGGAATTAAACCTCACTTCGCTGGAAGACAGAAGAGTTAGGGGGGACATGATCACCACATTAAGATTCTGAAGGGAATTGATAGGGTAGATAAAGACAGGCTATTTAACACAAGGGGCACACGCACAAGGGGACACAGGTGGAAACTGAGTGCCCAAATGAGCCACAGAGATATTAGAAAGAACTTTTTTAGTGTCAGAGTGGTTGACAAACGGAATGCATTAGGAAGTGATGTGGTGGAGGCTGACTCCATACACAGCTTCAAGTGTAGATATGATAGAGCCCAATAGGCTCAGGAATCTGTACACCAGTTGATTGACAGTTGAGAGGCGGGACCAAAGAGCCAAAGCTCAACCCCCGCAAGCACAATTAGGTGAGTACACACACACACACACACACACACACACACACACACACCACACACACACACACACACACACACACACACACACACACACACACACACCTGGCAAAGCATACAAGTTCCCCAAAGACAGAATTATATGAACACATGTTCTACATTATGTTAGGAATAAGATCAATATAAAGCACAACAAATTATTATAATTGTACCAAACTTTCGACAAACTAAATTAATATGACAATTGCTGAGGTAACCTGATGTGATATTAACTACAGTCAACAGCATGATGAACACTACACTATCAACAAGAACATCCAGTGAACAACTCCCAGAACACATCATAATCAGACGAACACAACAACGACCAAAATGATGACCGAACTACACATCACAAGATGACGAAACGACAGCGTTTGACCTGACATGATCCACAGGACTTATAATGGTCCACAGGACTTGATAATGGTTCCACAGGAATTTATAATGGTCCATAGGACTGAGACGTGGTCGTCTGCTCATCTTGTGGCGTGAGGATTGATCATCATATCTTCAGCCGCGTTATTGTGACTCATCGTCTACAATTGTCAATATAATTACAAGTAGCGAGACGCTGAAAGCACCACATAAAACAAGTGATCAGCCAATCACAGGAGACGTGCTAAAAGCAGCGAGGATAACAAGATGCTTTTCTTGTGAGAGACGTGACCACCATATTGTCAAGAATACTGGAGATGTTGGGCAACTTTTATCACATCACATCAACAAATGTGATGTGACATTTGTTCACAGCAACAGATCCCGTAAAAAAAGGAACAGGTTCCTACCTAAATTACTTGGATAAGGTTGAGATAAGGATAAACTTCGATAAGGTTGAGACCGTGTGGAAGCACCGGCACTGATTGGGCACTGTGACCATTGAGTTGTACTTGGCCAGTCGTCATGCCTTCACCAGCTCCTGTGACCCGCTGACCTATGCACACCACTGTCAAAGGCCACCAGAGTGCACAATGACATCACAACAATGTGATGTTTCTATGACAAAATATTGAGGCCATACAACGGGATCGAACCTTCGTCCCTGGCCTTTTATATTTTTTTTTGTTTACCGTGGTTCTGCTCCATGAAGACTGTTCAGCTTTATTAACACTATTTATCATGAAATAAACAAAACGGATAAATAAGTAACGATATGACAATGTTTATGCTGTATTTTTGAAGTACATCTAACTTTACTTTTACTCGTGTTGAATTCCATTAGCCATTTCTCTGACCATCTCGCACCTGTTCAGGTCCTCTTGGAGGATCCTGCAATCCTCATCTGTGTGTGTGTGTGTGTGGTGTGTGTGTGTGTGTGTGTGTTGTGTGTGTGTGTGTGAGTTGTGTTGTGTGTGCGTGTGTGTGCGTGTGTGTGTGTGTACTCACCTATTTCTGCTTCCGGGGGTTGAGCTCTGGCTCTTTGGCCCCGCTCTTAATTGTCAATCACAAAGTGTACAGGTTCCTGAGCCTATTGGGCTCTATCATATCTACACTGAAACTGTGTATGGAGTCAGCCTCCACCACATCACTTCCTAATGCATTCCATTTGTCAACTACTCTGACACTGAAAAAAAATTCTTTCTAATATCTCTGTGGCTCATTTGGGCACTCAGTTTCCACCTGTGTCCCCTAGTGCGTGTGCCCCTTGTGTTAAAACAGCCTGTCTTTATCTACCCTATCAATTCCCTTCAGAATCTTGAATGTGGTGATCATGTCCCACCCTAACTCTTCTGTCTTCCAGCGAAGTGAGGTTTAATTCCCGTAGTCTCTCCTTGTAGCTCATACCTCTCAGCTCGGGTACTAGTCTGGTGGCAATCCTTTGAATCTTTTTCCAGTTTAGTCTTATGCTTGACTAGATATGGACTCCATGCTGGGGCCGCATACTCCAGGATTGGCCTGACATATGTGGTATACAAAGTTCTGAATGATTCCTTACACAAGTTACTGAATGCCGTTCTTATGTCCTGTGTATGTGTGTGTGTGTGTGTGTGGTGTGTGTGTGTGTGTGTGTGTGTGTGTGGTGTGTGTGTGTGTGTGTGTTGTGTGTGGTGTGTATGGTGCGCGCGTGTGCGTGCGTGGCGCACGTGCGCGAGTGGATCCTTTGGTGGAAGGAGCCCAAAGGTTTGAACGAGAGAGAAAATTGGTGTTTGCTGAAGAATGCAAAGAGAACAAACACAAGCCGGGCGCCATCTTTGTGTACCAAAACTGGCTCCTGCTTGTCTTCCCCCCCCCATCACCCCTCCCCATCACCCCTCCCCATCACCCCTCCCCACCACCCCTCCCCATCCCGTCCTCCTCCTCTCCCCACGCTCCTCCATCCACCCCCCTCCTCTCTCGATGCCTCTTTTCCTCTTTGATTCTCGCCTCTTCCCCTCTCAGTCTTTTCAACTCTCCCCTCCCTCCCCCCTCCCCCCATCCCCCCAGGAGGCTTGTAACTGTCTCGTTTAAAGTTTCTAGAGTCCGGCGGGAGAGGGAGAGGGAGAGGGAGAGGGAGAGGGGAGAGAGGGAGAGGGGAGAGAGGGAGAGAGTGAGAGAGGGAGAGAGGAATAAAAAAAAGAAAGAGGGGAGAGGGAGAGGGGAGAAGAGGGAGAGGGAGAGGGAGAGAGGGGAGAGGGAGAGGGGACGGTATGTTGGTATATTTCTTCATGCTGCTCCAGGGGTGGGAGGATGGGGAGAGGGGGGAGGAGGGAGCTCGTGAGGGGTCAGAATTGAGGGATCTGTGGGAGGGGGAGAGTAGGTGAGGGGAAATGTGAGGAGTGAGAGGGGAAGGGCAGTGAGAGGTTATGGGTGAGGGGAGATAGAAGGGTTAAGAGACGAAGATGTGACACAGGGGGAAGACGGAAGGTCGCAGGAGTGAGAGAGAGAGAGAGAGAGAGATGAGAGAGAGAGAGAGGAGAGAGAGAGAGAGAGAGAGAGAGAGAGAGAGAGAGAGAAGAGAGAGGAGGAGAGAGAGAGAGAGAGAGGGTGGGGGGGT
>WNGS01160430.1:19871361-19876361 GCA_020271785.1 Procambarus virginalis
TACACAACCACGACCAATCACCGGTTGTATCATATTGCATCAATCACCAGTTGCATCATCTGCCTGCCGCCCTCTCCTCCCTACCCTCAGCTCTCCCTCACGATAACTACAGTGCTTCCTCCTGTATGATCTAAACTATATTGTCTCCCTCCTTCAACTCGCCCTCTCATCTCTATCCCTCACCGTCAAGTAATCCTTTCCTATTCTTTCTCCTTCCCACATCGGTGAGCGTTCCAATTGTCAACTTTGTGAAGGAGAGGTGTGAGCCACTCTCCAGCACCAGTACCTTAAATTTTAAATTTTGCCCCGAGGGGAGAGTTTATTGGGCAGCGCCACTCATCTTGTGAGTGGTCATACTGTCATAGCAGCTTGTATAACACTCCCCAATAGGAAGATAACCCGCTGGATTGTTCATCCTGTCACTTGTACCCAGACACAGCTGGGACTTTCCTAACTGTCGCAAGTGAACAGCTCCTCAAACAAGAAGATTAACATCTGTCAACCCTTAAAAGCTTACGTTATCATGCGGGTGCAAAATGGGGAAATCTTTTTAGAACAGTATCAATATTTGACATTTTTGACAAATATTTGACATTCCAGGTCATGGCTTTCAGTGCCATGAGTCGACTTTTGCATGTTCCTATGAGTTGGTTGAGCTCCTCTTTCTTCCCCTTGTTAGAGCCGACAGTGACGCCAAGGTACCGATAGTGGTCAACCCATTCAAGTGTTACACCATTAATTTGTAGTTCATTTTCTCTCCTCTTGTGAGGAGAGTATGCTTTTGTCTTGTTTGTGGAGAGAGTGAAACAGAGCTCAGTACATTTCCTTCCGAGGAGTTCAATAGACTGTTTAATTTTTCCCAAGGTGGGAGCTTGTATTGGGACATCATCTGCATATCCCACTTGTTGTGTTCCTTCCGGAAAATCTATATTTGCAATGGCATTCATAAGTACATTGAATAGTGTGGGGCTTAAGACTCCCCTTGGGGTGTCCCGAGTTCCATATTCATTGTTCTGGATACTGTTCCATTGAGGCAAACCTTGGCTTTCCTCCCTGTGAGATAGTCTGCAACCCATTTCATGAGTCTCCCCTTGACACCCATGCATGCAAGCTCGTCCAGGATCGCAATCCCCTGTCGAAGGCTCCTTTGATGTCAATAAATACAGAGTACCTAGCCGTGCCATTAGCCAAGTAATTAACTATACAATTTGCTGTGCTCCGTCCTTTAACAAATCCATTGACCCCCTCCCCTAACCTGCCTATTTTGTGCAACAGTCGGTTTAAGATGATCCTTTCAAGCATCTTGCAAGTGCATGACACGAGACTGATAGGTCTGTAATTAACAGGGTCATTAGGCTTCGGTATGGGAACAATTATTGCGTGTTTCCATTGTGTGGGCAACACTCCACTTAGGAATGACTTGTTAAACAGGTGGAGTAGTGGATTCCCAGACACTTCACACAGTGCATTGAGTATGTCGTAGGTGACGCCATCTTCACCAGGTGCTGTACTTTTACCCTTTTTCATAGCGCCCCTTTCTTCCTGAGCTGTGATTGGTTCCCCATTCTCGTCATCACTAGACAGTGCTCTTGTTATCCTAATTCTTCTGTCATCATGTCGCAGGAGCTGTTCCCTGCTGATTTCTACAGGGAGGGAGGAGGAGGATGCTGCATCACTCCACTTGTGAATTAGTTCTTCAGCCTTACCCTGGGGGTCTTTGTGAGCCGCAGGCCGGGTTCTGCCCCCTTGTATCTGTGTCACCAGTACCTTGTTATCAATGGCTGGTGACCTATGGCACGAGATACTTAGAGCCGTGTAGCAACTTGGTACACTCACCAGTACGGGAAGATATTCTTGTACTCTACCCAGAGTTTGCCAGTAGACTACATCTCGTGTTTTCTTCTGTGTGAAGGAGGATATTAGATGAACTCATAGCTAGCTCTTGATCAGTACTCTGATATCCCTCATGTAGAATAGAGGGATAACAATTTTGTAAGAGAATTTTGTTATTCATTCTCTTATCTCTTCTTTGCCTCATCCATCTTAATTCATTCATCTTCTTCCATTATGGCTTGTTACACTTTGTCTCAATCACGCCACATGTGTTTGACACGTTGTCTTGCCTTCTTCCACACGACCCTTGCAAGACGGGGCAGTCGTCTTCCACACGACCCTTGCAAGACGGGGCAGTCGTCTTCCACACGACCCTTGCAAGACGGGGCAGTCGTCTTCCACACGACCCTTGCAAGACGGGGCAGTCGTCTTCCACACGACCCTTGCTAAAGTTTCTGCCACTTTAGAATGATTGTCATAAAGTATCACCTGAGGCACCGAGAACACGAAATTTGTCAGTCAGGTCTATGACCTGTTGGGTGGGTTTTAGTTTATCTATTTATTATATCTTTTTAAATCTAGATAGATACCAGTGGTATCTGTAGATGGGGTCACGTGCTCTCTCTGCCGTCGTGTGTTCGAACCCCAGCGGCCAGCCCTAGTGTAGACGGGTCTGTTACCTGTCCTCTCCCTGTTTATCATCCTCAACCACTTGGACGGTAGGAGGAAGTCTCGCTTCTTGTAGGTCGGCGTTCAATCCCCGACCGTCCAAATGGTTGGGCACTAATCCATATATCCGTCCTATCCTAAACCCTTATCTCGTCTCCCCTCACCACGCTGCTCATCTTCCCTCCTCTCACTCCCATACATCATGTTCTCTCCCTCTCTCTGAGTGTTCCGTCACCCACTTCTCACCGATCTATCACATTCCCTCTCCCTTACTCAGCGGCTCCACCTCTCACTTCCAACCCATTCATTACACTCCCTGTGGGGTCGTCTTTCACAGCTGCCACAGCCTCCTGCTCCCTCATCACAGCCCACAGCTCTCTGCGCCGCCATCTTGACATGAGAACATGACAAATAAGGAACTTGTTAAAAGCTATAAGGGTCCAGGAAGCGAGGGAAGCTCTTGGAGCAGTGAAATAGGTACCTGGGTGTTAGTCAGTTGTCACGGGCTGCTTCCTGGGGGTGGAGGCCTGGTCGAAGACCGGGCCGCGGGGACACTAAAGCCCCGAAATCATCTCAAGATAATCTCAAGATTGGTATTATTAGAGTTAAAAAACTAATAATAGTGTCAATCATAGATTCAAAACAGTGCAATCCCTGCAATGTTTTTCACCTCAAATGTCTCCTTACTTTCTCCTGCCTATATATTTCAAGTAATGTACTACATTTTTATACTTTTCATGAAGTTTAACTTACGTGGAAGCGCTCAAGTAATTCCTTGTTTCATTTTTCCTTCGTGATTATACGTTTTCTTAAAGTTTTTTTTAAATGGCGGTTTGTATTGGCTGTGGTTTTATTTGTCATTCTTCTGTGTGTAGATTCGAGTGAATTCCTGTCCACCCAAGAGCACGGTCACCAAAGTGAATTACATGATGGATTTCAAAAAAGAAAAATCTAAGTGAATATTATTAGAGTTTATGTTTAGCTCTAAACATTTTATATTTTCATATTTTAGAATATTTCATTTTGTTCTAAATATGAAATAGATAAAAGTGCAGATGACCCTCCAAAGGTTTGCATCATTGGGAAGCTGGAAATGCTAGGCCTAACTAGTTTCCAGATTCATATATGCTATCCCATGGGACATGTCGTAGTGGTGATAAGTCATAACTTGTAGATGAATGCATGCTCACCTAGTTGTACTCGCCTAGTTGTACTCGCCTAGTTGTGGTTGTAAGGGGTTAAACTTCAGCTAATGAGTCCCACCTGTCAACTTTAAACAGAATGGTGTACAAAAATCCAAATTTTGGGGGTCTGTAACAAGTACATTTTCAGCTGTAGATGGAGTCTGCCTCTACAACTTTTCTTATTGGCATATTCCATGTACTCACTATGACACTGAAAACATTATTTTTTTTAAGTTTCTTTAACTCATTTAGGTGCATAACTTCCTCCCGTGTTCCCTTGTTCAGTCACCACCCAAGACAAATATTGTAATTTTCTGTCATGTCTTTGTTTTTTTATATACAAGAGTTGTTACATTCTTGTACAGCCACCAGCACGCATAGCGTTTCAGGGAAATCTTTAATCCTACTTTTCCCTAGAATACGACCCGCCAAATCGTTTAACAACCAGAGGCCAGATTCACGAAGCACTTACGCAACCATTTACGAACGTGTACATCTTTCCTCAATCTTTGACGGCTTTGGTTACATTTATTAAACAGTTTACAAGCATGAAAACTTCCCAATCAACTGTTGTTATTGTTATAAACAGCCTCCTGGTGCTTCGGAGCTCATTAACTGTTTAATAATTGTAAACAAAGCCGCCAAACATTGAGAAACGATTTACAGGTTCGTAAGTCCTTGCGTAACTGCTTCGTGAATCTGGCCAACCATTCACTGCTGGGTGAACAGAGGCTACAGTTAAGGATTGGCGCCTAGTCAATCCTCCCTAGCCAGGATTCGAACCTAGGAATGTTGAACGGAATCTTGACTTCTTAAATTGATCCCTTAAAAGTGTCATTAGACGAGAACTCTTGGATGAATCTGAAGAAAGTTGAACAGTGCAAACTGGAACTAGCAGGTCCATTGTTCATCACAATGAAATGTGTGAAGTAAAACATGTGTATGGGGCAAGTAACAAAGTCAGTAGATTAACAGATGTTGTCACAGCTCGTATAAGACTTGGCTACAAGTATCTCTGGCAGTTCGGCTTCTATAGGGATCTAGATGAAGTAAAGTGTAAAGTGTGTGGACAAAGACAGGGACACACACTCGAACACTATATCTTGGATTGTAGTAAAATTGAGCCATTTAGAGATAAATCTAAACTCACATTGTATGAAATAGCAATCTATCTTATTACTAAGGATAAAATACTGTACCTGAAATCTTTGCACTGTATCCATATTTCGCTAACAGTAAATAAACGACATATGAGATAAAGAAACAAGTAGTGTATTATGAAGACTAATAATAAACAGAAGCTCCCCTATCACT
>WNGS01160430.1:19881361-19888976 GCA_020271785.1 Procambarus virginalis
GAGGGCACAGGGCACATGGGAACCGGCATGAAGATCCCAACATCAGCAGCCACCTCCACAGCATGTACATCTGCCACTACCATGGCTAACCCACCCTACACACCATAGGAGCCGCAGGCATCTCCTCATCGACTGAGGACATGGCATGCGTCCTCCCTACATAACCTCACATTAGTAATGGAGAGTTTCCTCTTTACCTCTATTATATATCTTAGCGTCATCTCCCACTTGTTAACTGCCTTCACCTCCGTCGTCTGCTCCCTGTACACTCCTTATTGTGCACCCTTATGCCTCTTATTTCTATCATCTTTTTCCTTTTACATTTAATATTTCTTCCTCTACATCTGTGGCTTTTGTTACTGGTGTAGTGTTACACACGGGGTCCCACGTGTAGTGTTACACACGGGGTCCCACGTGTAGTGTTACACACGGGGTCCCACGTGTAGTGTTACACACGGGGACCCACGTGTAGTGTTACACACGGGGTCCCTCGTGTAGTGTTACACACGGGGACCCACGTGTAGTGTTACACACGGGGTCCCACGTGTAGTGTTACACACGGGGTCCCTCGTGTAGTGTTACACACGGGGTCCCACGTGTAGTGTTACACACGGGGACCCTCGTGTAGTGTTACACACGGGGACCCACGTGTAGTGTTACACACGGGGTCCCACGTGTAGTGTTACACACGGGGACCCTCGTGTAGTGTTACACACGGGGTCCCACGTGTAGTGTTACACACGGGGTCCCACGTGTAGTGTTACACACGGGGACCCACGTGTAGTGTTACACACGGG
Source organism: Procambarus virginalis (assembly GCA_020271785.1). Taxonomy (NCBI): domain Eukaryota; kingdom Metazoa; phylum Arthropoda; class Malacostraca; order Decapoda; family Cambaridae; genus Procambarus; species Procambarus virginalis. The sequence continues at coordinate 19,882,159 of WNGS01160430.1, forward strand.
GTCCCACGTGTAGTGTTACACACGGGGTCCCACGTGTAGTGTTACACACGGGGACCCACGTGTAGTGTTACACACGGGGTCCCACGTGTAGTGTTACACACGGGGTCCCACGTGTAGTGTTACACACGGGGACCCACGTGTAGTGTTACACACGGGGTCCCACGTGTAGTGTTACACACGGGGTCCCACGTGTAGTGTTACACACGGGGACCCACGTGTAGTGTTACACACGGGGACCCACGTGTAGTGTTACACACGGGGTCCCACGTGTAGTGTTACACACGGGGTCCCACGTGTAGTGTTACACACGGGGTCCCACGTGTAGTGTTACACACGGGGTCCCACGTGTAGTGTTACACACGGGGTCCCACGTGTAGTGTTACACACGGGGTCCCACGTGTAGTGTTACACACGGGGTCCCACGTGTAGTGTTACACACGGGGACCCACGTGTAGTGTTACACACGGGGTCCCACGTGTAGTGTTACACACGGGGTCCCACGTGTAGTGTTACACACGGGGACCCACGTGTAGTGTTACACACGGGGTCCCACGTGTAGTGTTACACACGGGGTCCCACGTGTAGTGTTACACACGGGGACCCACGTGTAGTGTTACACACGGGGACCCACGTGTAGTGTTACACACGGGGTCCCACGTGTAGTGTTACACACGGGGTCCCACGTGTAGTGTTACACACGGGGTCCCACGTGTAGTGTTACACACGGGGTCCCACGTGTAGTGTTACACACGGGGTCCCACGTGTAGTGTTACACACGGGGTCCCACGTGTAGTGTTACACACGGGGTCCCACGTGTAGTGTTACACACGGGGTCCCTCGTGTAGTGTTACACACGGGGTCCCACGTGTAGTGTTACACACGGGGTCCCTCGTGTAGTGTTACACACGGGGTCCCACGTGTAGTGTTACACACGGGGTGTAGTGTTACACCGGGTCCCACGTGTAGTGTTACACACGGGGTCCCACGTGTAGTGTTACACACGGGGTCCCACGTGTAGTGTTACACACGGGGTCCCACGTGTAGTGTTACACACGGGGTCCCACGTGTAGTGTTACACACGGGGTCCCACGTGACATATCTCCAGTCAGATGGTTTATAACGCTTCAGTCATCGTGTTTCTGGGTACTTGCTGGAGGCGCTGGCCGGGTACACAAAGACCTTCCCTCTCTCGCCGACTCCTCGAGCATCCTTGTGTCCCAGCACACGACTCCACCCTCCAACTTCCTCCTCACGCGCACACACACACACACACACACACACACACACACACACACACACACACACACACACACACACACACACACACACACACACACATGTGACTTTTACCGAAGCAAATAATATTTGTATGTATGCGGCTGACGGTACAAAAGTGATATAACTGTATAGAACTGACTTGCTGGGAAAACTAGATCTCAACAAAGGAACTGTGAAGCGTTGTGTGAGGCATAAATAGTGAGCCTCACCCACATTGTCTCTCCCATGGGAGGGAGAGAGAGAGGGAGGAGACGAGGGAGCCGAGTGTAGGGGAGGGAAAAGAACAGAAAGGAAGAAGGGGAGGAAAACAAAAAGAAGAAGTTAGGGTATGGTTCATACGTCATGCTGCGAGCAGCTGCGTCCAACAGCCTGGTTGACCGGACCATTGACCGGGAGGCCTGGTCAGAGACCGGACCGCGGGGACCTTGATCACCGGAGTCGAGTACAAGCGCAGAGAACATGAGACAAAGTCAACGAAACATGTGAGTCATAGAAACGTGAGCCATTATTGTGTTAAGGTTAGAGCAGAAGGACATGGCACGAGCTGAGGAAGTGATAGAAGCCACCTCCATCCACAATTTTAATATTAAACATATCAGAAATTCATACTCCGGCTGGAAAGCCAGAGTCGAAGAGCTAAAGCTCGATTCAACAAACACAAATATGCGAGCACAGGCAAGTGAGAAATTGAGTACACAGATAAAAAGACTATTTCAAGTGAGTCATTTCACAGTGAAGGATTTTATTAAAGCTTGAGAACATTATGGGTATACCAGCATGATTATGACCTTCAGAGTCAATAACGAGAGAAAACTGGCACAACAAGCTTTTCTCTGTCAGGGAATTTTAGCATTAGTTGGCTGTACAAGCAAGAGATGGCGCTATCTAATGTTTATCTCCTGTGATGGCGTCGTTGTAACAAACTTTCGCCGGTAATTACTCGCTAAAAATTTAGAAACCGTGCCATTGTGCTCAGTCATGTTACTTAACTTTGAATATTGCATCCGTAAATCGAGATAACTGACCTATTAACGCTAAAATAAGCCAAGGGCGAATTAAAATGTACATTTTAATGTGTGGCCCGAAGCATGCAGCAGAGAACGCTGGCCAAACATTATTACCAATCTATATACGACTTGGCTGGTTCATTTATCAACAATTCTGGAAATTATATTTATCCTTCACTTGGCTTTTCCAGTTATATTAGTTCATTAATTATTGTTACCTCTAGCACAGTGGTCTTCGTCATTGGCTCACACCTGTAGGAGGCCTGTAGCTGAGTGGACAGCGCTTGGGACTTGTAATCCTAGGGTCCGGGTTCGATCCTCGGCGATTGCGTAAAACAAATATTGGCAGTTTCTTTCACCCTGATGCTCTTGCTAGGTACCTGATGCCCCTAATGCCCCTGTTAGTAAATGGGTACCTGGGAGTTAGACAGCTCTTAGGGGCTGCTTCCTGGGTGTGTACTCACCTATTTGTACTCACCTATTTGTGCTTCCGGGGGTTGAGCTTTGGCTCTTTGGTCCCGCCTCTCAACTGCCAATCAACTGGTGTACAGATTCCTGAGCCTACTGGGCTCTATCATATCTACATTTAAAACTGTGTATGGAGCCAGCCTCCACCACATCACTGCCTAATGCATTCCATCCGTTAACTACTCTGACACTGAGAAAGTTCCTTCTAACGTCTCTGTGGCTCATGTGGGTACTCAGTTTCCACCTGTGTCCCCTTGTTCGCGTCCCACCAGTGTTGAATAGTTTATCCTTGTTTACCCGGTCGATTCCTCTGAGGATTTTGTTGGTTGTGATCATGTCTCCCCTTACTCTTCTGTCTTCCAGTGTCGTAAGGTGCATTTCCCGCAGCCTTTCCTCGTAACTCATGCCTCTTAGTTCTGGGACTAATCTAGTGGCATACCTTTGGACTTTTTCCAGCTTCGTCTTGTGCTTGACAAGGTACGGGCTCCATGCTGGAGCCGCGTACTCCAGGATTGGTCTTACATATATGGTGTACAAGATTCTAAATGATTCCTTACACAGGTTCCTGAACGCTGTTCTGATGTTAGCCAGCCTCGCATATGTCGCAGACGTTATTCTTTTTATGTGGGCTTCAGGAGACAGGTTTGGTGTGATATCAACTCCTAGATCTTTCTCTCTGTTCGTTTCATTAAGTACTTCACCTCCTATTCTGTATCCTGTGTCTGGCCTCCTATTTCCACTGCCTAGTTTCATTACTTTGCATTTACTCGGGTTGAACTTCAACAGCCATTTGTTGGACTATTCACTCAGTCTGTCTAGGTCATCCTGTAGCCTCCTACTATCGTCCTCCGTTTCAATCTTCCTCATAATTTTTGCATCATCGGCAAACATTGAGAGAAACGATTCTATACCCTCTGGGAGATCATTTACATATATCAGAAACAGTATAGGTCCAAGGACTGACCCCTGCGGGACCCCACTCGTAACGTCTCGCCAATCTGAGACCTCACCCCTCACACTGACTCGTTGTCTCCTGTTGCTTAGGTACTCCTGTATCCAACGGAGTACCTTCCCTTTCACTCCAGCCTGCATCTCCAGCTTTTTCACTAGCCTCTTGTGTGGCACTGTATCAAAGGCTTTCTGACAATCCAAGAATATGCAGTCTGCCCACCCTTCTCTCTCTTGCCTTATTTTTGTTGCCTGGTCGTAGAATTCAAGTAACCCTGTGAGGCAGGACCTGCCATCCCTGAATCCATGTTGATGTTGTGTTACAAAGTTCTTTCGCTCCAGGTGCTCCACTAGCTTTCTTCGCACAATCTTCTCCATCAGCTTGCATGGTATGCAGGTTAGGGACACTGGCCTGTAGTTCAGTGCCTCCTGTCTATCCCCTTTCTTGTATATCGGGACTACGTTAGCTGTTTTCCAAATTTCTGGCAGTTCCCCTGTTGCCAGTGATTTGTTATACACTATGGAGAGTGGGAGGCACAGTTCTTCTGCTCCTTCCTTTAGTATCCAAGGGGAGATTCCATCTGGGCCTATAGCCTTTGTCATATCCAACTCTAGTAAACACTTCCTTACTTCCCCGCTGGTAATCTCAAACTCTTCCAGTGGTTCCTGGTTAGCTATTCCCTCTCTTATCTCTGGGATTTCTCCTTGCTCTAAGGTGAAGACCTCTTGGAATTTCTTATTCAACTCCTCACACACTTCCTTGTCGTTTGTAGTGAATCCTTCCGCCCCTATCCTTAATTTCATAACCTGTTCCTTTACTGTTGTTTTTCTCCTGATGTGGCTATGCAGCAATTTAGGCTGAGTCTTTGCCTTGCTTGCGATGTCATTTTCGTATTGTCTTTCTGCCTCTCTTCTCATTCTGACATATTCGTTCCTGGCATTCTGGTATCTTTCTCTGCTCTCCAGTGTCCTGTTATTCCTATAGTTTCTCCATGTGTGTGTGTGTGTGTGTGTGTGTGTATGTGTGTGGAAAAAAAAGTTGATTGACAGTTGAGAGGCGGGACCAAAGAGCAGAGCTCAACCCAGACACACACCCAGACGTACATACACACCCAGACATACACACAAACACCCAGATATACACACTCCCAGACATACACACACACACACACCCAGCCACACACACACCCAGCCACACACACACACCCAGCCACACACACCCAGACACCACACACACACCCAGCCACACACACACCCAGACACACACACACACCCAGCCACACACACACCCAGACACACACACACACACCCAAACATACACACATAATGAGAACTAATGAGGTAGGCGGAAAGTTAAGATCCCCCGCTGGAAACAAATGTTTGAGTAAGATAAGAGAGAACTTTTGTCTTGAGTTATCGTGAATCACTGAGGGCCAGGTCACCAGGCGCCAAGGGACGGGGTGGGGTTGTGACGGGGTCATCAGGGATGGGGCCACCAGGGAGAGGTAATGGAGATGGGATAGATGGTAATGTGGGAGGGACCATGAAAGAGAGGGTTAGGAGGGAAGCGGAGTGGAAGAGGGGAAAGAGTGAGAGAGGAAAGAGAGATCTGGGTTGTGGGGATAATGTGTTTCTTGTTTAATTAACGCAGGAGACAGGAAAGGAGGAAGAGAAGGGCATGGCGGAGAAGAGACAGAAGAGAGGAGGGAGAAGACGGACGGAGGGCAGGGCAAGTGAGACACATAGAGGGGAGGGAGAAGAGGAATAGGGTAGAAGAGAGATACAAGAACATTAATGGACGAAGGTAAAAGCGACACACTATTCTACTTAGTGTAGGAACACCCTAACCTCCAACAGTGACTGGCTCTACACACACGGTGTACAGGACAAGCACTCACGGTGACAGGTCAAGTACACACGGTGTACAGGACAAGTACACACGGTGTACAGGACAAGCACTCACGGTGACAGGTCAAGTACACACGGTGTACAGGACAAGCACACACGGTGTACAGGACAAGTACACACGGTGTACAGGACAAGTACACACGGTGTATAGGACAAGCACTCACGGTGACAGGACAAGCACACACGGTGTACAGGACAAGCACACACGGTGTACAGGACAAGTACACACGGTGTACAGGACAGGCACACACGGTGTACAGGACAAGCACTCACGGTGACAGGTCAAGTACACACGGTGTACAGGACAAACACTCACGGTGACAGGTCAAGTACACACGGTGTACAGGACAAGCACACACGGTGTACAGGACAAGCACACACGGTGTACAGGACAAGCACACACGGTGTACAGGACAAGCACACACGGTGTACAGGACAAGCACACACGGTGTACAGGACAAGCACACACGGTGTACAGGACAAGCACACACAATTTTGGTCTCTTGTGAGACCAAAATTGGAATATGCAGCAGTTGTGTGGTGCCCAAGTCTCAAGAAGCACATCAATAAACTGGAAAAGGTGCAAAGGCATGCAACAAAATGGCTTCCGGAACTGAAAAACAAAAGTTACGAGGAGAGACTAGAGGCGTTAAACATGCCAGAACTTGAAGATAGAACAGAGGTGATATGACCACCACTTACAAAATACTTAGAGGAATCGACTAAATTGGCAAAGTGGAATTCCTAGACCCAGCAACATCACGAACAAAGAACACAGATTTTCAATTTCTTTCTTTATTATGTACCCCATACCCATCCCGTGGGCGGTGGTGGAAATGGTTACAGAGGCACATAATATAGTTCCTTTAGCTAAGCGAGTAATAATCTTTTGAAGCTAGTTACACAATTAATAATGTTATATATATATATATATATATATATATATATATATATATATTATATATATATATATATATATATATATGAACACGTACTGAACGGGGTGAGAATAGCTTTAGCTGCTTCATCCCTTTGTGTGTATTTACTCCTCAATAAACATATTTAAATTCCGTTCCGTTTTATGCTCGTCCCTCTCTCTCTTCCGTCCTTCCCATTTTCGTTCTCACCCTTCAACTTGTCCATCCTTCCCCGTTCTTAGACCTTAATTCGCCTCGTCTTTCCTCCACTCTGTTGCCTCTCACGTTGTTC
>WNGS01160430.1:19976233-19986233 GCA_020271785.1 Procambarus virginalis
CAGCGGGAGTAGGCGGTGCCCAGTTTAGATGATTTAATTAACGTTCATTTCAAGGTGGCCGAACTTCCTTACGTTAAGTCTTTAATTCAACTGTTCAGAGACCATCCTGATATTGTCTAGGACTCGAGGGGGAAATTTATTAAGCCCCATACAGAATTTAAATATTTTGGATATAATTAAAAAATTGGGGCATTCTAAGACTCAATTTAAAAAAATGAGTTGTCAGATGTACGAACATTATTGAAATGCGTCCAAATGGAGCCGACCTTTGGGAACCCTATTAAATGCCTTTAGAAGTTATATATCAAATTAGTTACTGATGAAGAGTTATAAGAACATAAGAACATAAGAACAAAGGCAGCTGCAGAAGGCCTATTGGCCCATACGAGGCAGCTCCTATTTATAACCACCCAATCCCACTCATATACATGTCCAACCCATGCTTGAAACAATCGAGGGACCCCACCTCCACAATGTTACGCGGCAATTGGTTCCACAAATCAACAACCCTGTTACTGAACCAGTATTTACCCAAGTTTTTCCTAAATCTAAACTTATCCAATTTATACCCATTGTTTCGCGTTCTGTCCTGTGTTGATACTTTCAATACCCTATTAATATCTCCTTTGTTATGTCCATTCATTCACTTGTAAACCTCTATCATGTCACCCCTAACTCTTCGCCTTTCCAGTGAATGCAAATTAAGCTTTGTTAATCTTTCTTCATATGAAAGATTTCTAATTTGGGGAATTAACTTAGTCATCCTACGCTGGACACGTTCAAGTGAATTTATATCCATTCTATAATATGGCGACCAAAACTGAACTGCATAATCTAAATGGGGCCTAACAGAGCAAGATATAGCTTGAGAACCACACCAGGTGTCTTGTTACTTACGCTGCGATTAATAAATCCGAGTGTCCTATTTGCCTTATTACGAACATTTATGCATTGATCCTTTTGTTTTAAATTCTTACTAATTATAACTCCCAGATCCCTTTCGCAATCCGACTTCGCAATCTCAACACCATCTAGCTCGTATCTTGTAACTCTATCATCATTACCTAGCCTCAGAACTTTACATTTATCAGCATTAAACTGCATCTGCCAGTCCTTTGACCATTTCAAAACCCTATCTAGATCAACTTGAAGTGATAGTGAGTCCTCCTTCGAATTAATTTCCCTACCGATTTTCGTATCATCGGTAAATTTGCAAATGTTGCTACTCAAACATGAATCAAAATCATTTACATATATTATAAACAACAGAGGTCCCAGGACAGAGCCTTGAGGCACTCCACTTACAACATTTTCCCACTCTGACTTGACTTCATTTATACTAACTCTCTGTTTCCTTTGGTATCATGGAGGAAACATCCCATTTGGCTGCTGTGGAAGAAAAGACCAGATTATTATTATTGAAGAGACTCGTGACTACAGAAAGTTATCACTCTTATGTGAGTCATAAGTGTAGTGTAATTTCGGTTCTGTGGAAAGCCTATGACCGATACATGATGAGCGCTCCAACAGAACGATTTTCTAATTCCTTTAACGAGGGCAGTAAAAAATATGCTTCTTATTCTTAAGAGAAAATTCTGGCTGAAATACGAGGAATGGAACAATTAACCTTCAGGTGCCGTGATCTGATCACATCGTTTGAAGTGTCCCGAGGCATATATGAAAGTTTCTCTACACCTGTGGAGGAGGAGGAGGAGGGGCCTTGAACCCTCCCCATTATCCCCCCCCCACTCGCCATCTCCTCTTATCCCCTACTGCCACCGCCGTATACTTAAGCCCAGGCTCACACCGTGGTGTTAGAACTCGAACCAGCGAACAGTTCTCTCTATACCCCCCATCCATCATGTCACTCTCGTCGGAACTGCAGGTGATAAAGGGGGGACGTCCTCGACGTCGAACTCCTGTGTCGTCAGGACATCCTTGGGTACGAGCTACCGGCAACTATAGTACGCCCCTTTGGACTCGCCTCTGCACTCTGGCGCACCTAACCCTACGCTTCAATTGAACGGATGCCTGTTTCCTACGTAAACAGGGCAGTCGTTGCTTCTCGCGACTCCCCCGGTGACGTTGTGATGAGACCACCAGCCCTTCTCCCAGCGAATCATATGGACTCGGATCCCAATGAGGGTCGCTTCCCTGGTACTGCCGCACTCATCTCGACGTTCGGCGCGGGCACCCCGATTGCCAGTAATCTCATTGTCAGGGAACAAATGACTCGCAATAGTGACAAACATTACACTCAGGGTCTCGCCCTGGACCCAGCGCAGAATCGCAGATTCTGGCTTAAGGCCTCCCTAACTACTCTGGGGAGGCTGGGGGTGAATTCCGAGGACTATAATCGAATCGTCCTACCGTATAGAATTGGTGCAACTCGTGACTTAATAGATGACTGGATTACAAATTTCGGGGAGATGATGGTGAATTTGCAGAGGGCGCTCAAGAGTCGCAGCTGCGACCTCATCATCGTGCGTGCTGCAATCGCTGGGGGAAGTGGACGGCTGTGCCTATTCCCAGCAAAGATCCTTCCAGCCCGGACAACTCAAGCTCATTTTCCTTCGACGACGGAACCATCACAGGAGAAGAACCATCACTGACTTCGCCATTAGAGAAACCCAAACCTCCTCCGCCAAAAATACTAACAAGCATAAAATTCAAGAGGAGTCTTCAGAGGATACCGACCTATTCATCATAACTCTCCTTATCAAGAAGCGCAAATAATGTATATATATAAACTGTGTTAATAAAGACTCGAGAATGCCTCAGTATTTATATTAAGCCTTTATACCCCCCCCCCACACACACGAGAGTATATATATATATATATATATATATATATATATATATATATATATATATATATATATATATATATATATATATATATATATATATATATATATATATATATATATAACAATGACATGATATCATTGGAGTTGGTTTCATCTCCACCACAATGGCAGAAGAGTACTTTATACATCTTGCCAGCCTAGAAAATACTGACATTTATCACAACACAGCCTCTGCATTTCAGAATAACATCCCACCTCTACACTTAAATGTTGGCATTAAATATGAAACGGCGCTTTTAAATATGTTAGTGCCGAGGAAAATTAACGCACTTATAAAAGATGATGTACATTCATCAGTTGACTTTTATGGTACTTTTACAATTGATGAATCTGAAATTGAACATATAATAAACACATTTACACCCAAGCAAGATATACTCTCACGAGATGTGAGGTATATAGTGTCTGAGCTTAACCGTCAAATGAAATCCAAGCACATCCAAAAACAGTCTCCGTGGTGTAGTGGTAAGACACTCGCCTGGCGTTCCGCGAGCGCTATTTCATGGGTTCGTATCCTGGCCGGGGAGGATTTACTGGGCACAAATCCTTAACTGTAGCCTCTGTTTAACGCAACAGTAAAATGTGTACTTGGATGAAAAAACGATTCTTCGCGGCGGGGATCGTATTCCAAGGACCTGCCCGAAACGCTACGAGTACTAGTGGCTGTACAAGAATGTAACAACTCTTGTATATATCTCCAAAAAAAAAATCAGATATGCAGTTAGGTTTTAAAGATGATTTTAATAAATATTTTTCAGATGGGGATACTATCCTCTCTTATGACTCAACATTGGAAAGAGTACTTTTATCCTCGATAATTAAAAATCGCAAAAGGCGAATCTTATCGTCGCTTAGGGTTCACTTTAAAGGCCGAATGACAAGAGTGCTTGGTTTTGATTCTGACAAAATGTATACGCTTTATCAATCTCACCTAGTAAATATTGAGTCTGTATCAAAACAAATTGCTTTGTATCCACCAGACACGGATGGAGGGTGCGATTATTTTCTGGTGTACTGCGATATCATCGAACCACAAATCTTTGGCAGTCAGTCTGTCAATATATTAGATGCTTTCAGCTTTCAAGATTCTTACGCCAAAGGAGCTCAGCCTCTAATGTATAAATCTCTCAATACCAACATTTTAGATACAATCAGTATTAAGATCACTGACCAGTTTGGTCGGTTGGTTAGTTTTGAGGGTGGACGCTCAGTCACAGCCATCTTAGACATATGTCCCAAATTATAATAAATGGAGTCGCTCCTGTCATATGTTAGTTATTATATAGGCAACCTCAGCCATGAGAGTACCTTTTCACCCACCGAGTCAGAAAGAATTTCTGGACTTATTTGGAGTCCACCCCGGGAAACGTGGAGGAGGTTTGGACGACGTACATGTATTCCAGGCACCTTACCATCATAGAGGAGGGGGGATTTCTAAGTGCACTGGCTGGGATGGCGCGCATGGCAATACCATTTCTAATGCGCAGTATTGCCCCGAGCGCAATTGATTTAGGAAAAAATGTACTGGATGATTTATCAAGTGGGAGACGAGATGTAAAGACCTCTCTTAAGACTCACGGTGTAGATGCCCTTAAGGGGGTTGCCAAGAAGATAGTGACGGGAGGTAGGGTTAACAAAAAGAGTCATTAAGCTACAGCAATCTAGGAAATCTTCAAAAAAAAAAAATGCCAATTACAGAGGTGCACAACCAAAGTCGTGTATCGGCTATAAGAATGACATATTCTCTATCAGTTAGACAGTCGTCATCTGACAGCGAGACGATCATGGAGGGTGTAGATAGTAGTGGGGCGAGAGTTCCTATTGAAAATTATACTTCCAGTATTATAGACCAATTTCCTAGATGTCACAGAGTGAGGCACGTGGAAAGCTCTATTGCTTCGAGTCAACAAATTGACATCCTACCTGTTAACCTTCCTCTAAATCAGCGTTTAAGGGACAATTACTTGGAATTTCGCATCCCAAGTGCTCAAGGGGCATTTAAGAGACTTATCGAATGTAATTTTAGATTTTAAAGTATCCTTAACTAAAGAGGATGGGTCCACTAAACTAGCAGCTGAAGATAATGTGGAATTTATTAATGGGTTGTAAAATACGGTATTTAAAAGCGTGCAAGTCTTTTTAGGAGAACAAGTGATTGAATCTAATTCTAATTTCAATTACTGGTCTTTTATAAAAGTAATTACATGCATGCCAACCTCTAAGATGGCCACGCTAGGTCGAATTAGTGCCTTTCACAGTGATTGGAAGGGAAGTGGCACCATTAAAAAATTTACTGACGCCTATTTTACCAATGCGAATGAGAAAGAGAAAGAGTTTATTAGTGACTGTAAAACTAATGGACTATCAATGTGTTTTCCCTTAGCCCTGGATATTTCTACCCTGGATCAGTATAACTTAGATAATATTGATTTACGTCTAAGATTCGAACTTTTCCCATAAGCTTGGATTCTAAATTCGAGTGCTGCAGATGCCTCTAAATTTACAGTCCATTTGGATTATGCGAAATTATGGGCGACCCGTGTTTTTCCTTACCCAACTGCCTATCTTGCTTTGAATAACTCTTTGGCAGCTTCAGCAGAAAGTGTAACATATACTTACAACAAGACACTATCTAAAAACTATGTCCTAGCAGCGAATCAAACGAGACTCTTGATTGATCAGCCCTGGTCTCACGTCATACCTCATAAATTATATATGGTTGTAGTTCCAATGAGCGCTTATGCCGGTGAATATGCCGAAAATGGTTTGCATTTCGAAAATGGTAAAATAAGTAATATAGCCATTTATGTAAATAATATCGCTGTATATCGTATTTCGAGTGAATTTCAACATCATTATTCGCGACTTTATTATGAAACAATGCGGGCGATAGGACTGGAGAATTATTCCATTCTTGAATATAGACCTGTCAATAGAGGAAGATCCGTATTTGTATTTAACCTAACTGCGGTAAATACAAGAGATGCTCTACCCGTAGAGGAATCCGGTAACTTACGCATGGAACTTCTTTTCGATGGAGGTGTTACATATAACAGACTGATTCTACTCTTTGCAGAAACGACCGGGATCTTATCCATCGACCACCAAAGAACTGCTTTTTGTGATGTGCGTGCTTAAAACAACAAAGTCATGAATTGTCAAGAAATTAATTTAAATTTACAACATAAACTTGGAGAACAAGTGTATTATCTCGGGTGTTATAATGCCGAAGAGATTATGCAGATTGATATTTTAAAACAAAGACCACTGAAACCTATTGTCTTTATAGCTAATATTTTACCTAGTGACAGAAAAATATATATGGGGCATTGGGTGTGTATGTACTTAGACATGCTCACTCGCCATTTATTCTTTTTTGACAGTTTTGCTCTATCGCCAGATTTTTATAGTCCTTATTTTATAAAGTTTATTGAAAAACATAATGTTAGAGAAGTGCTTACATCATTGTATAGAATCCAGAGTGATTTTAGTCTCATTTGTGGATTATATTGCATCATGTTTGTACATAAAGTTACCCACCTCGGATTAAATTCAACCTTGCTATATTTGAAAAATGAATTTTCTAAAGTACTTTTAGACTTAAATGATAAGCATGTTCTATCATACACCAGACATTATTTACCAAGGAAGCAGCCTTGTGAGAGAACGTTTTGCAGAGGCCTAGCTATTGGGTCTGATCAATGGTGCAAACGATTCTTGTGTGAGACACAACCACACGTTGATGCTTAATTATCATTTATATAAAATAAGATATTTACCTATCATATAATAAGTACAGTGGAGACGTAGAAAGTGTAAAGAGGGTGGGGAATGTGGGGTTACTTGCTCCTACCATAATATTAAGGGGGGACGCGCGGGGTCTCTGGCCTATAAAATCCCGAGACGAGACAAGAGCCTTCACTATACAGAAGACTGTTGTTTGAGAACATGGGCAACCCACAACAGCAACAAAATGCCCGTCCAAAGGTGGTCACCCTTGAGGCTCCTGGTGAGTACTGTTTTTTTTAAATTGTTAGTATGAGTTATGGTCATCTGCTAATTTTTATAAATAAGAGAAGTGTTACCATCTTATATTTATAATGTAAATCTCTCTCTTTTCAGCTAATTTTACTGGGTCTGTTCTCATTTGTAGAGTTGTGATTCTACAGGGTAATTCTATGCTGGAAAGTTTGCTGCTAAGTGGTGTAGCTAGAGACACCTGTTGTGACCACCAGAAGCTCAACCCCGAAAAGACAGAGGTGAGTTTATACATATATAAAAGTAATGTATACTCATATATATTTAAATATATTTATATTGACAGAATCTGATTTTTTTAGGAGGGAGCCAGTTCCCCAACCGAGGGAGGGGTGACCACTCGTAATACGGAAGATGCCAAGAATTCTCTTACAAAGAAATTCAAATCAAGGGATGAAGAGGTAGAGGAAGAGGTCGAGATGGAGGTCATCTCAGACGATGTGGTAGAGAACGCACTTGACTCTGAAGATGTGGTTGAACAAGCAAAACGTCCAGAGGTAGAGAATGAACCAGAGGGGGAGCAGAGCGATATACCAGAATAACAACAATGACAGCTTTATTAGGGACTTTGTATAGTAGTGCAATTAATAAACTTCTAAACAATTGATTGATTATTACTTTCCTTATTGAATAATTGTAGCTATAGGATGGATGGAAACACACTCTCTCAATCAGTTAAACAAGTAGACTTTGATTCAGTCTTGGGCAGCTTCCAGACACAAATATGATTCTTATACTGATAAAGCCACACAAATACTTATCATCCACTAATGATACCTAAAATCTGATGTCAAACAACGATAAACTCTAAAAAGAGAGAGAGAAACCATGTAACTTCCCAGAGATAAGTAAGATTCTGATAACACCACACTAATTACTTTCCATCTGTTGAGAGGTGGAACCAAAGACCCAAAGCTCAACCCACACACAGACACAAATGTAAAGCATTAAACATGTTTGATCATTGAGAGGTGACAAATAGGAGAGTATAACTAGGGGAGCTTACACACACACACACACACACACACACACACACACACCACACACACACCACACACACACACACACACACACACACACACACACACACACACACACAAACACAAAGAATTGGCACTAGAAGAAAACCCAGACATAATAGCACTCACAGAAACAAAGCTAACGAAACCATAACAAACGCAGTGTTTCCACAGGGGCTACTATGTAGCGAGGAAAGAGAGAAAAGGGAGAGGAGGAGGTGGTGTAGCTTTGCTACTTAGAGAAGGTTGGAGTTTCGAAGAGATGGTAATTCAGAACTGTGAAGGTTTCAGTGACTAAATATCAGGCACCATAGCAACTGGAGGACAGAAAATTATAGTAGTAGTCATATATAACCCCCCACCGAATGACAGAAGACCCAGACAGGAACATGATAGAAACAACTTGGCCACCATCAATATAATAGAGAGAGCAGCTTCTGTGGCTAGCAGGAACAGATCCAGACTACTTATCATGGGAGACTTCAACCATGGGAAGATAGATTGGGGGAACAGAGACCCACATGGAGGCCCAGACACATGGAGAGCTAAGCTGCTGGATGTGGCAACAAGAAACTTTTTATGTCAACACGTCAAGGGACCGACAAGAATGAGAGGAGGGGATGAACCAGCCTTACTTGATCTTATATTTACCCTAAATGAGTCGGATATAAGGGAAGTTAAGTTTGAAGCCCCCTTGGGAATGAGTGATCATAGTGTATTGAGCTTTGAGTACCTGGTTGAACTAGGAATTATCACCCCCAAAAAAGAACTGGGAAACAAAGGGCTGGCTTACGGAAAGGGAAACAATGAAGAGATGAATAAATTCCTATGGGATATACATTGGGACACAGAACTCGGAACCAAGTCCATACAAGACATGATGGACTATCTCACCCAAAAGTGTCAGGAGGCTGTAAGCAGGTTTGTCCCAGCCCGACAGGAAAAAACAGAGAAGCAAAGGAAGAATCCGTGGTTTAATAGGGAATGTATGAAATCCAATGAACTGAACAAAACTGCTTGGAGGAACTTCCGTAATAACAGAACACCAGAAAGTAGAGAGAGATACCAGAGAACCAGGAACGAGTATGTTAGTGTGAGAAGAGCAGCTGAGAAAAGGTATGAAAATGATATAGCTAATAAAGCCAAGACCGAACCATAGCTACTACACAGTCACATCAGGAGGAAGACAACAGTGAAGGAACAGGTGATGAAACTTAGGGTGGGCGAGGACAGGTACACAAAGAATGACAAAGAGGTGTGTGAAGAACTCAACAAAAGGTTCCAGGAGGTCTTTACAATAGAACAGGGAGAAGTCACGGCGCTAGGAGAGGTGGCAGCAAACCAGGTGACCTTGGAAAGGTTCGAAATTACAAGAGATGAGGTCAAGAAGCCCCTATTGGAGCTGGATGTGAGAAAAGCTGTTGGGCCGGACGGAATCTCACCATTGGTATTGAAAGAGTGTGCAGGAGCACTTTGCTTGCCACTCTCCATAGTGTATAGTAGGTCATTTGGAAACGGGAGACCTACCAGAAATATGGAAGACTGCTAATGTAGTACAAATATACAAAAAGGGTGACAGACAAAAGGCACTGAACTACAGGCCAGTGTCCTTAACTTGTATACCATGCAAGGTGATGGAGAAGATTGTGAGAAAAAACCTAGTAACGCATCTGGAGAGAAGAGACTTTGTGACAACCCATCAACATGGGTTCAGGGAGGGTAAATCTTGCCTTATAGGCTTGATAGAATTCTACGATCATGTGACAAAGATTAAGCAAGAAAGAGAAGGATGGGCGGACTGCATTTTTTTGTACTGTCGGAAAACCTTTGACACAGTACCCCATAAAAGGCTGATGCATAAGCAGGAGAAACAGTCAGGAGTAACTGGTAGGGCGCTCCAGTGGATAAGGGAGTACCTAAGCAATAGAAAGCAGAGAGTTTCAGTGAGGGGTGAGACCTCAGAATAACGTGGTCACCACTGAAGTCTCACAGGGCTCTGTGGTTGAACCTATCCTGTTTCTGATATACGTAAATGATCTCCCAGAGGGTATAGACTCATTCCTCTCAATGTTT
>WNGS01160430.1:19988733-19991749 GCA_020271785.1 Procambarus virginalis
ACAACACCGTTCATGTTGTTTCTACACTTTATATTATATTTGTTACATTGTCAGCAGTAAAGCAATGTTTTTTGCAATGGAGAAAAGAAATTATTATTTAATCTATTAGAACAGATCAATACGTTTTGTATTTTTAAGTTTGCATAAACTGTCTACAGATAACACATATTTACGGCATAAATATATAGTAAGTTAAATATAGACGACTATATACAATGAACAAGAATTGAAGATATACATTCATCAATGAAAATAACTATCTCTCTGTCTTTGTCTCTCTCTCTCACTCTCTCTCTCTCTCTCTCCTCTCTCTCTCTCTCTCTCTCTCTCTCTCTCTCTCCTCTCTCTCTCTCTCTCTCTCTCCCTCTCTCTCTCTCTATTTTTAAACTAAGACTGGGGTTCACAAGAGCTGTCAAATGACGTACCTAGGGAACGGGCAAGCAACAGCTGTTATCCTACCTCGGCTCATCTGAAGCCTGATGAGTCTCTCTCTCTTTCTCTTTGTTCACGGTGCAGAAGGACTTCCTTGAAGACAACCCAGTCGGATAGTTGGAAGATTGGTTGTAACGTCAGGTCCAGTCGTAACGTTGCAGGAAGATCCTTTCCTAATGTTGCAGGAAGATTGATTCCTACTGATGCAGGAGATTAATTTCTAATGTTGCAGAAGGTGATTCATGGAGAGTAGAATGACTCTAAAATCAAATTAAAATGGTGAAAAACGGAAAGTTTCAGCTAAAAATAATAAATTATCATGCCCCCGTATGCAGCCCTTTCTGCCCCCCAGCAAAACAATAGTCAACAGGTGGGCAGCTCGTTCTGCGCAGAGGTATATTCCCAGCTCCGAGTCACCTCCTAAATTCCCTCTACAACACTCTCTGTGTATATCATTGGCGGTCCGAGAAACCATAAATACCGAAGCAGTGAAATCTCCCACAGAAAAAAATGGGGGCGTGAAAATTGAGTAAAAAAAATAGGTTGATTAGCAAAAGTTTGGAAAAGAGCGCGCGGTGTTGGTATCAGTGTAGAGGAGCCTAGGGACTGGGAGGGGACTGGGCGGGGGTAGAGACTTGGTACTGGTGTCAGCGGTTCAGAGCGCTCAGTGCGACTTTGATGCTTATGGTGAGAACACGTCTGTGCTGCTCTCCCGATACTGGGGGTCCCGTCATGTTGACATTTCGAGGGCTGGTGTGGTAATCTTTTACCCGGAAACGAGTGCTGACTTAATTAATTGCTTTGCTTGTTAACCTTTTATTGTGTGGTTTTAAAAAGTGCATAAAATTCCATTTGAATAATTTTGTTCTCTGTAGAAGTAAAACACAAGACAAATATATATGTATATATTCATATGAAGTTTTCGTGTTTTAAATCATAATAAATTTCAGAGTCAACTGAATTGATGAATTATGAATGAAAATAATTAACTGCAGAAAAGGAATTTGAATTATTTGCATCACACTGGATGATAGCAAAAAAAATAATATTTGGTGCTGAACAATAGAAATAATTTTCGTCAGAATTTAGTGGGTTTATAGAGCAGCACTAACGAACCTATTGTCTGTGGGTTCTACATCATCATCTCCATGGGAACTCAGTTCCAGCATCTTCATCTCCACAGGTAATCAATTCTCGTACATTCAGTTCCAGAGTTAATCAATAATAGCATAATCATCTTTACGGGTAAACAGTTGTTGCAAATTCAACTCAACAGGTAATCAAATGTTGCAAATTCATCTCAACAGGTAATCAATCAGATCAAGAATATCTTCCTCTATAGAATTCTTCAATCTTGCTAGGACAGTGATTAAGCTGTTACATCTTGAGACACGATCGATCGCCCAATGGTTGGGTTTATGATTGATGTTCGAATTTATGATGTTGATGAAGGTAGTCGTGTATTGCATTGCTGAGGGGCGAAGTAGTATGTTGCATTGCTGTTGCTGTATGCAGTTTATTGCATTATTGTTGTTGATGACCGTTAGTTTCTTGTATTTTATTGCTTATGGAAGTAGTTTCCTGCAGTGCTGTTGATGCAGAAATTTGATTTAATGATGATTTGCATGTAGGGTCTTGTATTGTTGTTGAAACCGGTAGTTAACTCAATTGTTTTTGTTTGAAAACAGTAGTTCACTGATTTATTATTGTTTAAAAGATAGTAGTTAACTAAAATTTTTTTTTAAAAATCAGTAGTTTACTGAATTATTTTTCTTCAAAAACAGTAATTCACTGATTATTTTTCTTTTAAAACAGTAGTTCACTGAGTTATTTTTGTTCAAAAGCAGTAGTTCACTGAGTAATATTTGTTCAAACACAGAAGTTCACTGAATTATTTTTGTTCAAAAACAGTAGTTCACTGAATTATTTTTGTTCAAAAACAGTAGTTTACTGAATTATTTTTGACGCAGGTAGTTTCTTGCATAAAGGTTCTTCTTGAAGGTAGTTCATTGTACTATTGCTGATGTAGATAGTTTTGTTGAATTGTTGATGATGAAAGTAGATTTGTAATTGGAGTAGATGAAGGCAGGTTCTTGAGAACAGTAAATATAAAGCTTTAACATACAACAAATATATTGATGATACGTATAGAAATATGAAGCTGTATCATACAGTAAACGTAAAGTTGTATTTATCAGTATCAATAAAGCTGTATTGTACAGAAAATGCAATTTTTGGAGTACATCTTTTAGAATTAAAAAAAATCACCTTTAGTATCCAGACACAATTTGAATCAGCTTAGTTCAATGGTTATTGTTCACCCCCATACCCATCCTGCGGGTGGCAGGTTGCACAGGCATATAAAGGGCTCAGGAAACTGAACTCTTGAATTCATTTAACTTAGCCAGTGCATCAATAATAATGAGCTGGTTGCACAGTTTAATGCATATATCAACAATGTGTTCGTGTGAACGATTACAAGTTCAGTTGCCTAAGATAAGCAACTAAACGTAGAGAAACTTTCGTAATTGTATTTGCTTGTGTAATGTATTCACTCGCTTTCCCCCTACCATATAGTGGGCGC
>WNGS01160430.1:19992749-20011506 GCA_020271785.1 Procambarus virginalis
AAATCCCCGAAGGAATTTGTTGACTTACTGCGGGGAACACGGGCTACAGGGATAAGAGCCTCGTTGACGTAGAATCACTGTTCACCAACGTACCTGTGGATGAAACAATCGGGATGATAGTGGACCGAGTGTATCGAGACCCGGCCTGTACTCCCCTTGACATGCCAGAAAATATCCTGAGGAAACTACTCCAAGCTTGTACTAAGGAGGCACCCTTCTTGAGCCCGGATGGGCACATGTATAAGCAAGTAGATGGGGTCGCCATGGGTTCTCCCCTAGGCGTCCTGTTTGCAAACTTCTACATGGGTACTATCGAGGAAAAAGTCTTAGTCGACTTAAACTTGAAACCGGCCATATACTGCAGGTATGTTGACGACATTTTTACACAGGTACCTGATGTCAGACATCTGCAGGAGCTGAAAGAAGCGTTTGAGCAGAATTCTGTGTTACGTTTCACTTACGAGATGGAGAAGGATGGGAAGCTGCCCTTTCTAGATGTAACAGTCATGGAAAGGAGCGGAGGTTTCCACACTGCAGTCTACACTAAGGAAACAAACATAGGAATGTGCCTAAATGCCAACAGTGACTGCCCAGATAGGTACAAGAGGAGTGTTGTTAACGCTTATGTCGACCGTGCTCTCAGCCACAGCTCAGAATGGAAGCAAGTCGACGAAGAACTCTGTAGGGTAAGGCAGGTCCTAGTCAACAACGGCTTCTCCAATGGTTTCATTGAAGACATCATAAGAAGGAAAGTAGAACGCCATGCAACCTCTGAAGAAACAACTAATACAACACCTATACCCCCTATTAGACTATTTTACAGGAACTTCTTCTCCACCGCTCATAAAACGGAGGAAAGGGTCCTGAAAGATATTGTTAATAGAAATGTTATCCCTACAGACAAAAATCAGAAGATACAACTAACGATTTACTATAAAACCAAAAAAACAGCCAGCCTACTAATGAAAAACTCTCCAGACACGGAGCAGAACGCCCTAAAAGAGACAAACGTCGTCTATGCCTTTAAATGTCCACTTGGGGACTGTAAGCCCCAAAAAACTCAGTATATAGGCAAGACAACAACATCTCTTTCCAGGCGTTTAACGATGCATAAGCAACAGGGCTCCATTAAGGAACATATACTCTCTTCCCACAACCAAACCATCACCAGAGAAATCTTAACAAATAACACAGAAATCATCGATAGGTACAGCGATAGCAGGCGGCTTGACGTCTGCGAGGCACTACACATCAAGAAGTCAACACCAGCAATCAACAGTCAATTAATGCACAACTATATTCTACCCACTTCAAGACCCCGCTCCAATATAGAAGCATCAAGAAATATGGGCCAATAGGCCCTTCCGCAGTTACTTCCATTCATACCTTCAATTTACCCAGTTAATATCCAGTTAATATCCATTGTTTTCGTGTTCTGTCCTTTGTTGAAAGTTTTGTTCACCTCATTAAAAACTGTTGTAACATATCACCTCACCCAAAACGCGGGTATAAAATGAAAGATGAAAGCTGTTTAAATCATAGCATAGTAAAGAACTGTTTAGTGCTTTAAGGTTATAGTTGTGTGAGAAAACTAAAAGTCTTTGAAAATGTAATTAGTTATTACGAAACGCGTTCAAGTGTCGCGTCAGACTAAGAAATAAAGAATGAATTTTGGAGAATTGATTTTTCATTTACCGTCATCAGTAAAAACAAACATAAGGAAAATTGAGAAAATTCGTGTTAGAATTATTAATCTTACTTTTTCGGTCATATTTAATAACATATGTCTACAGGAAAGACTGCTACCAAAATATACTAATATTAAAACGCACGACCCAGCAGCAAGGAATCAAGCCTTCACGATAAAATATCGCCAAGATCTGATTCGTAATCAGATATACAAGGCAGAAAATGATATCAAAGACAATAAAACGCAACTACTTCAGGCCACAAACGAATGGAGAAACAGCAACATCGACGAAAGTCTCCGCACCCGCATCGAACAACACCTTGACATCCTCACAGACCGACATCACCTCAGCACGGAAACAAGGATTATCAAGAAGCTAACAACACTATATGGAGGACCCATGGCAATTCCACGACCAAGAGACGGCTTCCTGAACCTTGCAGGTATCAACCTCACTGAGGACCAAGTCACTCTCCTAAATCTGGGTATAAACTGTCACGTTATGTCCAGACCAAGTGCGTTGGCCCGGAAAGTGGAGTTGGAGATCCTGTTGGACGACATATTTGACCTCGAAGCACAAAAGAAGGTCACCACCAAAGACACCTTACAAGCTGAACTTATTGCAGAAGGAGGAAAGAATCGAGGCAACTACAGAAGTACCATACTGACCCCCGAGCTCAAAGCGGCAGCCAAGAGCCTTCGTGAGAACAAGGAGATAGTTGTCAGGAGAGGCGACAAGTCGCCAATATACGTCATCCTTAAGAAAGACGAATATCTGGCGAAAATGAACAGCATACTCTCTGACCAAACTAAATTCCAAAGGGTAACGAAGGACACTACAGCCGAATTGAAAACAAAGGTCAACAAGTTGATTGAAACTGTGAATGCCAAGAAATCCGGACTCCACCTGCCAAAGATTATTGGAGAATATAAACCTGGATATGCGTATGGAAACGTCAAGACGCATAAGCCTGGAAACCCACTTCGGCCAATTATCAGCCAGATACCCACACCCACGTACAGACTGGCGAAACGACTCAACGGCTTACTGACTCCTTATGTCCCGTGCAACTTCAGCCTGAAATCCCCGAAGGAATTTGTTGACTTACTGCGGGGAACACGGGCTACAGGGATAAGAGCCTCGTTGGACGTAGAATCACTGTTCACCAACGTACCTGTGGATGAAACAATCGGGATGATAGTGGACCGAGTGTATCGAGACCCGGCCTGTACTCCCCTTGACATGCCAGAAAATATCCTGAGGAAACTACTCCAAGCTTGTACTAAGGAGGCACCCTTCTTGAGCCCGGATGGGCACATGTATAAGCAAGTAGATGGGGTCGCCATGGGTTCTCCCCTAGGCGTCCTGTTTGCAAACTTCTACATGGGTACTATCGAGGAAAAAGTCTTAGTCGACTTAAACTTGAAACCGGCCATATACTGCAGGTATGTTGACGACATTTTTACACAGGTACCTGATGTCAGACATCTGCAGGAGCTGAAAGAAGCGTTTGAGCAGAATTCTGTGTTACGTTTCACTTACGAGATGGAGAAGGATGGGAAGCTGCCCTTTCTAGATGTAACAGTCATGGAAAGGAGCGGAGGTTTCCACACTGCAGTCTACACTAAGGAAACAAACATAGGAATGTGCCTAAATGCCAACAGTGACTGCCCAGATAGGTACAAGAGGAGTGTTGTTAACGCTTATGTCGACCGTGCTCTCAGCCACAGCTCAGAATGGAAGCAAGTCGACGAAGAACTCTGTAGGGTAAGGCAGGTCCTAGTCAACAACGGCTTCTCCAATGGTTTCATTGAAGACATCATAAGAAGGAAAGTAGAACGCCATGCAACCTCTGAAGAAACAACTAATACAACACCTATACCCCCTATTAGACTATTTTACAGGAACTTCTTCTCCACCGCTCATAAAACGGAGGAAAGGGTCCTGAAAGATATTGTTAATAGAAATGTTATCCCTACAGACAAAAATCAGAAGATACAACTAACGATTTACTATAAAACCAAAAAAACAGCCAGCCTACTAATGAAAAACTCTCCAGACACGGAGCAGAACGCCCTAAAAGAGACAAACGTCGTCTATGCCTTTAAATGTCCACTTGGGGACTGTAAGCCCCAAAAAACTCAGTATATAGGCAAGACAACAACATCTCTTTCCAGGCGTTTAACGATGCATAAGCAACAGGGCTCCATTAAGGAACATATACTCTCTTCCCACAACCAAACCATCACCAGAGAAATCTTAACAAATAACACAGAAATCATCGATAGGTACAGCGATAGCAGGCGGCTTGACGTCTGCGAGGCACTACACATCAAGAAGTCAACACCAGCAATCAACAGTCAATTAATGCACAACTATATTCTACCCACTTCAAGACCCCGCTCCAATATAGAAGCATCAAGAAATATGGGCCAATAGGCCCTTCCGCAGTTACTTCCATTCATACCTTCAATTTACCCAGTTAATATCCAGTTAATATCCATTGTTTTCGTGTTCTGTCCTTTGTTGAAAGTTTTGTTCACCTCATTAAAAACTGTTGTAACATATCACCTCACCCAAAACGCGGGTATAAAATGAAAGATGAAAGCTGTTTAAATCATAGCATAGTAAAGAACTGTTTAGTGCTTTAAGGTTATAGTTGTGTGAGAAAACTAAAAGTCTTTGAAAATGTAATTAGTTATTACGAAACGCGTTCAAGTGTCGCGTCAGACTAAGAAATAAAGAATGAATTTTGGAGAATTGATTTTTCATTTACCGTCATCAGTAAAAACAAACATAAGGAAAATTGAGAAAATTCGTGTTAGAATTATTAATCTTACTTTTTCGGTCATATTTAATAACATATATATATATATATATATATATATATATATATATATATATATATATATATATATATATATTATATATATATATAATCGTAGTGTCACGGTGCCCAGTGTTATTGTGTTATTACCGTGTGGTGATTGCAAAATTTGGGACCTATGTTCTAGGGGTTATTGAGAGCACTGGGGTCATTTGCAACAGTAAATAAGTGTTGAGCAGTATTCTAATACTTGGAAATTAGAGTACTTGCCGTGTGTGTTGTTGCAAAGGGTTGTCATTGTTAGTGATTGTTGCTAGAGTTGAGCAATCACCGTGGGTGACTGCAGTTCAGTGAAGTCATTGTGGGGCAGTGTTCTAGAGGGTTCATGTCAGTATGTTATTTTACTAGGTTCTGCAGTATTGTCATTGCAACCGGATTGTAACGTAAATCACTGTGATTTGTTGGTGTGATTTGTCATTGTCGTGGGTAACTCGGCTGTAGACGAGTACTTGGTATACATATATTCTCCTGTTTATCTGGTAGGACATCGAAGTCCAGTATTCAGTGAGGTGATTGCGAGGCAATTAATATAACGTAACCAAGGGAACGCCCATGCTTTAAGAGAATTTGTTCTTTGACAATTGAGTAACGTAGAATACATTGGGTTAATTTACTTTCCTGCAAGCAGCTACGGTAGTCTCAAGGAGCCTAGCCAACAGCCAGATAAGAATTAGAGAATTGTCTGTCGTATTTAACGGTCAGTGGGCCGGGTAATTGACGTGTTTCAGGAAGTCAAAGTAATTAATCCTTGTTTGATCGACTCACACGAAGGCTACATTGTTCCATTAACGTAACGTCGTTATTTATGTCCGGAAGTACCGGCACTTGATTGACTCGTGGGAAGAGTAACGTCATTTTAGAATAACGTAAACGTGGTGCCTAATTACTGTTATTAGCCACCTGAATTGGTCTGGGTATGGAAGGCTCAGACGGAATTCATACCTTAATGTAAATTGCTGAGCCAGTGTGAAAGGTTGCGTATTTAACTGTTTAATTATTGATCTTGAGGATAGTAATAAATTACTCTAAAGGTAATCACGAGTGATTACCGTTCTCTTAGCACTTTGGACATTGTAAATCAGAGTTTACCATCGCTGAGTGATTATAACCGATTAACGTAAATTAACGTAACTAGTAAAGAGATTAATCAGCTGTCTTGTAGTACAGGGATTAATGGGGATTTTCTCACTGAATGCTCGACGGGTAGAGTGTTGTGTAATTTCCGCGTTACTAGTGACAGTTGTAAGAGTTATTAAATTAACGTAAATGTTATTGTGTTATTAACGTAAATCAATTGTATTGATTGTTGATCGTCCGTGGGACGAAGTGTTAACGTAAGGATTAATTGTGGAAGGGTGCTGGAGTTGCCAGTGAACCCATTCGTTATTGTTGTCATTGAAAGACTACTGATTTGATTGCATTGCAACCGCTATTGCAGGTGTAGACTGCACTGAGGCGTAGAACAGTTAGGAGGTTACTGGAGACGTGTTTCAGAACCCACTGTGTCATTTGTTGTAATTGTGATTATAGATCTGTTAGTTCTTGCTTGCTTGTTGATTCCTCTGTGGTCACGCTTATGTTCGAGTTAGTTCATTATGCAGTCCGAGGGGCTGGTGTCTAGCTGTCATTGATAGTGTCACAGGAAGGATTTCGAGTAACGTCATTGACACTTCTTTGTGTTTGTTGTAGTAGTTAGTACTTTATTGAATAAACTAAGTTGTTATGTTTAACACTGTCTTTTCGTTACACCCCCACACATTATTATTGTTATGCAAATGTTCTTCACACTCGACTATTCAAATTGAGACTTATTCTGAGCTTTGGATCAAATATACGGCACTACACAACAATAAATTATTGTTGTGAGAGCCCAGGACCTACTCGTTAGATTCGCTTCGGCGAGTTACGAAGGTCGACGACCCAAGTGGAGGGGATTTCAATTTCATTGGGTCTCGGCGTTTGCTCGCGCCTAGTCAATTGTTCGTACAGGGTCCCAAAGTGAGGAATGAGCTGCTTACTACACTGGTGTGTTAGCTAAGCAAGTCCTTCCTCAGGCGACCTAGTTGAATATCACGACAGGAATAAAGGTTAAAGAATAAAGAAAATTCTTAGAAATTTTCCGAGCTCAATTCCTTATACCAATTTTATTCATTCCACTGACTTAAGTCAGCTCAAAACTCTCACATATGGCTCTCATTACGGGATGTTCTCATTCAAGCTCAAACCCACCGTATCGAGAAGCCACATGTCCTTCCCTCCTTCCCCAGCTAAGAACTGCAATAACAAAATATGTGTTATATAAATGTTATATAAGTGTCTGCAATACGTGTTTGTCAAAGATGCAACATGGACTGAAAATCTCAACACTGGTGGAGCGCTTCGTCATTTCTTCAACTGCTGACTAGACTCATATGCATCAACCACTGAAGGAAAATCTCAATGGCCAGTAATTCCTAGTAAGAGGCGAAACCATTGCTCGTTACCATCAACTTGGAGTCGAATGATCAATAGAAGTGTTAACTTGGAAGACCTGATGACCACTTGGACAGGTCACCATTCAATCCCTGACCCTCTAAGTGGTTGGGGCA
This sequence comes from Procambarus virginalis, assembly GCA_020271785.1. NCBI lineage: Eukaryota > Metazoa > Arthropoda > Malacostraca > Decapoda > Cambaridae > Procambarus > Procambarus virginalis. The sequence continues at coordinate 19,999,916 of WNGS01160430.1, forward strand.
CTAATCCTTCCCTCCGTCCTACCCCCAAATCCTTATCATGATCCCTTCCAAAGTGCTATATAGTCGTAATGCCATAGTGTTTTCTCCTGATAATCCCCTTAGAAGACCTGTAATCCACGTCTCTATGGATTAGTCTTAATTAACAAAAAAAAGTATCTAGCTCAGAAGCCTTTTGAAACCGCCCTCAACCAAATGTTAAAATTGATATGATCAGTTTGCAACTCGTTAGTCAACAATATAGTTAACAGAACTCGTATACTATATACATGAGTACTAAGTTTCTGTGAGCCAAGTATAAGAGATTCAGAACATCGTTAATGGATATGTAAGCGCTCTGTGAACCCCGAGCCAGAGTTTCACTGCATCAGGATACCTGCTGGATGTAATACCATCTGGGTCTACCAGGGATGGATCTCATCACTGGTTCACTGGGGGCTGACAGGAATAGACCCAACACTGGGGAATGGGAGACCCAGCACTGGTGGCTAGGAGACCCAATACTAGGGGCAAGGAGAGGAAGGTGGCGAGGCTAGACCCTTTATGGGTCTAGCCTCGTAACACACAGTGATGGGTCTTTATGGACCCATCACTGTGGGTTACTAGGGGCAGGAAGAAGAAGGTGGCGAGGCTAGACCCATCACTGTGGGTTACTAAGGGGCTAGGAGAGGAAGAGAAGGTCATTCACCTGCAATCAACAACGCAGCTTCTTTATGGACCTGTTTACACCTGACCTGAGGCCAAGAGTCCGGGAAACGTCACAGTTGAGCAAGATGCCAGAGTAAGGTGACCGAGGACCAAGGAAGAATATTTCTTCTCTTGAACATGAGTTGATAAGTTCACGGTTTACGACGTCACGTTTTTTACGTTTGTTGGATATGGATGACTCATGTCCACCTTCCTCCGGAGTTCATGTCTAAGGGGCAGGTCTAAGATAACATGTTCACTCAAAAACGATCGTGACCACGAAGAAGCCGCCTTCTTCTTCTTCCTGAACAGCAATTTTCCTTTTTGTGGCTTTACGAAATCTCAAGCATTGTCACAGTGATCTCCTTCCTTAATCGGAGATAATCAATAATAATATTATAAATATAGATTTATTAGATTAAATAATCTGAATATATATTAATAATAAATTATTCGAACCAGTGAGTAGCTGGCTCTTTTCCTCCCAAGAAAGTTGAATGTTTTCTTACTAAGAAGAACTGATTCTTTTCCTCCCGAGAAGGACTCTGACATGTTTTCCACTACCGGGATATTTATAAGCAACGCCCGGTGACACATTTTGAATCCTAGACAGAATATTCCGCCGTGAGAGGCTTCAGCCAATTAGAACAAATATAACTCGGATAATATTCCTCTGCCTCACGATGATTGACTGACGCTTTTTGAATCCTGGCATGAACGAATACACAGTCGTACAAATAAACTACAACGATGTTTTAGTAGCATTTTTTATGGCTGATATGTCAACGAACTGTTTCCAGGTGATGCCATATTGATGAGGTCAGACAGGTGGATGTTTGACTCCAACCCCTGACAAACGCAAAGTAACGATAATTCGTGAGGCGAAGAAAGGTTCACAAGGAAGGATACATACTGAAGGGAAGCCAGCTCAGAATAACACTGGAAAAAGGACCTGAACCAGTATACGTAACAATAAGGATATGCGTGCTTGCCGGCCACTTTAAAGAGCTGATAAAGCTTTACATAGCGAACTGGTAAATATTTGGACTGCGTTCAAGAACCTAGATACAGAATCCTACAGAATGAGGTCAAGCTTGTCTTGGTATTATTTGGGCCAACAGGCTGTTGTTGCTTGCAGTGGCACGTAGGCCCGCGTATCCACTGCTCGGCTATTTCTTGCAAGGAACTTGTCAATTATTTTTTCCTAGGGAGCTCATTTTTTTGTGGCACCAATGTCTCTTATTCTTGCCGGAAGGACATTGAATAACTGCGGAAACCTGATGTTCTTTCTGTTTTCTCTGTTGGTGCCTATGGTAACTCTACTCCTCACTCGCTTCATGTTGCAATTTCTGTCAATCGAGTGTGTTGTTATTTGTGAAAATTTCACACCTGGCCTTCCAGTATTTGATACATTATGTGATACTTCTCTCGGCGTCTTTTTTAGAGAGTACATTTTGAGAGGCTTAGAAACTGTCCCCATTATTTAGGTTCCTTGTCGTATCTTTGCAATACATGGTTTTTCTATTCTCTCTATTTCTGCTCTCTTTCCTGTCCCGAAAAGATAAGTGGGATAGCACATTCATTTTAATAATATGAGCATTGTGATGGGATCCCTGGATTTGTAGGTTCTCTTAATTCCTCTTTAAGTATTTAGAACTGGCATGGAATCCACACCTAAAAGAAGGATAAAAGGAGAAAGGAAAGAGTTCATAGATACGCGACAAGACTTAGTAAAAAACTGAGGAAAGTCACCAAAAGTAAAAGGCTGAGAGAGATGAATTGAGAAACAATAGACCCAGAGGACACAGGCGGACGCTTGAGACACAGATAAGAAACAGACCCTTCAGGAAAAACTTCTTCAATTTTTGAGCCTTACCTAAATAAAACAAGTTACAAGAGTATATGGCTAAAGTGAATTCAATGAGCAAATATATTAGCCGACCAGAAATTGAAAGGCAAGGGCTAGGGAGCTATGGCTCGACCTCATAAAACAACAAATTATTTACAACCAGGCGAGCACACACTCAAAATAAAAATCTAACTCAACGCGCATATATTACCTGCTGTCATCAACGCTTAAATTACAAAAAGTTAATGCAAAAAGTATTTCAATGGCGCCATCATTTCACGAGTAACGCGCGCCGGGGGTCGTACCATCGCCGGGGGTCGTTCCATCGTCGAGGGTCGTACCGGGGGTAACCGAGGATTGTACCATCACCTGAGGTCATACCATCGTCGGGGGTTGTACCATCGCCGGGGTTGTACCATCGCCGGGGGTTATACCATCGCCGAAGGTCGTACCATCGCCGAGGGTCGTACCATCGCCGAGGGTCGTACCATCGCCGAGGGTCGTACCATCGTCAAGGGTCGTACTATCGCCGGGAGTCATACCATCGCCGAGCGTCGTACCATCGCCGAGCGTCGTACCATCGCCGAGGACCCGTGTGTGTCGTACCATCGCCGAGGGTCGTACCATCGCCGGGAGTCGTACCAACGCCAGGGGTCGTACCATCGCCGAGGGTCGTACCATCGCCGAGGGTCATACCATCGCCGGGAGTCGTACCAACGCCAGGGGTCGTACCAACGCCGGGGGTCGTACCATCGCCGAGGTTCGTACCATCACCAGAGGTCGTACCATCACCGGGGGTCGTACCATCACCAGAGGTCGTACCATCACCGGGGGTCGTGCCAGCACCCATTACCGGCAGGTAGTGAAAGCGAGCCTGTAGGGACCCTAACATTTGTATTACTACAAAACAGCCCACGGCCTAAATGTTAATGTTAGACTATTACAAAGATTTATTACAAGCATCGCACATTTCTGCTAGTTCCCTGTACGTACTGGGAACAATAGTCTCGTGTGTGTACTGGGAACAATAGTCTCGTGTGTGTACTGGGAACAATAGTCTCGTGTGTGTACTGGGAACAATAGTCCCGTGTGTGTACTGGGAACAATAGTCCCGTGTGTACTGGGAACAATAGTCCCGTGTGTACTGGGAACAATAGTCCCGTGTGTGTACTGGGAACAATAGTCCCGTGTGTGTACTGGGAACAATAGTCCCGTGTGTGTACTGGGAACAATAGTCCCGTGTGTGTACTGGGAACAATAGTCCCCGTGTGTGTACTGGGAACAATAGTCCCGTGTGTGTACTGGGAACAATAGTCCCCGTGTGTGTACTGTGAACAATAGTCCCTGTGTGTACTGGGAACAATAGTCCCGTGTGTGTACTGGGAACAATAGTCCCGTGTGTGTACTGGGAACAATAGTCCCGTGTGTGTACTGTGAACAATAGTCCCCGTGTGTGTACTGGGAACAATAGTCCCGTGTGTGTACTGGGAACAATAGTCCCGTGTGTGTACTGGGAACAATAGTCCCCGTGTGTGTACTGTGAACAATAGTCCCTGTGTGTACTGGGAACAATAGTCCCGTGTGTGTACTGGGAACAATAGTCCCGTGTGTGTACTGGGAACAATAGTCCCGTGTGTGTACTGGGAACAATAGTCCCGTGTGTGTACTGGGAACAATAGTCCCGTGTGTGTACTGGGAACAATAGTCCCGTGTGTGTACTGTGAACAATAATCCCCGTGAGTGTACTGTGAACAATAGTCCCTGTGTGTGTACTGTGAACAATAATCCCGTGAGTGTACTGGGAACAATAGTCTCGTGTGTGTACTGTGAACAATAGTCCCGTGTGTGTACTGGGAACAATAGTCCCGTGCGTGTACTGGGAACAATAGTCCCGTGTGTGTACTGGGAACAATAGTCTCGTGTGTGTACTGGGAACAATAGTCCCGTGTGTGTACTGGGAACAATAGTCCCGTGTGTGTACTGGGAACAATAGTCCCGTGTGTGTACTGGGAACAATAGTCCCGTGTGTGTACTGGGAACAATAGTCCCGTGCGTGTACTGGGAACAATAGAGCTGCATCATTGCAAGAAGCAATAACTTCAGCAAGAGGTTGTTTACCGTCTTGCTTCAACTGGACAACGCGACCCATTACCCATTGTACTGTTATGTGGGTACAGTGTTCTATTATCGCGGACTGGAAGCCTGTTGGACCTATTAGAGTCCCCCATCAGGGTCAAGGACTGACCTTTGGTAGGTTAAACCCATTTCAGCTGGCTACTATCTTCCAGGTACCTATTTACTGTTAGATAGATAAGGAAGGTAATAGGGTGTAATTAGGGCGTTGAGGGGTTGTTATCAAGAGGTTGCGTGAACTTAATTACGGTGGGTACATGTGTGTTCCACTGAGTAGGTCAGTGGTTGATGAGTCACTGTGTAGGTCAGTGGTTGATGGGTCACTGTGTAGGTCAGTGGTTGATGGGTCACTGTGTAGGTCAGTGGTTGATGAGTCACTGTGTAGGTCAGTGGTTGATGGGTCACTGTGTAGGTCAGTGGTTGATGGGTCACTGTGTAGGTCAGTGGTTGATGAGTCACTGTGTAGGTCAGTGGTTGATGGGTCACTGTGTAGGTCAGTGGTTGATGGGTCACTGTGTAGGTCAGTGGTTGATGGGTCACTGTGTAGGTCAGTGGTTGATGAGTCACTGTGTAGGTCAGTGGTTGATGGGTCACTGTGTAGGTCAGTGGTTGATGGGTCACTGTGTAGGTCAGTGGTTGATGAGTCACTGTGTAGGTCAGTGGTTGATGGGTCACTGTGTAGGTCAGTGGTTGATGGGTCACTGTGTAGGTCAGTGGTTGATGAGTCACTGTGTAGGTCAGTGGTTGATGGGTCACTGTGTAGGTCAGTGGTTGATGGGTCACTGTGTAGGTCAGTGGTTGATGAGTCTCTGTGTAGGTCAGTGGTTGATGGGTCACTGTGTAGGTCAGTGGTTGATGGGTCACTGTGTAGGTCAGTGGTTGATGAGTCAGTGTGCAGAGCAGTGATTGCTGTACCATTTTGTAGGGTCAGTGTTGTACCACTATGTTGAGTCAGTGGTTGCTGACCGACCCACTATGTAGGGCCGGTGACTGAAGTATCACTGTGTAAAACTAGTGAAACAAAGACTTTCAATGCCACTATGTAGCACCAAAGACTACTATGGCACTGTGTTGCCTCAGAGTGTAATATGCCACTACACAGGGTCGATATTGTCGTGACGAGGCCCCACAAACCACTCTTGACTACCTAGCGTCTTTCTCAAGCTTTCTTATCACCCAGAAATTATAGCGTCTTGACTATGCCTTTTAAATATTTCAAACACTTCTTAATTAACTACGTAGTGACCTCCGGATGACTACAAGGAAATGCACTTCCGTTGGGGGAAGGTAAAAAAATAGTTTTAATTACAACAAACGACGCTCTTTTGTAAGGCATGAAGTCTTTTATTATGGACATGCAAAATGTAAATGTCTCAAGTGCACTTTCTAAGGCAACATGGCAATCACAGTGAGGACATGGCAATCCCAGTGGGGACATGGCAATCCCAGTGGGGACATGGCTATCCCAGTGGGATTATTAAAGAGGTTATCCATTTCCAGCTTATATAAGGCGATCACTTTCTAATAGTTTAGAAATTATGGCGATCGTAAAATAGGAATAAAAGAGCACAAACGTTGACGTGAGCTCTTAAAGAGCTTCCATTAAAGGGCCTCTTTATGATAATATAGAGCTCACACATAGGTCATTATGTTGATATGACTTGGAAAACCACCTCAAAGAAGTTAATTGATGAAAAAGGCTTTATATACGCATTCTAAAACCGTAGAAAGTATTTGATAAATATACACTAAAAGTACTCTCAACCTTAATTAATTATTCGTTTTGCCGGGGACAGGCAGCCTCTGTATATATATTCTTTAGTCATATAACAAGGTGTCCCCCAAGGACGAAGTATTTACCGTCTTTCTCTCTAATACAACCCAGCAACAGTTGCCTAACTTTGCTTATTGCTAGGTGAATAGAAGTATGAATAGAAGATGAAAGGTAATGTGCCCAGGGATTTCTGTTCCACCCGGAGGGAATCGATCCCCTATTAGGACTCGAAAACAAAGCCAAGTGTGCTATGAGACCCAACCATAAATACAAATTGGATAGATTAAGAGACCTAGAAGGACAAATAATAGTTTGTAAATATTGTTAGAGATTTGTGGAACAAATTACTATGAAAATATACATGGGATCGATCGATTGGTTCCAGGGAACGTCAGACATTTATTCAGACGAGTTTTGTTTAGAATTCCTGCTTTCCATGAACCAGATGGCTATCTGTTATCATCTTAATTCTTACCTTCATAATCTTACATATTCTTACAGGAAGATATCATTAGGATAACCCAGAGCTCGTATTAATATAGCGTGATTTAGGCCGCTTATTTCCCCGATAACCGTCTCCATTATATATTTATTGCCAATAATATTAAAAAAATGCTGTCATATCTTCTAAGGTTAAATATGTTCTTTACAACAATGCTATAGGGTATTGTATAACATTGTATAATAATATACCTTATAACATTGTATAACTATGTTATGAGGTATACCTTACACCAATCTATAAATTGTCTGTGACACAGAAAATGTTGAAACCAAATTCATGTATATAGAAGAGATTATTGATAACACAATTTAATTATTATAACTTCTCAAATGCGGGTCTCAAATGCGTTCACGAAGGTACGCATTACGTTTCGTTCATGCGGACCTCTGAACGCACTACATACAATCTTTACTTTTCCCCAACCAATATATTGATTGCTGCAGTTAAATTTCCTGACTGTTTATCCTTTACTCTGCACCAACAAGTCTTTTTTGCCAATTAATGAGTTCATGTTATTAAAAACTAGTTTGCCAAGTCTGGGACTTGCTATTTTACTTTAGTTTCAAAGGCTGGAGTTCATCTACTATCCACCAACATTCACTTTCTTCATGTTTACTTTTTTAGCTGTCTTGTTCCATGTGTGTGTTACTAAAAAACATTAAGGTAATCTACATATATTCCTATCATTAGCTGCTAGAAAATGAAAAAAATCATCTGCAAATATAAAACTGTATTAACTCTATTTATTACAGTCATGAATTAACCAACCCGTCCTCGCAAATTTAATAAGTCAATATTGACTTATTAAATATGTGCATAGGTGACATACTTAACATAATAGTTTCCCTTGAAAATCTTCATAGAAAACACCGACCTTACGTAACCTTGTTAGTATGTTAAGACAAGCATCTTATTGCTTCGTAATTACAATTATTACCTAACCTATACCTATAATAGGTTAAGTAACAATTGTAATTACGAAGCTATAAGATGCTTATTTTAACATACTAACAAGGTTAGGTAAGGTCGGTGTTTTCTATGAAGATTTTCAAGGGAAACTATTATGTTAAGTATGTCACCTATGCACGCAACTAATAAGTCAATATTGACTTATTAAATTTGCGAGGACGGGTTGCATTAACAATCATGAATTTTACACCATCGTGTTTTATTTTTTTCATGACCTCTTGCTCTTGATAGCTTGGCATGTTCCCCTGATAACCCCTTCCTTCTTTCTTTTTCACTCTTGCCTTCGTGCGTGTATACACTCGTATATTCATGCTCGAATATACTCAACATACATACATACTCCTCACACCACGAGATCCTCCTCCACACACTCCATACATGTTAAATTATCAACTTTATTAGCTTTATTCTAACACATGTGTTTCAAAGTTCATGTTTTATGTAAGTTTAAATTGTTCTAATATTCTTGCTCTACTTACTCAGTGAAGATAATTGATCCAAGTAAGCACTCAATTCCACTCTGAAATCTACCTTGTTCTTCACTAACTTAATGCACTGTAATCACTTCTCTACTTTTTCCAACACTGTTCTGCCTCTCACAATGCTCACTATATGTTGAGAAAGTGCTATTCTCTTACATATAGTGAGAGCTATAGAATGAGATATTCTCTAATTAGCTTTAATTCCGTGACACTCCACCATCGCCATACCACTTTTTTCAAACATTTAAGTGGACGGTTCCCACACACGCATTTCATTCCTTTCCACACTATACAATTTTCCTATATTTCCGAATTTGGACAATCTCTTTCTTTTTATCTTGCTTTCTTAACACACACATACCAGTGAAACCGATCACGCTCTCATCTGTATAGCTTTCATTAATTCTCTTCACTCGATTTTCAGAGTTTTCTCTCTCTGCCTTCTTTCATTTTTTTCCGCTAACCAAGATAAAATTCTCCCATGTTTATCTTTGATAGTTTTAATTGTCTTTCCGCAATGTTCTTACAAATTCTTTCCCAAAAATTTCTTCTTGTTTTCTGCAAAGTTGTCATTACATTTCAGTGCGAAATCCTGACATACTATTTAATCAGTTTTTCTATTTCTATGTAATCAGACTTTCTAATTTATGTTTAATTAGTCTTTCTATTTCTGTTTACTCAGTCTTTCTACTTCTGTTTAATCAGTCTTTCTACTTCTGTTTAATCAGTCTTTCTACTTCTGTTTAATCAGTCTTTCTATTTCTGTTTAATGAGTCTTTAATCAGTCTCGCTTCATGCAGGTCGGCGTTAAATCTCCGACCGTCGAAGTGGTTGGGCACCATTCTATCCCCCCGTCCCATCTTAAATCCTGACCATATTCAAGTGCTATCAAGTCGTAATGGCTTGGCACTTTCTTCTGATAATTACAAAAAATCCTGGGGATGTGTGTGTGTGTGTTTTAGAGTGAAATATAAGTAGTACACATAATAGAGAAAATATAGATTGAATAGAAAGGCGGGGTCCAAGAGCTAATAACTCGATTCAGCAAGGCACAAATAGTAAATACACACATCATAACACAAGTATCACCCTAACATATATTCTGCAAATGATTAAAATGATTGAAGTGTGAAAAACGAGATTAAACTCTTCACAAACATATCATTATGGATCTTGTCACTCTGCAACTCATGATAACTCTTCAATTTAGAAATTTTGATCCAGTGTTTGAGATAAGTGAAATGAACCATTTGAACCATTTGAAATGAACGAATGAACCATTTTTGCAATGTTTGGATAAATTTAAATCAAATCATTACTTTTTTGTGAATATTTCGATTCAAAATCATTCCAGAGAGTAGGAGCTACAGGCTTACGTAGCACATAGCAAACAAAGTTCATATAACTCCCGTTTAAGGTGAAAATGTATCAGATTACTGATTTAAACACCGTTAGTAAACGTTATTAACTTAATATCACAAAGTAAATAATTCTTAACTAACACCAGAATGCTTGCCAAGTTTGTGTAAAGTCAAAACCACTTAGAAATTATGGGGAATTAACTGACTAACTGACAAAGAGTATTCCTTAGGTCTGAATCCGTTCGAATAATTGATAAGGTAGCTTTATTGTCAATACATTTAAAGTTGGACGTTCATACCAAATAAATGCGTCGTAAATATACATAATTTATATTCTAAATAAGAGCTAGAACGACGTTTAAAGTTTAAAAAAAAGAGAACAAACAATTTAATTTAAGCCAGTAGTCACTCGATGATGGAACGGAAACTAATCGACCACAACAAACAACGTAAACAACCTCACAACAACGATCAAAGGCAATCAAGTTTGCCATTGTTTACGCTCAAATAGTTAAAATCAAACAACTACCACGTTCTATGATAATGTCTATAAAATACTGGCATTGTAAGTCCTACATAATTAGACTGAAGTCTTGATGATTAGTGTTTTTTGAGTTGGAAATAGACCTTATAAACTCATCAAGACAAGTGCTCAGGGGACCACTATAGATGCTATGTTCGTATGTCTTTAGAACCTTAATTTATAGTGAGTTTTTTAATTGTTAATTTTAATTAGCTGGCTCCACTAACTAAAGATATCACATACAGGTTACCGGTTATGAAATGGGACAACACCTAATTAATACATGAGTATAAGATAGAATTTAGAATTAAAAAGTTAGAAATGTATATACTTATTTCTAGATTCAAATGAGACATAACTATGTCAACAAACGTGGAGATAACTACGTTAAATTTATTTCAAAATATGAAGAACAAACTACACATCAGAGAATGAAGAACGACGTTTCGATCACACCAATGGTCCAGGACGGACCGAAACGTCGTCGTTTCTTTATCTTCTTGTGTGTGGTTTGGTCATCATATCTTCATCCACGTTATTGTGACTCATCGTCTGCACTTAGATATGAATGTATAATCAACAAAGCCATTGGTTGCAGAAGAGACGTTGTCTTCTGTTGCAAGTAAGCCTCACGTCAAGTTTTCTTACCATAACAAATCTAAACCAACAGACGCTGATTTCTTAAGACTTAGCATAAAGCCAAGTCTCAAGAAATATATATTTTCATATATTTCAATAATTAATTTAATATTAGGAATTGTAATATTTTACTCTCATTGACCATGGGGAAAATTCTACAACTTCAGCAAGGTTAAAAAATAAATGAATGCCCTATATTTATAATATCCAAACAAGACGTTTACACGGGTTATTACGAAGCAAGATAAGAAACCTTTTGAAGTGAAAACCACAGTATGAGTTAAGACGAGAAGCCATAACAAAAGTACAGCCATTCGTCTTGCTAAGAGGAGCTGACAAATTAAGATGAAAGCAGCATAAGCTAAGGGGAATAAAAGGTTAAACAACGTTCCACTTAGAGCAGGCATGTATATTCGAGGCAGGTGTGGAGATTTTGTTTTGGGTGACTACTGCATGTATGGGTTATGCAGCTTTGGTGATTCCACATTTGCGAGAGTTGCAGGTTTAAGTCGTGAAGGGTTAACTGTTACAGGTGTGTGTATGACGCTTTTCTAGCTAGCCACACGTGTGTGGTGTGACAGGCTTGCGTGGTTACAGGTGTGCGTGACGCAGGTTACGATGGCAAGAGGATGGGTTACGCAGCTTTTGGCAGAATGGCAGAAGGTGGACCAA
>WNGS01160430.1:20015693-20030693 GCA_020271785.1 Procambarus virginalis
GCCTCTCCGAGGCACAAACCAGGATTTTGGAGTGATCTCTGTGTGTAATGATGTAAGGGCGAAGAGGGAGAACGGCCTATTGACATAGATAGCTTGGGTGCAGGGGGGAAGGGGTTGTGTAAAATCCTGGTTTGTGCCTCAGAGAGACTACGGGTTCCAGTAAGTTCAGTATAACTTCGGTTTCAACCCTTTTTAACCCTGTCGTAGCTCAGTCGATTAAGGCAGTGTCTGGGATGCTCCCGGAAGCAGGTTCGAATCTTCGTCACGGCCCTTGTTGATTTGTTCATTTGATGCATCACGTTAGTGTGATCTCTGTGTGGCAAGAGTGTATACTTCGTGGTTTACGGTTGTTAGTGGCGCTAGAGTTATTACATTTATACAAGCAAGAATTCAGGCTTCATCTGTCTCTTTTACAATGTCATATTGAAAAGGATTTTTGACCGGTTGAAACTTACTACTATTGAGTATATGGACTTACTGCTATTAGGGAAACTTTACATAGATCGGTCTTTCTCGTCATAGAAATGTGCATTTATAACGACATTAAATATATATATGTTATAGACTTTTTTCTCCCAGGTAATATATCAGGTACAGTGTATAACAAGATTATCTCGTTGTATTTTTTTCTGCTATTTATTTTCATGTTTTGCAAGATATATTTTTTTGTAATAGCATTATTTATATTCTCTATATTGAAGGGGTATTATTTTTTAACGTGTTGCATTACGAGTGGAAACAAACTTGTTCTGGTGACCAGAACTGTAATTACCTGAGAATAAACTCCTGAACCACCCAACACTCACAGACGCCATTTGAGCCTTTTTTGCGGAAATATGGATAATTAGAGCTTAAGTTGTTTTATATCAATTCAACAGGCAATTTCATTATTGCACCAACAAATTAATTATAATTACCATTTTCAATTATAGTACACTGACGTGGAGATAGGACAGCTCTATAACCTCCTAACCCACTTAAAATAATTATTATATTTATGGCAGCAAAGTAAAAATTATAATCATTTTTTTCCTTATCTCCATTATACATTTTTTATAGCTGTTAATTTCATTTTTATAAAAGTTGTCACTGAAGAAAGTGAGAAGATAGTTACCTTATAGAGCTCCTTGTGGGCGTGGCGCCATCACAATACGGCACAGGTAAACTCAGGTAAGATAAACTGTATCGTTTATCCTGAGGGCTGCTATCTCTAGTGATCTCGAAGGGGACAGGAAACCGATGACTTGTCAAAGATCCCCTTAGGCAACTGTACCACGACATGGTAAAAGAATTGCATCCTGGAGTGCTACGGCCCTCACTAGGAGCCCGAAGCTTCCTCGAAGCCCAATAGGTGTTTCACACACAATTCCGCCATGCACCCGGGCTCTGTCAACAACCCGTCCTCGCAAATTCGTATAGTCAATATTGACTTATGAGTTACCTGCATAGGTGACATACTAAACATAATAGTTTCCCTTGAAACGCTTCATAGAAAACACCGACCTTACCTAACCTACTTAGTATGTTAAAAGAAGCATCTTATAGCTTCGTAATTACAATTGTTACTTAACCTGTTATAGGTATAGATTAGGTAATAATTGTAATTACGAAGCAATAAGATGCTTATTTTAACATACTAAGTAGGTTAGGTAAAGTCGGTGTTTTCTATTAAGATTTTCAAGGGAAACTATTATGTTAAGTATGTCACCTATGCACTTATTTAATAAGTCAATATTGACTATACGAATTTGCGAGGACGGGTTGCTGTCAACCATGTTCTACCTCTACGACCTTATTTAATACACACAGAAATTACAATAGCGTGATATATCACATTAACAAATCCACAAGGGCCGTGATAAGGGTTCGAACCTACGTACGGGATGTTTCCAGCTGCACCTTAGCTGTTTTCACATTGGACAAAGTGGGGAGGGGGGCCCTCACCAGGGTCAGATGCCACAGAAGGGTCATATTCTAGTTTATGTTACTGATTCGGTTTATACATGTCTCAACACTCTGCATGAGGTAGTTCGGTTGGGCTGAGGTCTGAAATGAAACATTTCAGTTATCTCTAAGTCTGAAGCAAAACATATCGGTTGAGCTGAGGTTTGAAACTTGCCATGAGGAACTCTGATAAGATCTCGTGAAAAAGTTTGCTCAACCGTAAGTCTAAATGTTTAAGTCTGTTATGATATCGTGCAATTCTTCTTCTGAAAGAGCAACAAATGAGATTATTTATAAAATTAATCGTCGCTTCGGACTTTAAGTCTGATTTGTTCCTTGGTTCAGTTCTGTGTGGTCGTAAGGCGATGAATTGGTGTAGGAAATTACAGAATTATTCATGCTATTTAGGCCTTCGATAAGATAGTAAAAGTTGGCTTTGGAAGTTGTTTATCATTGCAAATGGTCTGTTCTATCTAAACAGCTCAACGGTAAACAGCTCCAGACATCTGTTGTCCAAAATCGTGGAAGTAGTCTGTGTAGGAGTGAAATTCTCTCTCTCTCTCCTGTTGTCTATTGTTTTGTCTGTCTGGATTATGTGTGTGTGTGTTTGTGTTAGTAGTTTTACGCTCGCATCTGAATCCCACCTATCTTGCTCTGTGTGTGTGTGTAATCACTTATTTGTACTCACCTATTTGTGCTTGCAGCCTGCAGGATCCAATAACACTGATCCTGCCTTTCGAGCAATCGATTGTTTACAGCAATGTCTCCTTTCGTATTTCCCTATCATACCTAGTATTAAAATGATTCCACAACCGCTCCTTAAGTGCATTCCATGTTTTCACTACTCTCACGCTAAAAGAAAACTTCCTAACATCTATGTGACTCATATGAGTTTCCAGCTTCCGTCCATGTCCACTCGTTCTGTTACTATTCCGTGTGAACATTTCGTCTATTTCCACTTTGTCAATCCCCCCTGAGTATTTTATACGTTCCTATCATATCCTCCCTCTCCCTTTTTTTCTAGTGTCGTAAGGTTCGGTTACTTCAGGTGCCCTTCATACCCCATCCCTCGAAACGCTGGGACGAGTCTTATTGCAAACTTCTAAACCTTTTCCAGTTTCCTTATGTGTTTCTTCAGGTGGGGACTCTATGATGGGGGTGGCATACTCTAAGACTGGTCTCACGTAGGCAGTGTGAAGCACTCTAAATGCCTCCTTACTTAGGTTTCTGAATGATGTTCTAACTTTTGCCAGTGTAGTGTATGCGGCTGTCGTTATCCTATTTATGTGCGCTTCAGAGGTTAGATTAGTAGCTACGTCCAGGTCTCTTTCTCGAGTCGTCACAGGTTGACAATTCCCCTTCTTTGTGCACTGTCCCTTTGGTCTCATATCACCTAATCCCATTGCCACAACTTTACATTTGCTCATGTTGAACTCCAGTAGCCATTTCTCTGGCCATCTCTGCAACCTGTTCAAGTCCTCTCGGAGGATCCTATAATCCTCATCTGTCACAACTCTTCTCATCACCTTTGCGTCATCCACGAACATCGACATGTAGAATTCTACTCCTGTAAACATGTCGTTAACGTATATTAGAAATAGAATAGGTCCCAGCACTGATCCTTGAGGTACTCCACTCGTTACTGTTCGCCAGTCCGATTTCTCGCCCCTTACCGTAACTCTTTGGCTCCTTCGGGTTAGGTAGTTCCTTACCCATGCTAGGGCTTTTCCGCTCAGTCCCGCCTGCTTCTCAAGTTTGAATAACAGTCTTATGTGTGGTACTGTATCAAAGGCTTTTTGGCAGTCCAGAAATATGCAGTCTACCCAACCTTCTCTGCCATGCCTTATCCTCGTTATTTTATCATAGAATCCCTAAGATTTGTTAGGCAAGATTTCCCTTTCCAGAACCCATGTGGATGTTTATTTATAAATCTAATGGTCTCTCGGTGTGCACCCAGTATTGGCCTAATTATTCTTTCAAGTATTTTACAGGGGATTCTTGTCAGTGATACAGGTCTATAGTTAAGTACCTCCTCCTTATCACCGTTCTTGAAAATCGGTACGACACTTAACCTCTTCCAGCAATTGGGCAATTCTCCCGGCATAAGTGATTCATTAAAGATCCTTGCCAGAGGCACGCTGAGGGCCTGCGCTGCCTCTTTTAGTATCCACGGTGATTCTTTGTCTGGTCCAACCGCTTTAGTTGCATCCACTGTTGTCAACTGTTTCATTCCCTCCTCTGCTGTCACCTCTTTATCTGATAGTCTTTCATCTAGGGTAATCTCTTCTAACAATAGGAGCTGCTCAGGCTCGGTTGTGAACACTCCTTGGAAACTGGCATTCAGTACCTCGCAGATTTCCTTGTCACTTTCTGTATATGCCCCTTCTGTTTCCCTTAGTCTTGTCAGTTTGTCGTTCACCGACATTTTTTTCTTATATGGCTGTGTAGTAATTTAGGTGGCTTTTTCGCTTTGATCGCAATATCGTTCTCATAACTTCTTTCTAATACTCTGCATATGTTAATGTAGTCGTTCCTAGCTCTGTTACATCTAATCCTGTTGTCCTCTGTTCTTTGTCTTCTGTACTGCCTCCACTTCCTCCACTTCCTCTTGCTTCTCCTTTTTGCTTCCTGCCACTGTTAAAGCATGGATTGCTATTATATTCCCTCTTACTTTTCTCTTTTAATGTTTGTATAAATCTCTCTTCGGCCTCCTGGCATTTCTGTATGACTAGGCCCATCATATCTTGGACTCTTTTTCCTCTAATTTCTTCATTCCACTGCACTTCTCCCAGATAGTCCCTTATCCTCCTGTAGTCCTTTTTCTTGTAGTCAACTCGCCTTTCCCAGACCTTTTGCCCCTTGGCCAAATGTTTGAGTTCCATCATGTAGACAAAGACTAGGTCACTGGCCTCTAGATACTTCATGTTCTAAATTCTCGATGTCTTCTGTGTTCTGGGTGAAAATCAGGTCTAATTGGCTCGGCGTATCCCCTCCTATTTCTCTTGTATCTTCCTTCACATGTTGTGTTAAGAAATTCCTGTCTATAACATCTACTAACTTTGCTCCCCAAGTTTATTCCCTGCCTCGGGGATTCCTTGATTCCCAATTTACCTCTCTATGATTTAGGTCCCATATGACCAGCAGTTTCGCTCTCATTCTGTGAGCTAATGTTTGCTGCCCTCTGCAGTTCATCAATAAATGCCATGTTGTTGTCATCATACTCCTGCCTGGGTCTTCTACTGTTTGGTGGAGGATTGTTGATTACTAAGATCTTTCTCTTGTCAGCAGTCAGAGTTCCATGTATGGAGCTTCTGCTCCCAATGGTATCCCGATTTTCCAAGTATTCAAACTTCCATTTCCGCTTTATTAGGAGTGCCACTCCCCCTCTCTGTCTCTGTGTCCTTTTTTTCTTATCACCTGGAAACCCTCTGGAAAGATTGCATCTGAGATCATGCCATATATTTTAGTTTCCACTATTTCAACTATGTCAGGATCTGCGTAACTAGATCTTTCTTTTATCTCTTCTGCTTTATTAGATACCTCATCAGAGTTGGTGTAGCAAACCTTGAAACTCTTAATGGAAAAATTGGTACCAGCGTTCACCCTTTCTCTGGGGTCTGGGGGATCTGCGGGGTGTCTGTGAGGTGTCTGAAGGGCGAATGGGGTCTAGAAGGTGCCTGGGGGTGAATGGGGTCTAGGCATCCAGGAAGGTAGGTAGGAAGGTCTAGGGTAGGAAGGTCTGAGTAGGTAGGTCTGGGGTAGGAAGGGTAAACTGGGTCTGAATATTAGGGAGGGTTTGAGAGGCATAAGGGGGTTAAGAGGAAGTGTGAGGCTGAGAGTCAGATAGAGGTTGAGAGATTGGGGGGGGGAAAGATTGTGGGGTTGTGGGGGAAGAGGGGAGAATGGAGCATGGGTAGTGAGAGTGGAAGAGAGGTTGTATTAGTCAGGGGGACTCAGGGGTAGGTTTGGGCATTGGAGCAGAAGGGGGGGGGGGGAAGAGGGGGATGGAGGAAGAGGTGAGGGGGTCGCAAGGGGAGGGGGTCATATGGGAGAAGGGGGGGCAGAGGTGGGGTGATGGATGGGCGTGTTTTGGAGGTTGAGAGGATGGGGGGTCATTGGAATGTGGGATAAAGCAGATGGAAACGAATGCAATGGGGTGAGAAGGAACGAGGGAGTTGTTGGGGAGAGAAACAGGGGTGAGAGATGGGAGGGATGATTTGGGGAGGGTGTGACTTGGGAAGCAGTTGAGGAATGGGGTAGCAAGGGTGGAGTCGGTAACTACACTGGAATTGGTAGAATTCCTGTGGCGTGCAGGTCGGCTCTCCCTATGAGCTACCTATTCATCTTTTGACATATATCTATCAATAAACACTTTGTAATAGTTTCTGCTACCTCTGAGTAATTGTTTGTGTTGCAGTATGTAATCCACTGCCTCTTCATCAGAAAACTGTACCAAGACAGGTCGATTCTTGTTACAGGTGTAAGGTCCAATCCGGCGGCTGATTTCCACCTCATTTCCTGCCATCTAGGCTCTAATACATCTCAAAATCTCGTGTAATTCATATTCTTCCATCTCCATCCTTTCACGCCTCGATGAGGCCCTGGATTCGAGTAGTCCATGGAGGATAATTGACCGCCTTCTCAGTGATGCACTCTCATGCTGGTCGCCTCTATCCAGGATACCCCCATCCCTCACACACTCGCAACCCCATCCCCCACTACTTCCCTTTCCCTAGCCATAGTGTTATTCCTGTCTAATTCATTTGCAAGCCGAGTACATTCACTTCCTATATTTCCCTACTCTTCCTAATTTCTCCTAGAATATAGTCCATAAGTTCTTGTTTTTGTTTCTCAACATCGTCATGTATATGTTTAAAGATTTCACTTTTAATATCCTGGTTTTGATCCTCTATCCGAACATTCCTCCTATCTACAATTTTCTCTATCAGTTTCACTACAAACCGATCCTCTTCTTCATTCATAATACTGCTTGACCTAGACGCCCTTCCTGATCTCGTCATTGCAATAAACAACGTTACCCAACAGGAGTTCCAATTACCTTACACGATCTGGTATATACAATATAGGTAAGAGAGTCTCCAAGCTTCTCCCCACGTGGTGTAATAAAGGTTGCGGCCGGGGTGAGGTCACAGTCGGTCACAGATTGAGGCTGGTGAGGTCACAGTCCACGTGAAGTCTCCTCCACTATATCACACTGCCACAACGTGTTCAATACCTATTTTCAATTACGTCGATTTGTGACGTAAACTACGTCGAGTTTGTGACGTAAACTGCGTCGAGTTGTGACATAAGCTGCGTCAAGTTGTGACATAAACTGCGTCGAGTTGTGCCGTAAACTGCATTGAGCTGAGACCGTTCAAGACAGTATAAGGATAAAATAAAATAATAATACTTAAGTGTGTTGCATCAGGTAAGACACAGGCAAACATCAGTAACACTGGATGTTGCATCAGGTAAGACACAGGCAAACATCAGTAACACTGGATGTTGCATCAGGTATGACACAGGCACACATCAGTAACACAGTAGGGGACCAACCAACACAATTGTGTGTTGATGGTAATTTCATTGACCAAGGCATAACTTCGTTACTGACGGAGTAACCAGATCATGGAGTGGAGGCAGGATCAAGGCTACAGGACCCCGGGTTCTACCGTGTTGTGGTCGCAATAGCGTCTTCCTGTGTGGCCAACACCCACGAGTGCTGGCCACACCAGTGTCAGATGGTGTTTCCAGGACTGTGGCTCTTAACACACTCTGGTGTATGACGTTTCCAAGACGGTGTGACCCTTAACACCACTGGTGTCTGGTGTTTCTAGGAAGGTGTGGCCCTTAACACCACTGGTGTCTGGTGTTTCTAGGAAGGTGTGACCCTTAACACCACTGGTGTCTGGTGTTTCTAGGAAGGTGTGGCCCTTAACACCACTGGTGTCTGGTGTTTCTAGGAAGGTGTGGCCCTTAACAACACTGGTGTCTGGTGTTTCTAGGAAGGTGTGGCCCTTAACACCACTGGTGTCTGGTGTTTCTAGGAAGGTGTGGCCCTTAACAACACTGGTGTCTGGTGTTTTTAGGAAGATGTGGCTCTTAATACCACTGGTGTCTGGAGTTTCCAGGACGATGTGGCTCTTAACACCACTGGTGTCTGGTGTTTCTACGTCAAGCAGAATAATCAACACATGCGTTCCAGGTTTAAGTGTCGTTTCAGCTCTCTTCCTCTCCCTAATTTATAATAATATGTTAGCAATCCGGACCTTCCATGAAGGATATGCAACAGTCAAATGAAAGCCACTAGCCCAGTATGACTATATTCACCCCCGAAGTGTGAGGACAGTGGAAGAGCTGGCACAGGAGGGTGTTGGCAAGGTACACGTCAAAAGAAAGATCTATAGGGAAAGGTGATGAACCATCCAGGGATCGAGCGCAGACCTGCAAGAAGTATAAGGTGGTCGTTATACCGCGCTGGCTTACATGGAGGTTGTTAGAAAACGTGAGCTTACTTGTTCGCTCTGTCCATCTGTCAGGGAAATTATGAACTGTAATCATATATCAATGTTGCATAAGGTACATTGTTAACACTCCATGTTGCATACATATTGTTACATGCTGGGTACATCCTCGACTCATAGTAAAGGATACCGCGTTCTGTTCCTGGCCAGAACAGAAACGGTTGGGCACGTTTCCTCTTTCCTGATATGCCCGATCACTGAGCAGTAAATAGGTATAACCGGGATTTAGGCAACAGTTTGTGGGTTGAACTTTGGGAAGGTCAGTTGGTCGACCTAGTAGGACCTCTATGCAAGGCTAAGTTCAGGCTTCCTATCCCCGAAATAAATAAGATTTGGCTTTAGAATTTTGTGTTTTGATCTACTAAATATCTCTTCGTGTCCATATACTACTTAAGAACAGTACTTTTTTTATTTAACAAACTGCTTTTCTTCTTTGGAGACAGAAACAGGTGTATGCGGGTTACATGGCTTGCACTGAGGAATATCCATGGGGCGGCACACAAGGTACAGCGTAGTCAACATCATTAAAGAAAACTTTTGCCTCTACTTAGTGTCCAGCAGAGAGAGAGAGAGAGAGAGAGAGAGAGAGAGAGCCTCGTCATCTACTGTAACCGTAATTCTACCGCTTTGGCTGGTCGACTGGATGGAATCACATTACGCCAAGTGGAGGAATCACGGACAACTGACTTTTGGCAGCCACATACACCACCTCTCTCTGCTGGTCAATCACAGACAAAGGACCCAATTAAACAAGTACAGGGAAGTAACCCACTGATACAATTTTGATCCTATAGGGTCTGAGACCCTTGGTCCATGGGAAGACAGTGCAAGGAGCTTCCTCAAGAGTCTGGGTTCCAGGCTTAACAAAGCAACAAGAGACGCCTGGATCAGCCATTTTCATTTTCCAGCGCCGTGGTGTGGCGATCCAGAGGGAAGACGCCCATGTCATCTGAGAAACTCGATGAAATCTAGACTTCTAATCAGAAACTCTTTTTTAATGTTCTTTTTTTTGTAAATATTTAATTTTGAAACAATGTAATTTTGTACAATATAGTATATAATAATGAAAGTAACCGGTAGTGGAAAAAGTAAATACCATAATTGTTCTCTGAATGCTGTTTGTTTCCTTCTTTGAGGCTAAGGGTCCCCATAATTGCTCCAGAGGGAGTACTTGGTTATGTGTATCACAAGATGGGTTATCCTGCTGCGCCCGGGTGCCTTTCCCCCGTCTCTCTTCCTCCCTCTCGCCCCCATCTCACCCCACTCTACTCTCCTCTCTCCACTCCCCCACAACATCACCCTATCCCACTCTCGTGCCTCTCCGCCCCTCTCTTTCCTAATGACCTCTATCTCTTCCTGGTCTCTTCTATTCTCCCCTTCTCCGCCATAATCCTCACCTTCCTTCTCCCCACCACCCCACCCAGCATCTCCACTCTCCCTCTCCCCACTAATTCGAATATATTCACGTTCATCGTTTTCGAGTAACACTTTGAACGTAAGAATTAAAATCTACAGATAACTCTTGCCAGATTTTATTGCTGACTTTATGAAGATCGCTAGGAAAGGGAAGGGCGCGCTTACGATGCCGATATTAATTAAAGTATGACACCTAGGACGACGCCGACTGGCCTGTGACAATCACATACCCAACTTGTGTCATGGGTGAGAGTTGAGTGTGGTTACCCGCAAGCGTCTGGTCTCCAACCTTGAACTTACAGGCAAATTATTAACATTCTCTTTCACATATATAAACTAAAAGGAGTGGGAGGTAACTGGCTGTGCCCGGGTAATGTGTCTCTCCCCTCTCCCTCCCCACCTCCTTTTCCACCCCTCTTCTTTTTTCCTTTTGCCATATCCCCTCTCTTCCCCCATCTTCCATTCTCCCTCCACTCTCTTTCTTCCCCGTTTCAAACCCCAGCTTCCCCATCTCCCCCATAATAAACAAATATTATGACAAACACGCTGTTACTGTATCGTCACCCTCATCGGAGTGTAGACTGACCATTTTAGCGCCATCTATGGGTCTGCACTCCAACCCCCCCCCCCCTGATATTGGACGCTACGTAGACAACTCCATATATTGGTGATTGAGTGGCAGCGATCAATGGCTCCTGTTTCCTGCCCCAGTTAACAAGAGAGATCGACGTAGATGACCTCTGGTGGAAGGCGGGTCACGATCAGCGCCATCTGTTGTGCTACAGAGCATAATGTCAACTCCATGGTTAGTGAGTGTTACCTCATGGTTTACCCAGTGTACCGTCCGTCTAATTGATGACGTTTATGTCCACAGAAGTGACGTGTGGAGATGGTTGTACTGAGGAAGGCAGTTTTACCTTGGGCAGTCCACATACTCTCAGCTTGGTCTTGGAAGAAGACTGAGTAAGCCGCCGTCGATCTGCACAGTGAGTTAGCTGTCCATAGTGACCGTAACACACACAAAATATTTCACTCTTTGTTCCATGCAAATCGCAAATGTAGGTCTCTATAGATGCAAATATTTCTTAATACAACTTGGGCCGAACCTGACAAGCCTATGTCAGTACCATACCTCAGACTATTTCCCCCTGCAAGGTTGTGTGAGGCCTCAAGCCTTAGGCTAAAGAGAAGCAGTAACAGTTGGAAATAAAAATAATTTATTGGAAATACCAACACCGTCCAGATGACATGAAGACGGACAGCTGACTTGCTCCCACTTATCTTATACCAGGTAAACCTTTCACCAGATGTCCTACACCAGGTATACCTCATATAACGTGTCCTACAGTAGGTATACCTCATACCACGTATCCTACACCAGGTATACTTCATACCACGTACCCTACATTAAGTATACCTCACACCAGCTCTCCTGAAGGTCAGCTCCGAGGGTCTCTATCTGATGGAGCACAAAGTCCATGTCCTGACTGGTGGGGAGCGGTTCACACGTGTTGATCATCCTGAAGAAGTTGACGAGTCGAGTCGCTTCTCCTGTAGTGTTCCCTCCCTGTCCGGCCCGTTGTTGCCATGAGAGGGCCTGGTGGGCGTCTGCCAGTGTGTAATGCTCCATGAGACAGTCCTCTGTCCTTTTGTAGCCTTATTCTCTTGCTGCTGTCTTCTCTAATTTTGCCGGATCCCTTTTCCTTTTCCTTATGTTTCGTTTTCCCTCCCATCTTCTTTCTAATTGGCATTTCCTGCAGACCTTTTGCGTGTTTTGATTATTCTTTTGGACTTCTTCTATTTTGACGCCCGGGTGTTTGAGGAGGCATACTCTTGCACCCGTAGAAGTGTCTCGACCTGACGTCGAGAGCGAGGGGACCCTTTTATTGTCAATCCTCCTTTCGTCACTGAACCCGATCTCGACGGACTGACGGTTCTTAAGTTGGCGTTTGTGGGGCATATACTCACGACGTACCCTAGGGGGCCCCGGCATGATCAGCGATAGCTTTTGTTGGGTGCCGTGCCTCTAATTGTGGCTCCATGGTGGGTATGAGGGCACATTCGTGAATGAAAGTCTGACCTCTCGTCCTTATGTAAAATTTTGTTCCTCTTCTACCTTCTCAGGCTCGTGGGGTGGGCGACCAGGCCCCGAGTCAGACCATGTTGGAAGACCGGGTTCTGTAGCCCCCCTGCTGCATCGGTCCCCGACCTTGCTCCTCCTCTGACTACTCCCCTCGGCTCCCCTCCCTCCTCTGTGGTTGGGTCGAACCCCAAGCCCCTAGTGGTGACCACCTCGTCCCCTGTCACGGCTCAGTCTCTAGTAGTGACTACTGCACCTTTTAACCCCTCTCTCTCTGGGGGTTCTCAACGCCGTCCTCGCCAAGGCCGCGCTCGCTCGATTCCTTCCCGTACTGATGTGTTTCAAGCCTTGTTTGGTCCCACTTCGTGGGCCAAATTCTTTGATCTCCTCCCTCTTGATTCTACGCCTCCTGATGATTTCTCCCTTCATAGGAACCTTGTCGATTCAGTAGACGCTTCTATTACCTTCAACCTTACACTTAACGTTGCTGCTCCTTATCAGAATGCGGCCTCCCGCTTAGCCACCTTATCCTGCCTTGGCGAGACCACTGTTCGGGTCTCCAAGAACGCTCAGTTGAATGCCAGTGTTGGCACTATTCTCCTCCCGCCCCATGTTGCGACCGGTGTTCGGAATCTGCAGGACTGCCAACAAGATGTTCGGCATGTCCTCGAAGCCCAAGGCCATTCTGTCTTCCAGGTGGACTCGTTTACTCGTCCACCTCATGGTCGTCGCCGTCAAACCCTTCGGGTTGTGATGATTACCTTTGATGGTAGGACCCTTCCGCCTTCTGTCATTCTTGCTGGTGCCAGGTGCTCCGTCCAGGAGTACATTCCCTCTCCTCGGCTCTGTAATAAGTGCTGGAGGTTTGGGCATGGAGCCTTCCGCTGCCCCAGTACTGTCTCTCTGTCCTATGTGTGGGGGACGAGGGTCATTCTAACTCGGAGTGCACTTCTCCCCAGGCTCGCTGCCTCAGTTGCGGTGAGGCCCACCCGAAGATCGGGCTTCGAGGACAAGCCGAACATCTTGTTGAGAGTCCTGCAGATTCCGAACACCGTTCGCAACATGGGGCGAGAGGAGAATGGTGCCAACATTGGCATTGAACCGAGCATTCTTGGAGACCCAAACAGGGGTCTCGCCATGGCAGTATAAGGCAGCCAAGCGGGAAGCCGCATCCTGAGAATGTGCAGCATTGTCACGTGTGCCGAGATGGGGTGGGGTTGAAGGTAACAGAGGCGTCTACTGAATCGACAAGGTGCCTATGAAGGGAGAAATCGTCAGGAGGCATAGAATCAGGAGGGAGGAGATCATAGTATTTGGCCCACGAAGCGGGACTAAACAAGGCTTGAAACGCATCAGTACGGAAGGAATCGAGCGAGCGCGGCCTTGGCGAGGACGGCGTTGAGAACCCCCAGAGAGAGACGGGGTTAAAAGGTGCAGTAATCACTACTATAGACTGAGCCGTGCCAGGGGAGGAAGTACTTTTACAGATTCAGGGAACGGGAGAAAGCAGGAGGGAGCGAGAGTGAACGAGAGAGAGCAGGAGGAAGTACATTAAAGGCATCAGTGAGCAGGGGGGGGGGGAGGGAAATCGAGGGGAAGTAAAACAAAATAAATCTAAAATAAAATAAAATTAAAATAAATAAATTTTAAGTTTTCATAGAGCGGTAGGGAACAAGAGGAAGTACTTATGAGGCTTCATAGAGTAGGAGGGAGCGGGAGAAAGTACCTTTAAGGCTTCAGATAATGGGAGGGAGTGTGTATATAACGGTCCTCCATATAGCATTGTATGGAGGACCTATGGCAATTCCACGACCAAGAGACGGCTTCCTGAACCTTGCAGGAATCAACCTCACTGAGGACCAAATCACTCTCCTAAATCTGGGTATAAACTGTCACGTTATGTCCAGACCAAGTGCGTTGGCCCGGAAAGTGGAGTTGGAGATCCTGTTGGACTACATATTTGACCTCGAAGCACAAAAGAAGGTCACCACCAAAGACACCATACAAGCAGAACTTATTGCAGAAGGAGGAAAGAATCGAGGCAACTACAGAAGCACCATACTGACCCCCGAGCTCAAAGCGGCAGCTAAGAGCCTTCGTGAGAACAAGGAGATAGTTGTCAGGAGAGGCGACAAGTCGCCAATATACGTCATTCTTAAGAAAGACGAATATCTGGCGAAAATGAACCTCATACTCTCTGACCAAACTAAATTCCAAAGGGTAACGAAGGACACTACAGCCGAATTGAAAGCAAAGGTCAACAAATTGATTGAAACTGTGAACGCCAAGAAATCCGGACTCCACCTGCCAAAGATTATTGGGGAATATAAACCTGGATATGCGTATGGAAATGTCAAGACACATAAGCCTGGAAACCCGTTCGGCCAATCATCAGCCAGATACCCACACCCACGTACAGACTGGCGAAACGACTCAACGGCTTACTGACTCCTTATGTCCCTTAATTGCGCCTTCAGCCTGAAGTCTCCAAATGAATTTGTTGACTTACTGCGGCGAACACGGGCCACAGGGATAAGAGCCTCGTTGGACGTAGAATCACTGTTTACCAACGTACCTGTGGATGAAACAATCGGGATGATAGCGGACAGAGTGTATCGTGATCCGGCCTGTACTCCTCTTGACATACCAGAAAATATTCTGAGAAAACTACTCCAAGCTTGTACTAAAGAGGCACCCTTCTTGAGCCCGGATGGGCACATGTATAAGCAAGTAGATGGGGTCGCCATGGGTTCTCCCCTAGGTGTCCTGTTTGCAAACTTCTACATGGGTACCATCGAGAAAAAAGTCTTAGTCGACATGAACTTGAAACCGGCCATATACTGCAGGTATGTTGACGAGATTTAAAGACAGGTACCTGATGTCAGACATCTGCAGGAGCTGAAGGAGGTATTTGAGCAGAATTCTGTGTTGCGTTTCACTTACGAGATGGAGAAGGATGGGAAGCTGCCCTTTCTAGATGTAACAGTCATGGAAAGGAGCGGAGGTTTCCACACTGCAGTCTACACTAAGGAA
>WNGS01160430.1:20033193-20043340 GCA_020271785.1 Procambarus virginalis
AACGAATTAATAAAGAATACGTGTCTGGACCATTCCTGCAACTTTGCCTCAGTAGAATCAAGAGCTTTTAAGCCCCCACAGCTCTGGCAAGCGAGAGCGAAAAATGTTTCTCAAAGACCTGGGTTCCTTCCTCATCTAACAAAGAGAGATCAAAGGATTCTACAATTTTGCATTCCAGCGCCTTCAACGGGCAATCCGGAGAGAGTCATCTTTCTCTTTACCTTTCCCGTCTCTGAAACTCCAGGTTATTACATGCCTTTACACTGAAGTTTTCGTTTGGCTCTTTGGTCCCGCCTCTGAACTGCCAATCTACTGATGTACAGATTCCTGAGCTTCTCAAGCTCCATCATATCTACATTTAAAGTGTGTATGGAGTCAGCCTCCACCACATTACTTCTTAGTGCATTCCATTTACTAACTACTCTGAAAATGAAAAAGTTCTTTCTAATGTCTCTGTGGCTAATTTGGGTACTCAGTTTCCACCTGTGTCATCGTGTGTGTCTACCACCCGTATTAAATACTCCATCCTTGTCTACCCTGTCAATTCCCCTAAGAATTTTATATGTGGTGATCATGTCTCCTCCGGCTCTTCTGTCGTCCAGCGATGTGAGGTGCAGTTCCCTTAGCTTTTGCTCGTAGTTCATGCAGCTTAGTTCTGGGACTAGCCGTGTGTGTGTACTCACCTAATTGTAGTCACCTAATTATGCTTGGGAAGTTGAGCTCTGGCTCTTTGGTCCCACCTCTCAACCGTTAATACACTGATGTACAGATTCCTGAGCCTACTGGGCTCAGTCATATATACATTTGAAAATGTGTATGGAGTCAGCCTCCACCACATCACTTCCTAGTGCATTCCATTTACTAACTATTCTGACACTGAAAAAGTTCTTCCTAATGTGGGTGTGGGTGTACTCACCTTATTGTACACACCTAAATGTGCTTGCGGAGGTTGAGCTCTGCTCTTTGGTCCCGCCATTCAACTGTCAATCAACAGGTGTACAGGTTCCTGAGCCTATTGGGCTCTATCATATCTATAGTAGAAACTGTGTATGGAGTCAGCCTCCACCACATCACTTCCTGATGCATTCCATTTGTCAATCACTCCGACACTAAAAGAGTTCTTTCTAATATCTCTGTGGCTCATTTAGGCACCCAGTTCCACCTGTGTCCCCTTGTGCGTGTGCCCCTTGTGTTAAATAGCCTGTCTTTATCTACCCTATCAATTACCTTGAGAATCTTGAGTGTGATGATCATGTCCCCCCCTAACTCTTCTGTCTTCCAGCGAAGAGAGGTTAATTCCCGTAGTCTCTCCTTGTAGCTCATACCTCTCAGCTCGGGTACTAATCTGGTGGCAAACCTTTGAATTTATGTACTCACCTATTTGTACTCACCTATTTGTGCTTGCGGGGGTTGAGCTTTGGCTCTTGGTCCCGCCTCTCAACTGTCAATCAACCGGTGTACAGATTCCCGAGCCTACTGGGCTCTATCATATCTACCCTTGAAACTGTGTATGGAGTCGGCCTCACCACATCACTGCCTAATGCATTCCATCCGTTAACTACTCTGACACTGAAAAAGTTCCTTCTAACGTCTCTGTGGCTCATGTGGGGACTCAGTTTCCACCTGTGTCCCCTTGTTCGCGTCCCCCCAGTGTTGAATAGTTTGTCCTTGTCNGTGAGGATTGCGTCAGAATTTTGCAGCGAGGCTCGCCCAGAATTGTGAGGAATGAGAAACTAAGACAGTCTGAACCTACCAAGCTAGAGAAGAGGAAAGACGCACATTATAGGAGTGTATAAAATACTTAGGGAATATACAGATGGAAAAAAAGAGAAAATGTTCACACTGAATACAGAACAGAGAAGAGAGAGCATGGATGGCAGCTTGACAATCAAAGAGTAATAGAAGTTGTTAGAAAGTTTCTTTTAGCGTGAAGGTAATGGTAAAATAGAATGAAATGAAGGAAGAAATGACAGAAGCAAACTCCATTCATAATTAAAAAAAGTTGATAAGATAGGGAATTAGGTCGAGAGTTATTGCAATAGACACGTACGTTACTACAACTAGGTAAGAGCGCGCGCGTACACTTATACACATGGGACCTGGTGGATGCCTGGGGCCAGATTCACGAAGCAGTTACGCAAATACTTACGAACGTGTACATCTTCCCCAATCTTGACAGCTTTGTTTACATTTATTAAACAGTTTACAAGCATTAAAACTTCTCAGTCAACTGTTGTTATTGTTATAAATAGCCTCCTGGTGCTTCGGAGCTCATCATCTGTTTAATAATTGTAAACAAAGCCATCAAAGATTGAGAAAAGATGTACAGGTTCGTAAGTGCTTGCGTAACTGCTTCGTGAATCTGGCCCCTGGTGGATAGTGCGTAGGACTTGTAATTCTGTGGCGCAAGTTCGATTCCCGCACCAGGCAGATACAAATGGGCAAAGTTCCGTTCACACTAAATGCCCCTGTTACCTAGCAGTAAATAGGTACCTGGGAGTTAGTCAGCTGTCACGGGCTGCTTCCTGGGGTGTGTGTGGTGTGGACAAAAAAATAGTAGTTAATAAACAGTTGATTGACAGTTGAGAGGCGGGCCGAAAGAGCAAAGCTCAACCCCCGCAAACACAACTAGGTGAATACATACACACACACACACACACCTCTCAATGTTTGCCGACGACGCCAAATTGATGAGGAGGATTAAGACAGAGGAGGACAGCTTGAGGCTTCAAGAAGACCTGGACAAGCTGCAGGAATGGTCGAACAAATGGTTGTTAGAGTTTAACCCAAGCAAATGTAATGTAATGAAGATAGGTGAAGGGAGCAGAAGAGCAGATACAAGGTATAATTTGGGAGATGAAATATTTCAAGAGTCAGAGAGAGAGAAAGACCTGGGGGTTGATATCACGCCAGACCTGTCCCCTGAAGCTCATATCAAGAGGATAACATCAGCGTCATATGGCAGGTTAGCTAACATTAGAACGGCCTTTAGGAACTTGTGTAAGAAATCTTTCAGAACATTATGTACCACATATGTCAGACCAATCCTGGAGTATGCGGCTCCAGCATGGAGTCCATATCTAGTCAAGCATAAGACTAAACTGGAAAAGGTTCAAAGGTTTGCCACCAGACTAGTGCCCGAACTGAGGGGTATGAGCTACGAAGAGAGACTACGGGAATTAAACCTCACTGTAACTCTCTGCTTCCCGTTGCTTAGTTTTTCCCCTATCCACCGGAGTACCTTACCAGTCACTCCTGCCTGTCTCTCCAGCTTATGCACCAGACTCTTATGGGGTAATGTGTCAAAGGCTTTCCGACAGTCCAAGAAAATGCAGTCCGCCCAGCCTTCTCTTTCTTGCTTAATCTTTGCCACTTGGTTGTAGAACTCTATTAAGCCTGTAAAGCAAGATTTACCCTCCCTGAACCCATGTTGCCGATTTGTCACGAAGCTCCTTCTCTCCAGATGTTTTACTAGGATTTTTCTCACGATCTTCTCCTTCACCTTGCATGGTATACAAGTCAAAGACACAAGCCTGTAGTTCAGTGCCTTTGTCTGTCACCCTTTTTGTATATTGGGACCACATTAGCCGTCTTCCATATTTCTGGTAGATCTCTTGTCTCCAGTGACCTACTATCCACTATGAAGAGTGGCAAGCAGAGTGCCTCTGCACACTCTTTCAGTACCCATGGTGAAATCCCGTCTGGACCAACAGCATTCCCACATCCAGATCCAACAGGTGTCTCTTGACCTCATCTCTCCTAATTTCGAACCCTTCCAAGGTTCGAAATTACGAGAGTAATTACGAGGGTAACCTCGTGAGTAATTACAAGGGTAATTACTGTCCCCTCTCTTAGCGCAGTGACCTCACCTTATTCTATTGTGACGATCTCCTGGAACCTCTAGTTAAGTTCTTCACATAACTCTGTCATTCTCTGTATACCTGTCCTCGCCTGTTCTAAGTGACATTACCCGTTCTTTCACTGTTGTTTTTCCCCCTTGATGTGACTGTGGAGTAGCTTTGGCTTTTCTTGCTATATCACTTTAAAAAATTTTCTCTGCTTCTCTTCTCACACTAACATACTCACTGCTGGTTCTCTGGTATCTCTCTCTGCTTTCTGATGTCCTGTTATTTCGGAAGTTCCACCACGCCCTTATGTTCATTTTCTTTGCTTCCATACGTGTCCTATTAAACCATGTATTCTTCTTTTGCTTCTCGGATTTTTCTTTTTGGGGCCGGGATGGACCTGTTTACTGCCTCCTGACACTTTTGGGTGACATAGTCCATCATGTCTTGTGCAGACCTAGCTCTGAGGTCTGTGTCCAATGGTATATCCCTTAAGAAACTTAGTTCTTTTCGGAGGTAGATAAATCCTAGTTCAACCAGGAACTCGGAGATTAATACACTGTGATCACTCAGTGTATTGCTCACAGTGTGAGCAATACCCTCACACCCACCCACACCCAGCAATACTTACACCCCCACCCCCACACTCAGTGTGATTGTGGGGGTGGGGGGTTTGTGCGCGGAGTGACGCGGTCAGATAAGGTCACATAATAGTTAATCTTCAGGCAATAAATTTTATGGAACGTTTGCCTAGACTTAATTATCTCTGGTGATTATTCATGGTGTTTAATCCAAATCCTGCAATTACTCTTTACATGTTACAGCACTGTAACTACTGTAAAAGCAGTACGCGTCCTCCTGCTTGTTTGGGAAATAAAACTAAAATAAATATCATCTCACTGATGATAACAGTGTGGTTAAAGTAGCTCTTGCGTTCCCTAGGTTAAATGTGCTTGTGGGGGCTGTGACAACTCGATACCTAACCAGCATGAACGGAGGCGTTAGCAAGCAAACTGGGAGGCTTTAAGCAGCACCCATGCAAAGCATTACCCTGCAGCTAGGGGGAAGCTTTAACCAGCAGGCAGGGACGCTTTACACAGCAGAGTAGGAGGCTTTAACCAGCACCCATAATAGATTTTACCCAGCTGAAAAGGAGGTAGACAGACCAACAAGCAGGGAGGCTTTGCCCATCACGCAAAAAGACTTTACTCAACAAGCTGAGTAGCTTTTTCCCAGTAGACTCAAGTTCCTGAGTCTATTAGGCTCTATCACATCTTCATTTGAAAATGTGTATGTAGTCTGCTTTCACCACATAACTTCCTACAGCATTTTAGATATTAACTACTTTGACAATGAACAAATTATTTCTAACATCTTTGTGGCTCAGTTGTGTACTAAGTTCCCACCTATGTGTGTCCTCTTGTTCGTGTACAACTAGTGTTAAATTGCTAGTCTTTATCTACCATGTCAATTCCTCTGATAATAATGCAGGTGGTAATCATAGCTCCCCTAACTCTTCTGTCTTCCAGTCATGTGAGGTCTCATCCCAGCTGCCGTTCCTCATAACTCATACCTTTCTGCTTTGGGACTAGTCTGCTGGCTCTTAACTTTCTTTAATTTTTGTGTTTGAGAAGACAATGCTTCCAAGCTGGAGTCGCATACTCCAGGATTGGTCTGACTTACGTGGTATGCGAGGTTCTAAATGATTCCTTACACAAGTTTCTAAAGGTAGTTCTTATGTTGGCCAACCTAGCATATGCGGCTGAAAGTGTCTTTTTGATGTGGGCTTCAAGGGGACAGGTTCACTGAACATTACCTCCAGATCTTTCTACCTGGTTCTTGATGGATTTAATCTCCCACTTGGAACCTTGTTTCCAGCATCATGCTCCCTACATATATTTTCATTTCTTTACAATTGCTTGAGATAAACTATTGTATCCATGTGTTGAACCATTCCTTCAGTATATGCAGGTCATCCTGTCTTCTCTTAATCTCTTATAATTGTAGCATCATCAGCAAACATTGAGATAAACGAGTCTATACCGTCTGGACGATTACTAGCATCAGGATAGGTCCGAGGCTCTATCAGATAGAACCGACCAGAAACAGGATAGGTCCGAGTATAGAACCCTGTGGTACCCCGCTGGTGATATCTCACCACTCTGAAGTCACACCTCACAGTAATTCTGTTTTCTGTTGTTTACTTCGTAAACTGAGAATACATACTTTTTCGAACAATATAACCATTATCAGTCCAAAACACTAACAAAACAATACAGCAATAAAGATCGCTCCAGCAGAATCGTAGACCAGAGTTACACACAAGCTGTGTGGATAAGAACAAATCCACACACTGGTTGCAAAGTTTGCTCAGAGCAACATTGTGAAGCAGGAAAGCGAGAGGCTCTAACGTCGTTTGTGAGTCATGATTTTTTGGTTTGGAACATTTGAATAGGAAAACAGATAGTGTACTTTGTTTCAGCGGCCGGCGAGGAAAGTGAGAGGGAGAGAGACAGTGTGTGTGTGTGTCTCCGAGTGTGAGAGAGAGAGAGAGAGTGAGTGTGTGTGTGTGAGTGTGAGAGTGAGTGTGAAAGTCACAGTGTACTCACCTATTTGTCCTCACCTATTTGTGCTTGCGTGGTTGAGCTTTGGCTCTTTGGTCCCGCCTCTCAACTGCCAATCAACTGGTGTACAGATTCCTGAGCGTACTGGGCTCTGTCATATCTACATTTAAAACTGTTGATGAAGTCAGCCTCCACCACATCACTGCCTAATGCATTCCATCCGTTAACTACTCTGACACTGAAAAAGTTCCTTCTATCGTCCCTGTGGCTCATGTGGGTACTCAGTTTCCACCTGTGTCCCCTTGTTCACGTCCCACCAGTGTTGAATAGTTTATCCTTGTTTACCCGGTCGATCCCCTGAGGATTTTGTAGGTTGTGATCATGTCTCCCCTTACTCTTCTGTCTTCCAGGGTCGTAAGGTGCATTTCCCGCAGCCTTTCCTCGTAACTCATGCCACTTAGTTCTGGGACTAGTGTAGTGGCATACCTCTGGACTTTTTCCAGCTTCGTCTTGTGCTTGACAAGGTACGGGCTCCATGCTGGGGCCGCATACTCCAGGACTGGTCTTACATATGTGGTGTACAAGATTCTGAATGATTCCTTACACAGGTTCCTGAACGCTTTTCTGATGTTAGCCAGCCTCGCATATGCCGCAGACGTTATTCTCTTTATGTGGGCTTCAGGAGACAAGTTTGGTGTGATATCAACTCCTAGATCTTTCTCTCTGTCCGCTTCATTAAGTACTTCATCTCCTATTCTGTATACTGTGTCTGGCCTCCTGTTTCCACTGCCTAGTTTCATTACTTTGCATTTACTCGGGTTGAACTTCAACAGTAATTTGTTGGATCATTCACTCAGTCTGTCTAGTGTGTGGTGTGTGTGTGTGTGTGTGTGTGTGTACTCACCTAGTTGTGCTTGAGGGGGTTGAGCTCTGGCTCTTTGGTTCCGCCTCTCAACCGTCAATCAACAGGTGTACAGATTCCTGAGCCTATTGGGCTCTATCATATCAACACTTGAAACTGTGTATGGAGTCAGCCTCCACCACATCACTTCCTAATGCATTCCATTTGTCAACCACTCTGACATTAAAAAAGTTCTTTCTAATATCTCTGTGGCTCATTTGGGCACTCAGTTTCCATCTGTGTCCCCTAGTGCGTGTGCCCCTTGTGTTAAATAGCTGTCTTTATCAACCCTGTCGATTCCATTGAGAATCTTGACTGTGGTGATCATATCCCCCTAACTCTTCTGTCTTCCAACGAAGTGAGGTTTAATTCCCATAGTCTCTCCTCGTAGCTCATACCTCTCAGCT
Organism: Procambarus virginalis; assembly: GCA_020271785.1. NCBI lineage: Eukaryota > Metazoa > Arthropoda > Malacostraca > Decapoda > Cambaridae > Procambarus > Procambarus virginalis. Next base: position 20,040,911 of record WNGS01160430.1, read on the forward strand.
CGGTACTAGTCTGGTGGCAAACCTTTGAACCTTTTCCAGTTTAGTCTTATGCTTGACTAGATATGGTCTCCATGCTGGAGCCACATACTCCAGGATTGGTCTGATATATGTGGTATATACTGTTCTGAAAGATTCCTTACACAAGTTTCTAAAGGCCGTTCTTATGTTAGCCAACCTGGCATATGCTGCTGATGTTATCCTCTTGATATGAGCTTCAGGGGACAGGTCTGGCGTGATATTAACCCCAGGTTTTTCTCTCTCTCTGACCTCTTGAAGTATTTGATCTCCCAAATGATACCTTGTATCTGGTCCCTGCTTCCTACCCCTATCGCCCATTACATTACATTTGCTTGGGTTAAAATTTAACAACCATTTGTTCGACTATTCCTGCAGCTTGTCCAGGTCTTCTTGAAGCCTCAAGCTGTCCTCTGACTTAATCCTTCTCATAATTTTGGCGTAGTCGGCAAACATTGAGAGGAATGAGTCTATACCCTCAGGGAAATCATTTACGTATCACCTTACTAATTGCAGTAGTTATTAATGCCACTAACAGTATGTTAATATAATTTAATCTGAGCCTATTGCTGATAATATGACTCCTGATCATGTGAAACGAGAGTTATTAATTGAGATTATTTAGTAACGTTTTTATTCTGTTACGCTCGATTGCTATGGAGAGTATAAATATCATCTCCATTTCTCGTTTGAGATCATTTATAGAGAATATGATAATTATTAAATCCCTATAATTGCAACCCAGTTCGTATTACCGTATCTCACACATAATTGCGCGGAAAAGAATAGTTCGTGATTAATAATTTCTGTGGTGAATGCCAGAGCGGGTTGGGGGAGAAGGCGACGCCATTGCTTACTAAGACTTGGTCACGAGGCAAGCGTTGATGAGACACATGGTGGCTACTGGGAGGTCTATCGACAAGAATTACGTTGATACCCAGATAACAAGTGACAATTACTTATCCATGTGTTCTCTAGTGCCATCTCAGTTAATAACGCGTCAACATTGAAGCCAGACCCGTAATTACGTGTGCATAGCAGTGAACACTTGGAGACCGGCTGACGCGCTTTCGGCAGACTTCAGTATTCAATATGCTCAGCTAAGTATATAATTCAGGGCGATGCATCACTCGAGATTGTATATTTGGGAGTAGTCTGTCGTTAGGAAGAGAAGTGACTAAAAACACAAAGTTAGTATATTTCGATACAGCATTCAGTTTCATGAATATCTGAATATACTTTGTAGCCTAATCAATCGCTACTTACTTTCCATTGATTACAGCTTGTATACGAGGAGCCAGCAAGTTAGTTTCTCGTCAGTCGTGTTATTTACTCGAGTTCTTCCGTTGTGGAGATCCTGTGATCATGAGCACGAATGACGAAATGATGTTACAGAAATCGTCTTAAAGCTAGGACATTTTTCGTATAAATTTATTTAATCTCATTATTGATTCTTAGTTAATTCAATTGAGATCTTTACAGTACATAATTATCAACAGATTTGATAATTAATGTGTTTACCTTACTTTTTCTCAGTAATTCATGATCTTAAGTATTCATAATTGGAGTTATCATATATTTGAATATATTGTAGTTAGATTTACCATGTTATTAACCCAACAATGAACTAGTGATGAACCACACTGGTTCCTAGATATATATGAACTTCTAGAAATAACCCCCCCAATGTTGATATTTGAGGCTTTGGCTTTAATTAATATACAGTCTATTTCTTTAATTTCAGTGTTATTCATTGAATGAGTATCCATAGACACTGGTTCTCTAGTGTCATTCAAATGATCACTTTTATTTGTTTTCCCTCTTTTTGTCAAAAGTGGGTGGTCCTTCGATTTATTTCAATACATTAATTAATTTAGTATATGAGTTCAAGCCCCAGATACACAACAGAGCGGATAGGTGCACTCTCCTCACTTTACATTCCTCTCTTGTCCTGTCTAAGCTCGATTATGGTTGCCCTGCTTACTCGTCTGCTTCTTCTACTTTTCGGCGTCTTGATGCTTTGCACCATACTGGGTATTGCCTCAGTTCTGGTGCCATTTGTTCGACTCCCGTCCTCAGCTTGTATGTTGACACTAGCTTCCTATCTCTCTTGGACTGCCGTGATTGCTACTGTCTTCGCTATCTTGCGTGGTCCTGGCAACATCCTTCCTCTCGCCTCTGTCGTGCTTTAACTTTTACCCTCCTGCGGTTCCTGTTCCTCTTCACCTCCTCCCTCTTTCTGTCCGGTTATCTCGCTTTCAGGATTATCTTTCCGTTCGTGTTTCTAATATTTCTCCTCGAGTTGTTCCTTCTTTGTCCCCGTGGAGAGTCCCCCTTCTGCAGTTTTGTACATCCTTGACCAGCATCACTAAAGCTTTTACCCCTCCTACGGTTCTAAAACGTCTTTTCCTTGAA
>WNGS01160430.1:20043365-20080487 GCA_020271785.1 Procambarus virginalis
CACTTTTCTTCTCACTCCCGCTCCGTTCCTGTCTTCACATATGGGTCTAAGTCTGCGGACGGTGTTGGCTACTCTGTTGTTTTTCCTAATTGCACTTATATGTGTCGCTTGCCTCTGGAGACTAGCATCTTCACAGTGGAGCTTTATGGTATTCTCTATGCTCTTCGTCTCCTGCTTTCTCGTTGTCAATCTTCCTTTGTAGTTGTTGTTGACTCTCGTAGTGCCATCATGGCTCTCTGGTCCTTTGATCGGGTTCATCCAGTGGTTGTCGAGATCCAGCATTGGCTGTTTCTTATTCACAGTAAATTTTAGTCGGTTGAGTTTTGTTGGGTTCCCAGCCATACTGGTGTCTCTTTAAATGAACGTGCGGATGCTGCCGCCAGGGAAGCTGTCCGCTCTTGTCCCATCTCTCGAAAAGGTATTCCTTATTCCGACTTGTACCCGGTTATCCATTCCTCCATCCTTACTCGTTGGCAGGCTTGTTGGTCGTCTGTTACTGGTAACAAACTACGTACTCTTAAAAGTTGTGTGTCCTCGTGGCCGTCCTCCTACAAGGACGATGGTAACCGGCGGTGGGAAACGGCTCTGGCGAGGTTGCATATTGGCCATACTCCCTTAACTCATGGTCACTTGATGAAGCCACCCTGCTCCTTATTGTCCTAATTGCATTGTCCCTCTTACAGTCGTGCATATCCTTGTTGAATGTCTTGATTTCTGGGACGAGTGTGTGTCTTATTTTCCAACCATCCCTCACGGTCACATGTCTCTTAATAGTATTCTTGGTAACTCAGATACTTTGATACTTTTGATATTGTTCGCCTTATGTGCTTCTATTCTCGTATTGGCATCCTTGGTGATATTTAGCGCCCTCTGATTATCCCGCACATTTGATGGTGCTACATATCCTTCTCGGTTTGGTGCCTTCTTTTGATAATTACATACTTGTATCGCAAGTTGATGTAAATTTCCTTTTGACCCAAGGAAATATATCCCCAAGTGAGGTGGAGGATTTGGATGGAGAGCCGTGTTCGACTCCCTCTCTAAGTCATTCCAGACACTCCTAGATTACTTATAAATTTAGAGATTTCGATTTTCATCTTGCCAGAGTTGTATTTCGATTTTTTCACACTTAAAACTGGAGATTGCTCTGGGCTGGGCCGTGTTCCATTTGGTCAAACCCTGAACTGCAACGTCTACCTAAAACTTATAAAATATATAAAAAAGTTATAAGAATATAGAAAAAATATAGAAAAACGAGTACTGTGTGAGGGTATGTTGTGTGAGGAACAAAAAGATATTATATAACCCACTGCTTAGCCTATTCTCTGCTTAGCCTACACACTGCTTAAACTATCCACTCATATTCCTAACTATTGCTTAGCCTGTTTAGCCTAGCCACTGCTTAGCCTACCCACTGCCTAGTCTATCTACTGCTTAGCCTACCTACTGTCAGAAAAATAGATGGAATCAATGGGTGTCTCCATTTTCATACACTGTAAACCACATATATAACCTAGATTGCACTATTAAATCATACAACGAAGAATCGAATCTTCCCCAAAGGCGTAGCAAAAATACTGTCAGCAAATAAACTACTTTCCAGAGTCGACCCTTCGCAGGAACCATTGTTTACGTCTGCTTCCACTGCAATTTCTTTCATGATGAGAGGTCGGCCATCGTCGTGAGAGAGACGGAGTGTGTTGCACAGTCTCGTTCCAGAAGATCTCTCTTCTGGATCATCACGCTCCATGAGGATGGGGTGTCTTGACTATATCGTGTGGGAATCTACTGACCTCCCCCGGCGTGTCTCCTGTGGTATGTGAAGGTCGCGTTAGAGACAATAATAGGCAATAGGCAATAGGTTTCTCTGATCACGCTGTGTTAGTGGTCAGCTGTTGGTTGGTGAATGTTCACACTGTGTTCCTTGACCTTGTTAGTGGTCAGTTGCTGAGTGATTGTTACGACCCTGGGTTCGTAATTGGCTTTGCCATGAAACCAGAGGTCAAATGTGATTCTTTTACATTCATGCAGGGATCAGTCACACAGAGCGGGCAGACTGTGTTTATTAAATATTAATGTAATATATAGCTAGATGTTAGTTATTCTTAGAACTGTTATAGTAACAAGTAAATGAGTGTCTGGGAAGACTTGTAATAATTGTTACTGTATGATCAGTTGAGTATCGTCCAGGCAGGAATCCTGGAAGAGCAAGAGAACGTCTTCTCTCTTCTCTGCTGTGTCTTCAGACTGACAGGTCACACGACCTTGTGGGCTTATTTCCCTACCTCTCCTCATCCACCTCTCTTCATCCTCCCTTCATCCTCTCTTTTCTCTCCTTATTCCATGTTACCAAGTTAAGTACCTAATCTTTGAGTATTTGTGCCTCAGAGTTCAAAGACATTAGTGGTGTCCTCTTAAGCCAGTATTTGAGCCCCAAACGTTAACTCTGTGGGGTCTTAGACCACGTGTGCCTTTGTTTACTGTGAAACCTATCAAGGGAGACCACGTGTGCCTTTGTTTACTGTGAAACCTATCAAGGGAGACCATGTGTGCCTTTGTTTACTGTAAAACCTGTGTGTTCTGTCCCTTCAGGAACATTTACTTTGCCCTTAGTTTCTGTTTGTAAGCCTTGTATCCTGCCAGTGTGGAATCAAGTGGATTAACGTAAGATCGAGTTGGTAATGTATTTGTTGTATTTTGGGGGTTTATTATGGTGTTAATAAATAAGTACTAATGTTATATTAGAGTACCCTTTTACCCTGTTTGGAGCGGAGTAGGTTAATCTCTCTTAGACTACAGTTTTATTAGGACAAGTATTCGTTGCTGGGAGATGTCTTCCCTGGGGCCGGGCCTAACTAAATTCCACTATTTTAAGAACTCCTTGACCTTAGCTATTGGCACTCACAGAGCAAGCTCAAGTTCCGCATAACAGTGGTGAATGTTCACACTGTTCCTAGACTGTGTTAGTGGTCAGTTGTTGGGTGGTGAATGTTCATACTGTGTCAGTGGTCAGTTGTTGGGTGGTGAATGTTCACACTGTGTTAGTGGTCAGTTGTTGGGTGGTGAATGATTATTCACCGAGTGGCTCCTTGGATCAATGCAATATTATAAACCGTGAAAGTAAAAAAATAACAGTAATATAAATTTAAAGTATTGATCATTTTTCTAAATAAATTGAAATTATTTTGGTATTATCTGGTTTTTATTCTGAATATTTATATCAAACATGCAGACAATGAGTCACAATAACGGGGCAGGATATATGATGACCAAACCACACACAGAACAGCCCGTCCTCCAAAAATGGGGTGGTAAATGTAAGGACACAAATAAGTGCAATTATGTACTATTCATAGCAGTTAGGAATTGTACTGTTTTTCACTTAGTATTAAATCGTACTGTCAAATATATTGTGAATATTTGAGTTTACTTGAAAAACTGAATAGAAAACCACAACCTCACCTAACCGTCTTAGTTTTTGAAAATAGTAATTTTATTGCTTCTTAATTACAATTAGTACTTAACCTTTAGCTATATTGATATTAAAGTTTTATAAAACTAATAAAACAAAACTAAAATATATCAATAAATTGTAAAGAAACTCAGGATAATTTAAAATTTTGTATAAAATCTATGTTGTTTAATAAACCTGAAAATGAAATTCTTGATATTTAAAACTTGTGTACAGCAAATTGAAATTGAAAACTTCATCCTAAAATTCTGAGTGTCTTAACAGAAAACGAGTAGAATTAAATCGGGGGAGGGAGTTCGGTAAATGTAACAGCTTCATAAGTGTAATTATGCACTCTTTATGACATTTAAGAAAATGTACTTATTACATTTTCCTATTAAATCGTACTGTCAATTCGGAGGATGGGTTGCAGCGAAGATGCAGAGACGACGACGGTTTGGTCCGTCCTGAACCAATATCAAGTTGAATGTCTTGTCCCCCCCACACGCATCAAATGGTTAGGGATTTCTATTGTAGTCTTGAAGGAAAACTCTCAGAGGGCTGCTGGCTTCTGTGACATCCAGCTCCTTTAGTTTTTTTCTTCCTCTGGTTTTACTTGTATTTCAATCGGTCTTTCGTCTGGTGGCACTGTTTTATTAGAAGTCGTAGATCTAGAGATAGTTCTGGATCAAATTTGAAAACTTCCTGGAAGCTTATATTAAGTTCTTCACACATTTCATTTTCTTTCTTTGTGTATTCTCCTCTTTAATGTAGCGTGTGTGCGTGTGTGTACTCGCCTAGTTGTGCTTGCAGGGGTTGAGCTCTGCTCTTTCGGCCCGCCTCTCAACTGTCAATTAATCAACTGTTACTAACTACTAATTTTTTTCACAGACACACACGAGACGGCGAATGTGGTCCCAATATACAAAAAGGGCGACAGGCAAGAGACACTGAACTACAGGCCAGTGTCCTTGAGTTATATACCATGCAAGGTGATGGAGAAGATTGTGAGAAAAAACCTGGTAGCACATCTGGAGAGAAGGGACTTCGTGACAAATCGCCAACATGGGTTCAGGGAGGGTAAATCTTGCCTGACTGGCTTAATAGAATTCTACGACCAGGTGACAAAGATTAAGAAAGAAAGAGAGGGCTGGGCAGACTGCATTTTCTTGGGTTGTCGGAAAGCCTTTGACACAGTACCGCAAAAGAGGCTGGTACATAAGCTGGAGAGACAGGCAGGTGTAGCTGGTAAGGTGCTCCAGTGGATAAGGGAGTACCTAAGCAATAGGAAGCAGAGTTACGGTGAGGGGCGAGACCTCCGATTGGCGTGAAGTCACCAGTGGAGTCCCATAGGGCTCTGTACTCGGTCCTATCTTGTTTCTGATATATGTAAATGATCTCCCGGAGGGTAATGATTCATTTCTCTCAATGTTTGCGGACGATGCCAAAATTATGAGGAGGATTAAGACAGAAGAGGACTGTTTGAGGCTTCAAGAAGACCTAGACAAACTGAAGGAATGGTCGAACAAATGGTTGTTAGAGTTTAACCCAACCAAATGTAATGTAATGAAAATAGGTGTAGGGAGCAGGAGGCCAGATACAAGGTATCATGTGGGAGAGGAAATTTTTCAGGAGTCAGAGAAAGAAAAAGACTTGGGGGTTGATATCACGCAAGACCGGTCTCCTGTAGCCCATATCAAGAGGATAACATCAGCGGCATATACCAGGCTGGCCAACATACGAACAGCATTCAGAAACTTGTGTAAAGAATCATCCAGAACTTTGTATACCACATATGTCAGGCCAATCCTGGAGTATGCAGCCCCAAGCATGGAGTTCATATCTAGTCAAGCATAAGACTAAACTGGAAAAGGTTCAAAGATTTGCCGCCAGACTAGTACCCGAGCTGAGAGGTATGAGCTACGAGGAGAGACTACGGGAATTAAACCTCACTTCGCTGGAAGACAGAAGAGTTAGGGAGGACATGACCACCACATTCAAGATTCTGAAGGGAATTGATAGGGTAGATAAAAACAGGCTATTTAACACAAGGGGCACACGCACAAGGGGCCACAGGTGGAAACTGAGTGCCCAAATGAGCCACAGAGATAAAATATTAGAAAGAACTTTTTTAGTGTCAGAGTGGTTGACAAATGGAATGCATTAGGAAGTGATGTTGTGGTGGCTGACTCCATACACAGTTTCAAGTGTAGATATGATATAGCCCAATAGGCTCAGGAATCTGTACACCTGTTGATTGACGGTTGAGAGGCGGGACCTAAGAGCCAGAGCTCAACCCCCGCAAACACAACTAGGTGACTAGGTGAGTACACACACACACACACACACAGGAAGCAGCCCGTCTAACTCCCAGGCACGTGTTTGTTGCCAGGTAACAGAGGCATCAGAGTGAAAGAAATTCTGCCCATTTGTGTCTGCCGTAGCCGGGAATCGAACCCTTGACCACAGAATTACGTGCCCAGCGTGCTGTCAACTCAGCCACCGGGCCCGTGTGTGTGTGTGTGTGTGTGTGTGTGTGTGTGTGTGTGTGTGTGTGTGTGTGTACTCACCTATTTGTACTCACCTATTTGTGCTTGCGGGGGTTGAGCTTTGGCTCTTTGGTCCCGCTCTCAATGTCAACTGGTGTACAGATTCCCGTGTGTGTGTGTGTGTGTGTGTGGTGTGTGTGTGCGTACGTGCGTGTGTGTGTGTGTGTGTGTGGCACAGTTACTGCCACATTGCCGTCCCAACTGCGCCATAACTATGCCATGAGTAAGAGGCTTTTCTAGCGACGGGCAGCAGTACATTGGCAACACCATTACCTTTAGAACTTTAAAGTCGGAACACTGCCCTGGGATTTTGCTTCCCATACGTAAGAGAGAGAGAGGGGGGGGGGGCGGCGAGGATTTTTCCAGGACTCTGGAACCATTTGCAAAATTATTCTGGCGCTTTTCATGATAGAAAAGTTCTGGGATACTGAACGATATAGTCACATTTTTTCAAATACGTATCGCCATGCTCTGCAGGATATTGTATGAACGAAACACCTGCTGCAAATAGTTTATTAAAAACCTGTTGACTTCCTGAGGCTGACAGATTTCAGGATGTGAAGGCGAACAGAGAGGAAAGACGTGTTCACAGCCACTCAGGGGAATATAACGATCAGATTATCACTGATGGTGAGGTGTAGATTACTATGGAGTTGACATTGATGGTGAGGATTGCGTCAGAATTTTGCAGCGAGGCTCGTCCCAGAATTGTGAGGAATGAGAAACTAAGACAGTCTGAACCTAACCAAGCTAGAGAAGAGGAGAGACGCACATTATAGGAGTGTATAAAATACTTAGGGGAATATACAGATTGGAAAAAAAGAGAAAATGTTCACACTGAATACAAACAGAAGAAGAGAGCATGGATGGCAGCTTGACAATCAAAGGAGTAATAGAGTTGTTAGAAAGTTTTCTTTTAGCGTGAAGGTAATGGAAAAATAGAATGAAATGAAGGAAGAAATGACAGAAGCAAACTCCATTCATAATTAAAAAGTTGATAAGATAGGGAATTAGGTCGAGAGTTATTGCAATAGACACGTACGTTACTACAACTAGGTAAGAGCGCGCGCGTACACTTATACACATGGGGCCTGGTTGCCTGGGGCCAGATTCACGAAGCAGTTACGCAAATACTTACGAACGTGTACATCTTCCCTCAATCTTTGACAGCTTTGTTTACATTTATTAAACAGTTTACAAGCATGAAAACTTCTCAGTCAACTGTTGTTATTGATATAAATAGCCTCCTGGTTCTTCGGAGCTCATCATCTGTTAAATAATTGTAAACAAAGCCATCAGAGATTGAGAAAGATGTACAGGTTCGTAAGTGCTTGCGTAACTGCTTCGTGAATCTGGCCCCTGGTGGATAGTGCGTAGGACTTGTAATTCTGTGGCGCAAGTTCGATTCCCGCACCAGGCAGAAACATTGGGCAAAGTTCCTTTCACACTAAATGCCCCTGTTACCTAGCAGTAAATAGGTACCTGGGAGTTAGTCAGCTGTCACGGGCTGCTTCCTGGGGTGTGTGTGGTGTGGACAAAAAATAGTAGTTAATAAACAGTTGATTGACAGTTGAGAGGCGGGCCGAAAGAGCAAAGCTCAACCCCCTCAAACACAACTAGGTGAATACATACACACACACACACACCTCTCAATGTTTGCCGACGACGCCAAATTTATGAGAAGGATTAAGACAGAGGAGGACAGCTTGAGGCTTTAAGAAGACCTGGACAAGCTGCAGGAATGGTCGAACAAATGGTTGTTAGAGTATAATCCAAGCAAATGTAATGTAATGAAGATAGGTGTAGGGAGCAGAAGACCAGATACAAGGTATCATTTGGGAGATGAAATATTTCAAGAGTCAGAGAGAGAGAAAGACCTGGGGGTTGATATCACGCCAGACCTGTCCCCTGAAGCTCATATCAAGATGATAACATCAGCGTCATATGATAGGTTAGCTAACATTAGAACGGCCTTTAGGAACTTGTGTAAGGAATCTTTCAGAACATTATGTACCACATATGTCAGACCAATCCTGGAGTATGCGGCTCCAGCATGGAGTCCATATCCAGTCAAGCATAAGACTAAACTGGAAAAGGTTCAAAGGTTTGTCACCAGACTAGTACCAGAACTGAGGGGTATGAGCTACGAGGAGAGACTACGGGAATTAAACCTCACTGTAACTCTCTGCTTCCTGTTGCTTAGTTTCTCCCCTATCTACCGGAGTACCTTACCAGTCACTCCTGCCTGTCTCTCCAGCTTATGCACCAGACTGTTATGGGGTAATGTGTCAAAGGCTTTCCGACAGTCCAAGAAAATGCAGTCCGCCCAGCCTTCTCTTTCTTGCTTAATCTTTGTCACTTGGTTGTAGAACTGTATTAAGCCTGTAAAGCAAGATTTACCCTCCCTGAACCCATGTTGCCGATTTGTCACGAAGCTCCTTCTCTCCAGATGTTTTACTAGGATTTTTCTCACGATCTTCTCCTTCACCTTGCATGGTATACAAGTCAAAGACACAAGCCTGAAGTTCAGTGCCTTTTGTCTGTCACCCTTTTTGTATATTGGGACCACATTAGCCATCTTCCATATTTCTGGTAGATCTCTTGTCTCCAGTGACCTACTATCCACTATGAAGAGTGGCAAGCAGAGTGCCTCTGCACACTCTTTCAGTACCCATGGTGAAATCCCGTCTGGACCAACAGTATTCCCACATCCAGATCCAACAGGTGTCTCTTGACCTCATCTCTCCTAATTTCGAACCCTTCCAAGGTTCGAAATTACGAGAGTAATTACGAGGGTAACCTCGTGAGTAATTACAAGGGTAATTACTGTCCCCTCTCTTAGCGGAGTGACCTCACCTTATTCTATTGTGACGATCTCCTGGAACCTCTAGTTGAGTTCTTCACATACCTCTGTCATCTCTGTATACCTGTCCTCGCCTGTTCTAAGTGTCATTACCCGTTCTTTCACTGTTGTTTTCCCCCCTTGATGTGACTGTGGAGTAGCTTTGGCTTTTCTTGCTATATCACTTTCAAAAAATTTCTCTGCTTCTCTTCTCACACTAACATACTCACTGCTGGTTCTCTGGTATCTCTCTCTGCTTTCTGATGTCCTGTTATTTCCGAAGTTCCACCACGCCCTTATGTTCATTTCCTTTGCTTCCATACGTGTTCTACTAAACCATGGATTCTTCTTTTGCTTCTCGGATTTTTCTTTTTGGGGCCGGGATGGACCTGTTTACTGCCTCCTGACACTTTAAGGTGACATAGTCCATCATGTCTTGTGCAGACCTAGCTCTGAGGTCTGTGTCCAATGGTATATCCCTTAAGAAACTTAGTTCTTTTCGAAGGAAGATAAATCCTAGTTCAAACCAGGAACTCGGAGATTAATACACTGTGATCACTCAGTGTATTGCTCACAGTGTGAATAATACCCTCACACCCACCCACACCCAGCAATACTCACCACCCCACCCCCACACTCAGTATGATTGTGGGGGTGGGGGTTTGTGCGCGGAGTGACGCGGTCAGATAAGGTCATAATAGTTAATCTTCAGGCAATAAATTTTATGGAACGTTTGCCTAGACTTAATTATCTCTGGTGATTATTCAAGGTGTTTAATCCAAATCCTGCAATTACTCTTTACATGTTACAGCACTGTAACTACTGTAAAAGCAGTACGCGTCCTCCTGCTTGTTTGGGAAATAAAACTAAAATAAATATCATCTCACTGATGATAACAGTGTGGTTAAAGTAGCTCTTGCGTTCCCTAGGTTAAATGTGCTTGTGGGGGCTGTGACAACTCGATACCTAACCAGCATGAACGGAGGCGTTAGCAAGCAAGCTGGGAGGCTTTAAGCAGCACCCATGCAAAGCATTACCCTGCAGCTAGGGGGAAGCTTTAACCAGCAGGCAGGGACGCTTTACACAGCAGAGTAGGAGGCTTTAACCAGCACCCATAATAGATTTTACCCCGGCTGAAAAGGAGGTAGACAGACCAACAAGCAGGGAGGCTTTGCCCATCACGCAAAAAGACTTTACTCAACAAGCTGAGTAGCTTTTTCCCAGTAGACTCAAGTTCCTGAGTCTATTAGGCTCTATCACATCTTCATTTGAAAATGTGTATGTAGTCTGCTTTCACCACATAACTTCCTACAGCATTTTAGATATTAACTACTTTGACAATGAACAAATTATTTCTAACATCTTTGTGGCTCAGTTGTGTACTAAGTTCCCACCTATGGGTGTCCTCTTGTTAGTGTACAACTAGTGTTAAATTGCTAGTCTTATCTACCATGTCAATTCCTCTGATAATAATGCAGGTGGTAATCATAGCTCCCCTAACTCTTCTGTCTTCCAGTCATGTGAGGTCTCATCCCAGATGCCGTTCCTCATAACTTATACCTTTCTGCTTTGGGACTAGTCTGCTGGCTCTTAACTTTCTTTAATTTTTGTGTTTGAGAAGACAATGCTTCCAAGCTGGAGTCGCATACTCCAGGATTGGTCTGACTTACGTGGTATGCGAGGTTCTAAATGATTCCTTACACAAGTTTCCAAAGGTAGTTCTTATGTTGGCCACCTAGCATATGCGGCTGAAAGTGTCTTTTTGATGTGGGCTTCAAGGGGACAGGTTCACTGAACATTACCTCCAGATCTTTCTACCTGGTTCTCGATGGATTTAATCTCCCACTTGGAACCTTGTTTCCAGCATCATGCTCCCTACATATATTTTCATTTCTTTACAATTGCTTGAGATAAACTATTGTATCCATGTGTTGAACCATTCCTTCAGTATATGCAGGTCATCCTGTCTTCTCTTAATCTCTTATAATTGTAGCATCATCAGCAAACATTGAGATAAACGAGTCTATACCCTCTGGACGATTACTAGCATCAGGATAGGTCCGAGGCTCTATCAGATAGAACCGACCAGAAACAGGATAGGTCCGAGTATAGAACCCTGTGGTACCCCGCTGGTGATATCTCACCACTCTGAAGTCACACCTCACAGTAATTCTGTTTTCTGTTGTTTACTTCGTAAACTGAGAATACATACTTTTTCGAACAATATAACCATTATCAGTCCAAAACACTAACAAGACAATACAGCAATAAAGATCGCTCCAGCAGAATCGTAGACCAGAGTTACACACAAGCTGTGTGGATAAGAACAAAATCCACACACTGGTTGCAAAGTTTGCTCAGAGCAACATTGTGAAGCAGGAAAGCGAGAGGCTCTAACGTCGTTTGTGAGTCATGATTTTTTGGTTTGGAACATTTGAATAGGAAAACAGATAGTGTACTTTGTTTCAGCGGCCGGCGAGGAAAGTGAGAGGGAGAGAGACAGTGTGTGTGTGTCTCCGAGTGTGAGAGAGAGTGAGAGTGAGAGTGTGAGAGAGAGTGAGAGTGTGAGTGTGTGTGTGAGTGTGAGAGTGAGTGTGAAAGTCACAGTGTACTCACCTATTTGTCCTCACCTATTTGTGCTTGCGTGGGTTGAGCTTTGGCTCTTTGGTCCCGCCTCTCAACTGCCAATCAACTGGTGTACAGATTCCTGAGCGTACTGGGCTCTGTCATATCTACATTTAAAACTGTTGATGAAGTCAGCCTCCACCACATCACTGCCTAATGCATTCCATCCGTTAACTACTCTGACACTGAAAAAGTTCCTTCTATCGTCCCTGTGGCTCATGTGGGTACTCAGTTTCCACCTGTGTCCCCTTGTTCACGTCCCACCAGTGTTGAATAGTTTATCCTTGTTTACCCGGTCGATTCCCCTGAGGATTTTGTAGGTTGTGATCATGTCTCCCCTTACTCTTCTGTCTTCCAGGGTCGTAAGGTGCATTTCCCGCAGCCTTTCCTCGTAACTCATGCCACTTAGTTCTGGGACTAGTGTAGTGGCATACCTCTGGACTTTTTCCAGCTTCGTCTTGTGCTTGACAAGGTACGGGCTCCATGCTGGGGCCGCATACTCCAGGACTGGTCTTACATATGTGGTGTACAAGATTCTGAATGATTCCTTACACAGGTTCCTGAACGCTTTTCTGATGTTAGCCAGCCTCGCATATGCCGCAGACGTTATTCATTTTATGTGGGCTTCAGGAGACAAGTTTGGTGTGATATCAACTCCTAGATCTTTCTCTCTGTCCGCTTCATTAAGTACTTCATCTCCTATTCTGTATACTGTGTCTGGCCTCCTGTTTCCACTGCCTAGTTTCATTACTTTGCATTTACTCGGGTTGAACTTCAACAGTAATTTGTTGGATCATTCACTCAGTCTGTCTAGTGTGTGTGTGTGTGTGTGTGTGTGTGTGTGTGTGTGTGTGTGTGTGTGTGTGTGTGTGTGTGTGTGTGTGTGTGTGTGTGTGTACTCACCTAGTTGTGCTTGAGGGGGTTGAGCTCTGGCTCTTTGGTTCCGCCTCTCAACCGTCAATCAACAGGTGTACAGATTCCTGAGCCTATTGGGCTCTATCATATCAACACTTGAAACTGTGTATGGAGTCAGCCTCCACCACATCACTTCCTAATGCATTCCATTTGTCAACCACTCTGACATTAAAAAAGTTCTTTCTAATATCTCTGTGGCTCATTTGGGCACTCAGTTTCCATCTGTGTCCCCCTAGTGCGTGTGCCCCTTGTGTTAAATAGCCTGTCTTTATCAACCCTGTCGATTCCATTGAGAATCTTGACTGTGGTGATCATATCCCCCTAACTCTTCTGTCTTCCAACGAAGTGAGGTTTAATTCCCATAGTCTCTCCTCGTAGCTCATACCTCTCAGCTCGGGTACTAGTCTGGTGGCAAACCTTTGAACCTTTTCCAGTTTAGTCTTATGCTTGACTAGATATGGTCTCCATGCTGGAGCCACATACTCCAGGATTGGTCTGATATATGTGGTATATACTGTTCTGAAAGATTCCTTACACAAGTTTCTAAAGGCCGTTCTTATGTTAGCCAACCTGGCATATGCTGCTGATGTTATCCTCTTGATATGAGCTTCAGGGGACAGGTCTGGCGTGATATTAACCCCCAGGTTTTTCTCTCTCTCTGACTCTTGAAGTATTTGATCTCCCAAATGATACCTTGTATCTGGTCCCCTGCTTCCTACCCCTATCGTCATTACATTACATTTGCTTGGGTTAAAATTTAACAACCATTTGTTCGACTATTCCTGCAGCTTGTCCAGGTCTTCTTGAAGCCTCAAACTGTCCTCTGACTTAATCCTTCTCATAATTTTGGCGTAGTCGGCAAACATTGAGAGGAATGAGTCTATACCCTCAGGGAAATCATTTACGTATATCAGAAACAGGATAGGTCCGAGTACAGAGACTCCAGAGACTGTGGGACTCCTCTGGTGACTTCACGGAATTCTGAGGTCTCACCCCTCACTGTAACTCTCTGCTTCCTATTGCTTTGGTACTCCCTTATCCACTGGAGCCCCCTACCAGTTACTCCTGCCTGTTTCTCCAGCTTATGCTTCAACCTTTATGGGGTACTGTGTCAAAGACTTTCTGACAGTCCAAAAAAATGCAGTCCCTCCCATCCTTCTCTTTCTTGCTTAATCTTTGTCACCTGATTGTAGAATTCTATCAAGGCTGTAAGGCAAGATTTACCCTCCCTGAACCCATGTTGATGGGTTGTCACGAAGTCTCTTCTCTCCAGATGTGTTACTAGGTTTTTTCTCACAATCTTCTCCATCACCATGCATGGTATACAAGTTAAGGACACTGGCCTGTAGTTCAGTGCCTCTTGTATGTCAGCCTTTTGTATATTGCTGCTACATTAGCAGTCTTCCATATTTCTGGTAGGTCTCCCATTTCCAGTGACTTACTATACACTATGGAGAGTGACAAGCAAAGTGCTCCTGCACACTCTTTCAATACCCATGGTAAGATTTCGTCCGGCCCAACAGCTTTTTGCACGTCCAGCTCTAATAGGCGCTTCTCCAATAGGCTCATCTCTTGTTGTTTTGAACTTTTCCAAGGTCACCTGGTTTGCTGGCACCTCTCCTACCGCCGTGACTTCTCCCTGTTCTATTGTAAAGACCTCCTGGAACCTTTTGTTGAGTTCTTCACACACCTCTTTGTCATTCTCTGTGTACCTGTCCTCGCCCATCATAAGTTTCATCACCTGTTCCTTCATTGTTGTCTTCCTCCTGAAGTGACTGTGTAGTAGCTTTGGTTCGGTCTTGGCTTTATTAGCTATATCATTTTCATACCTTTTCTCAGCTGCTCTTCTCACACTAACATACTCATTCCTGGTTCTCTGGCATCTCTCTCTACTTACTGGTGTTCTGTTATTACGGAAGTTCCTCCATGCCCTTTTGTTCAGCCCCTTTGCTTCCATACATTCCCTATTAAACCACGGATTCTTCTTTTGCTTCTCTGCTTTTTCCTGTCGGGCTGGGACAAATCTGCTTACAGCCTCCTGTCACTTTTGGGAGACATAGTCCATCATGTCTTGTACGGACTTGGTTCTGAGTTCTGTGTCCCACTGTATATCCCTTAGGAATTTATTCATCTCCTCATAGTTCCCCTTTCGGTACGCCAGCCCTTTGTTTCTCAGTTCTTTTTTGGGGGTGATAATTCCTAGCTCAACCAGGTACTCAAAGCTCAATACACTATGATCACTCATTCCCGAAGGGGGCTTCCAACTTAACTTCCCTTATATCCAACTCATTTAGGTTAAATATCAGATCAAGCAAGGCCTGTTCATCCTCTCCTCTCATTCTTGTCGGTCCCTTGACGTGTTGACTTAGAAAGTTCCTTGTTGCCACATCCAGCAGCTTAGCTCTCCACGTGTCTGGTCCTCCATGTGGGTCTCTGTTCCCCCAATCTATCTTCTCATGGTTGAAGTCTCCCATGATTAGTAGTCTGGATCCGTTCCTGCTAGCCACGGAAGCTGCTCTCTCTATTATATTGATGGTGGCCAAGTCGTTTCTATCATATTCCTGTCTGGGTCTTCTGTCGTTCGGTGGGGGGTTATATATGACTACTACTATAATTTTCTGTCCTCCAGTTGCTATGGTGCCTGATATGTAGTCAGTGAAACTTTCACAGTTCTAAATTACCACCTCTTCGAAACTCCATCCTTCTCTTATTAGCAAAGCTGCACCACCTCCTCCTCTCCCTTCTCTCTCTTTCCTCACTACACACAGTAGCCCTGTGGAAACACTGCGTTTGTTATGGTTTTCGTAAGCTTTGTTTCTGTGAGTGCTATTATGTCTGGGTTTTCTTCTAGTGTCCATTCTCCAAGTTCACTTGTTTTATTTGTAATCCCATCTATGTTAGTGTACATTGCCTTGAAGCTCACTTTCTTCTGTTAATTTTCTTGTCCCCTTCTTGGCAAGCATTCTGCTGGTGTGGGAAGCTGTTATGTGGGTGAGAAGATCTGTGAGGTGGTTTGCAGGGTCTCAGAGGATTTGGGGTGGGGGGTGGGGGGTTTACGGAAGGGGGGACAGGTAGGGTGTGGGTTGAAGAGATAGGGGGGACATGGAGGATACAGGGTGAGGGGGGGAGGAGGGATAGGGAGGGTATTGGATTACTTACAACGCCTTGTTTGGTCCCGCTATGTGGGCAAAATACTTTGATCTCCACCATATGGATTCTACTCCTCCTGACGATTTCTCTCCCTCCATAAACACCTTGTTGATTCAGTAGATGCCTTTGTTACTTTTAACTCACAGTTATGTACGCAAGCCGTCGCTGCTCCTTCTCAGGAAGCAGCTACTCGCTTAGCCGCTTTGTCCTGCGTTGGGGAGACCCTGTTCGGTCTCCAAAAACGCTCGGTTAAATGCCAGTGTTGGCACTGTTCTCCTCCCCCCCCAAGTTTGCAACTGGTGTTCGGGACCTCAATGATGCCATGAAGATATAAACATATCCTCGAACCAGCCATTTGTCCTCCTCCGGTGGACACGTTTACTCGACCCCCTCGTGGTCGTCGCCGTCAGCCCCTTCTAGTTGTCAAAGTCACCTTTGATAGTAGAAACCCTTCCGCCCTCTGTTATTCTTTCCATGCTGGTGCCAGATGCTCTGTTTCAGGAGTACATCCTGTCATGTTCACAGAAAATGGTACCATCCGTTTTCTATGTGCGGCGGCTGGACGCCACTAGAGAGAGAGAAGGTAAACAGCACACAGGACGCCTGCCAAGCTTGGGAGCTACTCTCATGTAATCGTTTATTATTATTAAAGTCAGTAACCAGGAATGACTTTACATCAACCTTACTACCAAGACTATCTCAGCTATACACAGACACCACACTGGCGACGAGGATGAACTGGGAACGCAGGTATTTTGTTCAACAAAACACAAGGAAGGAGCATGCTGTCTCGCCCAGAGGAAGGAGAAGCTGTCTGTGAGCACCATACCCGATGCTGTATGCAACCCCATGCTGTGTGCTGACTGTTGCTGTGTGCTGATCGTTGCTGTGTGCTGGCCGTTGCTGTGTGCTGGCCAATGCTGTGTGCTACCCAAGCTGTGCTGAGTGTTGCTGTGTGAGAGGAATCTGCCGACGCTGTGTACGAAACGACGCTTTGATGCAGTGTACAAAACCCGATGTTTTGGTTACGAAACGACGCTTCGTGCTACAAAATTCTCACTCACGCTGTGAACCAACTGCTGCCTACTGCTGCCACTGCTGCCTACTGCTGCTACTGCTGCCAACTGCTGCCAATTGCTGTACCAACTGCTAACAACTGCTGTGTTGCTGTGAGTAGGAACAACACATGTACACAAGGGCTAGGTAAGAAGTCAGTTGCTGCTGTGTTGTGCACTGTTGTGAACTTTTGCATTAAAATGCTTGTGTGCTTTGCAAAATTAAAGTAATTACAGTGAATTCTTGAATAACATATACAGTGCAGTAAGTGTTATATATTCTGAGGAACATTTTAAGTGATAAGTTTAAATTTATTCAGTAAAAATGGCAAATATACCTCAGTTTCCTGCATTTGATCCTGACTGTGACCAGACAAACCTGTCACAGAGGTGGGTCAAATGGCTTAAAAGGTTTGAAAATTTGTTGATAGTTTCTGACATCAAAAGTGCTGAAAGAAAGCGTGCCTTTCTGCTTCACTATGCAGGTGATAGAGTTTGTGATATCTTTGATACACTGAAAGATACTGGTGGTGCCAAAGATTATGACACTGCCAAGGCCAAATTAACTGAGCATTTCAAACCAAGGCAAAATACTGCTATGGAAATTATGCATTTCAGGAGAGCAAAACAACTCTCTAATGAAACTGTTGATCAATACCATACACGTCTGCAGGGTTTAGCAACCCATTGTGAGTTTGCTGATGTTGACAAAGAAATCAAACAGCAAATAATTGAAACATGCACATCTACACGTCTTCGTCGAAGAGCTCTAGAACTTGTTGATGATGAAAGTTCTCTTAACAAGATACTGGATATGGCTCGTCGAATGGAAGATGCTGCACGTGATGCTCGTGCCATGGAGTGCAGTGCCAACAACGGTTCTGCCACTGTTACTAACAGTCATGAAGTATGTAAGGTTCAGGGAGTACACCATGATCGTAGAAGATATCATGCCAAACCTAACATTAAATTGAGCCGAGAACCACATCACAACTGGAGTCATGGAACAAGACTCAAGCAGTCACAACGACTCACATCAGAGGTTGTCAATAATAATGTTACAATTGTGGAGGAGACTACCCACACCCAAGATAATGTTTGTCCTGCACAAGGTAAGAAGTGCTATGAGTGTAGAAAACTAAATCATTTTGGTGCTATGTGTCGTTCCGCACTAAAGAAACCACTGTCAATAAATAAAAGCAATGTACGAGGATCAAGTCATAGGAGTCGAGGTGGCAAACACAATATTGCACCTCAAATCAAGAATGTTAATAATATACAAGACAACATTTCATTACAACCAGTCTCAGATGACAGTGAATGTGATTATATTTATGGAGTACAATCAATCACAAATGGAATGATCTTCCAACACCCAGAGACTATAGTATACATTGCTGGCATTTGTCTCAAAATTCTTATTGACACTGGATCAAACATTGACACCATTGCTGAGTGCCACTATGAAAATTTAAAAAACATTCCCAAAGCTTGAAACTATAATGGCAAAGCCACTGCCTATGCTTCAAAGGTAGCCTTACCAGTGATTGGAACTTTCACTGCAGAGATTAAGTCAAAGAATGCAATGCTCATTACTACATTCCATGTTGTTAGGAATGCAAAGGAGTCTTTACTCAGTTACAAGACTTCAACCAAATTGGGGCTACTTCAGCTTTCTAATGCTGTAGCAGTGGAATCTGCAAACAATGTTGATGCTATTGTTGCTGAATTTTCTGATCGGTTTAAATCCATAGGTTGTTATACTGATAGCAAGGTACATCTGCATATCAACCCAGATGTAATTCCAGTTGCCCAACCACATCGCCGACAACCATTCCATACTCGCAAGAAAGTCGATGCCGAACTGGATAGGCTGATAGAACTAGATATCATTGAACCGGTAACAGGCCCAACACCATGGGTAAGCCCAATTGTCACTCCACCAAAGCCGAAGAATCCAGATGAGATACGCATTTGTGTAGACATGCGTGTTCCCAACAAGGCAATAATGCGTGAACGCCATCCTACACCCACTGTAGATGATATATACCGCTTGAATGGTGCAACTGTATTCAGCAAGTTAGATTTAAACAAGGGCTATCATCAGCTTGAACTTGATGATGAGAGTCGATTCATCACAACGTTTACGACACATCGAGGTCTGTATAGGTACAAGCGCCTGAGTTTTGGTATTAACAGTGCTGCTGAAGTATTCCAGCACATCATCAGCCAGGTATTGCAAGATATACCTAATGCTGACAACATGTCTGATGACATCATTGTTTATGGCCGTACCCAAGCTGAACACGACAAAGCTCTTCGTGCAACATTGCAACGCTTACGAGAAAAGAATTTGACGCTAAGCCGAGCAAAGTGTGAGTTCAATAAACATAAAATTGAATTCTTTGGACATGTACTTAGTGACAAAGGTCTATCTCCAGATCCTAAGAAAGTTGCAGATATCAAGAATGCTGCACCTCCTTCAACATCCACTGAAGTACATAGTTTTCTGGGAATGGCAAACTACTGTTCTCGCTTCATTCCAGATTTTGCTACCATTACGAAGCCTCTACGTGAGCTCCTGAAAAAAAAATGCATCATGGTACTGGAGCGATGTCGAGCAAAATGCATTTGATGCTGTGAAAGATGCACTAGTAGAAAATGCGACTGCTGCATACTTTGATCCATCAATGGACACTGAGTTAACGGTGGATGCTAGTCCTGTTGGTTTAGGTGCTGTGTTAGCCCAACACAAACCTGGTCAACCAGATTCAAGAGTAGTAATTGCCTACGCCAGCCGTTCTCTCACAGATGTTGAGCAACGATACAGTCAGACAGAGAAGGAANCTCTCCTCGAATCTGTAGTAAGTGCTGGAGGTTTGGGCATGGTGACCTCCGCTGCTCTGGAACTTTCTCTCTGTCCTTTGTGTGGGAGCGACGGTCACTCTAAGTCGGAGTGCACTTCTCCCCAGGCTTGCTGCCTCAATTGCGGTGAGGCCCATCCTATCTTCTCCCGTGCGTGTATACATTACAAGCTTGAGGCAGCCGTCCTCAACTTGAAGCACCGGAAGCGTTTATCTTTTCCTGAGGTGCCAGGTTTGCTGGCTCCTACCATATGCTAACGTCTCTTATGCTTGCATGTTGCGTTCTTCCTCTCCTCGTCCTTCCCACCTCTCCTCGTCCTTCCTTCGAAACCGTTTCCATGCCTTGGACCCTGATAAGCCCACCGCTCCCTCCTCTGTTCCATTGAGTTCTGCCCCAAAGGGTCCCCCCTCCTGGTCCTCTGTCTGGGGTTCTCTTCTTCCTGGCCGGTCTGTCATGTCTCCTGTGTCTTCTTCCTCGTCCCTCTCCACGAGCTGATGCCCATCGCTCTCCCAACGGCCGTCGTGTATGCTCTCGTTCAGCTTCTCCTGTTGAGACGCTGGAATCTGTTGCCCAGTACGTAGTTGCTGGGACACCTGTCTCTTTTAGTCAGAACCCTGGTTCCCCTCATTCCTTCTCCCAGGAGGGTAAAAAAGGATTCGTTTTCTTCCTCGCCCCCTACTTCTGACTCTCTCGCTCCGTCCCCTCCCGTTTCGGTGGTTCCGCCCCCTGTTCCTGCTATGGAGGTGTTTTTGGCCCCCGCTTCCCTATCAGTTGGTGCCCTTGCTGAAGTGCATCCCCTTGTTTCTGTCCCTCCTCCTGCTGTCATTGACCCTCGGTTATCCCCCCTCTTCCTCCTCCGGACCCTGCTCATCCGCCCCTGGTCGGTCCTCTAGCTACCTTCCCTCCTTCTTTACTCAGTTTACCCATGCCCCCTAACCCTGACTACGCTGACCCTGAGGCTGATCCTGCGCTTCTTTAACGTACTGTGTTCCCTTTTTGCCTTTGTTTCCTTGTTGTTCTCTGTTGCTGTCATTCCTCTTCTCGTTGATGTCTATTCTTCAATGGAACGTTTGTGGTTATTATGCCAATTTCCTCGAACTCCAGCTTCTGATTTCGTGGTTTTCGCCCCTTTGTGTCTGTCTCCAGGAGCCGATGCTTGGTGCTCGTCCTGGTCGCTTTCGTGGCTATTCCTTTCTCTCCCCTCCCCCAGCTGGGGCTCCTAACTCTTCTGCTCTCTTGATTCGCTCGGATGTTCTCTTTGTTCCCTTAGTTTTTCCTTCGCCTCTCCATTGTTCTGTTGCTCGAATCTTTGTGAGGAAATGGTACACCGATTGTTCCATTTATCTCCCCCCAAGTGTCCTGCTTTCTCTTCCTGATCTGAAACACCTACTGGACTCCTTGCCAGAGCCTGTGCTCCTGCTAGGTGATTTCAATTGCCGTCATTCCCTTTGGGGTGATGTTATGACGAACACCCGGGGTCGCCTTCTTGAGCCATTACTCCTCTCTTCTTCCTTCCCTGTCTCTTCTGAATTCTGGAGATCCCACACATTTGGACTCTCCGACTCGCACCCTTTCCTGTCTTTATCTTTCTCTTTGCTCGTCTTCTCTTTACTTAGATTTTAAATGGCAGGTTCTTGATGACCTCCATGGCAGTGACCATTTCTCCATCCTTGTTACCTTTTTCTCTTTTCACCCTCCCCCTCTCCTTCCCTAGGTGGCAGTTTGCTAAGGCAGACTGGAACCTATTTACCCTCAGTGCTGCTCCCTCTGACCTCTCCCTTCTGCCTCTCCCTCGCTCTCTCCTCCATTTTCACCGTCTTCAACGCTGCCCTCAGCTCTATTCCTCGCTCTTCCTCTCGGGACCCATGGAAGTGTGTTCCCTGGTGAAATACAGACTGTGCTCGGGCTGTCCGCTGAAAGCGTGCAGCCTGGAAGAGACACCGCCGCCAGCAGATGGCTGATTCTTTTTTTTTATTTCGGAAGGCGAGTGTGGTGGCCCGTAGGGCCATCCGTACAGCTAAACGTAATTGTTAGGCATCTTATGTCTCCACCATCACGTCCGAAACTTCTCTGCCACTTGTCTGGAAGCGTATCAGCAAGATAGCGGGTAAGTTCGTTCCCGATGCCTCACCGGTCCTTCACCTCCGTGGTACTCTTGTGGCGGATCCATTGCAGGTCGCTACCGAACTGGGTTCCTACTTTTCTTCTGTTAGCTCTGGTTTTCATCTTCCCCAATCTTTCCTTCTTCGTAAACCTGTCCTTGAATCTTGTCCTTTGGATTTATGTACTCGTCTTCGCCTTCCCAATAACGATCCCTTCTCTCTCTCTGAACTTCGTTCTGCCCTGGCCCTCTGCGGTTCTACGGCGGCGGGCTCCGATGGCATTCATTATGAGATGGTTCACCATCTCCCTTCGTGCATGTCTCAGTATTTACTGAGTCTGTATAATCGGATCTGGAAGTCGTCGTCAGTCCCTGATGACTGGCTCAAGGCCGTTTTCCTCCCTGTTCGCAAACCAGGGTCTCTGGGAACATCCCGGAAGGACTTTCGGCCTATTGCCCTCACAAGTTGTCTGCAAACTCTTCGAACGTATGGTTAACGTTCGTCTGATGTGGTTCTTGGAACACCATCACCATCTCTCCCCCTTCTCAATTTGGTTTCCGCCAGTGCCGCAGCACGACAAAGTTCACCAGTTCCTGGTGAACTTTGAGGTCTATATTCGTACTGCTTTTGCTGCGAAGACCTCCGTTGTTGCCGTTCTTTTTGACCTGAAAAAGGCTTACGACACCACCAGGCGATATCATATTCTATCCCAGCTGTTTATTTATTTATTTATTTATTTATTTATACATTTACAAGAAGGTACGTTGTGAATGTGGGGATACATAACTTGGTAATTACAATCTTGTAAAGCCACTAGCACGCGCAGCATTTCGGGCAGCTACATTCTTTTGGCCTTCGTAGTCATCTCCCTCTCTTTCTCCGCAGCTTCCTCTCTCGTCGTTCCTTTCGGGTGAGGCTTGGTACCACTTTCTCTGCCTCTTTTCAGCAATACGAAGGTGTGCCCCAGGGTAGTGTTCTGAGCACTATACTTTTTCTGGTTGCCCTCAATGGTCTTCTTTCCTCTCTTCCTTCAGGTGTCTTCTCCGCTCTCTATGTCGATGATCTTACCCTTTGCTGTCAGGGTGATGATTTACCTCTCCTTCAACGCCGGCTTCAATTTGCGATTGATGCCATGTCGTCTTGAGCCACCGATCATGGCTTCAAAATCTCTACTACTAAGACTTGTGCCATGACTTTTATTCGGAAATGGGTCGTTCTTCGTCCCTCTTTGTCACTTTATGGTCGTCCCCTTCAGTACAAAGATTCCGCGAATCATTTGGGGTTATTCTTTGACATTCATTTGTCTTGGTCTCCCCATATCTCTTACCTCCGTGTTGAGTGCTCTAAGGCCTTTACCCTCCTTCGGGTATTGCCCCATACATCTTGGGGAGCGTGTTGGAAATTTCCAACACTTATCATCTACTATTGTGTTATAATAACTCATCACCTTACTAATTGCAGTAGTTATTAATGCCACTAACAGTAGTGTTAATATAATTTAATCTGAGCCTATTGCTGATAATATGACTCCTGATCATGTGAAACGAGAGTTATTAATTGAGATTATTTAGTAACGTTTTTATTCTGTTACGATCGAATGCTATGGAGAGTATAAATATCATCTCCATTTCTCGTTTGAGATCATTTATCGAGAATATGATAATTATTAAATCCCTATAATTGCAACCCAGTTCGTATTACCGTATCTCACACATAATTGCGCGGAAAAGAATAATTCGTGATTAATAATTTCTGTGGTGAATGCCAGAGCGGGTTGGGGGAGAAGGCGACGCCATTGCTTACTAAGACTTGGTCACGAGGCAGCGTTGACGAGACACATGGTGGCTACTGGGAGTTCTTGTCGACAAGAATTACGTTGATACCCAGTTAACAAGTGACAATTACTTATCCATGTGTTCTCTAGTGCCTCATCAGTTAATAATGCGTCAACAATTGAAGCCAGGACCCGTAATTACGTGTGCATAGCAGTGAACACTTGGAGACCGGCTGACGCGATTTCGGCAGACTTCAGTATTCAATACGCTCAGCTTAGTATACCATTCAGGGCGATGCATCACTCGAGATTGTATATTTGGGAGTAGTCTGTCGTTAGGAAGAGAAGTGACTAAAAACACAAAGTTAGTATATTTCGATACAGCATTCAGTTTCATGAATATCTGAATATAATTTGTAGCCTAATCAATCGCTACTTACTTTCCTTTGATTACAGCTTGTATACGAGGAGCCAGCAAGTTTGTTTCTCGTCAGTCGTGTTATTTACCTCGAGTTCTTCCGTTGTGGAGATCCTGTGATCATGAGGATGAATGACGAAATGATGTTACAGAAATCGTCTTAAAGCTAAGACATTTTTCGTATAAATTTATTCAATCTCATTATTGATTCTTAGTTAATTCAATTGAGATCTTTACAGTACATAATTATTACCAGATTTGATAATTAATGTGTTTACCTTACTTTTGCTCAGTAATTCATGATCTTAAGTATTCATAATTGGAGTTATCATATATTTGAATATATTGTAGTTAGATTTACCATGTTATTAACCCAACAATGAACTAGTGATGAACCACACTGCATCCTAGATATATATGAACTTCTAGAAATAACCCCCCAATGTTGATATTTGAGGCTTTGGCTTTAATTAATACTACAGTCTATTTCTTTAATTTCTAGTGATTATTCATTGAATGAGTATCCATAGACACTGGTTCTCTAGTGTCATTCAAATGATCACTTTTATTTGTTTTCCCTCTTTTTGTCAAAAGTGGGTGGTCCTTCGATTTATTTCAATACATTAATTAATAAATTTAGTATATGAGTTCAAGCCCCAGATACACAACATTTTGGTCCTTCAAACCGGATAACAATTAACATTAAACTATATTGGTTCTCAAGCACCAAAACAACATTTTGGTCCTTATTGAACCAGATACATGCCATTTAATATTAAGCTATATCAGTTCTCAGACACCAAAACAACATTTTGGTCTCTTCGAACTGGATACCAATTAACATTACTAATTAGTGCATACATTATACTTTTTGTGCTGACCCTACCAAGGGTGGGATTCAAACATTACAGTAACTCTGATTAGAGTGTATCCATATTAATTATTTGTGTACTCATTATTTTTGTGTGTGGTTTTGAGTGCTGCTGTATGATCACCATTACATCTAATGGTGATAATGATGGGCTAGCCGGACGAAAGTTAATGGTGACATGCAAGCACTGCTCAAAATCTTTAGCTACTTGTTAGGTAGGTACATTTAACCTCAAAGTGAGGTAGAGTTTAATTTAGCCAGAATTCAGGCTATACTCAGTATTACTTATTAACTAATGAACAAGTATCCCAGCTTCATTAGTAATATTCAATCAAGTCCTATGAAATTTGGACTTAAAGCTAACATGGCTACTCCTGAGCAATTAAGGAGAACCTATATTGGCCTCAAAGGCCATTTAACTAGACTAATTAATAAGTCTGATGGCTTGTCCAAGGCAACTCCCATTGATTACTATCTACTAGAATCATCAGTGAGAGTAGCTAATATTAAATTTGATCAAGTTAAATCTGCATGTCAGTCTTATCTTAACTCACTGAATGCTACTGAAACTGGTCTTGAGGAACTAGATCAAATTATAGCAAATATTTCCCAGTATGAAGATGAGACTCAAGATGAACTTGATGTACTATCCAGTATAGTAAAACATCAATCCAATACAAATACTATGTCTCAGTCCAGTAATCAATTACCTGAGGTTCGTCTACCTACTTTAGACTTACCTACATTTGCAGGATTGGATGAAGAAAATTGGGACACATTTTGGACTTCATTTGAAGTTCATATCCATAACAGGTCTTATCTTGACCCAGTTTCTAAATTCTCATACCTGATTAGTCTTCTCAAAGGGGAGGCTAAAAAGGTCATAAATAACCTAGCTCTCACTGAGAGTAATTATGTGGAAGCTATAAAACTGCTGAAGTTGAATTATTGCAACAAGGAGTTAAGTATAGCTAACCTTTATTACCAATTGCTAGATCTGAATGCACCAAGTAACAGACCAGACTCACTTCAAGGCTTCAGACTAGAAGCAGAGTCTCTAGTGAAGGCCTTAGGTACTAAAGTTGATGTGCCAGCCTCAGAATGGTCAATCAAGTTACTTTTGCAGAGGAAATTACCTCAAAATATCTTAGCAGAAATCTGCTCACATTATAAAACCGAGTTTCTCACTCTCGAGCAAATATTCGAGGGGCTGAGAATAACTGTTAACAGGTTGAAGACTCATGATAAAATTAAACCTGAGTCTAAATCACCTAACATTGACAACTCAGTCAAACCCAAATTACTTTGAATAAATCCAATAAATCTAAGCCTAAGACTACTCCATCCACTGGAAAGGGGAGTGGTAGTGTAGGTATTTATTCTGTATCTCCCTCTGACACTACAACTGATGTGTCTACTACCAGGACAAATTCAGTCAGAGAGAGAAGGTGCTTGTTCTGTGATCAAGAACATCTCACCTACAAATGCACTGTTTATCCTAACTTTAATACCAGGATTAAACAACTCCAAGAATTACACAGATGCACCAAGTGCATGGGTTCTCATGAACCAGTAAATTGTTGTGCAGCTACGGTTATGCAGTAGATGCCACAAAGGTGTACATCATTATGCCTTATGTAGAAAATTTCTACCCAATCTGTGACACCTGGGGAGAATTCTATGAATTCTACCACAGTACAATATTGCAAGGTACATCAAGAAATAAGTGTACTTGCTACTGAGTCAGGCAATAATACCACTCTGCCTACAGCTCAACTCAAACTAATAGACAGGAAATCTAGAGTTAACACTAGAGGTCTTTTGATCAAGGATCACAGAAAACCTTCATCACACAACAATTAGTCGAGCAGTTAAAATTAAAACCTGCCAAAAGTGTGAGACTGAATATTTCTGGGTTCTTGACTAATAGTGGACCTCGTGAATACCAAGTAGTCAAGGTGTTAGTGAGACTTGGATCTTCTACTAGTCCAATACAAGCGGTAGTAGTAGATAAACTTCCTTCAGACCTGCAGGTCACAGGACTAGCTCGCACTGCGAGATATCTTAAACGAAACCGCATGAGGCTAGCAGATCACAAAATAAATTCTGACTGCCTCACAGATGTTGGTATACTTATAGGCGCTGACCATTATTATAAATATATAACTGGATGCACCAGACAACACGGAATGAATTTGTTGTCATCTGCTGGAGCAAGTTGCTTACTGGACCGGTGCTTTTCCAACAAAACCAGCGTCAACCAACAAACAAGCTAACAATGCAATAGTGGCGTGACTAGGCTTGAACAGTCACCCTACATTTCAGAGAAATATCTGAAGATAATGAGTCTGATCCACCTGTACATCGTCTGTGGGATTTAGACACTTTAGGTATTGTCCCGAACAACCAAGTCCTGATGATATGTGGACTTACCAGCATATCTGGATACAGTTGTCTATAAAGACAAACAATACTGGGTGAGTTGCCATGGAAGTTGAATCATCCACATTCCAGTTAATATTTCATGGCAGCCTCTCATTACAGTCACAATTAATACGGCTGAAGAAACAGCCAGATAAATTAAATATGTATCATCAATTAATTCAGCAACAACGAATAGTAAANAGGACTCGATTAAGGCGCCCTGTAGTTACCAGATGCTTTGCTCCTGGGAGTATGGGTTCGAGTCACTTCTGGGGTGTGAGTTTTCAGTTGTATCTAGTCCTGGGGACCATTCAGGCTTGTTTGCATTTGTGTTCCTCACGTGTTGCCCCAAAAAATGAGGTGATTTGATAAAATGCTATGCCAAGATAACCATCCAGGTGCCGGCGGGGAAGTGGTTCATATAGCTCAGGCTATCACTTCCTTATGTCCGGTCGTGATGGTCAAGCGGATTAAGGCGCCCTGTAGTTACCAGTTGCTTTGCTCCTGGGAGTATGGGTTCGAGTCACTTCTGGGGTGTGAGTTTTCAGTTGTATCTAGTCCTGGGGACCATTCAGGCTTGTTTGCATTTGTGTTCCTCACGTGTTGCCCCAAAAAATGAGGTGATTTGATAAAATGCTATGCCCAAGATAACCATCCAGGTGCCGGCGGGGAAGTGGTTCATATAGCTCAGGCTATCACTTCCTTATGTCGGTCGTGATGGTCAAGCGGATTAAGGCGCCCTGTAGTTACCAGTTGCTTTGCTCCTGGGAGTATGAGTTCGAGTCACTTCTGGGGTGTGAGTTTTCAGTTGTATCTAGTCCTGGGGACCATTCAGGCTTGTTTGCATATATATATATATATATATATATATATATATATATATATATATAAATATATATATATATATATATATATATATATATATATATATATATATATATATATAAGAGAACAGATGTATTTCATAAAAGTTGACAAGGTCAAGCATTTCTCTCCCTCCCGGGAATCGAGCCTGGGATCCCTGATTGCGAGTCTAGAACGAAGCCAACGGTAATACGAAACCCTTATTATATTTCAGCACCCTTAACACGTGAATGAGTGCAGTCATGAATTTATTTATGAATGTAAATGTATTTTTCCTAATCACTTATGCATTAAGCAATGCAACTGTGAGGACAGGAATAAAAATGGCTTAACGAAGACAAAGGGAGTTTTCAGCAGGATTTGCAAATAGTAATTATGTGCAGGTTACCAGTCTAAAATTTGTAGAAGCCATTTGAATATATGATCAAAAAGAGATTTGTGCTGCAACGTAAACGAGTTGTAAGTAAGCGAAAACATTGAACGAGATTGCGTGCTAGCAAGAGCAATGAGGGAGAGTGCTTGCTTCTAGCAGGAACAATGAGGAAGTGTGCTTGCTACTAGCAGGAACAATGAGGAAGTGTGCTTGCTACTAGCAGAAACGATGAGGATAATTCTTGCTAGCAATGAGTGAGAATGCATGCTACTAGCAGGAACAATGAACGAGAGTGCTTGCTACTAGCCGGAGCAATGAGATACTGTGCTTGCCAGCAAGAATGTTGAGAGAGTGATGATAATGTTCACATAATGTTTAGACAGGCCATGAATATGATAAATAACATATTGTCGTCAGTGGGGAGAGACAAGTCAAGCCACATTCATAAACTTTCATATACATGCTGGATGATGGACGATGACAGCCCCAAGACGCGACCTGGGTCTCCTGCTGGCTTAACTCCCCACTACCACTCAATCCCCAACAGCCTCTGCTTGCCTCTGCCTGCCACCACCGCTTGCTGCCTCTATCTACTGGTGAGTTGGCTGTACCCCTATAGACACACAGGCTGAACGACCCAGGAATTCTTCCATTTTAGAACAGTCCACATTGGGCACTATGCCATGCAGGAACCAACGCGGTCCAGGGACACCCAGCCAACCAGGACACCCGCAGTAGGAGGAGAATACATTATCTAATTTGCTTCCGAGGGAAGGAATCTAGGAAATGAATAAAGACGACAGTGGTAATATATGGAAGTGTCTCAGAGCACCTGATTGTGTCTCTTAGAGCACCAGAGTGTCTCTCAGAACACCAGAGTGTGTCTCAGAGCGCCAGAGTATTCTGTCTGGAGTTTTATCGAGGGGGGACTACCCACATTTAGAGAACGAGATGTTGGCGTATATGTTGTGCTCTGTTGCTGTTCACAATAGTATAGCAGAGTGAGAAATGGAGTGATTTTTTCCCAAAGTGTTAGGGACAATTGATGACGTTAGGAACTTTAGTATGTTGAGTGAAGGTGAATGAAGTACGAGCCTCACTACAATATCTGTATGGAGAATCGCGCGGGAAATATTTCTCCCTTACATTACTATACTATTCAATTACACTTATATTGAATTATTTATGTAATTAAATATAATATACTATACTCACATTAAATTATATATAAAAGTGATGAGTTTAACAGTGGGCTCGCCTGGATGCGTGAAAGTCCGTGCACACAACGTTAATATTCGGCCGTGTGATCTTGGGATGTTCTGGTAGATTTTGGGAACGCTTCAGAGATTGCCGTTCCTATTTTATTGCTGGGCATAACGCCTTTTGGTGCACCATTAAAACAAGTTGCAGAACTTTGGACAAAGCAGCACCAACTGTTTGTCCCCTCTACTCTGTTTTAATACATATTTTCATCATTGAAGTGATAACGTTAATCCTGCATCATTTATCAACTAATATATTGCAATTGGAAGTAATGCTTCCGGCTAAAATCCAATGACACTCTTATATCTGGTTTAAAAAAAAAAACATATATCAGCTGATGTTTAATTGTCGCCTGCAGTCAATAGACGTCTCTGGCGGCGCACTGCCCAGAGGAGAAACATTCCCTTGTTTCCTCAGTATAGTGCAACATCGAAGTGGACAACACGCACGTCTCTCGTCCTAATTTACGGGTCAGTAATGAGGAATATTCACTTGTAGTGATGACAATAATGCTTCCCTGTGTGATAGTTTGGAAATAGACAAAGCAGAGACGGAGAAGAAGAGTGGTAGATTGGCTTCATGGTGAGGAAGAAAGGAGAATTGGCGAGGTACTACCTATTTTGTGGTCTTTCCAGGGTCAATGCCCACCTCTGGAGGCATGTGACGCCACATTGGCGATTGTTCTCATTGTTCTTATATGGAAAATGCAAATGGAAAAATCTTTATTTTCTTCTCATAGTGTATACAATTTGGTAATTTTTGGGTGCACGTTTTATTTGGGTTATTAAAGACTTAATTTTTCTTCTTTGAAGTTCACTTAATTCGAGAATTGATTGAAAGAAGAAACTGACTCTAGCTTCGACATTACTCTTTGAACCATAATTTCCAGTTGAATAGCCTTCCCTAAAATGGAATAGTCTTTCAATAATTGAATTAGGTTTACTCATTCACGACTCACTAATTATTTGCAATAGGATTGATATCTAGTTATAAAATGGTGCAGTTTACCTTATGACTAACGTTAGGTTTACAATAATAAATTAAATTTTGTGCTTTTGAAACGTCGAAATTTATCCAATCGCTTGAAATAAATTGATTTAACTTGTTACAGTGTGATCGTCCATTCGTATTGTGTCGATTCCCTGCTCATAAAGGTCAATTATTCCCCAAATGATCTTAAGATTCGACGACAGTTAATCCTCGCCACGTCGACGATCAACCGGACCATCAACCAGTAGTAGGGCTGTAGGTGACGTCATGTGGGCTGGGTCGTTACTAAGGACAGTGGTAGAACGGTCGTCCGGCGCTTGGGGTGTGCTGCATTCGGAGTTAGATTCGGTGATAGTGAAGCTGGTGCGGGAGTTGGGACATTGCAGGAGTACCGTGACAGGATCTAGGGCCTGGAGACGGCGGCGACGAGAGACAAATAGTAGTACTACATTCAGGGAAGGTGTGAAGAGCAGGCGGGTGAAAGGTCGACCAAGACTAGTACGAAACAGCAAGGTAAGAACTATACGTACAAAAAAAAATAGCTCGGTGGATAGAGCTTCGGTCTGAAGGGGTCACACGTGGGGGTCACGGTTCGTGTCACCTATAGAGCCCAGGTGAATGGAATATACGTATTTGGTTATTTGCCAAGGGTCCTATGAGCCCATGCAATCGGTGGGAGGACCTTGCAGTATTTCAGTGTTGCACAGATCGTATAGGAATGTATCAGGCCGTGTGTGGTACTGTACCCAGTGTGCCGGATTATCAAGACGGCGAGGGATGGGGTCCACGCTGCAGTGTTCACTGTACCACATATATAAAATAAGTCTGACAGCCACATATTTGGTGATGGTGTTGCTATAGTAAATATTTATTATTGTTGACTGATCTTTTACTCTTATCTCCTAGGGAGCGTCTCCTGGTACAGCAACGAAGGATAATGAAAAAATACAAACAACAAGAACTCAATTAGGCCTTGAGAACGTCATAACAGGAGGGCCTAGAACCCAGTCTTACCACTGTGAGGCGTAACTGCTCTACCCAATAAGAATACTAGATAAGCAAGGTGATTAGCTAAGCGTCAGAGGACATTTGCAAGTAGGCCTCGCAGTTAAAGGCTCCTTGAGTGTCGTTATCCCCCCCCCCCTCCGTGTATGTACAAGTGTTAACTAAGCCTAGCCCCCCAGTACTCGAATAAGGAAAATTCTAAATAAAGTAAAACTGAATATTTACGAAAATAATTTACGGATGGATTCGCTTGACTATTCCTAAATTTTCAAGGGCCTCGGGCATGGAAATGACTCAATTGACAACGAATATAATCTACTAGGAATGCCTATTTAAACAATTATAATTGTTGCCAGTAAGGAGTATTATGTTTTATTTACATTCAAGTACTTCGTAGACTGGGAAATATATCGAGAGAATTCGGCTCTCTTCATTGAAACGGAGCAGTTACGTAAAACATCGGCTGAGTGAGAAGATATTTATAAGACATTGCACGCAAACCAGTTTTGTTTAATAAATCACTAAATAGGGACAATCTAAATTGATTCAAAAAATTTCCTGTAGCTCCAGTCTTCTATCACATAATACATGATATTATGGGACAGACAGCCAGAGTGTATTCATACATTTTTGGCTTATATCGAGGTCTTTTCACCCCCCTCCCCACCTCACCAAGGTCGAATTACTGACCCTGCCCTGGATGCAACCCCACATCATGCTAACTCCTGGGTACCGACTTACTGCTAGGTGAACAGGGGAAATTAGGTGATGGGAAATGCGGTTAATCATTTCTGCTACGCCGGGGATTCAAACCCGGAGTTCTCGATTGCGAGTCGAAAACGAACCTGAGTGTACTACTGGGTCCTTATTAATGCCCTTTTATGTGGCAGCGTTGCTTATATAATCATTAATTATATCGGTTACAGGAAGCCTGGTGTATATAATGCTTTAGGCTTGTATCGAGGTCCACCCCGCTCCCTCCAAGTTGAACTACTATTCTCACCCAGGATGCAACCCCACAGCAGTTGTCTAACTCCCACCCGCCACATTCCAAATCTTTATCGTAACCTCTTCCATAATGCTACATAGTCCTAATGGCTTGGCGCTTCCCGCTGACAATTCTCTCCCTCCCGGGTATCTATTTACTGATAGATGAACTGAGGTATTGTGTAAAATGTTCCAAAGCTTATGACCTTATAACAGCGTTCCAGATCAGGTAAATCGCTGTTCGATATCGAATCCGGTATCCCAGAATGAGGAATAACCAGGGACCTTTCGGAAACCTACAGGGACACCTAGGGATCCCCATGGATCCCTTGATGGATCCCAGGAAGCCCCTCGGGAATCATTTAGGTACCCTCGCTTTGTTTTATCAATTCACAGCTGATGTGATCTGGCAATGCTTCCTAAGAAGACATCTGATAAATTGTAGACATTTTTTTTTCATTCTTGCAACGTTGAATGTTAACATACCTTGGAAGGGTCTCTTTTGTCGATTTGATTAATTGTAATTTAATCAACCAACCAGAGCTTTATCATAATTGTAATTGAAATTTATCTCAAAACACATATTTAATAGGATATTAAACACGTTACTTGTGTTGGGACACAAATGGCAATTCGTTTCCTTTGTTCCATGTTTTTGTTAATGGTTCTTTGATGACGTCATAAGCACTTGGGGGGGGGAGAATTAAATTAATGGGCAGATCAAAAGCCTATCAGTTTGTATGCTGAAACAGAGAATGGATCGGTAAAGAAGAAACAGTCAAACAAACAACACGTTCAGGAATGAAGTTTTTTTTTCATTAATCTAGAAAAAATAAATCAACACACAAATTGTGCTTACATTTTATGCGTCGCAGTTTTGACGTTATAAACAACTGTCACATTTATAAACACCGTAATATCGAGGGTTTCTTGGACTTACTATACCTCGGCCTCGGCAGATAAGGTCTACCGCTTAAATTCCAACTCTCATCACATTCAATTCGATTCAAACCTTTAACGTGATGCTTTTAAAATAGTGAGGAAAAGCTGGCGAACCTTTCACAGTGTGTCGGGCTCAGACTGTGTCGGGCTCAGACTGTGTCGGGCTCAGACTGTGTCGGGCTCAGACTGTGTCGGGCTCAGACTGTGTCGGGCCCAGACTGTGTCGGGCCCAGACTGTGTCGGGCCCAGACTGTGTCGGGCCCAGACTGTGTGGGGCTCAGACTGTGTGGGGCTCAGACTGTGTGGGGCTCAGACTGTGTCGGGCTCAGACTGTGTCGGGCTCAGACTGTGTCGGGCTCAGACTGTGTCGGGCTCAGACTGTGTCGGGCTCAGACTGTGTCGGGCCCAGACTGTGTCGGGCTCAGACTGTGTCGGGCTCAGACTGTGTCGGGCTCAGACTGTGTCGGGCTCAGACTGTGTCGGGCCCAGATTGTGTGGGGCCCAGACTGTGTCGGGCTCAGACTGTGTCGGGCTCAGACTGTCTCGGGCTCAGACTGTGTCGGGCTCAGACTGTCCAAGTCTGGTAGGACTGTTTGTTGACAGTAAATGTTCCAACGTTAACATTTATAGAGTCGATTGTAAAATATATTTTCGTTATATACGGTGAAGTTGGCGACTGAATGAACCAGCATTTGTGCAGTGTTTATGAAGGTCGACTGTGACTTAAAACTGATAACGTTCGAACATTTCTAGAACAATGCTTCATTGACGACCTCTGTTCGAAAGGCAATGGCGTAAATGCTTCTCCCACGTATTACAAATACAAATAATTGCCAACTGAACCTGAACGCCTGTCCTAACCTACGTCTAAATATGTACAAATATGCTAATATTTAATATTAATTCATATTTGAGAAAGATCAGATTTTGAATGAACAGAATGTTCAAATTGATGAGTGCGTCGTTGGGGTCGGCCGCTGGATGGAATAGACCTAGTCTAAGGACGGGTTATGTGCAATGTGGTTATCATTAATAAACAAGTTTTGCGCTTAGATTAAGGAGCATTTAACCAATGTTTATAACTGAAATTTTTACCAAGAAAATAACTGCATGCACGGCAAGAAAGCATTTATAGTAATCAAAAGTATATGAAAGTTATCTAATATATATAATAACCAGACAAGGAGGCACATCAACGAAATAAGTCTCCCCAAAAGCCGGCAGGAAGACCTGAAGACCCCAGCACCCCACACGTGGCCATAAGAGGCATTATTCTGGGCAGCGTTAGGAGTATATATAGTATTCTCGTAATGGGACCAACCTGATAGGTTGCTTCAGTAAACGTGCCTCTCCTTGATCAAACCTAACTCTAGCACAGAGAAGCCTCCAACCAGCGACCCAAAATATACTCCCAGTCCTGTACACACCCTCCTCGTCCCACGAGGCTCCCTGAAACACCGCACTACTAGTAAAGTACTCTTGATGTCACGTCCCCCCCCCCCGGCTTCTTTGTTACCAATATCCTTAAAGGCAATATTGGCTGACTCAAAGGTGGTCCCATCAAGAGGATTTTATCTGATAACCGGACCCTCTGCGTTGAGTCTTGATGTGCACTTTGTCCCTGTTACCCTGTGTTATATTCTGCTGCATCAGTCTGTGATATCTTCTGCTGTATCACCCTGTACTACCATCTGTTGCATCACCATGTGATATATCTTCTTCACTCAACCTTCTGTCGTTCTATTGTTCTTTCGTTCCTTTGTTTTTTGGACATCTTGATTTGGTTTTTTATGTTACCTTCGTATTTGCTGCTGTTTGTTTTGCTTACAAATTACAATGCGTTTCAGTGTTTTGCTAACATGCTCTGTTGTTGTTTTTAAACTCACACTCGGGCTTTTAAACCCAATTCTAACATCAAATAAGGTTGGCAGCTGGATGCTGATTCTGGAAAGTTTCCTTATAAATGTTACTCAATAGCTCGTTTCATCTTCCCATTTACCCCTTCCCAGCCCAACTTCTCCCCTGCAGGAGAAAGCCTTCCCACTCGTCTCATCTCATTCTGTCACAATCCATCTTGTCTTAATTAAAATTTCCCATCACATCTTCTAAAAAAATATTTTTTTTCTCTTTCCCTCTCTCTCCTGATGGATATCCTCTTCCTCCTCCTCTGTCTCCCCCTCTTCTCAATTACGAGAACTGATGCAGCCATTATTGACCAGCCTGCTGGGTAAATATCCGCCAGCCATCTCTGTACTAATTGCTCCCATTGACATTGTCCTCGTTAGGTTTTTACCTAGTTATAAATGCGATTAAAAATATTACATTTATAATAATAATAATAAATACTAATAAGAATAGTGTGAAAATCTACCAGGGCCGCGAGGTGAGCGCGAACCTTCAACCCCGCCATTGCCAAGCTTTCCTTTGCTTTTCCTGCGTGTTAATAACAGCAGTAGTCATAATAGTCACGAGACGTGCAGAATATCATTATCACATAGATGTGACCTTTCAACCGAGCACATTTCGGCTCTCGAACCACCCCGAAATATGTAAAAAAAATTGAAACAGTTTTTTGGCAACAGGATGGCGACTATTATTAAGTCGTCAGTTTCTCAATAGTTGACTCAGAACTTGAACTTAACAAAGAACTTGATCTGAGGCCCAGAAACTTGTAAACAGAGCCATAGTCAAAAAAGTATTTTTTCCCCTAGAAAAATATCTGGGTAGAGAGGATAGGTAATGATGGCAGAGCCATGCGCACCATTCACTAACTAATGGAAAACCTCGATAAAACTGGACTAGAGGTGTGGGGGGGGGGGAGAGGGTCGTGATGAACGGAAGAGTGGGGGGGAGAGGGTCGTGACGAACGGAAGAGTGTGGGGGAAGGGTCGTGACTAACGGAAGAAGGGGAGGGTCGCGATGAACGGAAGAGGGGAAGGGAGGGTCGTGACGAACAGAAGACGAAAGGGGAGGGTCGTGATGAACAGAAGAGGGGAAGGGAGGGTCGTGACGAACAGAAGAGGGGAGGGAGGGTCGTGACGAACAGAAGAGGGGGAAGGGAGGGTCGTGACGAACAGAAGAGGGGAAGGGAGGGTCGTGACGAACAAAGGAGTGAGGGGAGGGGGGGGGTACAGACAAACACAAGAGACGGTAAATCTACCTAAAAACGTTTAAAATATTAAACAAATAAAAAAGAAAAAATCAGCTTTCCGTATCTCGGCGTAATACCATGTTAATATCACACTCGTATCTCGTTAACACAGACACACACACACACACACACACACACACACACACACACACACACACACACACACACACACACACACACACACACACACACACACACACACGAAAATGAGTAGATAATAAAGCCAAGACAGAACCAAAGCTACTACACATTCACATCAGGAGGAAGACAACAGTGAAGGAACAGGTGATGAAACTTAGGGTGGGCGAGGACAGGTACACAGAGAATGACAAAGAGGTGTGTGAAGAACTCGACAAAAGGTTCCAGGACGTCTTTACAATAGAACAGGGAGATATCACGGCGCTGGGAGAGGTGGCAGCAAACCAGGTGACCTTGGATAGGTTCGAAATTACAAGAGATGAGGTCAAAAAGCACCTATTGGAGCTGGATGTGAGAAAAGCTGTTGG
>WNGS01160430.1:20086680-20106461 GCA_020271785.1 Procambarus virginalis
ATATATGTCGGGGTTTCACGGTGTTCTCGTTAGAAGGGTTAAAGCAACAATAGACTGGATCTCCTTTCCAGGTGGTTGCTCCAACAATAACCCTTACTCACCGTCGTTCGGCGGGTCTTCCCTCAATCCTCTAGGCTCCACTGCTGGCCTCGGAGAGTACCCCAGTCGATCTCACAACCGGCCTTTAGATTATAAGATGAGTGAGGGCACAGATCGTTCCCTCAATCTGTGGCCCGCCCCGACACCGAACTCTTACACAGCCTTCAAGGTCGCCAACTGGTTTTTTTAGGTGTCCAGTAACACTGCAGTGGTCAGGTGTAATTGTGGCAAGAGCAAATTCCAATAATATGGTATCAGGCAGGTCACAGCTTTACTTCGTTACACGGTCAAGATAAATGGAGGGGATGATATCAAACACCAAAGAGTTTTGGTATTTTACTTAAAAGACAACGAGAAATATATATGCATCAATGTATCAGGATTAATATATGACAATTGCTCCATTCATAGCATAATATTCTAGAGCGCACCGATATGGTAACATCGGCACGTGTCACCTGTCAGAATGTCAGCTGACCGGGCCTCGCGATCGGGGAACAGACTAGTACTTGTTTTCTAATTGTCACGATCCCCGTTTATTTAACTTTTTCAAAACACTATTCAACATTCACATGGTTTACTTATGATTTCACTGGCCTCACGATCAACATCTTATTCACAATACTCTCACAGTGACTTTTCACCGTACCAAAGATTACTCTATTCTTAATAATATTACTGTGAATGCACTCACTTGATCACTGAACTTTTCTTTATATCTACTTTCTCTCACAGAGATATCACTGGCAATCACTTCACGTATATGATATTATTCAGTACACAGTCATGTCATATATAAATCAGTAATCAAATTCAGGCATATATATATATACATCATGAAGATCAATACACAGGCATTATATTAATAGATATTAGGAGATCAACACACAGGCATTTATATCGATAGATTATAGAGATCAATCCACAGCATTTATATCAATAGATTATAGAGATCAATCCACAGGCATTATATCAATAGATTATAGAGATCAATCCACAGGCATTTATATCAATAGATTATAGAGATCAATACACCAATATCTGGTTTACTACAATATATATATAATAATAATATCACGGAATAATAATAGTCACAGTAAATTCTCTGATGAATCTTGGTGCTTGCACACACCCACACATAGATATATATGTAAACTGATACTGTGAGCGCTCTGGGCAGGCTCACCGCACACTGTGCTCTCTGTGACTTAAACTCAGTGAGACTTGCTCACGACATATAAAATATCCTGACAAGAATATATATAGCTAACTAAAGGGGAAATGGGAGGGTAACTGTAAACACCTACTTCACCTATCCTAGGATGACAGTTGGGTTGTAGCTCCTGGTCCAGGCTCTCGCCTCGTTCACCATCCAGAAACACAAGCCCCACGCCTTAGGATGTCGCGTCTCGCCGCTTCTGTACACAGCAGGTCCGTGCTCCTTCCTCTACAGTACGTCGCAGGGTTGAAGTCGGTCTCCTGGCCGTCAACTTTCCTCCCAACTACGGCAGCCAGCCTACGTCTCGGCGGTCGTCGTACGTTTCCCAATTAGTTCTTGTCACTGTACTCCCAGAGTAACTGCCTCTCACCACTACGAAGTCACTGTGAAGTTATCAGCCGTACCAACGATGCTGCTTAACTCCACACGCACAGCACCCGACTTCAGAGCACTTGAAGCTCACAACACTGTCAATTCCCTCGTCGTCTAGATATATCGCTAGGTATTTGGAAGACTTCTCGACGTGCTTGCATCCAACTGTTGACTCGTAGGGTTCCACGAAGGTGGGGTTACTGTCAAACTTGACAGGATCGTCGATCACACGTTCAACCTGGTTGACAAGGCTGTCAACCCGGTTCACTCACGGTGGGTGGCCCGGCCACTAAGCTGTCTCTTATACTGGTGAACTGCCAACGACGACACACGTCGATGCCCGGCCCACTTCTTGCAACGCACCTGTCCCTGAGCACTTGTTGCTCAATATTCTGTCAATTCCTTATCTGAGCCACTTCTGGGTTGCAGGAAGACCTCACAGAGTGCGTGCCAACAACTGGAGACGCTTAAATCCACCGGAGTTCGGTAAATCCGTCACTCTGACAGGATGACCGATCGCGCGTCCTACCTCTCGGACGTGTCGTGAAAGACTGATATCGCCTGGCGCCAACCACGGCGGACCCCCATGCCTATGTGACGTCACTTTTCCCAAAGTTGGTTTTCATTGGCTCCCAGTGCCATGTCGCTGACGGTGACCAATCTGGCGCCACTGACGTCACACAGTTTTGGCGGGAGAACAGACTTGCCAGCGCCATATTGGCTCCCTAAAGGGCCTATCCCACAGGCCAAAATGCTACATTTTCGCAAATTTCTCGGCTCTTCGAGAATACTGTTCTCTCCCACATATGTTCAATTGTTGCCTGCAATGTAGAGAACGCTCGGGAATAGTGGACATGACTCTTACAGCAGGCGTGGGAGAATTAGAAGGGGGGGAACACCGTCACATACCCTCCCCTTAAAATAAGAGTCATGTCTGGTTAGTGCATGCGGGACAACGCATCTGCGACTACGTTGTCCTTTCCTTTGATGTGTTTTATATCCAGCCAGTACTCCTGCAGCAGTAGAGCCCACCTCGTTAGTCGTTGGTTGGAGTTCCTCATTTTGTGCAAAAAGGTTAGAGGGTTATGATCTGTGAACACAAGAACAGGTCTTGCCCCTCCTCCCACGTACACGTCAAAATGCTTTAGGGCCATAACTAACCAGCGCCAACGCTTCTTTTTCAACGGTACTATAGGCCCGCTGGTATTTCACAAACTTCTTAGAGTAGAATGCTACCGGCCTATGCACTTCACTCCTCTCTTGAGCCAACATGGCTCCTATTCCGACGTCGCTGGCATCCACGTACAGGATAAACTTGGCGGAGAAGTCTGGA
The DNA here is from genome assembly GCA_020271785.1 of Procambarus virginalis. Lineage (NCBI taxonomy): Eukaryota > Metazoa > Arthropoda > Malacostraca > Decapoda > Cambaridae > Procambarus > Procambarus virginalis. The sequence continues at coordinate 20,089,704 of WNGS01160430.1, forward strand.
GATATTAACACTGGAGCCTCTGTCAACAGTCTCTTGGTCTCCTCGAAAGACTCCTGACAAGCCTCTCCCCATCTCCATCGCACATTCTTGGATAGGAGCTCCGTCAAAGGATGTGCTACCGTGGAAAAATTTCTGCAAAACCCGCGATAGTATCCTATCATCCCGAGGTACCTTAACAATTCTTTGCGCGTCTTGGGCACGGGGTATTCTTTAATGGCCAGCACTTTATGATCTACCGGGGTTACTTCCCCTTGGCCGATCACGAAACCAAGGTACTCAAGGCGAGCTTTCCCAAACTCGCTTTTTGCTAAGTTCACAGTCAAGTTTGCCTCCTCGAGCCTTCTGAACAACTCTCCGAGCCTTTCCAAGTGCGTTTTCCAATCATCGGCGTACACAACGATGTCGTCTATATATACTGTGCAGCCCTCGGCGCCCCTGAGCAACTCATTCATCATTCTTTGGAAACAGCTCCCGCTGTTTTTCATTCCAAAGGGTAACACCTTATACTGGTACAGCCCATCCGGAGTCACAAAGGCCGATATTTTCCTGGCTGCGGGAGTCAAGGAGATTTGATAGTATCCCTTGAGCAGATCGACCTTGGATACGTACCTCGCACTGCCCACCTGGTCAATGCAATCACTCACCCTTGGCATGGGGTGGGAATCGGCCACAGTGACGGAGTTCACCTTCCTGTAGTCCGTGCAAAAGCGGAATGTTCCATCGCTTTTCTTTACCAGCAGGCATGGAGAACTCCACTCACTGTTACTGGGCTCCGCGAGGTCGTTCTCAAGGAGATACTCCACCTCCTTCCTCATTAGCTCCCGCTTCTCCGGGCTTACCCTGTACGCGCTTTGCTTGACGGGCCTGGCGTCCCTCACTTCCACCTCGTGCGTTACACTACGGTGACGTCGGGGCACGTCGGTGAAGAGGGAGGTGTTCTCCATCAACAGGTTCGTCAGTTCCGCGCTCTGTTGCTCTTTCAGGTGTTGTAGCTTGTCCCTGATCTTAGACAAACTCTCTGAATTGGTGAGTCGGGTACCATCCGCCCTAGACCACTTCCCTTCCTCCTCTGGAAGCTCTTGGTCCACTTGTACACACAGGATCACCTTTTCCTGGGGCTCTCGAGTCGCCGTCCGGTCCAGATTGGCGGCTCCTCCTCCTTCAAGGAAGAAAGGTTTTAGGCGGTCGACATGGCACACCTGTTTCTTTCGGGGTTTATCCGGCTTACCAATCTCGTACGTCACAGGACCCAACCGCCGTAGCACATGGTACGGTCCCTCGAACCGTGGCTCATTCACTCTGCTCTTACCCGGCAGTAATATCATCACCTGGGACCCAGTTTGGAACTCCCTCGGCGTAGCGCTCTTATCGTACCATTCCGACATCTTGCGCTGCGCTTCTTTTAGATGTTTTCCAGCCAGTTCCTTTGCTAAGGTGAGCCGCTCCTTAAACTTTAGAACGTACTCATTAACCGCTCCCACGGTCACCCCTGGTGTCCATTGTTCCTTCAGCATGGACAGAGGACTTCTCACCTCGTGTCCATATATCAGCTGGAAAGGTGAGAAACCTAGTGATTCCACCACTGCGTTACGGATGGCAAATAACGCAGGGTATACTGCCTCGTCCCACTCAGCTCCCTGCTCAGCGCAGAACACTCTCAGGATCGTCTTCAAAGTGGAGTGGAACCTTTCGATCGCCCCTGCGACTGCGGTCGGTAGGGCGACGACCGAATCTGTGTCACTCCCCAGCTTGTCACTGTTTGCCTGAACCACTTGGACTGGAAAATGCTTCCACAGTCCGTTTGAATTTCTCTGGGCATTCCTACCCAAGAGAAAAATCGTATTAGCTGCCCAGCTACTCCTTTTGAGGTCAACCGCCGCATCGGAACAGCTTCCGGGAATCTGGTTGACGCACACATTATTGTCATTAGGTAGGTATTCCCTCTCTTTGTCCTTGGCAACGGTCCCACTCCGTCGACCAACAGACGCTCGAATGCGGGCCCAAACGCTGGAACAGGGACTAACGGGGCCTTTGGTATTGCGGATTGGCTCTTTCCTGCCCTCTGGCACGGTAAGCACGTCTTACAATAACGCCTCACGTCGGCGTCCATACCTGGCCGTAGAAATAGAAATGGTCCTGATCCTATGCAACATTTTGGTCACCCCCAGGTGACCCGCAGAGTCAACAGAGTGTGACAGATCCAACACTGTCGCTCTGCACTGGGCCGGCAACACTACTGCTGTCTTGTACTTAGAGATGCCTCTCCGGCCTCTATCCTCACAGGTCTCCACTGCCTCATTAGTATGCCTTTATGCCTGTAAAAGTGAGTGGGCTTCTCAGGACCATCACGTCCTTCATTTGCCTCACGGATTAAATTGGGGAATTCTGCCTGTTGCAGCTCCTCGAGCCTAGTGCGGTCCACCCGAGAGAACTGGTGAGGGACCTGTCATCCGGGCTGCCTTCGCCCTCCACTCGTTCTCCGGGTTCCATAACGAGGTGATCAATTCCAGGCCGGCGGACGTCTCCTCGTCGGCCTTATCAGATCCACGCCCTCCTCGTCCTCCGCACCGCCTCGGAACTACGGCACATACAGGGAACGCCTCCATGGCGATTCCTTTCTCGTCCCCATAGGCGTCGAACACTCCGCCTTTCTTCCTGTAGTGCTCCAAGCACTCCTCGTCCTTCAAGAGGTTCGGGAGGACACGTCCTCCACACGCGTCATTTCCCAGATGACCTGTGCCTCCATCTTGGGCATCGATGCACAGACTCCCACTACTAGGGTTTGGCATCCATAATCCGAACTCAGGGTTACCCGGTGTAGGGGCATCTGCACTGGGCCTCCCACAGTGGTCACACTCGCCATTCACACTGGTATCCCCGTAGTTCTCAGGGAACAGGGCCTCGCTCACTAGGGTAAAGTCTGCCCCAGTGTCTCTCAACATCTTACCGGGATGGGGTCTGCGTCCCCCACCCTTACGGTTCCTCACACACGAACGGGGAATCCTCCTTCTACGTACGGGTCCATCCCGCACCCTTCAGCTAACTGGTCCTCTACCCGTACAAAAGCAACGTAACCCCGGTGCTTAGGACGTCTGCATTCGCGCGTAGTGTCCTATTAACCCGCAGCTGAAACAACGATCCTTCTTCTTCCGCGGACTCACTCTTGCGCCTTCCAAGACTCAGGCCTCAGCATCTCCGGTCGTAACATAACAAGATCTCTTGAGCTCTCCTCGGTGACTTCTTCGACGGTTCCACAGCACTCTTCTGTCCTCTACTATCTCCATCGAGGGGTAGGACTGGGAGAACTCGGTCCCGTCCTCCATCCGTCCGACCTTCTCTTCTGAGTTTTAGGGCACTTACGTTTTATCCGCCCATTATTAAAACTCTTCAATCTGTCTCCTTCGTGCCGTCTTAATTCTCTTTGTTCTGCTTTAGGCCTCATCTTATCTAGCCAGTTCAGCCTTGGCCGTTCTTTTCGGCCTTGGCTCTCTCTTGTTCAACTTAAATTTTCCTGTTCAGCTTTAGCCTTTTCTGTTCGGCTTTAGCTTTCTCTTGCTCAGCTTTAGCCGCTCCTGCTCGGCTTTGGCTTTCTCTTGCTCAAGCCGAGCCTGCCTCTCTTCACGTTGCAGCGCCCTCATTGTCTCCTGGTTCCAATTTTGGTTTCACCTCGCGCCTCTCAAGGCTGCTTTCCTGCTGCTACTTGAGTTTACATAATTCCTTCGTCACTTGGCGCATCATCGGTTTCCACTGAAATTTCTTCCAACCTATCGGATTCTTCTCTACGCAGCTGTGCTTCTTCGCGCTTCAGCTGAGCTTCTCTTCTGCTTCTCGCGCTAGCTGTGCTTCTCCTAGCTCTGCGCAGCGTGGCTTCTCGCTCTGCTTCCTCGCGCTTCAGCTGTGCTTCTCGCTCTGCTTCCTCGCGCTTCAGCTGTGCCTGTGCTTCTCTTCTGCTTCTTGTTTCCTTACCAAGTCCGCAGTGCGTCGCGTCTATCCTCTATCTTACCATGCCTACCCTTTGGCCGAAATGGTCTTCCAACATACTTATCTGCCTCACAGTGCACGTGTCTAGAATCTTCTCGTTTGAGTTTTGCAGAAATGCTACTCTGTCTATTTGTGTTATTGCCCTGATTTCCTTTCGTTTACCAGACGCCCTATCTGACTTCAACCTAACACCATACATTTTAGCGATCAACCAAAGTTGTTCCGGGTACACTCTTGCAAGATTTCATCATCCCCTGTATCAATGTACTTCTGGGCTCTAGCAAGGTCTCTCTCCGAACTTCTAAACTCATGACCGCTGTCATCCTGTCCTCCAACTTGTGACTGCGAGTGAAAACTTAGGCCTGATACCATACCACAAATTACCACCTTGATCTTGCTCTTAATCCTGGCAAGGTCGCCAATGTCGGGTTTTCACGGTGTTCTCGTAATAGAAGGGTTAAAGCAACAGTAGACTGGATCTCCTTTCCAGGTGGTTGCTCCAACAATAACCCTTACTCACCGTCGTTCGGCGGGTCTTCCCTCAATCCTCTAGGCTCCACTGCTGGCCTCGGAGAGTACCCAGTCGATCTCACAACCGGCCTTTAGATTATAAGATGAGTGAGGGCACAGATCGTTCCCTCAATCTGTGGCCCGCCCCGACACCGAACTCTTACACAGCCTTCAAGGTCGCCAACTGGTTTTTTTAGGTGGCCAGTAACACTGCAGTGGTCAGGTGTAATTGTGGCAAGAGCAAATTCCAATAATATGGTATCAGGCAGGTCACTCAGCTTTACTTCGTTACACGGTCACAAGATAAATGGAGGGGATGATATCAAACACCAAAGAGTTTTGGTATTTTACTTAAAGACAACGAGAAATATATATGCATCAATGTATCAGAATAATATATGACAATTGCTCCATTCATAGCATAATATTCTAGAGCGCACCGATATGGTAACATCGGCACGTGTCACCTGTCAGAATGTCAGCTGACCGGCCCTCGCGATCGTGGGAACAGACTAGTACTTGTTTTCTAATTCTGTCACGATCCCCGTTTATTTAACTTTTTCCAAAACACTATTCAAATTCACATGGCTACTTATGATTTCACTGGCCTCACGATCAACATCTTATTCACAATACTCTCACAGTGACTTTTCACCGTACCAAAAGATTACTCTATTCTTAATAATATTTACTGTGAATGCACTCACTTGATCACTGAACTTTTCTTTATATCTATACTTTCTCTCACAGAGATATCACTGGCAATCACTTCACGTATATTATATTATTCAGTACACAGTCATGTCATATATAAATCAGTAATCAAATTCCGGCATATATATATATACATCATGAAGATCAATACACAGGCATTATATTATAGATTATAGAGATCAAACACAGGCATTTATATCGATAGATTATAGAGATCAATCCACAGGCATTTATATCAATAGATTATAGAGATCAATCCACAGGCACTTATATCAATAGATTATAGAGATCAATCCACAGGCATTTATATCAATAGATTAAAGAGATCAACACACCAATATCTGGTTTACTACAATATATATATAATAATAATACTCACTGGAGATTAATAATAGTCACAATAAATTCTCTGATGAATCTTGGTGCTTGCACACACCCCACATAGATATATATGTAAACTGATACTGTGAGCGCTCTGGGCAGGCTCACCGCACACTGTGCTCTCTGTGACTTAAACTCAGGTGAGACTTGCTCACGACATATAAAATATCCTGACAAGATATATAGCTAACTAAGGGGAAATGGGAGGGTAACTGTAAACACTACACCTATCCTAGGATGACAGTTGGGTTGTAGCTCCTGGTCCAGGCTCTCGCCTCGTTCACCATCCAGAAACACAAGCCCCAAGCCTTAGGATGTCGTGTCTCGCCGCTTCTGTACACAGCAGGTCCGTGCTCCTTCTCTACAGTACGTCGCAGGGTTGAAGTCGGTCTCCTGGCCGTCAACTTTCCTCCCAACTACGGCAGCCAGCCTACGTCTCGGCGGTCGTCGTACGTTTCCCAATAGTTCTTGTCACTGTACTCCCAGAGTAACTGCCTCTCACCACTACGAAGTCACTGTGAAGTTATCAGCCGTCCCAGACGATGCTGCTTAAGCTCCACACGCACAGCACCCGACTTCAGAGCACTTGAAGCTCACTTCACTGTCAATTCCCTCTTCGTCTAGATATATCGCTAGGTATTGGGAAGACTTCTCGACGTGCTTGCATCCAACTGTTGACTTGTAGGGTCCACGAAGGTGGGGTTACTGTCAAACTTGACAGGATCCCATGTGTATGTATAGAGCTGGGTCCCATGTGTATGTATAGAGCTGGGTCCCATGTGTATGTATAGAGCTGGGTCCCATGTGTATGCATAGAGCTGGGTCCCATGTGTATGTATAGAGCTGGGTCCCATGTGTATGTATAGAGCTGGGTCCCATGTGTATGTATAGAGCTGGGTCCCATGTGTATGCATAGAGCTGGGTCCCATGTGTATGTATAGAGCTGGGTCCCATGTGTATGTATAGAGCTGGGTCCCATGTGTATGTATAGAGCTGGGTCCCATGTGTATGTATAGAGCTGGGTCCCATGTGTATGTATAGAGCTGGGTCCCATGTGTATGTATAGAGCTGGGTCCCATGTGTATGTATAGAGCTGGGTCCCATGTGTATGTATAGAGCTGGGTCCCATGTGTATGTAGAGCTGGGTCCCATGTGTATGTATAGAGCTGGGTCCCCATGTGTATGTATAGAGCTGGGTCCCATGTGTATGTATAGAGCTGGGTCCCATGTGTATGTATAGAGCTGGGTCCCATGTGTATGTATAGAGCTGGGTCCCATGTGTATGTATAGAGCTGGGTCCCATGTGTATGCACAGAGCTGGGTCCCATGTGTATGTATAGAGCTGGGTCCCATGTGTATGTATAGAGCTGGGTCCCATGTGTATGTATAGAGCTGGGTCCCATGTGTATGTATAGAGCTGGGTCCCATGTGTATGTATAGAGCTGGGTCCCATGTGTATGTATAGAGCTGGGTCCCATGTGTATGTATAGAGCTGGGTCCCATGTGTATGTATAGAGCTGGGTCCCATGTGTATGTATAGAGCTGGGTCCCATGTGTATGTATAGAGCTGGGTCCCATGTGTATGTATAGAGCTGGGTCCCATGTGTATGTATAGAGCTGGGTCCCATGTGTATGTATAGAGCTGGGTCCCATGTGTATGTATAGAGCTGGGTCCCATGTGTATGTATAGAGCTGGGTCCCATGTGTATGTATAGAGCTGGGTCCCATGTGTATGTATAGAGCTGGGTCCCATGTGTATGTATAGAGCTGGGTCCCATGTGTATGCATAGAGCTGGGTCCCATGTGTATGTATAGAGCTGGGTCCCATGTGTATGCATAGAGCTGGGTCCCATGTGTATGTATAGAGCTGGGTCCCATGTGTATGTATAGAGCTGGGTCCCATGTGTATGTATAGAGCTGGGTCCCATGTGTATGTATAGAGCTGGGTCCCATGTGTATGTATAGAGCTGGGTCCCATGTGTATGTATAGAGCTGGGTCCCATGTGTATGTATAGAGCTGGGTCCCATGTGTATGTATAGAGCTGGGTCCCATGTGTATGTATAGAGCTGGGTCCCATGTGTATGTATAGAGCTGGGTCCCATGTGTATGTATAGAGCTGGGTCCCATGTGTATGTATAGAGCTGGGTCCCATGTGTATGTATAGAGCTGGGTCCCATGTGTATGTATAGAGCTGGGTCCCATGTGTATGTATAGAGCTGGGTCCCATGTGTATGTATAGAGCTGGGTCCCATGTGTATGTATAGAGCTGGGTCCCATGTGTATGTATAGAGCTGGGTCCCATGTGTATGTATAGAGCTGGGTCCCATGTGTATGTATAGAGCTGGGTCCCATGTGTATGTATAGAGCTGGGTCCCATGTGTATGTATAGAGCTGGGTCCCATGTGTATGTATAGAGCTGGGTCCCATGTGTATGTATAGAGCTGGGTCCCATGTGTATGTATAGAGCTGGGTCCCATGTGTATGTATAGAGCTGGGTCCCATGTGTATGTATAGAGCTGGGTCCCATGTGTATGTATAGAGCTGGGTCCCATGTGTATGTATAGAGCTGGGTCCCCATGTGTATGTATAGAGCTGGGTCCCATGTGTATGTATAGAGCTGGGTCCCATGTGTATGTATAGAGCTGGGTCCCATGTGTATGTATAGAGCTGGGTCCCATGTGTATGTATAGAGCTGGGTCCCATGTGTATGCATAGAGCTGGGTCCCATGTGTATGTATAGAGCTGGGTCCCATGTGTATGTATAGAGCTGGGTCCCATGTGTATGTATAGAGCTGGGTCCCATGTGTATGTATAGAGCTGGGTCCCATGTGTATGTATAGAGCTGGGTCCCATGTGTATGTATAGAGCTGGGTCCCATGTGTATGTATAGAGCTGGGTCCCATGTGTATGTATAGAGCTGGGTCCCATGTGTATGTATAGAGCTGGGTCCCATGTGTATGTATAGAGCTGGGTCCCATGTGTATGTATAGAGCTGGGTCCCATGTGTATGTATAGAGCTGGGTCCCATGTGTATGTATAGAGCTGGGTCCCATGTGTATGTATAGAGCTGGGTCCCATGTGTATGTATAGAGCTGGGTCCCATGTGTATGTATAGAGCTGGGTCCCATGTGTATGTATAGAGCTGGGTCCCATGTGTATGTATAGAGCTGGGTCCCATGTGTATGCATAGAGCTGGGTCCCATGTGTATGTATAGAGCTGGGTCCCATGTGTATGTATAGAGCTGGGTCCCATGTGTATGTATAGAGCTGGGTCCCATGTGTATGTATAGAGCTGGGTCCCATGTGTATGTATAGAGCTGGGTCCCATGTGTATGTATAGAGCTGGGTCCCATGTGTATGTATAGAGCTGGGTCCCATGTGTATGTATAGAGCTGGGTCCCATGTGTATGTATAGAGCTGGGTCCCATGTGTATGTATAGAGCTGGGTCCCATGTGTATGTATAGAGCTGGGTCCCATGTGTATGTATAGAGCTGGGTCCCATGTGTATGTATAGAGCTGGGTCCCATGTGTATGTATAGAGCTGGGTCCCATGTGTATGTATAGAGCTGGGTCCCATGTGTATGTATAGAGCTGGGTCCCATGTGTATGTATAGAGCTGGGTCCCATGTGTATGTATAGAGCTGGGTCCCATGTGTATGTATAGAGCTGGGTCCCATGTGTATGTATAGAGCTGGGTCCCATGTGTATGTATAGAGCTGGGTCCCATGTGTATGTATAGAGCTGGGTCCCATGTGTATGTATAGAGCTGGGTCCCATGTGTATGTATAGAGCTGGGTCCCATGTGTATGTATAGAGCTGGGTCCCATGTGTATGTATAGAGCTGGGTCCCATGTGTATGTATAGAGCTGGGTCCCATGTGTATGTATAGAGCTGGGTCCCATGTGTATGTAGAGCTGGGTCCCATGTGTATGTATAGAGCTGGGTCCCATGTGTATGTATAGAGCTGGGTCCCATGTGTATGTATAGAGCTGGGTCCCATGTGTATGTATAGAGCTGGGTCCCATGTGTATGCATAGAGCTGGGTCCCATGTGTATGTATAGAGCTGGGTCCCATGTGTATGTATAGAGCTGGGTCCCATGTGTATGTATAGAGCTGGGTCCCATGTGTATGTATAGAGCTGGGTCCCATGTGTATGTATAGAGCTGGGTCCCATGTGTATGTATAGAGCTGGGTCCCATGTGTATGTATAGAGCTGGGTCCCATGTGTATGTATAGAGCTGGGTCCCATGTGTATGTATAGAGCTGGGTCCCATGTGTATGCATAGAGCTGGGTCCCATGTGTATGTATAGAGCTGGGTCCCATGTGTATGCATAGAGCTGGGTCCCATGTGTATGTATAGAGCTGGGTCCCATGTGTATGTACAGAGCTGGGTCCCATGTGTATGTATAGAGCTGGGTCCATGTGTATGTATAGAGCTGGGTCCCATGTGTATGTATAGAGCTGGGTCCCATGTGTATGCATAGAGCTGGGTCCCATGTGTATGCATAGAGCTGGGTCCCATGTGTATGTATAGAGCTGGGTCCCATGTGTATGTAGAGTTGGGTCCCATGTGTATGTATAGAGCTGGGTCCCATGTGTATGTATAGAGCTGGGTCCCATGTGTATGTATAGAGCTGGGTCCCATGTGTATGTATAGAGCCAGGTCCCATGTGTATGGACATAGCTGGGTCCCATGTGTATGCACAGAGCTGGGTCCCATGTGTATGTATAGAGCTGGGTCCCATGTGTATGTATAGAGCTGGGTCCCATGTGTATGCACAGAGCTGGGTCCCATGTGTATGCATAGAGCTGGGTCCCCATGTGTATGCATAGAGCTGGGTCCCATGTGTATGCATAGAGCTGGGTCCCATGTGTATGCATAGAGCTGGGTCCCATGTGTATGCATAGAGCTGGGTCCCATGTGTATGCATAGAGCTGGGTCCCATGTGTATGCACAGAGCTGGGTCCCATGTGTATGTATAGAGCTGGGTCCCATGTGTATGTATAGAGCTGGGTCCCATGTGTATGCACAGAGCTGGGTCCCATGTGTATGCACAGAGCTGGGTCCCATGTGTATGCATAGAGCTGGGTCCCATGTGTATGCATAGAGCTGAGTCCCATGTGTATGCATAGAGCTGAGTCCCATGTGTATGCATAGAGCTGGGTCCCCATGAGAAGGTGTGCAGATGAATTTCTTTGCCAATCAATGAGGCTGATTAGACTATTACTCAATCCATTAAGCAGGAGCAAAAGATCGTTTTCTCTTAGAACGTTTCACCAGGACCCCCTTGAGGTGTGGGCTCAACATAGTCAAGCAATCCACATGGACAACGCGGTTCCGGAGTCATATAATAATTAAGAAATAATTTACTGGTCCCGCAAGATACATATACCTTACGGTAGATATTTTTTTTATAGCCTCGCAACTTCGCTACTTGCAAGACGGTGTTCGATTCCCCGTTATTTCATGTTTTGGGTATCGTTCCTTTACGCCATTTTCAGATTTCAGCTCGTTTTTCCTCGTATTTCTTCCAAGTGTCAAATAGTCACACTGGTTGAAGATATCAGTAATACAATTTTTGAAAACGTTCAAGAACTTATGATTATGATATTGAAAAGAAATTTCATCAGCAGTTTTCTCAGGGTTTGAGCGACTTCTTTAAAGCCTCTGACAGGGAACTCGAGAAGTGCATTAACTATGCTCATTTAGCGCGAGGCACGATGTGAAAAATGTGAAGATATTAGCGGCACTGGAATGTGACCGCTTTCGCAAGAAAATTCAAGGAGATTAAATGCTCACTCAACCTGTAGGAAAAGTTGTGGTCACTTTTAATGCACTGAGCCTCCATGCCAGGAATAATTACTCCAACTAAAGCCCATGACACTCACTCAAGCACTTGCTTCCTCTTCACTCGACAACTAGAGCTAAACCTCTCCATTGGAGGGGAAATGATTTAACTCCGTTAGAACTGCAAACTCTTTCCACCACTCTCTGGATTTAACTCTGGATGCAGACGATGAGTCACAATAACGTGGCTAAAGTATGTTGACCAGACCACACACTAGAAGGTGAAGGGACGACGACCTTTCGGTCCGTCCTGGACCATTCTCAAGTCGATTGTGAATCATTCTCAACTCAACCATTCTCAACAATCGACTTGAAAATGGTCCAGGACGGACCGAAACGTCGTCGTCCCTTCACCTTCTAGTGTGTGGTCTGGTTAACTCTGGATTTAAGGAGGTGAATCTTCATGATGGAATTTCATTCCACAATTTACTAAGACACAATCATCCACTATTCGAGACCACAGAAAAACCTAGCCAATCAAAAAATCAGATGCGACTTATTGTCTGTTGTTTTTCTCTTCTATTTTGTTATCTCCATCACTTTAATCACGGCTCTAGGCCGGGGGGGGGGGTTAGTGAAATGTTATGTGTGGAGTCCGTAGATTATACTAATTTTTATGCATTTACATCACTGTCGGTAAATCTATTTTACCATATTGTACTTCGAGACTTTAGCAGACAAATTCATTATTAAGGTGCTTTTTATTGTACATCTTTGTGAAGGATGTAGGTTACATTCGATCATTGGTAATAGACTTAACACACATATATTGGATCTTTTATATCCTTCCCCCCCCCCCCTCACCGTCCCATCCCACATCCTTATCCTGACCCCTTCCCAGTGCTATATAGTCGTATGACTTGGTGCTCTCCCCTGATAGTTCCCCTTCCCTTCCTTCACCTTCATTGTATTGAATGTTATCTCATTGTCACAAAATCTATCATGTGCACCATAACCAGTAAATCTTTATTCATTATGGACATATATATATTACTTTACTGATTTAAAATCGTTAGTTAAAGGTGAACCGATTGTCCTCAGCCAATCGTGTCACCTTAACTACTCCCAGGAAATAACCCACAATAAATTTAATTCAGAATTAGTTATTTTTTATAAAATGATTGTTAACATTTAAGTCATCCTTTATATTTTGTTTAACATTAGTTTACTGTATATGCAAACTATCGTTCACTGTTTATTTCATAATTCACCATTTAGCATAATTTGATAGTTCACATTTTTTATTCAAAAGAAAGTGCGTGTAAAGAATAAAGTATCTAAACTCTATCTCCACGTTACATTGAGTGTTCGTTTACAGATACTTTATATATTCATTTATAAATATAAACTAAGTAAGGGGACTACATTTTGTTGTCATAGTCTGCTGCGTGTGTGCTTAGATTTGTTATATTAATAACATATGCAGACGAGGAGTCACAATAACGTGGCTGAAATATGTTGACCAGACCACACACTAGAAAGTGAAGGGACGACGACGTTTCGGTCCGTCCTGGACCATTCTCAAGTCGATTGCGAATGGTCTAGGTCACAATCGACTTGAGAATGGTCTAGGACCGACCGAAACGTCGTCGTCACCGTCACTATCTAGTGAGTGGATTGGTCAACATTATTCACATAGTTCATGAATAACTTGTCTGTTTCTTCGACGTTCAAGTTTCTCTATCAAAGTGCGAATTTCTTTATCGCATTGTGAATGACCTATATCTTGAATGTATGGGTTTAATACAAGTAGAATGTACTATAAACAAGCATCTATAAGGACGTATTGAGGGCATAGGATGGAACTGTTCTCCAGTTAAGTCAGGTGTGACAAGCGGTTAAGATACATTTAGCTCATCATGGTTCAGTAGGTAAGGTGTATGTTTAGGGAGTCTAGGGATATTAGTATATAAATATAAGCATCAAGTTCTTATAAGTACATAAGTACTTGATGCTTAAGATATATCAGTAATGAGTCTGCTAATTCTGGCAGCATAACTCAGATGACGCTAGCAACGTCCTGACAACGTTCTGGCAACGTTCTGGCAACGTTTTGGCAACTCTCAGGCAATATCCTGCTAACGTTTTAACAATGTCATGGCAACATTCCGGCAATGTCTTGCCAACCTTGTAACGTGTTTGGAACGCTCTGGCAACGTTCTATCGACGTTTTGGCAACGTCCTAGCTACGTTCTGGCAACGTATGAGCAAGTATCTCGTATACCTGCGTTATGGTACCTGTGACTTCCCAAGTGTGTAAGTCAGGCAGAGTTACTGGTTTAAACACTATTTATATTATCAGGGATCATTCAGCAGTAGTGTGGAACGAGACAAGTTAAGAATTTTCTTGTATTCTAATAACTCTCAAACGTTGTCTACTTATCTACTAAGTAGACCTTAGTAGACTAAGGTCTAGTTATTACATATAATAAACAAACTTAGACAAATTTGGTAAATTTCAGAAAATATGTTGAGTACAAAGAAAAGCCTTGAATTTAATAACTGCGGCATATATATACAGGTGTACTCACCTATTTGTGCTTGAGGGGGTTGAGCTCTGGCTCTTTGGTCCCGGCTCTCAACCGTCAATCAACAGGTAAAGGTGTGTGTGTTTGTGTGTGTGTGTGTGTGTGTGTGTGTGTGTGTGTGTGTGTGTGTGTGTGTGTGTTGTGGTGTGTTTGTGTGTGTGTGTGTGTGCCAGCTGCCCTCCTAGCATGGCATGAGGCGAGTGTCATGTGTCATGTGTCATGTGTCATGTGTCATGTGGCGCATGCACACAGGAGCTGCATTCCGTTATTTTCCGCTATTTATCAATGTTAAAGTTCATGCTTGTGTAAATATTGAGGGTCTTTTGTCGATTTTTTTATGTAATATTTTTCCTTATTCAAAAGTTGAAAGAAATTCTCTCTAGCGGTAAAGCTTTTGTTGTAATTTCTTGACTATTTTGCGGGAGTAGAGAGAAGCTGCTCAGAACAATATGGTCAATATGTCACGGCTGACAAAGTCTCGAAAAACTTGGACAATATGTCACTACAAAGTCTCGAAAAACTTGGACAATATGACACTACAAAGTCTCGAAAAACTTGGACAATATGTCACACTACAAAGTCTCGGGAAACTTGGACAATATGTCACTACAAACAAAGTCTCGAAAAACTTGGACAATATGACACTACAAAGTCTCGAAAAACTTGGACAATATGACACTACAAAGTCTCGAAAAACTTGGACAATATGACACTACAAAGTCTCGAAAAACTTGGACAATATGACACTACAAAGTCTCGAAAAACTTGGACAATATGACACTACAAAGTCTCGAAAAACTTGGACAATATGTCACTACAAACAAAGTCTCGAAAAACTTGGACAATATGTCACTACAAACAAAGTCTCGAAAAACTTGGACAATATGTCACTACAAAGTCTCGAAAAACTTGGACAATATGTCACTACAAACAAAGTCTCGAGAAACTTGGACAATATATCACTACAAACAAAGTCTCGAGAAACTTGGACAATATATCACTACAAACAAAGTCTCGAGAAACTTGGACAATATATCACTACAAACAAAGTCTCGAGAAACTTGGACAATATATCACTACAAACAAAGTCTCGAGAAACTTGGACAATATATCACTACAAACAAAGTCTCGAGAAACTTGGACAATATATCACTACAAACAAAGTCTCGAGAAACTTGGACAATATATCACTACAAACAAAGTCTCGAAAAACTTTAAAACTGTTGTGTTTGGCAGACTGGAAAGAACTGAAAGAAGCTTGTTCCCGTCTACTTATTAAGATGAAAATGGCAGGTAATACTAGTGATTAAGCGAGTGATTAACATCAAACATCTTGTGCGTGAAATCTCCTGTCTATAGGAGGGAGGAAAAAAAAAGGAGGGGGGAACAGACATTAGTTTCAAAATCACACAGACTAAAGATTTCCCTAAAAATCACAAATACGTAAACTCCTATACTTTGTGAGGTCCACTCGAGTAGAGAGACATAGGTAACCCTTCAGATAATCATGCAGGTTATTTGCACAGTAAATATACATATTACCTATGTCCAAGTTGAATTGAAAGATTCATTGTGGCGTCTGACTTGCTTGTATGGGTGTATGTATGGCTCTATATGGGTCTTCAAAAATGGAAAAGGGTAGTTAACTCGATGCCAGTGGTAACAGTAGTACCAAGATGATGGTGTAACTAGTGTCAGGATGGTGCTGATGACTACTCTCTGCAATAACTGCAACATCTCCACATTAAATGTTAAAGTGTTCGAACTCACACGGTGAGATATATATGACCTTGACCTTATTATCAACCACGCTCTGTCGGTTTAAACGCTTAGTCGAGTCAACTCGCGTCAACACCTGAAGCTTCAGTCTCCATCAACACCTGAAGCTTCCGACTCCATCAACACTTGAAGCTTCAGACTCCATCAACACTTGAAGCTTCAGACTCTCCATCAACATCCTGATAGCTTCAGTGCTCGCATCAGACACCTGAAGCATTCCAGATCTCCATCACACCTGACGGATCAAACTCCATAAACCTCTCAATATACTCTTCGCGCGCGTAGGGCTCACTTCCAACGCAGAGAATAAATCTGTGCAAATGTTTAAAAAAAACTGAAATGGCGTAAGACCATTAATGGAACTGACATGTCAATTCACTTCAATGGCTGGTTTGAAGGACAACAAAAAATTGGTTTCTTTTTGGAGATTACGTAGAAGCCGGCAACTTCCTGTCCTTCCAGAAATCTGCTTCTTTGGGACCGATTCGTGATTTGATGAGATGGCTGGCATTCAGACTCGGCTTGTGTAAAAAGCGACGTATTTGAGAGTAACTTGCGCTGCGTATTTGGGAGGTTTCCCATTCAAACAGCTCGTCATTAATTTTTCTTCTCACCGTAAAGAAAAAAAAATAACCTAATGACCCTCTGGCTGCTGAAGGGCAATCCTCACATAAGGCTTCTGAAAAAAAACCTTCGGTGGAAAAGAAAGCTGGAAAAGGTTTTCGCAGAAAACTGAAAAGGTTCAAAGGGTTGCCTCCAGACTAGTACCGGAGCTGCGAGGTATGAGCTACTAGGAGAGACTACGAGAATTAACCTGCACGTGCGGCTGGATGACAGAAGAGTTAGGGGGGACATGATCAGCTAACATACCATGATCTCAAAGGACTTGATTAGGGTAATGATAAAGACACACTACACACTCAGCACACACAAAAACATGGTACATCAATTTATGGTCCCAAAATGAATACAAACAGGAACTCTCACACAAAAACTCAAAGCCATTTAATATG
>WNGS01160430.1:20117974-20129223 GCA_020271785.1 Procambarus virginalis
CATAACATGGGCTGCCTCCCTACACCCACCACCAGACACCATAAACATGGCTGCCTCACTACACCACCACCACCAGACACCATAACATGGCTGCCTCACTACACCACCACCAGACACCATAACATGGCTGCTCACTACACCACCACCAGACACCATAACATGGCTGCCTCACTACACCACCACCACACACCATAACATGGCTGCCTCACTACACCACCACCACCAGACACCATAACATGGCTGCCTCACTACACCACCACCAGACACCATAACATGGCTGCCTCACTACACCACCACCAGACACCATAACATGGCTGCCTCACTACACCACCACCACACACACCATAACATGGCTGCCTCACTACACCACCACCAGACACCATAACATGGCTGCCTCACTACACCACCACCAGACACCATAACATGGCTGCTCACTACACACCACCACCAGACACCATAACATGGCTGCCTCACTACACCACACCACAACACCATAACATGGCTGCCTCACTACACCACCACCAGACACCATAACATGGCTGCCTCACTAACCACCACCAGACACCATAACATGGCTGCCTCACTACACCACCACCACCAGACACCATAACATGGCTGCCTCACTACCAACCACCAGACACCATAACATGGCTGCCTCACTACACCACCACCAGACACCATAACATGGCTGCCTCACTACACCACCACCACTAGACACCATAACATGGCTGCCTCACTACACCACCCCACCAGACACCATAACATGGCTGCCTCACTACACCACCACCACCAGACACCATAACAGGCTGCCTCACTACACCACCACCACCAGACACCATAACATGGCTGCCTCACTACACCACCACCACACACCATAACATGGCTGCCTCACTACACACCACCACCAGACACCATAACATGGCTGCCTCACTACACCAACACACCAGACACCATGCCATGGACTGCCTCCCTACACCACCACCAGACACCATAACATGGCTGCCTCACTACACCACCACCAGACACCATAACATGGCTGCCTCACTACACCACCACCAGACACCATAACATGGCTGCCTCCCTACACCACCACCAGACACCATAACATGGCTGCCTCACTACACCACCACCAGACACCATAACATGGCTGCCTCACTACACCACCACCAGACACCATAACATGGCTGCCTCACTACACCACCACCAGACACCATAACAGCATAGTCAACAAAACACCAGTTCAGATATCATTATTCCATGATATTTAAAAGAAGCAAATTTACAGACAGTTACTTATCACCTTTCTGACGCGCCCATGACTGTTAATTAGTGCATATTAACATGTATATTAGCATGTATTTTACCATGTATTTTAACATGATCATATTCACAGGAGAGCTGGCGAGGAGAATAGTGCCTCTGGAGTTGTTCTCCATTGTGGGTGCTGGTGACTCTGTACGTAGAGCTGCGGGATATATATATATAATATATATATATATATATATATATATATATATATATATATATATATATATTATATATATATATTATAATATATATATATATATATATATATATATACATATTTCGCGCTCTTGGATTGCCGCCTTAAATCAGTTGTTCACCCTATGATACTCCCCCATACAACTACAGATCACCATGGAATGTGCGAGAGGCTAACCACAACAGTCTGGTCTCATATCCTTGGACAAACAGACATTTTGTCTTATAAATAGACTTGCTTAAGTACAATTCTATTTATAAAAGAAAATTACGTCTATTTATGAGACATAAATAGTCTTATAGACTAAATAGACGTAATTTTCTTATAAATAGATGTAATTGTCTTATAAATTTACGTAATTTTCTTATAAATAAAGAAAATGACATCTATTTATGAGAAAATGACGACTATATTTACAAGGCGGTCGAGGGATTGAACGCCGATCTACATGAGCGAGACCGTCGCTCTACCGACCAACCATGCGATTGGGCGGAGATCCTACATATATATTTTTTCTGGTACTCAGGGTTATAAATCTTGGAATATATCATTGGTATAGTGGCGTCTCTGGGGACAGGCTGATCTCATGGTACTTAAACAGATTGCTTTGGGAACGGTGTATGTGTGTGTGTGTGTGTGTGTGTGTGTGTGTTGTGTGTGTGTGTGTGTGTGTGTGTGGTGTGTGTGTGTGTGTGTGTGTGTGTGTGTGTGTGTGTGTGTGTTGTGTGTGTGTGTGTGTGTGTGTGTGTGTGTGTGTGTGTGTGTACTCACCTATATGTACTCACCTATATGTGTCTGCAGGATCGAGCATTGACTCTTGGATCCCGCCTTTCGAGCATCAGTTGTTTACAGCAATGACTCCTATCCCATTTCCCTATCATACCTGGTTTTAAAATTATGAATAGTATTGGCTTCCACAACCTGTTCCTTAAGTGCATTCCATTTTCCCACTACTCTCACGCTAAAAGAAAACTTCCTAACATCTCTGTGACTCATCTGAGTTTCTAACTTCCATCCATGTCCCCTCGTTCTGTTACTATTCCGTGTGAACATTTCGTCTATGTCCACTCTGTCAATCCCTCTGAGTATTTTATACGTTCCTATCATGTCCCCCCTCTCCCTTCTTCTTTCTAGTGTCGTAAGGCATAGTTCCCCCAGGCGCTCCTCATACCCCATCCCTCGTAGCTCTGGGACGAGTCTCGTTGCAAACCTCTGAACCTTTTCCAGTTTCATTATGTGCTTCTTTAGATGGGGACTCCATGATGAGGCGGCATACTCTAAGACTGGCCTCACGTAGGCAGTGTAAAGAGCCCTAAATGCCTCCTTACTTAGGTTTCTGAATGATGTTCTAACTTTTGCCAGTGTAGAGTACGCTGCTGTCGTTATCCTATTTATATGTGCCTCAGGAGATAGATTAGGTGTTACGTCCACACCCAGGTCTCTTTCGCGCGTCGTCACAGGTAGGCTGTTCCCCTTCATTGTGTACTGTCCCTTTGGTCTCCTATCTCCTAGTCCCATTTCCATAACTTTACATTTGCTCGTGTTGAATTCCAGTAGCCATTTCTCTGACCATCTCTGCAACCTGTTCAGGTCCTCTTGGAGGATCCTGCAATCCTCATCTGTCACAACTCTTCTCATCAACTTTGCGTCATCCGCAAACATCGACATGTAGGACTCTACACCCGTAAACATGTCGTTAACATATACAAGAAATAGAATTGGTCCCAGCACCGATCCTTGTGGTACTCCACTTGTTACTGTTCGCCAGTCCGACTTCTCGCCCCTTACCGTAACTCTTTGGCTCCTTCCTGTTAGGTAGTTCCTTATCCATGCTAGGACCTTTCCCCCTACCCCCGCCTGCCTCTCGAGTTTGAATAGCAGTCTCATGTGCGGTACTGTATCAAAGGCTTTTTGGCAGTCCAGAAATATGCAGTCTGCCCAACCATCTCTGTCCTGTCTTATCCTCGTTATTTTATCATAGAATTCCAGAAGGTTTGTTAGGCACGATTTCCCTGTCCAGAACCCATGTTGATGCTTGTTCACAAACCTAATGTTCTCCAGGTGTGCAACCAGTCGTAGCCTAATTATTCTTTCCAGTATTTTACAGGGGATGCTTGTCAGTGATACAGGTCTATAGTTAAGTGCCTCCTCCCTATCGCCTTTCTTGAAGATCGGCACGACATTTGCCTTCTTCCAGCAACTGGGCAATTCTCCCGACATAAGTGACTCATTAAAGATCATTGCCAGAGGCACGCTGAGGGCCTGCGCTGCTTCTCTTAGTATCCACGGTGATACTTTGTCTGGTCCTACTGCTTTAGATGCATCTAGAGTTGTCAACTGTTTCATTACCTCCTCCACTGTCACCTCTATATCTGATAGTCTTTCATCTAGGGTAACCCCTTCCAACAATGGGAGCTGCTCGGGCTCGGTAGTGAACACTCCATGGAAACTGGCATTCAGTGCCTCACAGATTTCCTTGTCACTTTCAGTATATGTCCCCTCTGCCTTCCTTAGTCTTGTCACTTGGTCGTTCACCGACATTTTTCTTCTTATATGACTGTGTAGTAGCTTAGGTTGTTTTTTCGCTTTGATTGCAATATCGTTCTCATAGTCCCTTTCCGATGTCCGTCTGATGTTAATGTAATCGTTCCTAGCTCTGTTGCATCTGATCCTGTTGTCCTCTGTCCTTTGTCTTCTGTATTTCCTCCACTCCCGCCTGCTGGCCATTTTTGCTTCCTGACACTGTCTATTAAACCATGGGTTATTATATTCCTTCTTATTTTTTCCCTTTACTGTTGGTATAAATCTCTCTTCGGCCTCTTGGCATTTCTGTATGACTAGGTCCATCATATCTTGGACTGTTTTTCCTCTAATTTCTTCCTCCCACTGCACTTCTCCCAGATAGTCCCTTATCCTCCTATAGTCTCCTTTCCTGTAGTCAACTCTCCTTTCCCAGATCTCTTGTCCCATGGTCACAAGTTTGAATTCCATCATGTAGTCAAAGACTAGGACACAATGGTCACTGGCCCCTAGAGGTATTTCATGCTCCAAATTCTCGATATCTTCTACGTTCTGGGTGAAAATCAGGTCTAATAGCTCGGTGCATCTCCTCCTCTTTCCCTTGTGTCTTCCTTCACATGCTGTGTTAGGAAATTCCTGTCTATTCCTGTGTGTGTGGTGTGGTGTGTGTGTATGGTGTGTGTGTGTGTGTGTGTGTGTGTGGTGTGTGTGTGTTTTTTTCCCGTCTCGAGTCTGTCTTCTGCATTATTGGAATATCGTTTTATTTTTTAATCCCCAACAGCTTCTGTTCTCTCAAGGGGGAAAAAGCGAGTGACGTAGTACTCTCTTGGGTCCTCATGTATAGATTTTTCTCGTATGGTCGAGAGACAAGAATTGTTTTACCTTCGCAATGTTCCTCCTGACATTGATTTTTTTTTACGATAAACGTGACTTTTGTGAATTTGGAGGATTTCCTGACCTCAAGACTTTCAACTTGTATGTGATATTTCTTAGAGACTGTTGATACAATAACTTATATAGGTACTCAGTTGATACTTTTGTTAAATGTGAACTAAAGGCGAATTCAACGTGGAACTGCAAATAAAACGCGATCATTCTTTCTTAAGAGCAATAGTACAAAATACCCTTCACATCCGGTCGTCTCTCCCTGTTTGATTACAGAAAAGAGGGAAGTTTTGCCAACACTGTAATCCTCTTGTTTGTATCTGTTCCTGGTTTAAGGTGTACATTTTTTTTACATATTAAAATGCTTGAGTTTTTTGTGTGAGAGTTCCTGTTTGTATTCATTTTGGGACCATAAATGTGATGTACCATGTGTGTGTGTGTGTGTGTCTTTATCTACCCTATCAAGTCCTTTGAGGATCTTGTATGTTGTGATCATGTCCCCCCTAACTCTTCTGTCATCCAGCGACGTGAGGTTAAATTCCCGTAGTCTCTCCTCGTAGCTCATACCTCTCAGCCCGGGTACTAGTCTGGAGGCAAACCTTTAAACCTTTTCCAGTTTTTGGAAAACTTTTCCAGCTTTTCTTTTCAAGAAGTTTTTTTTCAGAAGCTTTTGAGGATTGCCTTCAGCAGCAGAGGGTCATTAGGGGAGAAAAAATAATACGACTGTTTGAGGAAAACTCCCAAAATACGCAGAAGTACTCTACATACGTCGCTTTCAAGCGAGTCTTGAATGCAGCCACTCATCAAATCAGATCGGTCAAAAGGGATTTAGGAAGAAGAAGTTGGTTTAGAATATCAAAAAGAAACCAATTTTTTGTTGTCCTTCAAACCAGCATTGAAAGTGAATGCATGTCAGTTCATTAATGGTATTCGATTCAGTTTTTTTTAAACATGAAAAGATTTATATTCTGGTTGGAAGTGAGCTACGAGCGAGAAGATATTGAGAGGTTTATGGAGTTTGATCCGTCAGGTGTTGATGGAGACTGAAGCTTCAGGTGTTGATGGAGACTGAAGCTTCAGGTGTTGATGGAGACTGAAGCTTCAGCAGTTGATGGAGACTGAAGCTTCAGGTGTTGATGGAGACTGAAGCTTCAGGTGTTGATGGAGACTGAAGCTTCAGGTGTGACGGAGTTGACTGCTAAGCGTTAAAAGACAGAGTGTGGTTGATAATAAGGTCAAGTTCATATATATCTCACCGTGGGCGAACACTTAACATTTAATGTGGAGATGTTGCAGTTATTGCAGATAGTAGTCATCAGCACCATCCTGACACTAGTTATCACCATCATCTTGGTACTACTGTACCACTGGCATCGAGTTAACTACCCTTCCCATCTTTGAAGACCCATATAGAGCCATACATACACCCATACAAGCAAGTCAGACGCCACAATGAATCTTTCAACTCAACTTGGACATAGATAATATGTATATTTACTGTGCAATTAACCTGAATTTATCTGAGGGTACCTATGTCTCTCTCTCGTGGCCTCACAAAGTATAGGAGTTTACGTATTTGTGATTTTTAGGGAAATCTTTAGTCTGTGTGATTTGAAATAATGTCTTCACTATAGACAGAGATTTCACGCACACGATTTGATGTTAAATCACTCCTTAATCACTAGTATTACTGCATTTTATCTTAATAAGTAGAGGGAACAAGTTCTTTCAGTTCTTTCAGTCTGCCAAACACAACAGTTTTAAAGTTTTTCGAGACTTTGTGTGGGTGACATATTGTCCAGTTTTTCGAGACTTTGTAGTGTCATATTGTCCAAGTTTTCGAGACTTTGTAGTGTCATATTGTCCAAGTTTTTCGAGACTTTGTAGTGACATATTGTTCAAGTTTTCCGAGACTTTGCCGTGTCATATTGTCCAAGTTTTTCGAGACTTTGTAGTGACATATTGTCCAAGTTTTTCGAGACTTTGTAGTGTCATATTGTCCAAGTTTTTCGAGACTTTGTAGTGACATATTGTCAAGTTTTTCGAGACTTTGTAGTGTCATATTGTCCAAGTTTTTCGAGACTTTGTAGTGACATATTGTCCAAGTTTTTCGAGACTTTGTAGTGTCATATTGTCCAAGTTTTTCGAGACTTGTAGTGTCATATTGTCCAAGTTTTTCGAGACTTTGTAGTGACATATTGTCCAAGTTTTCGAGACTTTGTAGTGACATATTGTCCAAGTTTTTCGAGACTTTGTAGTGACATATTGTCCAAGTTTTTCGAGACTTTGTAGTGACATATTGTCCAAGTTTTTCGAGACTTTGTCAGCCGTGACATATTGACCATATTGTTCTGAGCAGCTTCTCTTCTCCCGCAAAATAGTCAAGAAATTCAACAAAAGCTTTACCGCTAGAGAGAATTTCTTTCACACTTTTGAAAAAGGAAAAATATTACATCAAAAAATCGAAAAAGACCCTCAATATTTACACAAGCATTAACTTTAACATTGATAAATAGCGGAAAATAACGAATGCAGCTCCTGTGTGATGTGCCACATGACACATGACACATGGCACATGACACATGACACTCGCCTCATGCCATGCTAGGAGGGCAGCTGGCCACACACACACACACACACACACCACACACACACACACACACACACACACACCACCTTTACCTGTTGATTGACGGTTGAGAGGCGGGACCAAAGAGCCAGAGCTCAACCCTCTCAAGCACAAATAGGTNTTATCATATCTACATTGGAAACTGTGTATGGAGTTAGCCTCCACCACATCACTGCCTAATACATTCCATCCGTTAACTACTCTGAAACTGAAAAAGTTCCTTCTAACGTCTCTGTGGCTCATGTGGGTACTCAGTTTCCACCTGTGTCCCCTTGTTCGCGTCGCACCAGTGTTGAATAGTTTATCCTTGTTTACCCGGTAGATTCCTCTGAGGATTTTGTAGGTTGTGATCATGTCTCCCCTAACTCTTCTGTCTTCCAGTGTCGTAAGGTGCATTTCCCGCAGCCTTTCCTCGTAACTCATGCCTCTCAGTTCTGGGACTAGTCCCAGAACTGAGAGGCATAGTCCCAGAACTGAGAGTTCTGGGACTAGACAGATACAGAACACTGTAATAGCATAGACACAGTGTTCTCCCATATTAACAGGGACTTGATGAAAAAACATAAAATTGACCCCTCACTTGCTCTAGTTGCCCTTGGGAGGTGGTAGTCTTTGGGGTGTTGAAATACCCCGAAATTACCATCTCTTTAAGGGTCTGAGCGTGGTGTAGTGGGTTAAAGGCGTACCTGTTATGCCAGTTGCTGGAAGGCTTCTGTGCTGGCTAGGGTTCGAGTCTCCTGGTGGGAAAGTGTTCTAAAGTTGTATATATATATATATATATATATATATATATATATATATATATATATATATATATATATATATATTTTTTTTTTAAACCTAGAAGGGGTACCACCTCTGGTGCAAGTGTAGGGAGGTGCAAGTGTATATATATATATATCTGTATATATATGTATATATATGTATATATATATAGTATATATATATATATATATAGTGTATATATATATATCTGGTGCAAGTGTGTATATATATATATATATATATATATATATATATATATATATATATATATATATATATATATATATATATATATATATATATATATATATATATATTATTCTATCTATCTATCTATCTATAAGAGAGGATATCTGTTTTGTTGACCAAACTACACACTAGAAAGTGAAGGGACGACGACGTTTCGGTCCGTCCTGAACCATTCTCAAGTCGGTTGTGAGAATGGTCCAGGACGGACCGAAACGTCGTCGTCCCTTCAGTTTCTAGTGTGTGGTTTGGTCAACATATTTCAGCCACGTTATTGTGACTCCTCGTCTGTATATTTGTTTTGTTTTACCGCAGTTGCTGGACAGTTGCTAGGTCTAGCCTTAAGGGACTTTGAATGGTGATTTGTTATTATATGGGGAGTGTAATTGGGTGATTGGGGTCAGCCCCGCTGCTCCTCTTTTAAAATTATCGGCTTATGTTCTGAATCCCAGCGACTGGTATGACGTCTGAAAGCGGGGATTGATTGTCCATAGAGTGCTTACGTCAGCTTTTCCGATCTGTTATCGGCTTTGAATCAACGTGGTAGAACTCTTCAATTATCCACGATAGAGCCAGCAATCCCATCAATTACTCGTGGTAGAGGTTCCAGTCTCAACAACTAGTCACGGTAAAATATATATAGTGATTCAGCTTCTAAGATTCATGCTTAATTCACTTCATTACATAATAATAGTCTTTTCAGCTACTTATAGTAGTGACTAAAATTGTCTCCACATACATATGACCTGCCGGTCTCTAAATGCAACATTTTAAGAGTTTTGCTTCAGGGAAAATATCATTCTCCTTTGAGTAACTTTTGCTCCTGATGTATGCAGAATATTGCTGGAGAACTTTGTTAATATTCTGTGGCAGATTCTTTTCAAAGCCTTTTACGACCCGTCGTGAGTTGCAAGGTTGCAGCTTCAAGGATTCTCTCCTGTGGGTGTTGCAGGCGACATATGCCTTAGAGTTTTGATATATATAAGAAAATAAATTCAAGCAGCGTTTCTAAGAGAATAAAAATGGTTTTAAAAATATGTGTTTTCCCACATAATCTTTTTTGCACAATGGGAAACATGACAGGAGGAATAAAAGGAGAGAGAACTGCAGTAAGAATGGTGGGGAAATAGGAGGCGAGTTTCTCATACACCCAGAGTGCAGGATGCAGTGGTTTCTGAACTCTGGGTGTTGGTCAGGGAATCCCAAACACTGAGTGAAAACCAGGGGACATTCAGGGGTGTAGACTAGGGGAGCTTAGGCTCAGAGTACAATCTGAGTCATTGTAGACTATACTGAGTAGTCATTGTAGTCACTGAGACTACAATCCGTCATTGTAGCCCAGATAAGTGGAGGTTTTGGGTGTAGTAAGTGTAGAGAAGGATAGCCCAAGAGTCAGTGTATATCAGGGGCAGCCAAGAGTCCCGAAAGCTTTCAGTGTAGCCCAAATGGGAGGTCTATAGACTCTATATATACCTATAGACATAGCTATATATATTCAGTGTAGTCCTGGGAAGCCTTAACTGACGGCACAGCCTCACTACAAACATTTTTATCGCTAAAAAAAATAACAATCTTCACAACTCACTGTATTCATCACTGTTACCATCTCCATTACTCACTATCATTACTGAAATTATATCTTTCCTACACGCTATTTTCGTCGTTGAAGGTATCTTTACTACACACACTGTCTTCATCACTATGTCTACTCTCACTATCCGGGTTCCAACATCGTTCCCTTCACCACCTTCCCTACCCATCACCACCTTCCCTACCCTTCACTACCTTCCCTACCCTTCACCACCTTCCCTACCCTCCACCACCTTCCCTACCCTTCACCACCTTCCCTACCCTTCACCACCTTCCCTACCCTTCACCACCTTCCCTACCCTTCACTACCTTCCCTGCCCTTCACCACCTTCCCTGCCCTTCACCACCTTCCCTACCCTTCATCACCTTCCCTACCCTTCACTACCTTCCCTACCCTTCACCACCTTCCCTACCCTTCACCACCTTCCCTACCCTTCACCACCTTCCCTACCCTTCACCACCTTCCCTACCCATCACCACCTTCCCTACCCATCACCACCTTCCCTACCCATCTCCTATCTTTGTAGACAGGAGATGATAGAACAGTTCAGGTTCAAATATATATATATTAGTATATTTTGGTAGCAGTCTTTCCTGTAGACATATGTTATTAAATATGACCGAAAAAGTAAGATTAATAATTCTAACACGAATTTTCTCAATTTTCCTTATGTTTGTTTTTACTGATGACGGTAAATGAAAAATCAATTCTCCAAAATTCATTCTTTATTTCTTAGTCTGACGCGACACTTGAGCGCGTTTCGTAAAACTTATTACATTTTCAAAGACTTTAGTTACACACACACAGAACAACTATAACTGAACAGAGTTTAAACAGCTTTTCTTTTTTATACCTGCATTTGGGTGAGGTGACATGTTACAATGGTTTGGGGTGAGGTGAGAACAAACACAGAACACGAAACAATGGGTATAAGCTAAAGGGAAGAATAGATCTGTAACTGCAGAAGGCCTATTGGCCCGTATTTCTTGATGTTTCTATATTGGAGCGGAGTCTTGAAGTGGGTAGAATATAGTTGTGCGTTAATTGGCTGTTGATTGCTGGTGTTGACTTCTTGATGTGTAGTGCCTCGCAGATGTCAAGCCGCCTGT
>WNGS01160430.1:20166940-20169440 GCA_020271785.1 Procambarus virginalis
GATTACAGCTGCTTCCTTTTGTTGCTCCCGCTCGATCTTAGCAAGTTCTAACTTGAGTTTTATTGCTGTCAAGTCAGGTTTATCTGAAATAGTGTATTGTTCATGAGTATCAGAATCTATCCTCCCTTCATCCAAAAGATGATCTAAATATATTATTTACGGTATATTTGTGGACCAGGTGAACTTCAATTTTTTTTTTTTTTTTATTTTATTTTACATGCAAATTAAATACAAAAAAACAAAGAGACACAGTACAAACCACAGAGAACAAAAGAAAAACCCATCAGCCAGAAGGGCCGACAGCACAGCATAACAAAGTACAAACTCAAAAATGTATTGAAAATACAGGACAAAGGGTAAACACATGCAGCACAAGTATAAACAAAAGCATTACAAGGATAAACAAATGCAAAAGAGCAAAAAAACAGGCGCATAGCAAACAGTACAAAACCATCGGTACACAACAAACAAACCTAACACCGGCCTGAAGGACCGAGACCAAAATACACCTCAATACACAAAATAAGCAGAGAAGAACAAGAAAAAATAAACATAATAATTTAAGAACAGAGATCGAACATCATAGCCAGAAGGGCACATAATACAACAAATTAAAGAAACATAGATCATGAAAAGGCATAGCCAAAAGAGCACATAATACAACAAATTAAAGAAACATAGATCATGAAAAGGCATAGCCAAAAGAACAGGGACATTTAGAAAACATCGGCCGGAAGGGCACACAATATACATCACATAACATACATCACATAACAGACTAAAATCCAAGACACACCCGATATCCACCGCAAGCACACAGACTATCAGGACTGCGCATACTTTTCCGGCCACTCTGCAGCCGGGAAAAGAGTACAATACGCCTCCCACATCGCCAGAATAGCTTCCGTAAGAGGGGACGAAGGGTCGTCCGAGGATCGGGCATCGAAATCGGCACACCCTTAGCAAATACCCTATACGCTGGAACCCAGACAGTCGTGGGGCACCACGGAATAGGCTCCACTCGGTCATGAAAGGTAATAGCTACAGGGTTGGACGTCGTATGATACGCCACGCCGTTGGCTAAGATGAACGGGACAGGCTCCTTCTTACCGGCGCAGGCAACGGGCAGCGCACTTGTAACCGCGGCAGCCTCACAGGGCTTCGCAGTAACCACCGGACGGGACACCCGCGGGGGCTCCTCTCTCCGAACATCCTTTTTCAGAACCAACACGAGGTCCCGACCTGCACCAGCACCCCCTTCACCAACATCTGGAGGTGCAACCACCCCCCACTGCGGGGAACTGCCGACAGAAGCCACAGGAGGCGAATCATATACACAATCCTCGGCATCAGCAGGTACATGGACGTCAGCGTCCACTACCTCAATTCCCGAGAACCCATCAGCGTCAGAATCCACCACATCAGCCCATGCAGTAGACGAACGCCTGGACCGCTTGGGCACCGGGTGCACATCTTCGGAACCGGAAGCGGACCCAGACCCACGGGCATCACAAGTCGCGCGTACTCGTCTCATGACCGCAGCAGCCTCAACCGCAGGGGGAACCGGACCACACACAACCGGGGACCCCACAGCCACTTCAGCATCTGTGATCCGAGTCGAGGAGACAGGGCCAGGCGCAGCATCTGAAGACAGGTGAACATGCGATGAGGAGGGCACAGCACAAAGGGCCACTGGAGCAGCAGGGACAGGAGCATGAACAGGAGCAGGAGAATCCACTGATATCATCGCAACAGCCTGAGGAGGGCCGGCGACATCCGGGGAAACGTCAGGGGACGCCGGGGGAGCCTCAACATCGAGCCGGTCGGTCTCCGCATCCCCGAAGTCCTCGTCCAGGGGAAGCGGAGGGAAATCTTCAGCCCTAAAGAGGTTGACAGGTGCAACCGGATCCGCCTCGCACCCGGCAGCCTGATGCCCCATCAAGCCACACCGGAAACAGGTCCTAGGCTGCCGGGCATAGTACACCCGGATGTAACATCCCAGAAGCCGGACCGAAGATGGAATGTCCGACCGCAGGCGCATACCCAAGGTGCGAATGTTAGTCCGCCTCCCGGCATACCTCCCTGAGGATATCGTGTTGACCCTCACACTGATGACGGGCCCAAACCGCCGGAAATAACGCCGCAGAAGATCCTCGGGAAACTCTAGTGGCGCCCATGCACACTGACATAGGTCAGCGCACCACTCCTGTCTGATATGGTGACTGAGCCGGCACCCCCAGCAAGGACAACGAGCGTCCCTCGTAGCGACTGAGGAAGGCACGGTACACCTCCTCCGTCGCCAGCTTGATGACAACACGATGAGCCGTCACCAGCTCAATTCCGTCGACATCGAGCACCGGGACATGAAGCATGTCACACAGCACAACCGCTACCTCTGGATACCCAGCACGTCCAGAGAACTCCAGGCCTACGGAGTTCACGCGCTTATCGCTGGTAGGGGACCACCCATGGTGAGTCCAACACCTGCCACGTCTGCACT
>WNGS01160430.1:20171940-20177434 GCA_020271785.1 Procambarus virginalis
ATAATATGCCTTTCCATTGGAGACTTTCAGCGCCGTGGAGAGAGTGGACCTGCTGCCTGGGTAACAGCTTCTCCCCCCAATTTAACCTACCCTGGCTTTGCGCCCTGGTGAGGCCACTCCAGACCGACAACCAGAGCGCAACTCCATAGTCTCATGAGACTGCTGGATGCCTACTACTACTACTATATGCATATATAATATATATATAAAATATATATATATATAGATATTATATATATATATATATATATATATATATTATATTATATATATATATATATATATTTATATATATACATGTACATGATAATGTAGATCATTATGTACACTAACACACTCCATAAGGTGGCATTTATTACAGGGTAGTTGGCTGACAGCCACTTGGCCCCCAGTTCAATTCCCGCATGTTCATACATAGGCATAAGTGTAACTACATGAGTCCTATGTTGGCCGATGGGAGGGAGACCTATTGGCATATCGAAGGGAGCTCTTTTGTTGAGCCAACCCCATTAATGTGCAGGCCTAACCATCACTTAGAACAAATCCATTTCAGAAGATACAGGGAGTTACACAACTGTTGTGAGCTGCAATCTGTCGAGGATCAATTTTACGAAGAATACAGTCAACAAATCGTTCTAAATCAAAGTTATAATGAGTTGCTTTAGAGCGAATGTTAAACATATATGTGAATGAGTTTGGTTAGGAACAAATAGTATCTGCCTCATAGGAGTCAATAGATCTTCTGTAGCAGCCTTAAAGACATATATTCTACGGAATTGGGCTAAATTACCCCATCTTGTCCGGGATAGTCGCCTTACAGGATCTTGCCTTACTATCTTGTCCGGGATTGATCGTTTGTCGCCTTATTCACTACTAGACGTCACGCATCGAGAATTCAGTGACGCAAATAATTCCAAACCATTATGAACGGCCTCATCAAGCACATCTACGAGAGTGGGTTCCTCACACCTCATTCATGATAGTTAATCTACCTTTATTACACAAGTTTACCCCTTCAAAAGCGCTATACGAGGTCATCCATAATATTAATGGCCTCGGAATGAGATCGAAGCGTTTTGGAGCGCGTGAGCTCGATATATGTAATTAATGCAGACTAAACTGTCAAAAACGAAGAGTGGACACACTCGCAAGTGTGCTATAGTGAATCCTGGTCCAATTGAGACCACAATAAAGTCATCAACCTCGATCTACACTATAACCAGCAGAACTTATTATTCACTATTTACTATTATTCATTAAGCTAGACTAGTAATACCTTAAGTTCAAAATAAGACACGATTCGATGACGTTGAATTTACTGTGGGTAATAGATCGATCGCGTCGGATAGATAGCCATGGGACTGACGACGTGGGATCATTGACAGACATGGGATCGATCACATGGAATCAATTGCATGAGATTGTTATTAAACACGTCAAACAAATTATTAAATATTTGTAAAACTGATTTGTCGTGGTATGATTGGCCTGGTGCACTCTTGCCAATATCAAAATCAATGATGCACAAATTTGAAAAGCGATCACAAATGCTTAAGAATAGATTTGCTGTTGGAAATCAATAGATATGATGAAATCTAAAATTGCTCTCGCCAGGGCTCGAACCTGGGACCTTCTGCGTGTTAAGCAGACGTGATATCCACTACACTACGAGAGCTGAGTGAAGGTATTGATGTGAATGTGTGTTGATAACATTTGTAAACACAGGCAAGTGGTACTGTGTTAACGAGCACTGTGTTTGAGTTGTATCATGTTGTAGCGGATGTATGTGGTGTATACAAACAATTGTATTGTGTATGTACCCAAATATATATAAATATATATACAATATATACATTTTAAACAATTATAAACATTTTATACAATTATATACATTTTATACAAATATATACATGCTCACTGCAT
This sequence comes from Procambarus virginalis, assembly GCA_020271785.1. Lineage (NCBI taxonomy): Eukaryota > Metazoa > Arthropoda > Malacostraca > Decapoda > Cambaridae > Procambarus > Procambarus virginalis. The sequence continues at coordinate 20,173,864 of WNGS01160430.1, forward strand.
CCATGGTTCCTGCCCGCCATCTGAGGAGCTTGAGGAGCTATTCAACTTGTGACAAGCAGCCTTGTACCCTGCATGTAATCACTATTGTAACTTTTTTTGTGTAATGACATTTTCAAATAAAATTAGATAAATATACACACATACCAAAAGAATAGGGGTGGTAGGAGAAGAAAATATCAAAGTGTTCAGTGAGGATCCACAAGGTCTTCTCTGAGTACTCTTTATTTTCTTCTCCGAGGCTATGGGTCCCTACACTTGCACCAGAGGTGGTACCCCTTATATATATATATATATATATATATATATATATATATATATATATATATATATATATATATATATATATATATATATAAAACAATTTATACAAATATATACATTTTGTAAAAACCTTTAGGTATAAATATATATATTTTTTTACAAACCTTTAGGTACAAATATATACATTTTATACAAATATATACATTTTATAAAAACCTTTAGGTATAAATATATATATTTTTTTACAAACCTTTAGGTACAAATATATACATTTTATACTAACCTTTAGGTACATATATATATATTTTAAATGCTTAAGATGTTTCAGTTTTAATATATATTTGTTTTAATAGTTTCAAAAGTTTATATATATATTTGTATGTTGTTTATAGTTTGAAACCTGTCTTGCGAGTTAGCTAACGGTGTTACGAAAAGGATTCAATTTCTTAATAGTCAATACGTCTGCTCTGATCTCCCGGCTCTCGTAGTGTAGTGGTTATCACGTCTGCTTTACACTCAGAAGGTCCCAGGTTCTATCCCCGGCGAGAGCAAATATAAACAGTTACTTGGTTTTCTATAAGCATTATATGAAATAGATTATATATTTATTTTGCGTTATTTTTCCATCAATAGTCTTGCTATAGACAAGTGAGCATCGACCTCCATCTTCAGTGTCATATAGGCATAGATTTAAGCCTGTGATCCAAGTACTGGAATCACTTACATTATTCCGCTCTACGTCTTAAACAGGATACGATTACATTCACCTGGGTTCTTGGAGGCTCGAACCTTGGACCCCAAGTGTGTTAGGCCGCAGGATACAGACAGGATTGTACAGGATACGATCCTTCAGTGACTCCTGTGCATGGAAATTCTTTAATTAAGGATTATCCGGGCAAATCTAAATCCTTAATTAAGGATTAAGATGGGGAGGCCATCTTCGGCTCCCTCTCTAGGTCTTCACAGAAGGTCCTATGAAGTCTCCTCATTGATTCAGAAACGTTTTATCATTATTTTTGATAATCACATCCTGCAACTACCTAAGGTAATTACACGCACAAACACACACACACACACACACACACACACACACACACACACACACACACACACACACACACACACACACACACACACACACACAGACCGACAAGGGACCGACAAGAACCAATCTTGTCGGATTAAGGGACCGACAAGAATGAGAGGAGGGGATGAACCAGCCTTGCTGGATTTGATATTTACCCTAAATGAGTCGGATATAAGGGAAGTTAAGTTGGAAGCCCCCTTGGGAATGAGTGATCATAGTGTATTGAGCTTTGAGTACCTGGTTGAGCTAGGAATTATCACCCCAAAAAAGAACTGGGAACCAAAGGGCTGGCGTACAGAAAGGGAAACTATGAGGAGATGAATAAATTCCTATGGGATATACATTGGGACACAGAACTCGGAACCAAGTCCGTACAAGACATGATGGACTATGTCACCCAAAAATGTCAGGAGGCTGTAAGCAGGTTTGTCCCAGCCCAACAGGAAAAAACAGAGAAGCAAAGGAAGAATCCGTGGTTTAATAGGGAATGTATGAAAGCAAAAGAGCTGAACAAAAGGGCATGGAGGAACTTTCGTAATAACAGAACACCAGAAAGTAGAGAGAGATACCAGAGAACCAGGAACGAGTATGTCAGTGTGAGAAGAGCAGCTGAGAAAAGGTATGAAAATGATATAGCTAACAAAGCCAAGACTGAACCAAAGCTACTACACAGTCACATCAGGAGGAAGACAACAGTGAAGGAACAGGTGATTAAACTTAGGGTGGGCGAGGACAGGTACACAGAGAATGACAAAGAGGTGTGTGAAGAACTCAACAAAAGGTTCCAGGAGGTCTTTACAATAGAACAGGGAGATATCACGGCGCTGGGAGAGGTGGCAGCAAACCAGGTGACCTTGGATAGGTTCGAAATTACAAGAGATGAGGTCAAAAAGCACCTATTGGAGCTGGATGTGAGAAAAGCTGTTGGGCCGGATGGAATCTCGCCATGGGTATTGAAAGAGTGTGCAGGAGCACTTTGCTTACCACTCTCCATAGTGTATAGTAAGTCACTGGAAACGGGGGACCTACCAGAAATATGGAAGACTGCTAATGTAGTACCAATATACAAAAAGGGTGACAGACAAGAGGCACTGAACTACAGGCCAGTGTCCTTAACTTGTATACCATGCAAGGTGATGGAGAAGATTGTGAGAAAAAACCTAGTAACACATCTGGAGAGAAGAGACTTCGTGACAACCCATCAACATGGGTTCAGGGAGGGTAAATCTTGCCTTACAGGCTTGATAGAATTCTACGATCAGGTGACAAGAATTAAGCAAGAAAGAGAAGGGTGGGCGGACTGCATTTTTTGGACTGTCGGAAAGCCTTTGACACAGTACCCCATAAAAGGTTGATGCATAAGCTGGAGAAACAGGCAGGAGTAACAGGTAGGGCGCTCCAGTGGATAAGGGAGTACCTAAGCAATAGGAAACAGAGAGTTACAGTGAGGGGTGAGACCTCAGACTGGCGTGAAGTCACCAGTGGAGTCCCACAGGGCTCTGTACTTGGACCTATCCTGTTTCTGATATACGTAAATGATCTCCCAGAGGGTATAGACTCATTCCTCTCAATGTTTGCTGACGACGCCAAAATTATGAGAAGGATTAAGACAGAGGAGGACAGCTTGAGACTTCAAGAAGACCTGGACAAGCTGCAGGAATGGTCGAACAAATGGCTGTTAGAGTTTAACCCAAGCAAATGTAATGTAATGAAGATAGGGGTAGGAAGCAGGAGACCAGATACAAGGTATCATTTGGGAGATGAAATACTTCAAGAGTCAGAGAGAGAGAAAGACCTGGGGGTTGATATCACGCCAGACCTGTCCCCTGAAGCTCATATCAAGAGGATAACATCAGCAGCATATGCCAGGTTGGCTAACATAAGAACGGCCTTTAGAAACTTGTGTAAGGAATCTTTCAGAACATTATATACCACATATGTCAGACCAATCCTGGAGTATGCGGCTCCAGCATGGAGTCCCTATCTAGTCAAGCATAAGACTAAACTGGAAAAGGTTCAAAGGTTTGCCACCAGACTAGTACCCGAGCTGAGAGGTATGAGCTACGAGGAGCGACTGCAGGAATTAAACCTCACTTCGTTGGAAGACAGAAGAGTTAGGGGGGACATGATCACCACATTCAAGATTCTCAGGGGAATCGACAGGGTTGATAAAGACAGGCTGTTTAACACAAGGGGCACACGCACTAGGGGACACAGGTGGAA
>WNGS01160430.1:20178434-20185934 GCA_020271785.1 Procambarus virginalis
TCAACGAGTGCCAGTGGAAACAGTCACTCTTCCTGTAAGGCACGGTGGCTTGGGTGTCCGCCCTGCCACCCAAATTCTGTCCCAGCCCTTCATGTCTTCCTCCTCAACATCAGATGACTCTGGTTAAGGACAATTCCTACCGGACACCCTGAGTGATGTAGCGGGGATACGGAGTCCCCACTACATGTGAATGCGACACGAAATGGGGGGCCATGGCAGACCAGCACTCAGATCAGCCATGCCGAAAACCAAGAAACAATTCAGTTGGGACAGCCCTATTGCAGACAAAAACAGCCACAGCTTTGTCTGGAGGCAGCAAGCCACCCCAGGATCTGCACTGCCTCACAGCTGTGCAAGCTCCCCATGCAGGGCACTTCCTTTGGCAGTAGTCCCCATGTCTGCGTACAGAGACACGTTCTTGATTGCAGGAGCTCACGTATTGCAGTCGCTCTCCGTCTTGCTTCCACTATCCACACTTTCATAAGGTGCATTTGCGGCGAGGCGTGAGGCAAGATGCTGGACGAATATGGATTGCATGTCTGCACTGTGGGACAATCTGATGGGTTGGCACGGCACTGACACGTAAGAAGTCAACGACATCATTAAAAGAAGCCATTGCCTCTATCCGTTTACCATGCGAGGAGAGCCCCACAACCTACTGAACCTTGACTCTGTTAGCTTTGCCGGACCGACCAGACAGAATCACACGCGTCCGTGGAAACAGGGTGGCAGACAGTTGACATGGGACTATACTTTCGTATCACCCTGGCACACAGACATCAACCTCCTCTGATGGCACAGCAGGAGGCGCGGCGACACACAGAGAAAGAACAGCTAGATCAAGGACAAGTCAAAAAAAAAAAGGACAATGGAAAAACATTGACAACACATCAAAAACACAAAAAAAGGCAAATTAGATCATCGGTACACTCCGTCTCCAATAAGGTCTGACGACCCTAGGCAACCAGGGGAGAGATGTCAAGAGAAGTGTTTTTCTTAAGGACTCTTGGTTCCAAAGCTCATTGCACCACAAGAGACTCTAGAGCGGCAAGTTTTCATCTTTCACTCCCTCAGTGTCGCGATCCAGAGGGGGATATGCTCGTGCAACCTCTCGGTTCCTGCCTGACCGTCGGAGGAGAGTTCGAGGAAAGCTACAGCCTCTTAGAAGGAACTTATTTTGTGTCCTCATTAATGTTCATTTTTGTATATAAATCAACATGTAACTGTATAACCATGCTTAATAAGTTACACCATAAAAAAGGGGGGAGGTAGAGGAAGCGACAACACTCTATGTATTCAGAGTTAAATGCAAGTTTTTCCCTGAATGCTCTGTGTTCCCTTCTCTGAGGCTAAGGGTCCCTTAAATTGCACCAAGGTGGATACCCCCCTATATATAATATTATATTATAGTATATATATATATATATATATATATTATAGTATGTATTAAAATTCACACCCCAGAATATATATATTGTGAGGTGTGAGTTTTCAGTTGCATGATTTCCTGGGGACCATTCAGGCTTGTTCGCATTTGTGTTCCTCACGTGTGCCCCAAAGAGTGAGGTGATTTGATAAAATACTATGCTCAAGATTACCATCAGAGTGCCGGCGGGCTGATGGGGAAATAGACTCGGCTACCATCAGCTTTTGTCCGGTCGTGATGGTCGAGTGGATAAGGTGCCCTGAACACCAGTTGCATAGTGCTTCTGGCAGTATGGGTTCGAGTCACTTCTGGGGTGAGAGTTTTCAGTTGCATGTATGCCTGGGGACCATTCAGGCTTGTTCGCATATATATATGCGCAATTCACACAAAATAATTCAATCAAAGTAAAAATAAATCAAATCTATGAAAATTCAATTTATCAATGCAATCAGAACATTGATATGGAATTGTAACATATTTAGTAGAGAATGTGTGTTGCTCTTACATGCAACAGATGGCGCTGTTTTTCAAGAAAAGCATTGTTTTACCTGTCACAGGTGTTGGATCTATACTTATACTTATGAAATAAACGGTTTGGTAAACAACACAGCTCAATTCCAACACAATATCACACAAAATAATTCAATAAAAATAAAATATATCAAAATCTATGAAAATAAAATTTATCAATGCAATCAGGAACATTGAAATGGAATTCGTGACATATTTAGTATAAAGTACATGTTGCTATTATGTGCAACATGCACATAATCAATAATCCCTCATGATGGCGCTTTAAAAAAAAAACGCATGTTTTTACCGGTCAGAGGGGTGGCATCTATGTAGTAGGTATATAAAAAGACACGCCTTTGGCGGTCCTGGACCTGTCGGAAGGTGCTGCTGTGGTCAGTGATACTTCCCAGTCATCTGGTGCCCCGTTGCCGGTCTCTGATGCCATCCTCGATGTAGCTGTGGGTGTCGGAGTACTGATTAGTGCATCTCCGGCTCCAGCACCTCAGCTACCTCTGCCTGCCTCGTCTCCAGTCGAGTCTCCAGTTGTGTCTCCTGTGGTGTGTGGTCTCGTGCCCCCAGACGTCGTGGCTGCACCCTGGGCTGTACTGTCTCGGGCAGCTGTGTCTGCGGCCCAAGTCGACGTGCACGCTGTGATGTCTCCAGAGGTGTGTGGTCCTGTTCCCTGGGTCGATGAAGCTGCGATGTTGAGTGGTCGTGCGTTGCGTGGAGTTGCGCAGCCGACCAGAGTTTCTGCTACAGTGCCTCCTGGCTGGGATAATAGTTCCGACGACCTGCGTCCAAGCGTTAGCGACGAGCTCTGAGTCTGTCTCCGCCTCGTGGTGTGGCCTGGGCCGACGTCCGGGATTTTTGGGACTCCGAAAGTTTTTCTTCTGTGGATGATGATGCGGGCGAAGTTATTTTAGTGCCTTCCTCTCTTGTGGGCTGTGTTGCAGCGGTGATGGATCCTGTGGTGGGATTGTCGCCTGGCCCTGGTCCTGTATCTTCTCTGGCTGCCTCTGCATCCCCAGTTGCTGGTTCCCGAGTTGGGAGTTTTTGGAACCGTCCAAGGTTGCGGGAGAGGGTGGGGGACTTGGTGCTGGTTCTTAAGAAAGATTCTGTTCTGGCGGTCCCGTGTCTCTGGCATCCATGTCTGTGCCTTTCGCGCATCAGCCCTCGGTGATGTCGACCGCTGCGTAGCTGCCCTCTGCTCAGCCGTCTTTTGTTACTCCGCCTCCGGCAGTGTCCGCTCCTGCACCATCGCCCTCTGTGATTGTGTTGCTTGCGACTGTGCCAGCTATGATGCTGCCCTGTGTCCGGCCAGTTCCTGTGCCCCCAGACGTCGAAACCACATGGTTTTCCCATGTGGTTTCACCGTCTGTACCGAAGAGCTCTGTGTGGCCTCTTCCCATGACTTCCGCTCCCCGTGGTGAAGGGCGCCGAGCTGGATGTTCCTGTCTTCATGCATCGACCGCGAGGATCACGTAGTCACTTTAACGCGCCCGCGGAATTGTGGGCTCGGTGGGATGCCTACAGGAAGAAGTACCTGCTGTGATTTTTTTTCATGTGTTTCTTGCCTAGTTATTGTTCGGTTCTAGTGCTGTAGTGCTTTTTCTTTTCTGACTGTATTTCATTGTTACCTATGTTTATGTTACATATTGTGTATTGTAAGGCTTTTTTTGTTTTCCTGTTCTACAGTTTGTCAATGTGTTTCTTGCTTTGTAAATGTAAATGATGCTGTTGCTGTTTTTCTGTTTTGTTGTATTTGTGGTTTCCTAAATAAAAAGAATAAAAAAGATTAGTTAGAAATAACTGGGAGCTGCCTCGTATGAGTCAATAGACCTTCTGTAACGCCGACAATTGGTACGAAAAAGCGGCGTGTAACTATATTTTTATTAAATTCATTCCTGGTGTGCTAAAATGTGCCCTCCTTTTTTATTTTTGTTTGTAAAAAAATTTCAAAACTATTTTTTCAGAAAGGGACAATCGTCTGCTGAAATGATAAGTTTCATATTATGTTAAACATTGCGTAATCAGAACAGAGTTTTAGAGGGAAACTCTGCAGGACACTGAATCCCTCAGCAAGCTCGATACAGAGATGGCTACACTGGTTACTGTACTGGAGAAGGTGACTAGGCCCTGAATTGGTGCAGGTGACTAGGCCCTGAACTGGTGCAGGTGACTAGGCCCTGAACTGGTGCAGGTGACTAGGCCCTGAACTGGTGCAGGTGACTAGGCCCTGAACTGGTGCAGGTGACTAGGCCCTGAACTGGTGCAGGTGACTAGGCCCTGAACTGGTGCAGGTGACTAGGCCCTGAACTGGTGCAGGTGACTAGGCCCTGAACTGGTGCAGGTGACTAGGCCCTGAACTGGTGCAGGTGACTAGGCCCTGAACTGGTGCAGGTGACTAGGCCCTGAACTGGTGCAGGTGACTAGGCCCTGAACTGGTGCAGGTGACTAGGCCCTGAACTGGTGCAGGTGACTAGGCCCTGAACTGGTGCAGGTGACTAGGCCCTGAACTGGTGCAGGTGACTAGGCCCTGAACTGGTGCAGGTGACTAGGCCCTGAACTGGTGCAGGTGACTAGGCCCTATACTGGAGAAAGTAACGAGTTATTATACTCGTTACAGACGATCCAGGTATTTAACATAACTAATATTGCAAAGTCAAGACCAAACACTCTCCTTAATTGCTCTACCAGAGGATGTCTCGAACTGGAGATCCATTTGTGATATTGCTTAATGCTTTTAATGGAGCCTTGATAGCTTGGGGATCGAGGCAGGCACAGTTCCCATATCAACTGTGTCGAATAGAATTGTTTTATTTATGTCATTCTATTTTGCCGTAGTTTCGAGATTTTGATCGATCAAAGTTCAAGAACGTGGAATGGGCTTAATCGTTACTCGTTTCCTCGAGTGGTTCAACTTGATCAAAGGGTCAAACTAGACTCAAAAATTACTTTCGTCATCTGCCAACCAGGGAAGGTAATTTGTGACGAACGAAACGAATCGTGAAATTGTATTAAATACAGCGTGTTATCAGTGCTTGTGTTGCTTGAATTTTATTCTTAAGTATTTAAACAGACTCAGATGCTAGGAGAATAATTAGCTGTCTTTGGTTATATATTAGTTTGGTTATATATTTATTGTAGCTGTGTTTGGTTATATATTTACTGTAGCTGTGTTTGGTTATATATTTACTGTAGCTGTGTTTGGTTATATATTTATTGTAGCTGTGTTTGGTTATATATTTACTGTAGCTATGTTTGGTTATATATTTACTGTAGCTATGTTTGGTTATATATTTATTGTAGCTGTGTTTGGTTATATATTTACTGTAGCTGTGTTTGGTTATATATTTACTGTAGCTATGTTTGGTTATATATTTACTGTAGCTATGTTTGGTTATATATTTACTGTAGCTGTGTTTGGTTATATTTACATAACCCCCTCCCGCACCTCACAACCTGAGCTGACCGTCGCCCCCCCCCCCGGCCTCTACACCCAGCCGCGACCTCCACACCCAGTTGATGCCTCTACACCCAGTTGCTGGCTCCACACCCAGTTGCTGGCTCCACACCCAGTTGCTGGCTCCACACCCAGTTGCTGGCTCCACACCCAGTTGCTGGCTCCACACCCAGTTGATGCCTCCTCACCCAGTGGCTGGCAGTTGCTTGGCCATGACCCAGTGTGTTTGCCCCCCTCCTCTATAGAACAATGCACAGTTTAACTCTCCCAACCGAGTTGAAATGGAAGGGGTCCCAGCGGTCCCGTAGGACTCCACAAGCCTTAACGTGCCAACAACTACTCCTAAAAGAGGTTTTTGTCGAGTATGCAACAAAGGCACCCCCATAAACTCCAACGGTGGTGTTATCCGCTTTCACACCGTCAACGAGGTAAAATGCAGTGGATCCCACCAGCTTCCTAAGGGAAGCAATGGCCAGCTGCCATTAACAGCTAGGGAAGAGACTCCCATTGACCTATTCACATCTGAAAACCTCACCCAAGCGATCATAGCGACGTCTGCTAGAACATTACCCCACATCCCAAAAGCAGCCCGCCCAAATGCAGCATCCAGACTCTGTAATCTTCTGACAAGGGTCAATGATGTCCCGGAAAACATTCAAGTATGGCATAATGTCCTTTTGTTTGGCAATGTATGAATCACCGTCCCTCCAAAAAGGGACAAATCACTTGGTTTCTCGGTCCTGAGGGCGATAAATGAATACCCAAGGGGGGATAGCCTAGTTTGCCTGCCTCCCCGAGAAAACACACCCACCGCAGAAATGGTAACAACTTACCGGAAACGTACAAAATCACAGCATAAATCACAAAGAAATTTGAAGAGGGAAATACCGCAAGTGCTATTAGAGTCCTCACCAGTGACGGGAAAATTGCTCCTCGAAACTCATCCACAGCACGGGCCCTGCAAAGCTAACACCCACTCAGAGCCCCTCAAGGCGACAACATCGTTCCAACACCAGCCGACACCATTTCAGACCCATTAACTGTTGGTGAATCTGAGGTCTACAAAGCAGCCCTTTCATCTCCACCTCGGTCAGCAGGCAGCTTTACAGAATTAAAACCTCAACACATCAAGCAAAGGTTAAATCCTGTGGTTGGTGATGCTGCACAAGATCTTCTTATGGAACTCAGAAGGTTCGTCAACATGTGCCTGGCTGGTGATATACCTGAGGTCATCAGGACTCTCTTTTTTGGTGCCTCCCTCTGTGCTCTCAAAAAGAAGGACGAAGGAATCAGGCCAATCGCTGTTGGCAACACTCTCCGACGCCTGATTGCCAAGGCTATTACGAGGGTTGTCAGCCAGCAAGCGGCTGAATTGCTGAAACCAATCCAGCTAGGATTTGGAATCCCCCAAGGCTGTGAAGTGGCTGCCCATGCAGCACGAGCATACATAACCAACATATCTGATGAAAAGGCCCTGCTCAAACTGGACTTTAAGAATGCCTTCAACATGGTCAGAAGAGATGCAGTACTTTGTGCCGTACATCGGCATTTCCGGCCCCTCTACCCGTTCATACTATCGTGCTACAGTGGTGAGTCAAAACTGCTCTTTGGTGAACATGAAATCAGATCATGTGAAGGTGTTCAGCAAGGTGATCCTCTTGCTCCCCCTTCTTTTCTGCTTAGTCTTAAAAGGAATCGCCGAAAGCTTGTCCAGCGAGTTCAACATCTGATTTTTGGATGATGGCACTATAGCTGGCACCGTAGACCACCTCTTGGCAGATATTAGGAAAATAAGGGAGCAAGAAGTAAGCCTGGGTCTCTTCCTGAACCCTTCCAAGTGTGAAGTAGTCTCCTCCAACCCAGACATCGTAGCTAGAATAAGGTCTGCCTTGCCTGGAGCCCATGTCATTAGGGCCGAGAACAGCACCCTCCTTGGAGCCCCCCTCGAGCCTAACGCCATTGAGGAGATCCTTGACAGAAAATCACAGACCTTAGGAGGATGGAAGACAGAATAGGTGACATCGATGCCCATGATGCTTTTTATCTCCTCACCAAATGCCTATCCCTTCCGAGGCTAACCTACTTTCTGAGGTGCGCC
>WNGS01160430.1:20190934-20194081 GCA_020271785.1 Procambarus virginalis
TGCATCTACATTGGCTGATACCTATTTACGTTACAGCTCAGCGGAGGGAGGTGGGGCAGCCACCTTCAGGGAGACCCAGAAAATCCACAAGTACAGAGACCTAGAACGTTGTTACAGGTTCGTGCCGATAGGCTCAGAGACTCTGGGCGCCTGGGGTAAATGTGCACTCAAGTTTTTAAAGGAGGTTGGTGAGGAACTCATTGGGAAAACTAGAGACCCACGAGCAGCCAGTTTCCTGTTCCAGCGCCTCAGTGTCGCAGTGCAGAGGGGAAATGCGTGCTGTATCCTGGGTACGCACCCAACCTCCGAGGAGCTGGACGAGGTCTTCGAACGCTGATTGTTTAATTGTTATATTTTGTGTGTGTGTGTGTGTGTTCTCTGTAAACTGTAGCATTGCAATAAAATAAAACAAAACATACAAAAAATAATAGGGGTGGTAGGAGAAGAAAAGAATTAAGTATTCAGTGAGAATCCACAAGATCTTCTCTGAATGCTCTTTGTTTTCTTCTTCGAGGATGTGGGTCCCTGCAATTGCACCAGAGGTGGTACCCCTAATATATATATATATATATATATATATATATATATATATATATATATATATATATATATATATATATATATATATATATATATATATATATATATATATATATATATATATATATATATATATATATATATATATATATATATATATATATATAATATATATATATATTTAACACGACAAAACAAATAACAAAATTCCAACCAGAATTTGACAGATACCTATAACAGGAGGCTCATATGCACAGAGCATGACACAACAGTTAGTGAAATCCTGAAGAGCCACCCCCCCATATACAACAGGAAGGGTTGAAGATCCTGATATATCTTTTCTCATGAACGATATATTCATAATGTTGGGTATTATAGCGGTATTATAAATACAGGTTGAGCAAACTTTGATATGGAACTTCGTGCAGGACATGTTGCGTTGATCTTGGTTATTATGGCTACGTAAGCCATCAGCCACATGCAACAGTTTCGTTGATCACCGTTCGTAGCTATCTATCTTATTCATTTCTATGTATCTCAATGATTATTTGTTTCCTTCTTTTTTCCAATCTCCTTTCTAATTGCTTTCAATCCTCTCTCTTATTAACTCCTCCTTCCTATCATTGCCTCACCCTCTCTCTCCGTAAGTTGGCTTACTGAATAAATCATCTCGTAAAGCCAGAAATAGTTTGCCAAAACAGCGGCTGCGAGGTATAGCACTTTCCTCGTCCCAATACACTTTCCATAACAAAACAAAACAAAATCGTGCAGCAAGGAGGGGGGGGGGGGGAACTGCCAAGAAGGTCTAATGGCTCTTCTGACGTCCAAGGAACAACACGAGCCGTGTCTGTGTCTGTGGTTCGAGGTACCAACGATGGTTGAAATAGGTGACGACACTTATTTTGGTTGATAGTGAGGCGATTGTCCATAGAACTCGTATCGAGAATTAGGTAGCGACATTGGCGCTCATGTTGATTATCCTGTGACGACATAGATGTGATATCCTAGCTGGGATATCCTCTGACACCTTGAGATATTGCTAATAAATCCCCGAACTCATGTTACTTAACGATATTAGCACCGAATATATAGATATATCATTGAAACCTTTCATGCAAAGTAGGTGAAGAGAGAAATGTCCAAACTGCCAATTACGTGATGGAATAAGATTGATTGATGAAGATTAAGCCACCCAAAAGGTGGCACGGGCATGAATAGCCCGTAAGTGGTGGCCCTTTTGAGCCAGTATCAATAGATGATACTGGAGATCTGTGGAGGGCGACTGCACCCTGCGTGGCGGGAGATGTCTCCCGTCATGCAATAAGAGTGTATTACCTTATATATATGCAACAATAAACCAATTTGCGAGTCTCCACCTGTCTTACACATCTGAAAGTGTGTTAATTAAGGCTCGCGACCTACATGTAGATCTCAAGGAAAGCCTATGCACAAATTAATTAATTAATTACCATCTAACACCTGTTTCCCCCTCCCACCATCCTGAGACTGAGGGGGGGGGGGTACAGGTGTTAGATGTAAAATTAATTGATTTTTCATTCATATCAACCATTAGATGATTAAATATGATCTAATATTTTTGGGGTAAGAGAGAGTAGTTTTCCTCTGACAGGAACCCACTGCAGGACAAGACCCTAGAAGCGTCGTAGGTATCAAATCATGGGTTTAGCTGGGGAGGATAAAATCAGTCATTCCAAAACTCATACACACCGTACAAATATTTAGAGACGGAGCCTGAAAAAAAGAATACTGCAATGCAACATAAATTGTAAATTTGTCTAGAAAAGGGCCAAAACACCTGATTTACTGAGTGTCTTTTACAGATCATGGTTTACAGTATGTCTTTTGTCTGGTTTAGTCTTTTGAATGGTTTAGAGTAACACCTGAAATAGTTTTGTTACGAAATCTGGCCAATTAGGTGTGTATAGCTGTTGGCTGTTGAGTGAGCTAACAACCCTTAGGTCCAAAGTTCACACGCACCACACACAACACACACACACACACACACACACACACACACACTGATGGTGGCCATGTTGTTTCTATCATATCCTGTCTGGGGTCTTACTGGTCATTCGGTGGGGGGTTATATATGACTACTACATTATGAATTTTCTGTCCTCCAGTTCAATGTGCCTGATATGGACCCTGAAACCTTCACTAGTTCTGAATTACCATCTCTTCGGTGGAAACTCCAAACCTTCTCTTAGTAGCAAAAGCAAAGCCACACCACCTCCTCACTCTCACCTTCTCTCTCTTTCCTCACTACATAGTAGCCCTGTGGAATTCACGTGCATTTGTTATGATTTCTCGTTAGCATTTGTTTTCTGTGAGTGCTAATTATGGTCCTGGGTTTTGCTATCTAGTGCCTATTTTCCAAGTTCACTAGTTGTTATTCTGTAATCCCATCTAATGTTAGTGTACATCGCCTTGATAGCTCACTTTCTTCTGTTCATTTACATATCCTCTTTCTTGGCGATGTATTCTACTGGGTGGAAGCTGTTCCGTGGGTGAGAGGAGTCAGTGAGGTGGTTTGCATGTGGTTGGGTGCTGTGTGTGTGTGTGGTGGTGTGTGTGTGTGGTGTGTGT
>WNGS01160430.1:20195081-20208726 GCA_020271785.1 Procambarus virginalis
AGCCACTGTCATTTGGGAGAAACTCGTGTCTATGCTATAAGCACATACTTGCATGAACCACAAGAGAAGATTAACAATCTTTAGACAACACCCACCAGTGGGACTCGAACCAGAAAGCACAACTATCTTCCAATAGCTGCCATAACTAGTATGCCTTACCCACTACACCAAGTCAGACCCTTAAAAGAGATAGAGACTTCGAAGTATTTACCTCAAATATCTCCACCTCCCAAGGGCGCCAGATTAGTGAGGGGTCACTCAAGCATTTTTCATCAAGCCACTGTCAATGTGGGAGAACTCGTGTCTATGCTATAAGCACATACTTGCATGAACCACAAGAGAAGATTAACAATCTTTAGACAACACCCACCAGTGGGACTCGAACCAGAAAGCACAACTATCTTCCAATAGCTGCCATAACTAGTATGCCTTAACCCACTACACCAAGTCAGACCCTTAAAAGAGATAGAGACTTCGAAGTATTTACCTCAAATATCTCCACCTCCCAAGGGCGCCAGATTAGTGAGGGGTCACTCAAGCATTTTCATCAAGCCACTGTCAATGTGGGAGAACTCGTGTCTATGCTATAAGCACATACTTGCATGAACCACAAGAGAAGATTAACAATCTTTAGACAACACCCACCAGTGGGACTCGAACCCAGAAAGCACAACTATCTTCCAATAGCTGCCATAACTAGTATGCCTTAACCCACTACACCAAGTCAGACCCTTAAAAGAGATAGAGACTTCGAAGTATTTACCTCAAATATCTCCACCTCCCAAGGGCGCCAGATTAGTGAGGGGTCACTCAAGCATTTTTCATCAAGCCACTGTCAATGTGGGAGAACTCGTGTCTATGCTATAAGCACATACTTGCATGAACCACAAGAGAAGATTAACAATCTTTAGACAACACCCACCAGTGGGACTCGAACCCAGAAAGCACAACTATCTTCCAATAGCTGCCATAACTAGTATGCCTTAACCCACTACACCAAGTCAGACCCTTAAAAGAGATAGAGACTTCGAAGTATTTACCTCAAATATCTCCACCTCCCAAGGGCGCCAGATTAGTGAGGGGTCACTCAAGCATTTTTCATCAAGCCACTGTCAATGTGGGAGAACTCGTGTCTATGCTATAAGCACATACTTGCATGAACCACAAGAGAAGATTAACAATCTTTAGACAACACCCACCAGTGGGACTCGAACCCAGAAAGCACAACTATCTTCCAATAGCTGCCATAACTAGTATGCCTTAACCCACTACACCAAGTCAGACCCTTAAAAGAGATAGAGACTTCGAAGTATTTACCTCAAATATCTCCACCTCCCAAGGGCGCCAGATTAGTGAGGGGTCACTCAAGCATTTTTCATCAAGCCACTGTCAATGTGGGAGAACTCGTGTCTATGCTATAAGCACATACTTGCATGAACCACAAGAGAAGATTAACAATCTTTAGACAACACCCACCAGTGGGACTCGAACCCAGAAAGCACAACTATCTTCCAATAGCTGCCATAACTAGTATGCCTTAACCCACTACACCAAGTCAGACCCTTAAAAGAGATAGAGACTTCGAAGTATTTACCTCAAATATCTCCACCTCCCAAGGGCGCCAGATTAGTGAGGGGTCACTCAAGCATTTTCATCAAGCCACTGTCAATGTGGGAGAACTCGTGTCTATGCTATAAGCACATACTTGCATGAACCACAAGAGAAGATTAACAATCTTTAGACAACACCCACCAGTGGGACTCGAACCCAGAAAGCACAACTATCTTCCAATAGCTGCCATAACTAGTATGCCTTAACCCACTACACCAAGTCAGACCCTTAAAAGAGATAGAGACTTCGAAGTATTTACCTCAAATCTCCACCTCCCAAGGGCGCCAGATTAGTGAGGGGTCACTCAAGCATTTTTCATCAAGCCACTGTCAATGTGGGAGAACTCGTGTCTATGCTATAAGCACATACTTGCATGAACCACAAGAGAAGATTAACAATCTTTAGACAACACCCACCAGTGGGACTCGAACCCAGAAAGCACAACTATCTTCCAATAGCTGCCATAACTAGTATGCCTTAACCCACTACACCAAGTCAGACCCTTAAAAGAGATAGAGACTTCGAAGTATTTACCTCAAATATCCACCTCCCAAGGGCGCCAGATTAGTGAGGGGTCACTCAAGCATTTTTCATCAAGCCACTGTCATGTGGGAGAACTCGTGTCTATGCTATAAGCACATACTTGCATGAACCACAAGAGAAGATTAACAATCTTTAGACAACACCCACCAGTGGGACTCGAACCCAGAAAGCACAACTATCTTCCAATAGCTGCCATAACTAGTATGCCTTAACCCACTACACCAAGTCAGACCCTTAAAAGAGATAGAGACTTCGAAGTATTTACCTCAAATATCTCCACCTCCCAAGGGCGCCAGATTAGTGAGGGGTCACTCAAGCATTTTTCATCAAGCCACTGTCAATGTGGGAGAACTCGTGTCTATGCTATAAGCACATACTTGCATGAACCACAAGAGAAGATTAACAATCTTTAGACAACACCCACCAGTGGGACTCGAACCCAGAAAGCACAACTATCTTCCAATAGCTGCCATAACTAGTATGCCTTAACCCACTACACCAAGTCAGACCCTTAAAAGAGATAGAGACTTCGAAGTATTTACCTCAAATATCTCACCTCCCAAGGGCGCCAGATTAGTGAGGGGTCACTCAAGCATTTTCATCAAGCCACTGTCAATGTGGGAGAACTCGTGTCTATGCTATAAGCACATACTTGCATGAACCACAAGAGAAGATTAACAATCTTTAGACAACACCCACCAGTGGGACTCGAACCCAGAAAGCACAAATCTTCCAATAGCTGCCATAACTAGTATGCCTTAACCCACTACACCAAGTCAGACCCTTAAAAGAGATAGAGACTTCGAAGTATTTACCTCAAATATCTCCCCTCCCAAGGGCGCCAGATTAGTGAGGGGTCACTCAAGCATTTTTCATCAAGCCACTGTCAATGTGGGAGAACGTGTCTATGCTATAAGCACATACTTGCATGAACCACAAGAGAAGATTAACAATCTTTAGACAACACCCACCAGTGGGACTCGAACCCAGAAAGCACAACTATCTTCCAATAGCTGCCATAACTAGTATGCCTTAACCCACTACACCAAGTCAGACCCTTAAAAGAGATAGAGACTTCGAAGTATTTACCTCAAATATCTCCACCTCCCAAGGGCGCCAGATTAGTGAGGGGTCACTCAAGCATTTTCATCAAGCCACTGTCAATGTGGGAGAACTCGTGTCTATGCTATAAGCACATACTTGCATGAACCACAAGAGAAGATTAACAATCTTTAGACAACACCCACCAGTGGGACTCGAACCCAGAAAGCACAACTATCTTCCAATAGCTGCCATAACTAGTATGCCTTAACCCACTACACCAAGTCAGACCCTTAAAAGAGATAGAGACTTCGAAGTATTTACCTCAAATATCTCCACCTCCCAAGGCGCCAGATTAGTGAGGGGTCACTCAAGCATTTTTCATCAAGCCACTGTCAATGTGGGAGAACTCGTGTCTATGCTATAAGCACATACTTGCATGAACCACAAGAGAAGATTAACAATCTTTAGACAACACCCACCAGTGGGACTCGAACCCAGAAAGCACAACTATCTTCCAATAGCTGCCATAACTAGTATGCCTTAACCCACTACACCAAGTCAGACCCTTAAAGAGATAGAGACTTCCATTTGGTTCCATTGGGTACAGTTTTCATCAAATTCTGGCGCATGCACGGGCCGCACTGAGCTCTCATGTGTGAGAAAGCTGCATGAACGCGCAAGCCAAATATCACTAAGACTCTTGACCGGCCAGGATTCGAACCCATGCCATCCAGGATCACCCCTAAACGTAAAAACTGTACCCAAATGGAACCATGAGTGTCGTCGGGGGTGGTCAGTCAGGGAGCTAGTTAATAAGCGCCAAGACTGACCAATCCTTATAGACGATCATTGGTGCGGTGGTCACGGTACCGTGTACGTTTAGGGGTGATCCTGGACGGCATGGTTCGAATCCTGGCCGGGTCAAAGAGTTCTTAGTGATATATGGCTTGCGCGTTCATGCAGCTTTCTCATATATATATATATATATATATATATATATATATATATTATATATATATATTAGTATATATATATATAATATATATATTATATATATTAGTATATTTGACCGAAAAGGTAAGATTAATAATTCTAACACGAATCTTCTCAATATTTCTGATGTTTTTCTTCACTGTCGGTGGTAATAATAATAACAATTCTCCGAAATTAATTTTTAATTGTCTGATGCCTGAACGCGTTTGTAAGTCATATTACATTTTCAAAGACTTAATTTAAACACAAGTTCTTCGTACTCATACTCTATTGGATGAGGTGATATGGCACAAAAGTTTTGGGGTGAGGTGACAACACAAGACAGAACACGAAACAATGGGTATAAATTGGATAAGTGAACATATGAATGGAAGTAACTGTTGAAGGTCTATTGGCCATACTTCCTCTTGCTACTTCCATATGGTTAGGTGTCTTGAAGTAGGTAGAATATAGTTGTGCATTAATTGGCTGTTGATAGCTGGTGTTGACTTTTTGATGTGTAGTGCCTCGCTGATGTCTAGCCGTGCTATCGCCGTACCTATCGATGAATTCTGTGTTGTTTGTTAAGATTTCTCTGGTGATGGTCTGATTGTGAGAAGAGATTATGTGTTCCTTGATGGCTCCCTGTTGCTTATGCATTGTTAGTCGCCTAGAAAGAGATGTTGTGTCTTGCCTATATACTGAGTTTTTTTGGGCTTACAGTCCCCAAGTGGGCATTCAAAGGCATAGACGACGTTGGTCTCCTTCAAACCGTCATGCTTGGTGTCTGGCGAGTTTTTCATGAGTATATTGGCCGTTTTTGGGTTTTATAATAAATTATCAACTGTATTTTCTGATTTTTGTCTGTAGGGATGACGTTCTTATCAACAATCTCTTTCAGGACCCTTTCCTCCGTTTTATGAGCCGTCGAAAAGAAGGTCCTGTAAAATAGTTAATTGGGGGTATAAGTTTTGTGTTGGTTGACTCTTCAGAAGTTGCATGGCGTTTTACCTTTCTTTTTATGATGTCACATCATAAATCCGTATTTGTGCGGATTCTTGGCCGGAGCTGCATATTACAGCATTGGTTTAACAAATTCCTTTCCATTGTTCAAACCCTCATTCTAACATCGTTTCCTCCACCCCCATTTCATCGCGAAGTCAATCGTCCACCCCGTATTCCACCCTTTTGTCCGGTCCATCGTTCAGTGTATAATTCTGAGAGATTTTCTGTCCCGAGGGTTTAATTGATAACACCAGTTTAGGGGTGAAGCCGAGTCTCGCAAGGTTCAGTTTCGCTTTACGCGTTCAGTCGCCATCAACATTGTTAATTATGAACAAATCTAGCAGGATGAGGGATTGAACCTATGCGTTGGGTGTTCTCAGGCGGCCTCTGGTCGACTGCATCACGACATGGTAGAGGTTCGACGACATAGGTTCGAGCCCTTGTGAAGGCTCCTGTTGGCTTTGTTATATCACGTTAAATATGTTTTAGGGGCGACAGTGGAGAGGGGGGGGGGGCTGCTGCATGGGAAACAGCTTCTTCCCCGTGTCAACCTACCTTGGCTTTGCGCCCTGGAGAGGCCACTCCAGACCGACAATCAGAGCGCAACAATATAGTCTCCTGAGACTGATGGATGCCTACTGCTACATCTTCTCCTCAGAGTGATCTCCGTCGTTACAGCATCCTTGCTACTATGGCAACCCTCTTGCATCCTCTGGGAGGATACCCAAGATGACTGAATGCTTGTGGATTAAGGGAAACCCAACCACCCGAGGTGGTTGAAAACGCGTTGGAAAATTAATACAAATGTTTCGGATGTAACCTCTGATAGAGGTAGGGGGGGGGGAATTATCAAGATAAGGGCCAAGCCATTATGATTATATAGCACTGGGGAAGGGATCAGGATAAGTATTTGGCATGGGACGCTGGGAAGGAATGGTGCCGAACCACTTGGACGGTCAGGGATTGAACGCCGACTTGCATGAAGCGAGACAATCGCTCTACCGTCCAGCCTAGAACCAAACTTAATAATCACCGTTGAAGCCAGGGCTCGGGAGCTGGAATTCCCTATTGATGGGGGTTCGGATCGCATATAGAAATTTAATGAATTAATACAACAAAAATACATAATTCTTATCCCCAGCAACACGGAGCTGTGTATTTACATCCTGTATCAGTTTAGCCATTGTACTGAATATACTAATAATGTGTTATATGAGCATATAATGATATAATGAGAGGCTCTGATGATGAGCCTCTCATTATATGGTGTATTTCTGGTCGCTGTACACAACAGATGTTCACAACAACTAGATTTCATATACTCGAGTATTATACAATGACAGAAATAATTTATAATTGTATATATAATTACTTATTTATTTATTATTATTATTATTATTATTATTATATATATTATTATTATGAAGTGTGTTCTCAGGACGTGTTATCAGTGATAATAAAATAAAGTCTTAAAATTCAACTCTTAGACACATGGAATTGAACAAAACATAAGGTGGCATTGTAAGCCTTTATTGTAGACTTCAAAGCTTCGCGCAGCTTAGAAAAGTCTTAGAAGCTGACGAAGTATTATGGCACAGATAGTACTAAAGACTAATTGCTTTATTAAGGCTGGTGGTTCATTCTCGTAAGTACCAATCAAAGACACTGTGTTAAAAGATTTATATGTCATCGAGTTTTACCAACCTGTAAACTTCTCGAGTGGGTTGATGATTAGGAACAATCTCTACATTTCTGTGATGATTATTGGGTATGGTTTGATGATTTTGAAGCATATCTTTTATACTTGGGATAAGAATATATGAAAGCATACTAAATGTCAGCTTCTCAGAGCCCTCATGGAATGGAAAGTTCATGAGAGCTTTAGTGGATCTGGAGGCCTGGTGTTAAGTAGTTAATCACTTTGCAGTCTGTATGATTGTGTATAATTGGACTCAATTATAGTTCGTTTGAAAGTTTTCCTTAGTACTGTAATTGTCTTGTGATCCTCTAGTATCGTGTCAGTAGATGTCTATAGATTACAAACTGGTTTTGTTTATCGAATCTATTGGTATGTTACTATTAAAGTCATTTGATATTTGTCTATCGATATTTTTTTTTATCTCCAAATATCTATATATTCCTTCAAATATTCTAGCTTTAATACAACATTATCACGGTATTTAAAACAAAGTGTGAAAAAATCACTCTTTGTAAGTATTTGAAACAAAGTAGCAGGGGCGTTGGTCTATATTGTAGATGGTACTACCTAACTTGAAGTCGTTGACCAAATCCCCTCAGATCCTGGGAGGTCCCTGGTAAGTTCAGATTGTGTCACTTCAATCTGCCATCGTAGAAGTGGTTCCCGACACTAATTACCCAATTCTTCCTTGCACATAGCTTATCATATTTTGACGTATACACCCCTAAAGCCAAAAAACTAATAAGGACAAGGGTCTGGATAAGAATTGTAAGGGGAACAGGGCAGGGGGGCCGCGGGTGCAGGAGGCGGGGAAGGAATGGGAGGGGCTAAATACTTTTTGAACTGGGATTTGAGGAAAATTTCAACGTATTTTTTTTTATGGGTTATAAATTACAGGGTCATATGTCACGGGTCCTCCTACGTGTTATTTCCTGAATTATAATTATTATTTGTTAGGAAATACAACTTAATAACTTTCTCAATTATAAATAAAGATCTAGATTGAATTGATTTGACTTCCCAAAAGGCTTGAGTATCTCAAGCATTTTTCTACCCTCCACGAGGAAAGGATAGGAACTGCGGTTATGAGGATAGGATGAAGAAGAAACGGGCCACTTAAACCACTCGAACCATCGGGGGATGTGAACTCCGAACCAGCAAGTAGCGAAGGTCGTCGCTCTATACCGACTCCAGGTCCTGGCGAATGGGTTCGCAGGGGAGACTATTACACCGCTGCCACTGGTCGCCACTCCTCATGGATGAAACGTTCATTTTCCAGACTTTGTTTTGGCCGAATTCACACTAAATGGATCAGGACGCACGTTTACATGGTCGGGTTCGAAGTTCGGCAATTTCAAGAGTGTAACACGCCTCATGACGCTTAATACGCCCCGCGTGGGTTGTCAAGGAGCAGCATACACCCGCGTCCACAGTCCATCACGCTGTGGAAATGTTATTTGTAAAGAGACTCAAGTTTAAGCAACTGTAAGGGTACTGCAATAGGTAAGAGTGTAAAGAGTAAGAGTTTATGCTGTTGTAAGCGTGCGTGAGGTAGGTCAGAGAACCAAATTAAACATCTCTGGGTACAAGCAACCAAGAACACCACGAGGTCAGATATCGGTAAACCTCCGCAGGAAGAGGAAGGAAGAATAATAGGCAGGAAAGCAATGACGTTGATGAAGATCAATGGAACTAGAAGGAAGGAAGGAGACCCGAGTAAACAATATGAGAAGGCATTCCAAGACAAAGAAGCAGGAAGGAAAGTGAGGAGTAAAGTAGAATAAGAGACCAAACAGGGACAGTAAACTAGGATGAAGAGGAACTATCAGGGAAAGTCATTCGACTATACAGCACGGGGAGGGGTAGGATAATGACCGGATAGGACGGGGGAAGGATTGATGCCCAACACTTGTGACGGTCGGGGATTGAACGGCGACCTGTATGAACTGAGACCGTGCTCTACCGTCACAACCCAAACGGTTGGGCATTCTGGCGGAATTATTGATACCGTGACCAAGCATGTGTAGTTAGAGGTTCTCACACCAGGGGATGAACCACTTGGGCGCTCACAACAGTGGTGAACCAGGAGAATACTGACAGGGACTGGCCATTACCCTAAGCGTCAACAGTGATCAATAATCTCCTTCGTTTCTCATGTTGCAGGAAGCAAACTGATGGTCACATCAAACTAACGGAGAGAGAGATTTGCTCGGATATTGGACATTTGTTATCACTAGACAGCCAAGATAACATGCAGGAGCTATTACCTTCTTCAGCTGACTAATATATATAATATATATATATATAGTATATATATATATATATATATAATATATTATACTGAATATATATATATATATATATATTAGAGAGTAGAGAGGGAGATTGTGATGTCCTACATATCACTCTAAGAATTCCCCATTCGCTCTTAAAATTGTAAATATCTTTTCAAAAAATGACAAAGATTTGCATAGTGTGGGGTTGTGAAGTGTGGAGGGTATAGAATATGGTTGTGACATAATGATGTGGGATATAGTGTGGTATAATGTGGCTATAGTGTGGCATAGTAGGGTGGTTGTAGTGGAGACCAGGTAATATGAGGGGGGGGGTGTAGACTGGGTGGAGGAAGGACACCACAGGAGACGACACGTTATTTGCAGTCTCTGGAAGACTTCAGGTGTACACTACGCCCGTGACTGGTGTTCTGGCATTGTGGTAACCCTGGCTTATGGTACTGGGTGTAGTAGTCAAGCGGAGTTGTGGTAGTGGCTGGTTGGTAGTGATATATGTAAATAGGGTCTGTTGTGGTTGGTTCGGTAATGGACCTCAGCTGTGTGTAGTTTTAGAAAGTAGTTGCTGGTGGTGGTGGGTAGAAACATGTACGTTGTATCAAACAGAACTAACAGTACGTAACAAAAGTCATCATTCCAATAACAAGAAGTTGCAACAAACAACCAGTGATGCACAGTCAGCTAGTACGAAGGCCACCAGTAAACACCAACACAACACACATACAACCACAAGATCATCGAGCCTAAACACCAACACTCATCGACAAAGTTTGCCAAAGCGGCCGACCAGAGATCCAGGCTCCCAAACTTTCACAAATGAAATTCATTCATCTTGTAGATCCACCGTAAACTGTCAATCTTTAGCCCTCAGAGACAAGCCTCTAGCTCTCAGCAGACAACGCTCGCATACCACTCAGCAGAACCAATCTTAGCACTTTCTTCAGTCAGACAACACTTAGCTTCTCAGCAGACCACATGTTAGCTTCTCAGCAGACATGTTAGGCTTCTCAAGCAAGCACAATGTTAGGCTTCTGCAGCAGAGACAGACTTCTCAAGACGTTCTGCACATTAGCTTCTCAGCAGACAGTGTCTTAGCTGTCTCCGCGCAGACAATCTTAGCGTTCTCTGTCAGGCTAATCTTAGGCTCCTCTGCAGAGCAAACCGCTAGCTCTTCTCCAGCAGACTCATCTACTGCACCTGGCGGCCATGGCGACCCCGAACGGTTGTGCCTCTTTGCAGCTAACAAGTTCATTTGTTTTTAACATATTCTGCCACTGGTAGTCACGAGGACAGGGTAGCCTGTATTACTTAGGTCTGCCCACTGGGCAGGACACGTTGGCCTTCTCCTGGTGATGTAACACACATCACCCATCAATTGTCTAATTACCAGGGTTACCCAGTTGAGCCACTGTTTGACCTTGTGAAGCAGATGACATCGTCTGGGAGAGCGGGAACGGAAACATGTCGCCCCAACTCGTTACTGTTCGTCGGGAATTCGAACCGGAACCCCTTTGGTATGCGGAGAGAACTGATGTATAATGAGGCCACAACCGCGTGATGCTGTACAACGCTTCTTCGAGGGTGAGCATCCAGCGCGCTGATCGGCCTGACATACCTGACCTGGCGCCAGCCCGTCACGCTCTGACCTCAACAAACATCAGCTGCAATCACAACAATAACCATCAGCTGACCACAACCAATAACTCCGCTGCGACCATCAATACAATAACACATGCTGACTCTCAACAATAGTACACAGCTGACACAATCTATACATCCAGCTGCCTACAACAATACCACCAGCCTGACACACACAAT
Source organism: Procambarus virginalis (assembly GCA_020271785.1). Classification (NCBI taxonomy): domain Eukaryota; kingdom Metazoa; phylum Arthropoda; class Malacostraca; order Decapoda; family Cambaridae; genus Procambarus; species Procambarus virginalis. Next base: position 20,206,065 of record WNGS01160430.1, read on the forward strand.
AACACCAGCTGACACCAACAATAACACGCAGCTGACACAACAATACAGCACAGCAGCTGACCTCAACCATAATACAGCTGATCCACACACCAACTAATACAGCGACGTGCTACACAATAACACAGCTCGACTGCACCCAATAATACAGCTCGATGCCTCAAAGCTGACCTCTCAACATCTAACTATCCAGTGACTAACAACTAACTCTCAGCTGACACAATCAATAAACACAAGCTGATTGCACAACAATAAATCACCAAGCTGACTCAACACAATAACACAGCTGACCACAACACAATAACACAGCTGACTATCAACAATAACTACAGCTGATCTACAACAATACCTCAGCTGACAAACACAAAAATTCACATGCTGACACAACAATAACACCGCTGACTCAACAAAAACACAGCTGTGACTCTCAATAAACCAGCTGATCTCACACAGTAACACAGCTGACACAAGCAATAACCACAGCTGACACAACAATTAAACAGCTGACTACAAACAAGTCAAACAACAGCCTGGACACAACAATAACCAGCTGACACAACAATAACACAGCTGACACACAACAATACCACAGCTGACACAACAATAATACAGCTGACTCAACAATAATACAGCTGACTCAACAATAATACAGCTGACTCAACAATAATACAGCTGACTCAACAATAATACAGCTGACTCAACATATAACACCAGCATGACCTAACAACCAACTAACACCAGCTGAACACAACAATAACCAGCTGACACAACAATAACACAGCTGAACACACAATAACACAGATGACATCAACAATAACCAGCTGACACAACAATAACACGATGCTGACCTCAACCTAACCTCAGCTGCTCAACAACACAATAAATACACAGCGCAGATCACAAAAAGAACAACAGCTGACAAGGACCACAATAACACAGCAGACTACAACAATAACCAGCTGACACAACAATAACACAGCTGACTCCAACGAACATACAACACCAGCAGACACAACAATAAACACAAGCGCTGACGTCAACAGACAACACGTAATAACCGCTGACGTCAACAATAACACAGCGGATCAACAATAACACAGCTGAACACTGCGAGCCAACAATAACACAGCTGACACACAATAACACAGGCTGGAACAACAATAACACAGCTGACACAACAATAAACAAGCTGATAACACTACACACATAAACAACGAGCCTGACTCAACAATAACACAGCTGACTAAACAATAACACTAGCAGATCACAACAAGTAACCAGCTGACACAACAATAACACAGCTGACCTCAACAATAAACCACAGCTGAACAACAATAACCAGCTGACACAACAATAACACAGCTGACCTCAACAATAACACAGCTGAGCTCAACAATAACACAGCAGACACAACAATACACAGCTGAACAACAATACAAACAGTATCTGACTCAACAATAACACAGCGACACATACAATAACATCGCTGACTGCAACAATAACACAGCTGACTCAAAGCAATAACCAGCTGACACAACAATAACACACGCTGACTCATAAAGCACTAACACAGCTGACTCAACAATAACACAGCAGACACAACAAAACACAGCTGACACAACAATACCGCTGCTCCACAGACCAGATGACACAACAATAACACAGCCTGACACAACAATAACACAGCTGACTAAACAAATAACACGCTGACCCAACAATAACACAGCGACTCAACAATAAACACAGTAGACACAACAATAACACAGCGACCCAAAACACAGCTGACACAAACAATAACAAGCTGACTCAACAATAACCAGCTGACACAACAATAACACAGCTGACACAACAATAACACAGCTGACTCAACAAGGATAATTACACAGCAGAAAGCTGACACAAACACAGATGATAAGAACACAGCTGACCAACACTAACACAGCTGATCACACAACAATAACACAGCGAACACAAACAATACAAACAGCTGACTCAACAACAGATACACACAATAACACAGCGACCTACACAGCTGACTCAACAATAACACAGCAGACACAACAATCACACAGCGACACAACAATAACACAGCTGACTCAACAATAACACAGGCTGACAACAATAACAAGCAGACAAATAACCAGCTGACACAACAATAACACAGCTGACTCAACAATAAACCACAGCTGACAACAATACCCAAGGGACAATAACACAGCTGAGCATCTCAACAATAACCAGCTGACACAACAATAACACAGCTGACACAACAATAGCACAGCTGACACAACAATAACACAGCTGACTCAACAATAACACAGCTGAGCTCAACAATAACACAGCTGACTCAACAATAACACTGCTGACTCAACAATAACACACAGCTGACACAACAATAACACAAGCTGACACAACAATAACCAGCTGACACAACAATAACACAGCTGACACAACAATAACACAGCTGACACAACAATAACACAGCTGATCTCAACAATAACCAGCTGACACAACAATAACACAGCTGAGCTCAACAATAACACAGCAGACACAACAATAACACAGCTGACACAACAATAACACAGCTGACTCAACAATAACACAGGCAACATCAAAACAATAACACAGCTGAGCAACAATAACACAGCTGACACAAACAATACAC
>WNGS01160430.1:20221193-20233005 GCA_020271785.1 Procambarus virginalis
GAACATACAACTCCACGTTGGTTGGTTTCCTATACACCTTAAATTTGAACTTTCTAGTGACTCTATGAACCATAATGTCCAAAAACGGAAGCATACCATTCACATCAGTCTCACAAGTGAATTTTATTGAACGGTACCAAACAATTGAGTTCATTAAGAAAAAACTATATGGTCCTTGTCCACACGGCCCCTAACACAAAATATGTATCAAACATATCTAAACTAAACTACATTAGCCGGGATAATACGGGATAAGATTTTTGTTTCGAAGAATTCCATATACCAAATTACTTCAAACGGGGGAAAGAGGATTGCCCATAGCCATTCCAAATGTTTGTTTGAAAATTTATTTTTATTCGAATCATCATAGTAAAGTTAAAACGGCAGTATTTTCAGGAATGTTTCTACGAGCTTTGAGGGTGTGCAGCCCTGAGTTTTTGATGAAGAGATTGCTATAATATATGAAATCGGGAAGAGTTTACAATATCCTAAGAGGTTTTTGGATTTCTCGTTTGAACAAGCCAAGCGTACGTTTTATAATCACATCCCTAAGGCGAAACCAGAAATTATTAACTCATTGGTTGTACCTTATGCGAGTGGACTTGAAAAATTGTCTTTGATTTTTAAGAAACTTAATATAAATTTGGTGTTCACTAATAGTACGATCAAATCCAATTTAATAAAAAACTCCCCTGATACAGCAGGTTGCGTGTATTCAATTCCCTGCAATGATTGTGATTCTGTGTACCTTGGACAAACAGGAAAGTCCTTACAATTGCGGTTGTCACAACATGCTTATAGTATTAGAACTGCCCAAACGTCTAATGCATTGTATCTACATACGAATTTATGCGATCACAATATTAACTGGAATGGTGCAAAAAGCATTACCAATTGTGGGGATTTCGTGGAACGGAATTTGATTGAGTCTGCTCTAATCAGTCAGTGTCCAAATCTTCTTAATGTTAGTACTGGAATGTACAAACTTGATCCATTTTTAAGTTATAATATTGCACAACAGTTTAAGAAAAACTGTAATTGTTAGAGAGGCTTACAATGTCTCATTATAATTTTATATTTATATATTCATTTATTGCATGTTCATGAGGCTTTTCTTTAATCTTTCATCCTTTTTCTCTGACCGCTTAATCCTCTTTGACCATTCTAAGCTAAGCTTTACCTGTCTCTGGTTAATTCTTTCCCTAGGGTTGGGTTGGTCAGGTGTCGGCCTATATATCCTCCCAATTCCCTTCCTCTTGTCAGTCTGGTTTGACAAAGGCTTTAACAAAGTCGAAACGTTACCTCCTTTCATTTTTCTCTGTGGATTTTCCGCATAAAATGATCAGTGTTTTGTGATCGTCAATTGCATATATATATATATATATATATATATATATATATATATAATATATATATATATATATATATTATATATATATATATATATATATATATATATATATATTATATAAATACATATATATATATATATATATATATATATATATATATATATATATAATATATATTATATATATTATATATATATATATAATATAAATACATACAAGGAAAACCAGCCTATAACTGCAATAACATAAATATTGATACAAATATTGCTTGATATATAACAATGGTCGATCACCCTATCAGTCCTAGAACACACATGTATGTCTCTGCAGGTAATCCAGCCTACGACTGTAACTCTATACTTCAGTATAAGTTCTCCTTGACGCAAAAATGGTAATCAATCCCACCAACTTTCACTGCGTCTTGCTCGCTGATGACAACCAAACACTCTACCAACTCCTTACAAGTGGTCAATAAGAACTTCCTTTCACATCTGGAGTTCACTACCCTGACATCTTCAGGTTTCCTAGAACCGTCTATACCAGGGTCCTCCACAGCTCTCCCGGCTGCTACACCATGAAGTCTTCCTTGAGCAACAATGGAGTTTCGCCACTGGTATCACAGAAGCATGTGAAACTCCATGCCACTGCTCCTCTTCTCACAGCTTGAGGTCCTGCTCCTCACTGTATGGCTGCTCTCCCACAGAGTTCAGTACCTTCCACAACCTTGGAGTCTCATGAACTACTGCCTCTCTGCTGGCTTCAAAGTTCTCAGCAACTTCTTCCCCAGACAAACCTGCAACCCATCGACACGCTAATAAAAATGTTCTTCTGCAAACACATAACTAAAATGAATCATACACAATAAATGTTTCACTTGACATCTTCCTGCTTTCCGAATGTCATGAGTGTGGACTCCCCCGTTTGGGCTGGTCCATGCTCTGCCTAGCCGGCAGGCGGCTCCTAACTCTGGGAGCTGTCCTCCGCCTCCAACCAGTCAGTTGGTTCCAGGCGGTCGACGGGAGAGGACATGCTGCTCGTCCCTCCAGCTGTCTCTCTCATCTCTGTCCTCTTATTTAGGCTTTCTGTTTTATCAAAACATGCCTAACATATTAATAAACATCGGCTACGGTCACTGGGCACACGACCTCTGCAGACAATCACTGTAAACTGGTTAAAATTGTGTTTACCATAGAGTTAGTTGTACAAGGGCGCACCCTGGCCCCAGCGTCGGACGTTGGCGCACTCCTCAGCCCACAAAATTGCCATTTAAACTTCTCTACGGGGCTTTTATTCTTCCTGACTTGAGCACGAAGTCGTCTCCAGGCTTCACACAAGAACGCTTGAATAATTCTCCTCTTGACGGAGCACGTAAATATGGTTTCTTCCCTCTGCTACCAAGAGCTTAAAGACACTGCATCCTGCCTCCACTACTTCCGCTACTCGAGTAAGGTCAAGACCCCTGACACGAGCCTCATGCCTTCCTCACTAAATTTCGACATCTCATTTCAAGTCATTTATGTACACATTTGCTCACTGCCCATGCTTTTAAACTATTTATCAAATTTAATCACGTGTTTACCACACATCTCTTCAGGTCTACATTTCTTCGACCTCCTAATCCGGTCAGGTCTTGCAAAATAACTCTCAAGGTAGACTCGTTTTTCTGCTACCTGGGATCATAACGTCCCACTGTGACCATCACCACTACTTACAGTCCCACTGTCACCACCACCACTACTTACAGTACCACTGTCACCACCACCACTACTTACAGTACCACTGTCACCATCACCACTACTTACAGTACCACTGTCACCATCACCACTACTTACAGTACCACTGTCACCACCACCACTACTTACAGTACCACTGTCACCATCACCACTACTTACAGTACAACTGTCACCATCACCACTACTTACAGTCCCACTGTCACCATTACCACAATTACTACCACTGTCACGTTTTATTCTCACTATATTATAATGATCTCTGCCACAGAGTAGACCTCATGCTTCTCAAAACCCGTTAGAGCCACCTTAATAGGTCTCAGAAACACACAAGAAAACCCAAATCGAATTTCGAGTTTCCCGTCTAGTAAACTCACTAAAATGTTCGGTTTGGGTGTTCGTAAAGTGTGGTTGGGTTCTCTTGTGTTGTTCGCCGTAAGTGTCTTAATCTAGCAAGATGCTGAAGAAGGATAATCATTAGAGACCCTTCGACAGCTGAAGGAACAGGTTCAGGACTGGCATGACCGCCAGACATTTATTCATTAGCTGGCCAGGTTTGTTGCAGTTAAATTGAGTATTTGGCCTCCCTTGCCGACCTACGATGCTTCCGTTATGGATGACGTTGATGGAAGCTCGTTCTTGCATCAACTGCCGGTCGTCGGGTCCGTTTTACGCCAGCAAGAGGCCTAACGGAAGGTCCGTATATTAGCTATATTTCTGTGGGAGGTTAACGAGACGCCATACGTTTATTTCGAAAGTCACAGCTGCTGGCTACTACGGTTCGTGTTGATCTCGGGCCTGCTGCTGATGCAGCAGACATGTAATATAATAATGAAGTGGAACAAACCCGGAACAAAATCGCTCTGTGGCCGTGAGGACGGTGGATCTGACGGAATCTGTGGAATCTCCACCACCAAACCAGGCCAAGAGATTGAACAGGAAATGTCGATTTTTGTTTAAAACTAAAACGCGGATTAGACCTTTAAAGATAACGAGTCTGAGGTTTGAGCAAAGTTGATTCATCCACCATATGTGGATGTTTGAGAGTAAATACACAACTTGGTATCAGGAGGGTACCGACTTATTATTTATTTATTTATTTTTCATGTGGAATGTTTTGCAGCGGACTGAAACGGTGTTGAAATTATGCACACAGGTTAGGGCCAGGCGCTATTGAGAGGGGGGCGTGTCTGACCATCATGTGTGAGCCAATGGCAGCTTGACATATAAACTGCTAACCAATAGTTGATCATTGTTTTCACTCCACGTGGAGTTCAGAGATTTCCATTGGCCAAAATCGCGGTTAGGGAAAGCGGCTGTCAGCGTTAATTTTGACCATGAAAGAGGTTTCCAGGTCTTTCCCCTGTCAGAGGGATTAATTTGAGTCACATTCACGGAAGACTTAGCGGAGCTCTTGAAGTTGTGGCTCTTCTGTTATTTGGTCTCTTGAGCCCTCACACTGTGCTCTCTTGAGCCCTCACACTGTGCTCTCTTGAGCCCTCACACTGTGCTCTCTTGAGCCCTCACACTGTGCTCTCTTGAGCCCTCACACTGTGCTCTCTTGAGCCCTCACACTGTGCTCTCTTGAGCCCTCACACTGTGTTCTCTTGAGCCCTCACACTGTGCTCTCTTGAGCCCTCACACTGTGCTCTCTTGAGCCCTCACACTGTGTTCTCTTGAGCCCTCACACTGTGCTCTCTTGAGCCCTCACACTGTGCTCTCTTGAGCCCTCACACTGTGCTCTCTTGAGCCCGCACACTGTGTTCTCTTGAGCCCTCACACTGTGTTCTCTTGAGCCCGCACACTGTGCTCTCTTGAGCCCTCACACTGTGCTCTCTTGAGCCCTCACACTGTGCTCTCTTGAGCCCGCACACTGTGTTCTCTTGAGCCCGCACACTGTGTTCTCTTGAGCCCGCACACTGTGCTCTCTTGAGCCCTCACACTGTGCTCTCTTGAGCCCTCACACTGTGCTCTCTTGAGCCCTCACACTGTGTTCTCTTGAGCCCTCACACTGTGCTCTCTTGAGCCCTCACACTGTGCTCTCTTGAGCCCTCACACTGTGTTCTCTTGAGCCCTCACACTGTGCTCTCTTGAGCCCTCACACTGTGCTCTCTTGAGCCCTCACACTGTGCTCTCTTGAGCCCTCACACTGTGCTCTCTTGAGCCCACACACTGTGCTCTCTTGAGCCCTCACACTGTGTTCTCTTGGGCCCTCACACTGTGCTCTCTTGAGCCCGCACACTGTGTTCTCTTGAGCCCTCACACTGTGCTCTCTTGAGCCCACACACTGTGCTCTCTTGAGCCCTCACACTGTGCTCTCTCGAGCCCACACACTGTGCTCTCTTGAGCCCTCACACTGTGCTCAATCCTTACTCTCGTGTTTACTCTCTAGTATTCAACCAATGGCAAGATTTCATATAACAATGTTTCCCAAAATGTATTAAACTGTTACTGTATGTCTTGGCTTACGGGCTCACCATAGCCCGTGTTACCTGGAACGTTTTGTTTCAGGTAGCGAATCTTTAACAACAAGAAATTGGCTGAGAATGTTGTATTTTAAGTGTGTTGATGCACATGTTTGTCGTTGTTCAGGAAGGTTTTCATCAGGTTCTTGACAGCAGGTAAATGAGATGAATGGAAAAAAATAATACTACAAAACTGTAATTGTGATCTAAATAGATATATTTGCAACGTTTCAAATCATCGTGCATAACATAAACAAGATCGGTGTGATAATTTACGAGGAAGAATATTTTTGTGTTTAGAATTATATAAAAGTTGCCTAATAAGAAAAAAGTTAGAACTTTGGTACATGCTCTATTTCTTTGTGAGTGCAAAGTTGCAAACTTAGTAATATACCAGAGAACAAGGAAACCCTTGCACATGCAACTACATGCAACCAGGCGTGCTCCTCAGTAAATTTATTATGTCAAATGGTAGGGAAATTTCTAGCGTATTCAACTCTTCCCAACCCGTCCCGGTAAATTAACTTTGATAGGAAAACTTAGCACAGGAAGCCTCGCACGGGGCAACGAGGCAGATGCAATAGGAAAGTTGAAGACTTCACAGAATCGCTCAAAACGTTACAATTGCAACGTATTGGTCAGTTAAAACAAAGTTTCGTTGATTATATGCATGAGCCACGACAGCTCTGGAGTATTGTTGACATTTGTTGACACTTTTTGACTAGGCAAAACAGTGTTATTTTTGACGGAGTGGGAAATGGAGACAACAACAGGCTAACTGGACGCAATGCTGAATATTGTTAGATAACTGAGAAAGATCCTGGACCCCCTTGTTAATGTCTTGAGCTACCAGACTGTTGTTGTTGGCCTGGTGTATACACATCAGGTATAATAGTGGGCATCCATCAGTCTCAGGAGACTATGGAGCTGCGCTCTGGTATGGTGTATGTATGTATGCATACTGTATGGTGTAATACTGGCATGGTCAGTATTACCTATATAGTAGATATATTCATATGTTTAGGGGGAGCAGGAAATTATAAGGGGGAAGCGCCAAGCCAATACGACTATATAGCACTGGGAAGGGGTCAAGATAGGCATTTTGGGATGGGACAGGGGGAAGGAACGGTGCCCAACGACTTGTGCGGTCGGGGGATTGAACGCCGACCTGCATGAAGCGAGACCATCGCTCTACCGTCCATGCCAAATGGTTAGACGGAAAGAGTTTTAAATAAAGCTCATCATATTAACAGCCACTAAATATTATATATACGTATTAGTTTCTGTGTTTTGTATATGTAGTTCTTAAAGAATCTGATGATATTAACACAGAAACCATTATGTTCTTCACACTGCACAATTGTTATGTTCACACACTACACAATGTGACGTTTCGTACACATATCCGTACATCTTGTCCATCAAACACGTTGCACTCTAAATAATACGAGCTTACCATTAATGCAAATCAAATTAAAGATTCCCTGCATTTAGAAGGTACTGATGGCTTTACAAAAATATAACTGGTTTCAGTCAACGTTAATAAAACAAACATTGAGGCCGCCAAAATGTGTGTGTCTGTGTGTGTGTGTGTGTGTGTGTGTGTGTGTGTGTGTGTGTGTGTGTGTGTGTGTGTGTGTGTGTGTGTGTGTGAGTGTGTGTGTGTGTGTGTGTATACTCACCTAATTGTACTTACCTAATTGTGCTTGCGGGGGTTGAGCTCTGGCTCTTTGGTCCCGCCTCTCAACCGTCAATTAACATGTCTACAGGTTCCTGAGCCTATTGGGCTCTATCATATCTACACTTGAAACTGTGTATGGAGTCAGCCTCCACCACATCACTTCCTAATGCATTCCATTTGTCAACCACTCTGACACTAAAAAAGTTCTTTCTAATATCTCTGTGGCTCATTTGGTTACTCAGTTTCGACCTGTGTCCCCTAGTGCGTGTGCCCCTTGCGTTAAATAGCCTGTCTTTATCAACCATGTCGATTCCCTTGAGAATCTTGAATGTGGTGATCATGTCCCCCCTAACTCTTCTGTCTTCCAACGATGTGAGGCTTAATTCCCGTAGTCTCTCCTCGTAGCTCATACCTCTCAGCTCGGGTACTAGTCTGGTGGCAAACCTTTGAACCTTTTCCAGTTTAGTCTTATGCTTGACTAGATATGGACTCCATGCTGGAGCCGCATACTCCAGGATTGGTCTGACATTTGTGGTATATAATGTTCTGAAAGATTCCTTACGATAAGTTTCTAAAGGCCGTTCTTATGTTAGCCAACCTGGCATATGCCGCTGATGTTATCCTCTTGATATGAGCTTCAGGGGACAGGTCTGGCGTGATATCAACCCCCAGGTCTTTTTCTCTCTCTGACTCCTGAAGTATTTCATCTCCCAAATGATACCTTGTATCTGGTCTCCTGTTTCCTACCCCTATCTTCATTACATTACATTTGCTTGGGTTAAACTCTAACAACCATTTGTTCGATCATTCCTGCAGCTTGTCCAGGTCTTCTTGAAGCCTCAAGCTGTCCTCCTCTGTCTTAATCCTTCTCATAATTTTGGCGTCGTCAGCAAACATTGAGAGGAATGAGTCTATACCCTCTGGGAGATCATTTACGTATATCAGAAACAGGATAGGTCCGAGTACAGAGCCCTGTGGGACTCCACTGGTGACTTCACGCCAATCTGAGGTCTCACATCTCACTGTAACTCTCTGCTTCCTATTGCTTAGGTACTCCCTTATCTACTGGAGCGCCCTACCAGTTACTCCTGCCTGTTTCTCCAGTTTATGCATCAGCCTTTTATGGGGTACTGTGTCAAAGGCTTTCCGACAGTCCATAAAAATGCAGTCCGCCCATCCTTCTCTTTCTTGCTTAATCTTTGTCACCTGATCGTAGAATTATATCAAGCCTGTAAGGCAAGATTTACCCTCCCTGAACCCATGTTGATGGGTTGTCACGAAGTCTCTTCTCTCCAGATGTGTGTGTGTGCGTGTGTGTGGTGTGTGTGTGTGTGTGTGTGTGGTGTGTGTGTGTGTGTGTGTGTGTGTGTGTGTGTGTGTGTGTGTGTGTGTGGTGTGTGTGTACTCACCTAGTACTCACTAAGTTGTACTTGCGGGGGGGTTGAGCTTTGGCTCTTTGGTCCCACCTTTCAACTGTGTGTGTCTCTCTCTTTCTCACAGACAGACAGATATATTTCTACCTATCTAAATGGGTGCTGTTACGTCCATTGGAAAGACTGTCTTGACTCGCGAAGACTGTTCTCATCCGACGTAAAATGCGTCATTAACTAATCAAGCTGTAACAACCTTGCCTCAACTAACCCATATTTACCACAATTCTCTCAGTTATCAGATACAACGCATATCACTCCAGGTGTCTCCGCTGTCTTATCTTCAAACTTTACTTCATTCTTCTTTTATTCTGCTTTTCTTCTTCCTCCTATTCATTTCTCCCTTTCGTTCCACTGGTTCTCTTCATCTCTGGTCCTCCTCCTCCTCCTCCTCTGAACACTTCAGCATCCAGGAAAATATCCAAGTACAAACGCTGGCAATTAAGCTGTTTTTCCTGGGACAAATGCATGGGAAATGGGCTGTGTTGCACTGCATGAGCACTCAGCATCTTCAACAGCCTCCATGCTGTGCTTGTGATGCTGTGTAAGCACAGCTGGGCTCTTGGTTATGCATTATAAGTTTAAGAGAATATTACAATATGCATATACATACAATATCACAATGTGGTTGATCAATACGTTCGATGAAGCTGTGGAACACCGTCTACAATCCATAATAATTTTGCCGTTTTAACCAATGATAAATACCGTTATATTTCTTATTAATCTGAGCAGTGGAACACGTATCACTTCCTGTAGAGAGAGAGAGAGAGGAAGAGAGAGGAGAGAGAGAGAGAGGGAGAGAGGTATAACTATTTAATAAAACACTATTCCAATATATCTTGTTGCCTGAGTCGTGTATATATATAATATATATATATATATATATATATATATATTATATATATATATATATATATATATATATATATAAGGTTAAGGATTTGGAGAGAGGGTGAAGCTGGCTCCCTTCTTCATAAGACCGCCGAGGGGAAACATGTTCCGGAACTAATAACGCAAAAATGTTAGCGAGGAGTGCGTTATCTATGGGTACACAGCCGGGGGCAGTAACGCTTAACCCTGCGTTGATGGTCTGTCCAGAATAACTCGCTCTGTGCATTAACACATGCGTTACCGACACAGAAAACTGGGAATGAAAACACAGATCAATGATGCCAATTCGTTGCCATTTTATTTATTTCACAACATAAATCGCCTCGATTCAGACGCTGAATCAGAGAGGGTTCGGACCCCCAGACAAAGTGTCAGCTGCGGCAAGGGGGGGGAGGAGGGGTGTTAGGGGTTCGAGGAAGGTCAGGAACGTCAGGCGCCAAAATATGTGTGAAAAGCGTTTCTGACGAACATCAAATTTTGGGTTATTAATTCAGTTTATTACGCTTCCCCTCGACGATAATTGTAATTACATTTGTGATCCACTAAACGTCACCAGTTTATCATACAGGGTCCCTGGCCCTTGGGAGCAGATCCGGTAGTGTTACCACAACCCAGCAGCGGCAGTAACTGGTACTGGGGGGGGGGGAAGTGTCATTGCGGCAAGTATTGATGACACGGTTAGGGAGCCGGTCGGCCGAGCGGACAGCACGCTGGACACGTGATCCTGTGGTCCCGGGTTCGATCCCGGGCGCCGACGAGAAACAATTGGCAAGAAACAATGAGTTTCTTTCACCCTATGCCCTTGTTACCTAGCAATAAAATAGGAACCTGGGAGTTAGTCAGCTGTCACGGGCTGTTTCCTGGGGGTGGAAGCCTGGTCGAGGACCGGGCCGCGGGGACACTAAAGCCCCGAAATCATCTCAAGATAACCTCAAGATTATGTAAGTGCACTTCTGGTGTTGAGGCACTTATGTAAGTGCCTCAACATCAGAAGTGCCGTCTATCGTAACCAGCATCAACACAAGCAGTGCCTGAAAGTTGACAGTCACGCCGTGACAGCTGTCAAACATTTGACAAGACATATCATATCTTTTCCCGTGATGATATATTATGAATATAGAAAGTTTAGGTGACATACACCCTTAGGTGTGATGAAGACACGGCGGAAATACACACACGTGTATGTCAGGGTGTAAACGAGAGAGACACACACAAGTTTCAGCCCCGCTCCTGTGCCAGGTAAGTCCACTACGGGCTCACCATAGCCCGTGCTACTTGGAACTTTTAGTTCCAAGTAGCTGAATTATAAATAACAACAACGAGAGAGAGCCTAAGCGTGTGTTTTCCCTAAGGCTCCACCACATAATACACATTCAAATGGAGTCCATAACCTTCTCTATTTGTTCAACTCGCAGCTTGATTCACTCAAGTTTAGCGTCTTTGTGATCTATCTTCAGGTTACCTTGAGATGATTTCGGGGATTTTAGTGTCCCCGCGGCCCGGTCCTCGACCAGGCCTCCACCCCCAGGAAGCAGCCCGTGACAGCTGACTAACACCCAGGTGCCTATTTTACTGCTAGGTAACAGGGGCATAGGGTGAACGAAACTCTGCCCATTGTTTCTCACCGGCGCCCGGGATCGAACCCGGGACCACAGGATCACAAGTCCAGCGTGCTGTCCGCTCGGCCGACCGGCTCCAACAACATTCCCAAACCCTTCCTCTCACACCTCTTGGTAAGTTCATTGGAATTCATACACACTGTCGCGTTGGCCAGACTCTGGCTGGAACACTGTGTTCTGCACTTAGTTGAACTTGATGTTTGTGTTCCAGCGCCATGTGTTGCCGCGTGTCATTGCTGGTTCTTGAGTTGATTTTTGTTTTTGTTTTGAACGCTTGAGGGCTTGTTTAGTGGACGACTCACGAGGACTCGCTGAGATGATATTTACATGTGTTTTTGGGTTAGGTGAGGCTAAGTAGAGTTTGGTTGGGGTTGATTGAGTCTAGGTTCGGTTCGGTTCGGTTTGGTTATGTGCGGTGAGACTAAGTTAGGTTAGAGTTGATTAGTTTATGTAGGGTGAGTTTAGGAGAGAGGTTAGTTTAGATAAGGTTAGGTTTAAAAATGGTTAAAGATAACCCTAATAGATATTACTAGATAAAAGGAAACTTGGGATCCTTCTGACTTGGGGAAACTTGGAAAATTGTGTTTCACAACTCAGGGTCCACAGAGATAATACTGTGGGTCCGCAAACTAAGGTGGAAA
>WNGS01160430.1:20247543-20261890 GCA_020271785.1 Procambarus virginalis
TACTCGGCCTACTGTGCAAGGCCCGATTTGCCTAATAAGCCAAGTTTTCCTGAATTTATATATATATTTTTTCTTGTGAAATGATAAAGCTATCCATTTCATTATGTATAAGTTAAGTTCTTTTTATTTGAGTTAAAACTAACGAAGACGAGAAGCAGAAGTGGCGAGGAGAGGTGTAATGTATGAGAGAAGTCAAACCATGCAACACTACATGTATGTGAGTCAATACACCTGTTTCACTTATGGTAAGAGGAGGAGGACGAGGGAGAGAATCAGTAACAGCGAGATCACGAAGTTTGTCAACGACTGTCTCTCCGGGCTGATCCCAGATACAATTAAGCCGTTCTTCTTCGGAGCATCCCTTTGTGCCCTTAAGAAGAAGGATGGTGGAGTCAGACCCATTGCCGTGGGCAACACACTTCGGCGCCTTGTTGCTAGGGCAGCTGTCAGAAAAATCAGCATAGACGCTGCAACGATGCTTCGACCCCATCAACTAGGTTTTGGTGTCCCCCATGGCTGTGAAGCAGCAGCTCATGCAGCACGAGCCTATATCAAGGACCTCCCAGTAAATAAGGCATTAATTAAATTAGACTTTAAAAATGCCTTCAACCAGGTAAAAAGGGATGTGGTACTGGAAGCAGTTCGAACCAGCTTTCCTTGTCTACTTCCTATTGTTTCAGCAGGGTACAGTAGGGAATCGACACTGTTGTTTGGGGAACATGAAGTTGTTTCTGCAGAAGGTGTCCAGCAGGGAGACCCACTTGCCCCTTTTCTTTTCTGCATGGCAGCCAAGGAGGTCACAAGTAGGTTGTCCAGCGAATTCAACATCTGGTTCCTGGACGATGGCACCCTGGCAGGGACACAGGAATCCCTGCTAGGAGATCTTCAGCTAGTGAAATCTATGGGAGAGGAGTTAGGCCTTACACTAAATCCATCAAAGTGTGAAATCATCACATCCAGCAAACTATTCACAGATACAGTACGAATCTTATTGCCAGGAGCCCAAGTGATCGCTCCCACCGACAGTGTGCTGCTAGGGGCACCTCTGGGCTCGAACGCCATTGAGGTAGTCCTCGAAGAAAAGCTTAAAGACCTGAGGAGGATGGAGGCGCGAATAGGGGCTTTGGATGCTCACGATGCTTTGTACCTTCTTACAAGGTGCCTGGCCTTGCCCAGACTTACCTATTTCCTCAGGTGTGCTCCTTCCTTTGACAGGCCAAAATTAACGGAATACGACTCACTCCTAAAGACAATAACATGACGTTGATGAAAGCTCGTTCGGGTATAAACTGCCTGTTGTTGGGTCGTTTTTACGCCAGGAAGAGGCCTAATGCAAGGCCCGTTTATTACCTAAATTTCTGTGGGAGGTTAACGAGACGCCATATGTTTAATCCGACAGTCACAGCTGCTGGGAACTTTGGTTCGTGTTGATCTCTGGCTTGCTCCTGACGCAGCAAACATGTGGTATAATAGTGAAGTGGAACAAAGTATCTTTGTGAAGGTGTGGGCAGTGGATCTGACGATATTTGTGCAATCTCCACCACCAATCCGGACCAAGAGATTGGAAAGCAAATGTCGACTTTTGTTTTAAACTAAACCGGTTAGGAAACCTTTAAGGATCACAAGTCGGAGGTTTGAGCATAGGTGATTCATCTATTTATTTTGTTATTTATTCATTTATTATTTATTTATTTATTTTTCATGTGGAATGTTTTGCAACGGATATCTTGAGGTTATCTTGAGATGATTTCGGGGCTTTTTAGTGTCCCCGCGGCCCGGTTCTCGACCAGGCCTCCACCCCCAGGAAGCAGCCCGTGACAGCTGACTAACATCCAGGTACCTATTTTACTGCTAGGTAACAGGGGCATAGGGTGAAAGAAACTCTGCCCATTGTTTCTCGCCGGCGCCTGGGATCGAACCCAGGACCACAGGATCACAAGTCCAGCGTGCTGTCCGCTCGGCCGACCCCCTCCCCCGGATTGAAACGGTGTTGAAATTAAGTACACAGGTTAGGGCCAGGAGCTATTGAGAGGGGGGCGTGTCTGACCATCATGTGTGAGCCAATGGCAGCTCGACATATAAACTGCTAACCAATAGTTGATCATTGTTTTCGCTCCACGTGGAGTTCAAAGGTTTCCATTGGCCAAAATCGCGGTTAGGGAAAGCGGCTGTCAGCGCTAATTTTGGCCATGAAAGAGGTTTCCAGGTCTTTCCCCTGTCACAGGGATTAATTTGAGTCACATTCACGGAAGACTTAGCGGAGCTCTTGAAGTTGTGGCTCTTCTGTTATTTGGTCTCTTGAGCCCTCACACTGTGCTCTCTTGAGCCCTCACACTGTGCTCTCTTGAGCCCGCACACTGTGCTCTCTTGAGCCCTCACACTGTGCTCTCTTGAGCCCTCACACTGTGCTCTCTTGAGCCCTCACACTGTGCTCTCTTGAGCCCTCACACTGTGCTCTCTTGAGCCCTCACACTGTGCTCTCTTGAGCCCTCACACTGTGCTCTCTTGAGCCCTCACACTGTGCTCTCTTGAGCCCTCACACTGTGCTCTCTTGAGCCCTCACACTGTGCTCTCTTGAGCCCTCACACTGTGCTCTCTTGAGCCCTCACACTGTGCTCTCTTGAGCCCACACACTGTGCTCTCTTGAGCCCTCACACTGTGCTCTCTTGAGCCCTCACACTGTGCTCTCTTGAGCCCTCACACTGTGCTCTCTTGAGCCCTCACACTGTGTTCTCTTGAGCCCTCACACTGTGCTCTCTTGAGCCCTCACACTGTGCTCTCTTGAGCCCTCACACTGTGTTCTCTTGAGCCCTCACACTGTGCTCTCTTGAGCCCTCACACTGTGCTCTCTTGAGCCCTCACACTGTGCTCTCTTGAGCCCTCACACTGTGCTCTCTTGAGCCCACACACTGTGCTCTCTTGAGCCCTCACACTGTGTTCTTTTGAGCCCTCACACTGTGCTCTCTTGAGCCCTCACACTGTGCTCTCTTGAGCCCTCACACTGTGCTCTCTTGAGCCCTCACACTGTGCTCTCTTGAGCCCTCACACTGTGCTCTCTTGAGCCCACACACTGTGCTCTCTTGAGCCCTCACACTGTGCTCTCTTGAGCCCTCACACTGTGCTCTCTTGAGCCCTCACACTGTGCTCTCTTGAGCCCTCACACTGTGCTCTCTTGAGCCCTCACACTGTGCTCTCTTGAGCCCTCACACTGTGCTCTCTTGAGCCTAAATACTATTTATTTATTTATTTATTTTTATTTATATACAAGAAGGTACATTGGGTTTGTGACAATACATAGCATAGCATTTACAATCTTGTAAAACCACTAATACGCGTAGCGTTTTGGGCAGGTCCTTAATCTAACAGATAATTATAAGTAGGTAAATTCTAGCAGAATTAATAAAATGATAACAGATACATTGCAAGATAAAAATTAGATGAGAGAGATTAGTAAGTATAATAAAGCACATTGGTATATTAAAGCTCTGATCGATTACATTGACAACTTGATTGGTAATTTAAACAAGATTAATGGACACAATACAACAGATTGATAGCACATATAAGAAGACAGCAATGATCACAGTGGTAAAGATGTTCAGATTGGGTACATAAGGATTGGGAGATTGGGTAGCAATATATACAGTGAATTTTAAAGCTAAAGGTAAATAACTATGAAGACGAAATTAGGTACTTTTTAGTTTTGTTTTTGAATGTCGGAAAAGTTGGACAGCCTTTCAATTCATTAGGGAGTGAGTTCCATAGACTGGGTTCCTTTATTTGCATAGAGTGTTTACACAGATTAAGTTTGACTCTGGGGATATCAAAGAGATTTATTTCTGGTGTGGTGATAATGGGTCCTATTGCATCTGTCCAGGGAGAGTTTCAGAGCAGGATTTGCATTTAAGAACAGGGTTTTGTAAATGAATTGACACAAGAGAATTCATGGAGTGAGATTATGTTTAGCATGTTTAGGGAGTTAAACAAGGGGGCTGAGTGCTGTCTGAAAGGAGAATTTATTATTATTCTGATAGCAGATTTTTGCTGAGTGATGATCGACTTGAGGTGGTTTGCAGTGGTTGAACCCTATGCACAGATTCCATAATTAAGATAGGGATAGATTGGTGCATAATAAAGAGAAATGAGAGCAGATTTAGGTACATAATATCTGATTTTGGAAAGTGTCCCAACTGTTTTAGAGACTTTCTTAGTTATGTGTTGTATGTGGGTGCTGAAGTTCAGTCTCTTGTCTAGGAATAGGCCAAGAAACATTCCATCATTTTTATTGCTAATGTTTACATTATCTATCTGAAGCTGAATTGCATTTGTAGATTTGCTTCGAAATACGATGTAGTAGGTCTTTTCTATGTTAAATGTTAGTTTGTTGGTTGACATCCATAAGTGGACTTTTTTAGTTCATTATTAACAACATTATTTAGTGTATGTGGGTTGGGGTTAGAGTAGATGAGGGTAGTATCATCAGCAAACAAAATAGGTTTCAGAATGTTAGAGACATTAGGCAGATCATTGATGTATATAAGAAATAGGAGAGGTCCCAAGATGCTGCCCTGTGGCACTCCAACGGTTATTGGTAGAGTGGGAGAGGTTATATTATTGATGGCTACACATCGGTGTCTATCACTAAGATAGGAGTGGATATAGTCCTGTGCATGGCCTCGGATTCCATAATGATGGAGTTTACGTAAGAGGTAATTGTGATTAACAGTATCAAAGGCCTTTTGTGGTTTATTGAGTTCATACATTGTGCTCTCTTGAGCCCTCATGCTGTGCTCTCTTGAGTCCATACACTGTGCTCAATCCTTTACTCTCGTGTTTACACTCTGGTATTCAACCAATGGCAAGATTTTATATATAGCGATGTTTCCAGAAATGTATTAAACTGTTATTAAGTTTCTTGGCTGAAAATGTTATATTTTAGGTAATCACCTAGTTGTGCTTGCGGGGGTTGAGCACTGGCTTTTTTGGCCTGCCTCTCATCTGTTATTCAATCAACTGAATTGTTTCTCTCTCCACAAACACAGACACACACACCCAGGAAGCAGCCCGAAACAGCTGTCTAAGTCCCAGGTACCTATTTGCGGCTAGATGAACAGTGGCATCAGGGTGGAAGAAACTCTGCTCATTTGTTCGTGCAATGACCCGGGATCGATCCCGGGTCCCGAAAAATTTCTAAGGGAAAAAAATCCATAAGGATTTTTTTTTAATTATGTAAAAGTTATCGCATTGGCGTTCGCCTTTCCATTGGGGACTTTCGGTGCCGTGGAGAGGGAGGACCTGCTGCCTGGGTAACAGCTTCTCCTCCATATCAACCTACCCTGGCTTTGCGCCCTAGTGAGGCCACTCCAGAGCACAGCTGAGACTGATGGATGCCTACTACTATCTAATAAGAAAAAAATTGAACTTTTGTACATTCTCAATTTTTTTGGTGAGTGCAAAGTTGCAAAAGTAGTATCATACCTGAGAATAAGCAAACCCTTGCATATCCTGCAAATAATCAATCCTCCTGATTTTCCTCATCAACGATGCATTATCAACAAATAGTGAAGTCTGGCCTTTGATGGTGTCATCATCACTGACCAGAGAGCGTCAGAGGTAATGACGTTCCATAGTTCCAGATGGTCTTCGGGATGCTGGGTCGTTCCAGTTTCCAGGAAGTTGTCAGGGTGCTTGAAGCTGTGCCAGGTACTCCTGCCTGACTCCATAATTGTAATGGTGCTTGTCATGGGAAGCTGTGTAATTACCTAAGTGTAGTTACAGGATGAGAGCTACGCTCGTGGTGTCCCGTCTTCCTGTGTGTGTGTGTGTGTGTGTGTGTGTGTGTGTGTGTGTGTGTGTGTGTGTGTGTGTGTGTGTGTGTGTGTGTGTGTGTGTGTGTGTGTGTGTACTCACCTAGTAGTGCTGCGGGGGTTAAGCTCTGGCACTTTGGTCCCGCCTCTCAACCGTCAATCAACAGGTGTACAGGTTCCTGAGCCTATTGGGCTCTATCATATCTACACTTGAAACTGTGTATGGAGTCAGCCTCCGCCACATTACTTCCTAATGCATTCCATTTGTCTACCACACTGACACTAAAAAGTTCTTTCTAATATCTCTGTGGCTCATTTGGGCACTCAGTTTCCACCTGTGTCCCCTAGTGCGTGTGCCCCTTGTGTTAAAGAGCCTGTCTTTATCTACCCTATCAATTCCCTTGTGTGGTGTGTGTGTGTGTGTGTGTGTGGTGGTGTGTGTGTGTGTGTGTGTGGTGTGTATTCACTTAGTTGTATTTTACGGGGGTTGAGCTTTGCTCTTTCGGCCCGCCTCTCAACTGTCAATCAACTGTTTACTAACTACACTAACTACTTTTTTTTTCACACCACACACACACACACACCCCAGGAAGCAGCCCGTGACAGCTGACTAACTCCCAGGTACCTATTTACTGCTAGGTAACAGGGGCATTCAGGGTGAAAGAAACTTTGCCCATTTGTTTCTGCCGGGTGCGGGAATCGAACCCGCGCCACAGAATTACCAATCCTGCACGCTATCCACCAGGCTACCTGGCCCCCTATGTGTGTGCGTGTCCCCCCTGTGTGTGCGTGTCTGTGTGTGTGTGTGCATCTGCGTACGTGCGTTTTCCAGAATTCTCTGCAGTGGGACCAAAAGCTCCAGACACTATAAACTAACGTAATTGTCCTTGGAACAGACGCTGCTGTCAGACATAAAAACAATTAGAGCACCTTCCTACACCCAGAAGACACTACTGAGCCCGACGGCATCCGAGTGTACCTGTACACACCTTCAATTCCTCCTCTCCCAGTACCTATAAACACATGAAACGCTTAAATATGTGAATGAAACAACACACACACACACACACACACAAGTCCAAAGGTATGCTACTAGACTAGTCCCAGGACTAAGAGGCATGAGTTATGAGGAAAGGCTGCGGGAAATGCACCTTACGACACTGGAAGACAGAAGAGTAAGGGGTACATGATCACAACCTACAAAATCCTCAGGGGAATCGACCGGGTAAACAAGGATGAACTATTCAACACTGGAGGGGCGCGAACAAGGGGACACAGGTGGAAGCTGAGTACCCAAATGAGCCACAGAGACATTAGAAAGAACTTTTTCAGTGTCAGAGTAGTTAGTAAATGGAATGCACTAGGAAGTGATGTGGTGGAGGCTGACTCCATACACAGTTTCAAATGTAGATATGATAGAGCCCAGTAGGCTCAGGAACCTGTACACCAGTTGATTGACAGTTGAGAGGCGGGACCAAAGAGCCAAAGCTCAACCCCCGCAAGCACAATTAGGTGAGTACAATTAGGTGAGCACACACACACAAACACACACACACACACACACACACACACACACACACACACACACAAGACCTGTCCCCTGAAGCTCATATCAAGAGGATAACATCAGCAGCATATGCCAGGTTGGCTAACATAAGAACGGCCTTTAGAAACTTGTGTAAGGAATCTTTCAGAACATTATATACCACATATGTCAGACCAATCCTGGAGTATGCGGCTCCAGCATGGAGTCCCTATCTAGTCAAGCATAAGACTAAACTGGAAAAGGTTCAAGGTTTGCCACCAGACTAGTACCCGAGCTGAGAGGTATGAGCTACGAGGAGCGACTGCATGAATTAAACCTCACTTCGTTGGAAGACAGAAGAGTTAGGGGGGACATGATCACCACATTCAAGATTCTCAGGGGAATCGACAGGGTTGATAAAGACAGGCTGTTTAACACAAGGGGCACACGCACTAGGGGACACAGGTGGAAACTGAGTGCCCAAATGAGCCACAGAGATATTAGAAAGAACTTTTTTAGTGTCAGAATGGTTGACAAATGGAATGCATTAGGAAGTGATGTGGTGGAGGCTGACTCCATACACAGTTTCAAGTGTAGATATGATAGAGCCCATTAGGCTCAGGAAACTGTACACCTGTTGATTGACGGTTGAGAGGCGGGACCAAAGAGCCAGAGCCCAACCCCCGCAAGCACAACTAGGTGAGTACACACACACACACACACACACACACACACACACACACACACACACACACACACACACACACACACACACACACACACACACACACACACACATCTCAACAGCCTGTAGTGACTACATTTCTGTCCATCCTAGACCATTAATTATCACGACTCGTAAAGAGTGAAATAGTCAATATATATAAGGTTAATGGCCAAAGGGTTTAAAGTACACCAGAGGCGTTAATAAATTCAATAATACAGTACATTCTCTGGTGTATTAATAGGTTAATACACCAGAGGTTCACACAAAATAATTCACAATCACCGCGATAATTCACAATTCCCACGATTAATCACACTCACATAAGCAATTCCTAAGGAGTTCACAGTCACAATAATTCACAATCACAACATTAATTCACAATCATGAAGAAAGACATTATATGTACTCAGTTTAAAGAACTAATTTGTTTCGTACTCTTTCTTATTGAGAGTATTATTATCTATCATTATACTGTCAGGCACTGTTAATATAATGCTCCCAGGCAGTGTTATAATGCCAGGCACTGTTAGTATACTGTTAGACAATATTGTATGAAGCTACAAGATTCAGACCATCTCGTATAAAACTACAAGTTTCAGACCATCTTGTATAAAGCTTCAAGATTCAGACCATCTTGTATGTATAAAGCTACGAGGCATTCTAAATATAATGCAAATATAAGCCCTGAAGCATAAAGCTGTCAGGGTACTCCCAGCTTAATAACCAGGACCACAGCTCCGCCAAGGTATAGACATGGCCCCAAACTGGTTTTCCTGTTAAACGAGAGGTTAGTATCAATTTGAGGCATCATCTTAAAAGCAAACAAAAATATGCTGAGAATGCATTTTAAATTACGTCTTGTATGTCACGTTGAGAAGATCCCACGATGGTTCAGAAGGAAGGTGGAACACTTAAACTTGAGCGAACACACTAACTGGTTATAGTCTCGTGTTCTGCTTGTGCCGCACCAACGGCCAAATGACTGACAGTAATTGCTTTTNAACACACACACACACACAGTGTATTGAACTTTGAGTACCTGGTAGAGCTAGGAATTATCTCCCCAAAAAAAGAACTAGGATCAAAAGGCTGGCATACCGCAAGGGGAATTATGAACAGATGAGAAGTTTCCTAAGTGAAATACCTTGGGACACAGACCTCAGAGATAAGTCTGTACAGGGTATGATGGACTATGTTACCCAAAAGTGTCAGGAAACAGTAATCAGGTTCATCCGGCCCAAAGGGAAAAATCCGAGAAGCAACAGGAAAATCTAAGGTATAATAGGGCATGTGTGGAAGCGAAGAAACTGAACAAAAGGGCGTGGAGGAACTTCCGGAATAACAGAACACCAGAAAGCAGAGAGAGATACCAGAGAACCAGGAATGAGTACGTCAGGGTGAGAAGAGAAGCAGAGAAAAGTTTTAAAATGATATAGCAAACAAAGCCAAGACCGAACCAAAGCTACTCCACAGTCACATGAGAAGGAAAACAACAGTGAAAGAACAGGTATTGAAACTTAGAACAGGCGAGGACAGGTATACAGAGAACGACAAAGAGGTGCGTGAAGAACTCAACAAGAGGTTCCAGGAAGTCTTCACAATAGGACAAGGTGAGGTCACTGTGCTAGGAGAAAGGGAGGTAAACCAGGCGGCCTTGGAAGAGTTCGAAATTACGAGAGAGGAGGTCAAGAGACACCTGCTGGATCTGGATGTTAGAAAGGCTGTTGAGCCAGACGGGATCTCACCTTGGATACTGAAAGAGTGTGCAGAGGCACTTTGCTTGCCACACTCCATAGTGTATAGTAAGTCACTGGGTGACGGGAGACCTACCAGAAATATGGAAGACGGCGAATGTGTCCCTATATACAAAAGGGCGACAGGCAAGAGGCACTGAACTACAGGCCAGCAGTGCCCTTGACTGTATACCATGCAAGGTGATGGAGAAGATCGTCGGAAAAAAAACCTGGTAACACATCTGGAGAGAAGGGACTTCGTGACAAATCGCCAACATGGGTTCAGGGAGTGTAAATCTTGCCTTACAGGCTTGATAGAATTCTACGATCAGGTGACAAAGATTAAGCAAGAAAGAGAAGCATGGGCGGACTGCATTTCTTGGATTGTCGGAAAGCCTTTGACACAGCACCGCATGAGAGGCTGGTACATAAGCTGGAGAGTCAGGCAGGTGTAGCTGGTAAGGTGCTCCAGTGGATAAGGGAGTACCTAAGCAATAGGAAGCAGAGAGTTACGGTGAGGGGTGAGACCTCCGATTGGTGTGAAGTCACCAGTGGAGTCCCACAGGGTTCTGTACTCGGTCTTATCTTGTTTCTGATATATGTAAATGATCTCCCGGAGTGTATCGATTCATTTCTCTCAATGTTGCGGACGATGCCAAAATTATGAGAAGGATTAAAACAGAAGAGGACTGTTTGAGGCTTCAAGAAGACCTAGACAAGCTGAAGGAATGGTCGAACAAATGGTTGCTAGAGTTTAACCCAACCAAATGTAATGTAATGAAGATAGGTGTAGGGAGCAGGAGGCTAGATACAAGGTACCATCTGGGGGAGGAAATTCTTCAGGAATCAGAGAAAGAAAAAGACTTGGGGTTGATATCACGCCAGACCTGTCTCCTGCAGCACATAGCAAGAGGATAACATCAGCGGCATATGCCAGGCTGGCCAACATACGAACGGCATTCAGAAACTTGTGTAAAGAATCATTCAGAACTTTTATACCACATATGTCAGGCCAATCCTGGAGTATGCAGCCCCAGCATGGAGTCCATATCTAGTCAAGGATAAGACTAAACTGGAAAAGGTTCAAAGGTTTGCCACCAGACTAGTATCATATCTATGACTCTCAGCTATCACAATAGCATATATTAAAAAATATTATAATTAGCTATATCAGAATAAAAATTAAGATAATTTTTTTTTATTTTTTTTTATCGGACGATTTGCATGAAACTTATACACCTGACTGCACATAAGCCTATCTGTAGGGTGCCAATTTTAGGGAAAATGGTTGATGTCAACCTCAGCCACAGATGGTAGCATCTTAGACTTTATTATTTTCGTATTTCTTTTCAATGTTTTCAATTAACATAAACGTTTGAATAACTCTTTTATTTTTATTAAATATACATGAAACTTACACCTTATATGTAACGTTTATGTCTCTAAACTCGCAACTTATCGTTTTTTCCTAAGTTCATTTATTGATTTTATAATAGCAATAAACATGACATATTTGCATAATTTTTTTGGGGGAACTTTGATTATTTGAATTAGGGAAATTAAAGATGTTTTGGAAACTCCAGAAGTTACGAACCTTTATTATATGCTAATGTGTCAGAAAAGTGTCATAGAATGATTATATCTGAAAGGTGTGTTTGTTTATTCACACTTGAAAATGTGTAAAATTCGTTGAAAAAAACAAAAAAAATATCTCCTTTTCTATTTACGCTGCAGTACTGAAACATGGAACAATTGGAGCGCATTTCACATACAACTAGTCAAACACATTGGTTGACATTGAACAACTTTTTCAAAACCAAAGTAATGCCCCCTGAGGTGGTACCCCTAAACACATATATACACACCATACACATAAACCACACACACACACACACACACACACACACACACACACACACACACACACCACACACCACACACACACACACACACACACACACACACACGGGACCAAGAGCGGTCCCGTATTGGTCTCTTTGCGGGACCAAAGAGCCAGAGCTCAACCCCCGCAAACACAACTAGGTGAGTACACACACACACACACACGCACACACACACACACACCAACACACACACACACACACACACACACACACACACACACACACACACACACACACACACACACACACACACAAACACACCACACACGTTCAACCATAACAAGGACTGCAGATAGCCAGGAAGGGGCCGGCAAGCCTGCGTAAGGCTCTCGAAGATAGTTTATAATAATAACTATTAGGTTGAGAGTCTCCTTGGAAGATTTAAAGTAATAACCTCCAGGAAATATCCTAAAGTGTCCACGCTGGAGTGGTGTTTGTGGGGGAGAGACACGACACTTTAAACCATCATTTCATCTCTGCTTCTTCTCTTGCCTTCCTCCTTATTCTCGTTCTACAATTAGGCATCTTTCTCTTCTCATATTTAACTTTTTCCACTCTATCTCATCCATGTTTTTCCTGTTGTGTTTTGGTCACAGGGGCGAGGAGTTTTCAGAGATCTGAATCAATGACTAGTGGTTCAGTTCTCTCTAAAGGTGAAGTATAATATATTGATCAACCAGTGTGTCTGCAGTGAAATATAAATATTCACATTAACATAAAGAAAGTACCGAGTTATTCAATGAAATTTTACAATAAAATAATATTTATTTAACTGAAACAGTTTTCTAATCACTTTCATTTATGCAGCTTAGAGCTGGAACTAAGCTGTAGTGTGAGGCGTCTCTAACAATGATGCCTGAACCAGCTCGTAGTATAAACTGCTATCCAATGGCTGATCGATTTGTTTTTCTTTCCATGAGACACTCAGAGATTCCATTTGCCAAAGTTGTTGTGAGGAAAGAGGTTTGTCAGCAGTAACTTTTGACATGGTAAAAATCAGACAGATTTCTGGTCCGCCGGTCCGAGATTAATCGAGATTTTATTGGCTAAAAGACCAGCGAAGACATTAGAAGTTGTTGCTAGTCTTTGATTTGGTCTCTTGAACCCCAGGCACTGTTCTCTCTCTCTCTCTTGAGCCCAAACTCTGTGCTCTCTTGAGCCCCACACACTGTGCTCTCTTGAGCCCCACACACTGTGCTCTCTTGAGCCAACACACTGTACTCAGACCTTGACTCCTCTGTTTGCACTCCAGTCTTCAACCCATGACAAGATGTTATATAAAAAACTTTCAAGAAAAGTTCTGAGCTGCTATTGTGTGTCTTGTCGGAAAATTTTGTATTATGTATTAAAAGTGTTTGGGTACAGACGTATCTGTCTTGGCACAGAATCAGTGTCAAGGTGAACTTGTCCATATCATATTTGTAGCCATAAGTGGTTGATACAACGTTCGAACAAGTTTTAACACATCCAAACCAGTTATAACAATCAATAAACAAGCTGTAACAACGTTCTAATACGTCATAAACACGTTAAGCCAAGATGTAACAACTTTATTACAATTTGTAACAAGCGGAAAATAGAGACAGTTTCGGTTTCTGTTTCCAGAGATTAGATCCTGAAGTTAACAAAATCTGCAACTAATTTAACAAACGCCACTGACTCGTGTCTGAACATTTTTCACACACATCTTTGAGCTGGCAAGAGACATCATGCAGCACCAGCTCCATCATGAATTATCGCACTTATAAATATCTCCACAAACTTAGTAGAGGAAAATCTTGGAGAAGTATTTAGTATCCTACTGACTACACAAGAAACAACGCAGACACGGCGGAATTAGATCCCTGTGATTAAATACGTGGGAGAGAGAGAGGCTTCGAGGGTGAGGCTTCGAGGGTGAGGCTCCGAGGGTGAGGCTCCGAGGGTGAGGCTTCAAGGGTGAGGTTCCGAGGGTGAGGATGCAACAAGGAGTGTATGCAACAATAACAAAAAAGGGGGGATGGTAAAGGCAAATTCTCATATGTATTTAGGGTCAAACGACAAGTTTTCTCTGAAACAGTTTTATACCTTTTTCCAAGGCTATGAATGAGATGCTGTCATGTTTACACATTGAGATCGCTGGGACTGACAGTCCTCAAGTAGGCCTGAGAAAGTATAAACGACATTCGTCTCTTCAGAAACGTTCCGTTTAGAGACCGGGAGAATTCTTCTTGAGACGGTGTTCTTCCTTTGTAGTATAATATTAACTCAGTATTTTGGTTGGTGAGATCCTAGGAACAGTAGTTCTTGAAGAACATTTTTAAATTATGACGAGGGAAGGCGGCAGGTAATATTTTGTGAGGGCGTGTCGTGAGAGGTTACACGGTGCGGGATTTCATCGTTCTGTCATTGTGCTCCATGTTATTCTCTATGTTTATATTCATTCCATGTTCCTTGCTATAGGGGCGAAATAATATGCAAGTTTCTATTGAGTTCCATTCACTTTTTTTTTTCTTAAACAAGTTCGTTGGTAACACTTGGTTTAACATTTTATCCTCAATGTTAACACACACACACACACACACACACACACACACACACACACAACACACACACACACACACACACACCACACACACACACACGCACACACACAACACACACACACACAC
>WNGS01160430.1:20293977-20304089 GCA_020271785.1 Procambarus virginalis
TTAAAACATCCGAGTGATTACCGGAGACACTAATCCCAGACTATGGTGATAGAACACACACTAATCCCAGACTATGGTGATAGAACACACACTAATCCCAGGCTGGAGTGATAGAACACACACTAATCCCAGGCTGGGGTGATAGAACACACACTAATCCCAGGCTGGAGTGATAGAACACACACTAATCCCAGGCTGGAGTGATAGAACACACACTAATCCCAGGCTGGAGTGATAGAACACACACTAATCCCAGGCTGGAGTGATAGAACACACACTAATCCCAGGCTGGAGTGATAGAACACACACTAATCCCAGGCTGGAGTGATAGAACACACACTAATCCCAGGCTGGAGTGATAGAACACACACTAATCCCAGGCTGGAGTGATAGAACACACACTAATCCCAGGCTGGGGTGATAGAACACACACTAATCCCAGGCTGGAGTGATAGAACACACACTAATCCCAGGCTGGGGTGATAGAACACACACTAATCCCAGGCTGGAGTGATAGAACACACACTAATCCCAGGCTGGAATGATAGAACACACACTAATCCCAGGCTGGAGTGATAGAACACACACTAATCCCAGGCTGGGGTGATAGAACACACACTAATCCCAGGCTGGAGTGATAGATTTTTTCAAAGTAGTTATTACATTGCATTCTTTTAGAGAATGATTAAATTTAATTTTATTGATCATTTATTGACCAGCCTGAGGAAATTAAAGAATGATTTAATAAACAGCTGCATGAAGTTGCAGTGCAATCAGTCATCACTTGCTAACATTTCTCATTGGCCAGATATGCAATAGAGAAGAATATTATGAGTTAATATAGCAGGTACTAAGAGGGTAGGACACGGTGGGGACACTTAGAGCAGTATTGCCCTCTCTGGATGACACGGCCAATACACCTACGGGCTCACCATAGCCCGTGCTACTTGGAACTTTGTTCCATGTAGCGACTCTTTAACAACTTTAACAACACAGCCAACCACGTGAGCTGGACGATAGAGCGAAGGTCTCGCTTCATGCAGATCCGCGTTCAATCCCCGACTGTCCAAGTGGTTGTGGACACCATTCCTTCCTTCCCTGTCCCATCACAAATCCTTATTCTGACCCCTTCCCAGTACTATATAGTGGCAAAGGCTTGACGTGCAGGTCGGCGTTCAATCCCCGACTGTCCAAGTGGTTGTGGACACCATTCCTTCCTTCCCCGTCCCATCACAAATCCTTATATCCTGACCCCTTCCCAGTGCTATATAGTGGCAAAGGCTTGACGTTTTCCCCACAAAGTTACAGCCCCGCTCCTGTGCCAGGTAAGTCCACTACGGGCTCACTATAGCCCGTGCTACTTGGAACGATTTGTTCTCAGTAGCTGAATCTATAACAATAAACAACGACGTTTTCCCCTGATAATTCCTTCTCCTGATGCCACAACTAGGTAGTCACACGTAGGCAAGCACAGTTCATTAACAGGACACATCCGGGACTCGCTCTAACGAACGGGGTGGATTAAATATTGGATTCATTGTTGATGTTTACACAGAGGATGTAAACAAAAACGGATGTCTGTCTGTCTGTCTGAATATCCTTGCTGGTTTGTCTGTCAAATATGGAAGGCCAGATGCTAAGGGCTAGCCTCACTAAACGTTGTAAGGGTGACTAGTGGGTGGATAGATAATACTTGAGTTAATGTATTTTTGTATTATATTTAATGTACGTATAAGTAAAAATAAACAATTGTAGCTCATAGTATTTTTTTATATTGACTAAAGAGTTAGTCACTCTGATCAGAGTTATAGATATAGAAATCATTAATATCTTGCTAATCATCAATGATATTTTATTTGTGCGTGTGGAGGAAAATATGAAATGAATGAGGATCTAGTTTACGTGTGTAGTGGCACTGAGGACCATATCTTGACGTATTCATATATTCTTAGTTGTAAAACATAAGAGAAAGTCGTGAAAAAGAACAAGTATGTGTTTGTCAGAAAGATTTAAATTATATTCTTCAGTCCCAGCGTGTTGGTCCACTCTGTAAGTTGCTTTCCCAATAAAATTACCTTCATTTACTATGTGTGTGTGTGTACTCACTTAGATGTGCTTGAAGGGATTGAGCTTTGGCTCTTTGGTCCCGCCTCTGAACTGTCAAGCAACTGGTGTACAGATTCTGGAGTCTTACGTTTAGGACATAAAAAAAAAACAAATATCATATTCTCCTTGCCTCTCTCTTATTCAGTCCACATATACCTCTCCTATTCTTGTTCCCAGTGGGCAAAACATTCTTGAGTAAAGCTGAATAAATTTTGAATCAACTATGTCGATGTTGCATCAACGTTAAAACCCACGTTTCAGACTCATAGATTTCGTTGGTTGTCGCAACAGGAGCCACTCCTACTTACAGTGGGGACATGGGAGGCTCACCCCCACCAACCACCTTATGACACTCCCCCATACAACCACAATTCACCATGTAATGTTGCGTGAGGTTAACCACAACGACCTCCAACCTCAGACCAACAGATATTTTCTGCAACTGATCTGGATTAATTACACATGCAAATGTTTTTCTAGTGTAACGTAGAGAAATTATTGAGACGCATTAACCCAATTTTTTTTGTTTCATTCATAGCGTCAACAACAGCTCATTACAACAACAAACTATCTGTGTACATTGTAGCGTAGCATGACCAGTCAACTGGACCATGCATTACAGGTCCGACTAGTTAGCAATGAAGCTTTATGCAACTTTCAATCATTTTTTCACACGAAATCTGAATAATTTTCGTATATGTGATAAACATATATGTATATGTTTATCAAGGTATGTGTGATACACATACATGTGGTAAACGTTCTATAAAATACCTGATATATGCACTGTCATTCAACTCACACATCTGACCGCTTTGTAAATTAGTTGAAGAATTAGTATGCAAGTCATATATTTTATTGGGTGGTGCAGGACAAATTATTTGCTCATATTTCAATAAAAACACATATTTATGTTAAATAATGAGCGATTAACGGTTGTAAACCTTTGTAAAACGATCCTAAATGTTAATCGCTCATATATTATGTGAATTATTAGCGATTAACGTTTGTACACTTTTGTGAAACATTATTAAACGTTAATAGCATATATTTTATGTTGAATTTCGAGCGATTAACGTTTGTAAACTTTAGTAAATCGTTTATTAACATTATTATATTCATCGATGTTATACACAAACTGTGCTGTGTATACCACATTTGTTTGAAAAGGAATTATCTACAAAACACCTGTTAAAAACCTTTGACATGAAATTCCGGTGTAGTCATAAAAAAGCTTTGAAATCTAAAAAAAACAAAAGATAATTCACATTTTACGCTTCGCCCGGCCGAAGCCATAAGGCACCAGCATCGTTTTCACACGAGACTACCACAGCAATTAAGGCTATTCTGTGTGGGGTGATTTTGACCACTGATTCCGAATAAGAATTGGACACTTTATTCGTGAAAACTTATTCCGATTGTCCCAATCATGGCTGGACTGAACAGGTCTGTAGCAGTGTAGCTCAAACTTACATTTTTAGACATAAAATTGAAAAACTTTTAGCTTAGAATTTGAGTAGTGATATATGTATTGGTAAACTAATTTGTTGTTTACCACTATTTAATTCCCTGTGAATATAACAAAGAGGGAAGAATAATGAAAGAAATAATCCGTATAGGAGTAAAAGACCCAACCCCCTTAACCAAAACACAGACATTATCATATACTATACAACAAAAAAAACCCTTGACCTCCACATTAAAAAGTCCCCGAAGCCAACTGAGAACACTTTATACCTGTCGAACGTAGTATACATTTCCATTTGCCCCCCCCCCTCTCGAAGGATGTAGCCTTCAATCTAAGTACATAGGTATGACGTCGCCCAATGTCACGAGGCGCTTGACCTGTCATCTTCAAGCGGGTGCCCTAAAAAACATACGAGACAAGCCCATTACCCGACGTACCTGTTAAACGACCCGCCAATCGTTTAACAACCAGGTACCCAATAACTGCTGGGTGAACAGAAGCGTACATTTAAGGACTGGCGCCTAGTCAGTCCTCCCCCGTCCAGGATACGAACTCAGGCCAAGTCGCTGGCGAACCACGATACGAAAGTGCGCCACGGGGGAACTGTATCTGTCTCCCTGGAGACACAAACCGAAACTGTCTCTATTTTCTGCTTGCTACAACTTGTAATAAAGTTGTTCCATCTTGGCTTAACGTGTTTATGACGTATTAGAACATTGTTACAACTTGCTATATTGGTTGTTGTAACTGGTTAGGTGTTAAAACTTGTTCGAACGTTGTACCAACGTCGTAGTTTCGGTGTGTGTTTGGCGGGCTGTCTGAATTTAGCCAATAGAGTCTGACTATATTTCTAAAATTTTAATCTACTCCGAGGAAGTAGATAGATTATCTACTATTATTATCTACTAAAAAACAGTTAACACATCACCAGACTGGAGTGTTGATAACAACATTAACGCAAGAGGTTGTCCTCTACGCCCCAAACCAGCAGAACATTAACCTAAAATTTTCTCAAGAAAACTGGGAGACAACCCCAGGATGACGACTAGTATTGGAATCCAAACTTTTCTCCTTTCCTCTTAAGTAGTAGTAGTGATTTTCCACAGTCATAATTTGTCATAACAGTTTGGGACGTGTGTGTGTGAGTGCATTCCTGAGATGTTCTTCTTGTTTTTGTCCAAGCTTAACAATTGCAGGCTTGGAATTGCTTTCATAATTGTTTGGGTGTTTTGTGAGTATTTCTATTCAATAAATTATTAGGTAGTATGTATACGTGTGTATGTATTATCCTTATCTATAATTAAGGCGTTTGCACCGTCGTACCCACAGAAATTGGGTCGAAAATAGTGCTAACCTATCAAAATTAAATACAGTCCCCCTAAAAAGCAAAATACATATAATTTTTTTTGTGGGGGGGGGGGGGGTCAAGACTCTCAAATTAAAACAAATAAAACGACTATAAGTATACCATTTGTTGTAAGTAAAAATCATAATTTGGCAGAACTTTCCCGGGTAAAATTTTTCCACGTTGAAAATATAGAAAATTTCAATATATAGAAAGAAATATAGACAAATTTCCCGTTTTCATTTATTTTCTCGTTATTGTATTGTTATTTATGTTGTGTTCAGTGGTAATCCTGCTTAAGATAGCGGCCACATATTTGTGTGTTGCCAGTCGCCATCTGGGCGTCCTTCGAGGAGGACGTATACGCTCTTCATTTCCCTCTTTGCCTCATTCGCCTGCTCCTCTTTTACTGTTTACGCTATTTATTTAAGATGAATAGGCCAAAATGAATAAAAAAACCTGAAAAAAATGATAATATGAGCAAACGGAAAATATCCTAAAGCCTGGATCAAGCAGGCTATTGTCCAAACCTGGGAAAATATATCAGCAACATACAGCTGGGCCAGCCTCGTCCTCTCCAGTTGCCTCAACGAATAGGAAATGGTGTGCTAAAACCTACCCCTATTGACCACACATAGAAATGGTGAATGATTCACTATACACTTTCAAGACCTCACTATTTGACCGTCCTGGCTTTTGACCTCAAAATACGGTGTACTGTGTGATGATACAGGTGCTGATCCGGTGACGCTGGTTCGAGCGACGGAATCAATAAAAACGTGATGAAACGTCATAAAACATTTACATCCAGATTTTCCGTTTACAGGACTCACAAATGTAGTTCAATTTACATCTAAATGTAAATATACGTGAGACTTATCACCTACCAATTATATTCACTGTCATAAAGAATAATGTGAGGCCTGAATCTTAAGAATAGAGTGAAGTAGGCCTATTGGCGCAAAATAAGAAGCTAATATTTATTCCAAATCAACTTAACCCACAAATATATATCAAATGAACACGCGAAGCAGCTCACCAGTCCGAAGTCTATTATAATTTTCCAACACGTACTTATTAAAGTTAATCTTATTTTAGGATTATCCATTGTTTCGTGCTTAGTGATTATCCTTGTTGCCTGGGCTGTGATGATCCTTATACTGCCTGGGCTGTGATGATCCTTATACTGCCTGGGATAATGTTCACATATCCATTTGAAGCAAAGGATTCACGGTGGAATGGTCTCGTTTTGATCATACGTGAACTACCCATCCAGCTAACAGTATTATACTGTTTTTTAATCAGACTCGCTCATCACAGAGTTTTTTGTCTTTGATGGAATTATTAAAACAATTACGGGGAAAATATAACTTCAGGTTGAATGACTTCAACCCATCCACCAAGAGGACCATATACATCATGGGACATTTTTACATAATAGGAGCAACTGTTCCCCCATTGATTACAGTCAATCAATCAACTTATTACTTCAGCAGAAACTGGTATATTTCAACTTTTGGGCTATTTCAACTTCTGGACTATTTCAATTTCTTATTACTTAGAAGCAAGAGAAAGCAAGAGAAATAAAAGAGAAGACAACATAAGCTATCACACTTTACATGAAGTTTGAGTGTTGTATTAATCAATCAGCTCAGTAAGCCTAGGGCTTGACGTGTCTGGAAAATGTCTTGATCGGTAAGGTCAATCAAGTAAGGTCATGGCTAATTACCTCTCGGTAATTATAGTGTTTGGTCAACCAATCCTGTTTGTATTTGAAAAGTTGATTGACAAATCATGAGTTGGTGATGATAATGACGTTGTTTCCTATTGTCTATTGTCCAATGGGAAATTTTATATATATTTAACCACGTCTTATGCTCCAATGTGTTAGTTTATTGCTCTGATTTGCGACTTGATCTTTGGGCATCTTACATGAATGTATTACCAGATGCGGTAACCGGCTTTGTTCGGGTGAAGCAAAGTACACCGTCACTACTCACTATCTTCGTCACTGTAACCATCATAACTATTGCATCAATTAACCATCTTCACTGTACACAACTGTCAACACTGTGGGCCATCTACTCTACGCTCAACCATCCTCATCGCCGTATCACCGTATCTTCACTACGCGTTCTCTTCATCTCTTGTAAACAAATCTTTGCAACCCGGGTACCGCCGGATCATATCACGTTATATCATCTGCAGCCATCATATCATATATATATCTAGCATGTCATCCCACTGCATCTTCTCTCTCAATCCGTCCTGTCTCGTCCACATCGCGCCACGCGCATCTTAAAGCTTCTTCTGTCTCTCTCTCCTCTCTCAGTCTCTCTCTCGATCTCTCCGAGCTCCTCTCATCATCACTCTCTTCTTCTCTCTCTCTCTCTCTCTCTCAGCCTCTCTCCGTCGTCCCAGGCTCTCCTCTCATCCGGGTCCGGGGGGCTCCTCCTCTTCCCCCTCACTACTCTCTCCTCCTCTCGGATCTCTCTCTCTCTCCCTCGTTATATTGCATGCTCCCCGGTCCCTTGATATATTTATATATTATATCTATATATAATATATAGTATATATATATATATATTCCTATATGCATATATACCTACGTATATCACGATATATTTTTTTGTTCCTTTTTCATATAAGTTGTGAGGGACCAACCTCTGGTTGCAAATCAATTCTCCAAAATTCATTTTTATTTCATAGTCGGACCGCGACCCTTGAGCGCGGTTTCGTAAGACTATTAGCATTTTCAAAGGACTTTAGTGTACCTTCACACACACAGCACAAAGCTATGCCTGAAACACGCCATTTGGCTCCTTGATACCTGCATTGCGGTGAGATCGTGAAGCTTAGTACAAATAGTGGGGGGTGAAAAAGCAAACTTTCACACAAAACACAGAAGCACGGAATATAGAATATACAGATTTGCAGAAGTTGTGGTGTACCAATAGGCACTTTCTGCAGTTCTATTTCGTACCCAGACCTGTCCTGCCCAATCGTATATCCATATTCCGTGGTCTGTGTTTTGTTTGAAAGTTTGTTTTCACACCCGACCTAGTTGTATTACTCTCACCTAGCCCAAATGCAGGTATAAGAGCCATGTTGTTTCAGGCATAACGTGTTGTGTGTTGTGGATAAGTTCTCTTTTTAAAAAGTCTTTGAAAATGTAAATAGTTTTACGAAACGCGCTCAGTGTCGCGTCAGACTGAGAGATAAAATGAATTTTGGAGGAATTGATTTTTCCATTTACCGTCACCAGCAAAAAAGAAACATAAGAAAATGTACGATGAGAAGATTCGTGTTGAATCATTAATCTTACTCTTTTCGGTCATATTTAATATATATATTATAGTATATATATATCGTATCATATATAATATATATATATCATATCCTATAAATATCATACACGATACCTATATTTCAGTCGTATATCAGATATATTTAGCTGTGTCTCCTCAGTGATGTCCCCATTCAGCTTTTAGACCATTTATAACCATCATCTTTTTTATGTCCAAGAATGAAAAAGTGGTCTCACCGAGGAGCAGTCTTACACCACCCTACTGTCTTTGACCTTTGACACTGTGTCAGACGCTTGACTATTGACGCCGGGCTGCTTGACCTCTGGCAATTTGACCTTAATCATTTATGCATGAGTTTTGACCTTTGATACATAGGTCATGGCCGCTGTCTTCATCTCTGAAAAATGGAAAGTTACCTGTTGACACATGGATTTGTACTATGTGTGATAACATAGGTGTTGTGACCGTTTGGAGGAGATGCACAGGTGACCTGATCGACCGAATTGATTTTATGGTACCATTTACGCAGGAGTCACAATTTATCTCACAGGGACTTTAACCTTTGACATACGACTGCTGGCGGTTGACCTGTGCTCATTTATGGACAAATATCCACAAATATTGAATTATTATCCATGTACCATAAACTATAGCACTTATATCTTTTCATATGTCACAAGAATGACGACCTATAACCCACTGACCTTATTAATTTTTGACACGTGGACTTTGACATTTACTGTAACATGGCGGGAGGAAGACATGACCTTTGAACACAGGAAATTAATCATTTAACCTATAATATTTGACACAGGGATCATGACTTTTGTCTCAAGTAACTTGACCAATATGACACAAGAATTGTAACCTATGACACTCAGACTTGGACCTTTAACACCCAAGCCTTGACCTCTTGCCCTCCCCTCCATCCAACAAGCAGGGAAATTATGCTTCACATCAGGCGAGAGTTGTTTTGTGGGATCCTTCGTGTTATGTAGGAAACCTTAGCATGTCGTGAACGGTGTGTTAGGACGTGAGTGGTGTGTTTCGTCTGCGGTCACGTCAAGAGTCATTACACACACGACGGTGATACCCTAACTGTTCCGCCGTCTCTTCTTCCCTGTTTTATATACATGAAGAGCGGGGGAGTGTGGCACAGGTGCCTCTGTAATCCCCTTTACACGCAGAAATCACAACAGCGCCGAATCCGTCCATCAAATAACAAATCACAAGGGCTGTATCGAGAGGGTTGCGAAACCTACGTCCGAGAGGGACGTAGTACACGTCCCGAGAGGACGTTAGGTACTACGTCCTCTCGAACGTAAGGTCGAACCCTCGTCACGACCCTTGGGGATTTGTTCACTTAATCCTCTTGTTTGGATTCTTTGCCAGGTTTAACGAATACAAAAACTGTGTTTTTAGTGTATATGGAAGCTTGCCTTTTCCTGCTTGAGTCCACGAGCCATGATATTTCTGTACCATGTCTCTTTATTGTTTTGTAACTATAAATGTGATGAACGTTTGTGTTAGTATTGTAAGTAACCTATTGTAATTTGTTGCCTTTACCTAATTGTGTTTAAATGGAGACAGAATATCTATTGGGGTCTCGTGTTCAGTCCTTTTAGAATCGGGAATATCTCTTAAGTATGCAATTCAATGTTATTTTTCGGTATTGATGATTTCAGATTTCAAGTTATGGTAACAAATTACTCAATATTATGTTTTAAATTTAGTGATGCAAATATTTTCAGTTAAAATTATTTCGTGATAAGGGGTGAGAGAGAGAGGAAGAAATGTGTGAGTAAATATGCATTTGTTGCTGTTATCAGTGCCAAGCGTTGCAAATATTTACATTCAACGTCCCTGCAGCTAGTATGCAGTTCTT
>WNGS01160430.1:20321618-20347049 GCA_020271785.1 Procambarus virginalis
AAGACAATGTCTTATCACCTGACCCAGTGCGGGTATAAAAATCAACCACATTGTAAATTTCTTCACTTGAGAATGAATCATGGAGGTTCGAAACGTTGTGCATATTGTATAAATAAGTGTAATACATTCTATAGTAATTCACCTCTTTTCTTCACCCGGAAATTACGAAAATGAGTTTTGGAGAACTCCTATAAGCCCTGATGCTAAGAAAATAGTTAGAGGGATAGAAGCCCTAAATCAGAAGATAGTAAATACAGAATATGCAGTCATATTTAGTATATATATATATATATATATATATATATATTATATATATACATATATATATATATATATATATATATATATATATATATATATATATATATATGCGAACAAGCCTGAATGGTCCCCACGACTATATGCAACTGAAAACTCACACCCCAGAAGTGACTCGAACCCATACTACCAGGAGCACTCTGCTGGCGTACAGAATCCCTTAACCGCTCGACTGGACAAAAGAGGATGGTAGCCGAGGCCATTTCCATCCCCCCGCCGGCACTCGGTTGGTAATCTTGGGCATGGTATTTTATCAAACCACTTCATTCTTTGGGGCACACGTGAGAAACACAAATGCGAACAAGCCTGAATGGTCCCACACGACTATATGCAACTGAAAACTCACACCCTAGAAGTGACTCGAACCCATACTGCCAGGAGCACTCTGCTGGTGTACAGGATCCCTTACCCGCTCGACCAACACGATTATATATATATATATATATATAATAATATATATATATATATATATATATTATATATATATATATATATATATATATTATATATATATAGTGTGATATTGTAGATAATCTCTTCCAAGAGATTTAGCCTGCTCTTTCCTGCCATCGTCACGTTCCAAGCTACATTCAACATACGTTCTACAGTAGCTAAAACGTATATCAAGACAGCCACCCGCACCTGCACCCCCTCCCCCCTCACACTCCTCACCGCCTGTTCGCCGACTGCACTTCAATTAGCCAAGTGTCGGTCTGCCCGTATTCTCATTGGCTGTTCGAGATCTCACCACTCCAGCTCTCCACCACTCACGCACATCGTCAAGTCAACGTTGGAGTCAGCGAGCTGTACCACCTCAGAATATATCTTGTGCTCTAGCTGAGAACATCTAGTTGATTCACCTCGTGTGATCAAATAGCGGTTTTTAGCTTGCGCATATATTCCCAGCACCATTTTATATATTGTCCATTTATATGTTTCATATTGTCCTCTTGTTAACGTACGCCAGTATTCATTTTTATGTTAGTTCTTTTTCACTTGTTATACTTGCACTTTACCAAGCCAAGGAATTGTCTTTATTTAAATTTGTTTCTAGAGTAATTAAATTTTCATTGTTCATATTTTGTGTTTTGTGTATCTTCCCTTACCTTACCACAGACTATCAGACAAGCAGTCGCTTTTTTCATTTGTGTATGTGGCCAGGCATTGACATCTGCCATTGGAAGACTGCCGAACACCATACTCCAATACTTTACCGTTACAATATATACCGTTATATATATATATATATATATATATATATATATATATATATATATATATATATATATATATGCAAACAAGCCTGAATGGTCCCCAGGACTAGATACAACTGAAAACTCACACCCCAGAAGTGACTCGAACCCATACTCCCAGGAGCAACGCAACTGGTTCGAGTCACTTCTGGGGTGTGAGTTTTCAGTTATATGTATATATATATATAATATATATATATATATATATATATATATATAATATATATATATATATATATATATATATATATATGTATGTATATTTATATATAACTCATATTTGACCCGGCCAGGATTCGAATCTATGACGTCCAGGATTCACCAACACCCAATGAACGAGAAGTGGGTCTCGGATATCATATTAACGCCGTGCAATGGTCTCGAAGTGAGCCCATCACACTTTGGAACAAAAGTGAGTTTCAGAACTTTTCCGCTGGGCTCTGATGGAACCTGACTCCCGTAACTTTTTAGCCGAGTTGCAAATGAGTTTTCTCTCTCTCTCTCAAGACAATCTGACGTTCGCGGTAGGTCACGGGTGCTTCACGCTGATTGGCTGCTAAGGCCGTACCTCTCCATCAATCATAAATCATCTCCCTGTAATGCCTCCGGTTTCCGACGTTGAGACATATCACGTGATATAACGACGGACGTGCAAGTTTACACATTGGAAAATATATCACACAGTTTACCAATACAAATTTACATTCAACAATAAATAAAATATATACCCAGTCATTTATTTATAGTAGAAACCGGGTGTCTCATGGTATTCACATATATTGGCAGAGGACTAGTCTCTTCTCGTAACCCAAGTTCATATATCTATGTCAAGTCAGGTATTCGTATCATCAGAATCATTTGACTGTCAATAATTGGTATCATCAATAACGTTATGCTTAAACAAGATATCACGCCAATTTAGTGCTACCCCACAATAACAATAAATAACTTGCCAATTACCCTATCACCTCCCCCTTCTCCCCCCCCCCCAAAAAAAAAAATAATATGAATAAAATCCGGTGGACATTCATTTTAGTAAAAAAAGGAA
This sequence comes from Procambarus virginalis, assembly GCA_020271785.1. NCBI lineage: Eukaryota > Metazoa > Arthropoda > Malacostraca > Decapoda > Cambaridae > Procambarus > Procambarus virginalis. The sequence goes on from WNGS01160430.1 coordinate 20,324,238, forward strand.
AAAAATTACGTGCCAGCAGTCTGGTAGTCGGCGTGAGATCCAGAAAGAGAGAGAGAGAGAGAGAGAGAGAGAGAGAGAGAGAGAGAGAGAGAGAGAGAGAGAGAGAGAGAGAGAGAGAGGGGGGGGAAGGAGAGGGGAAGGGAAGGGAATTGTTAGAGGGAAAGCATCAAGCCATTAAGACTATATAGCACTTGGAAGGGGTCAGGATAAGGATGAGACGAGGGGAAAGGAATGGTGCCCAGCCCCTTGGTCGATCGGGGGACTGAACGCCGATCTTCATGAAGCAAAACCGTCGCTCTACCATCCAGCCCAGGCGGAGGAGGTAATGCACAATCATTTCCTGTTTTCGGCAGTCCACAGAAAAAGGGTCAAGTTTGACCTTGAACCCAATCGGATAAAGCTACGAAATATATTTCAGGGTCAAAGCCGGCCGGCTTCAAGGCCTTAACCCTTGCACGGAGGGTTGATATATTGAGAAGTTGGTCAGTCAGAACACTGCCACCTCCACTACCACCCAAACTGCGTCACGCGCTGAAATTGACACCAGTTGCAATTGAAGCTGCAACACAGACTACGCCGTAGACCCAGCCAGCGAGCCTGGAAGCGGGGAGGGGGGTTGGGTAGGGGGGGGAGGTGTTAGGTTTCAAAGCCATCTCGTTGCCCCCCTAGCAACGAGATGGAGTGTTGCCCCTAGCAACAAGATGGAGCGTTGCCCATAGCAACGATATGGAGCGATGCCACCTAGCAACGAGATGGATCGTTGCCTCCTAGCAACGAGATGGAGCGTTGCCCCTAGCAACGGGAAGGAGTGTTGCCTCTAGCAACAAGATGGAGCGTTGCCCATAGCAACGATATGGAGCGATGCCACCTAGCAACGAGATGGAGCGTTGCCCTCCTAGCAACGAGATGGAGCGTTGCCCCTAGCAACGAGATGGAGCGTTGCCCCCTAGCAACGAGATGGAGCGTTGCCCCCTAGCAACGAGATGAAGCATTGCCCCTATCAACGAGATGGAGCGTTGCCCCTAGCAACGAGATGGAGCGTTGCCCCCTAGCAACGAGATGGAGCGTTGCCCCCTAGCAACGAGATGGAGCGTTGCCCCTAGCAACGAGATGGAGCGTTGCCCCTAGCAACGAGATGGAGCGTTGCCCCTAGCAACGAGATGGAGCGTTGCCCCCTAGCAACGAGATGGAGCGTTGCCCCCTATCAACGAGATGGAGCGTTGCCCCCTAGCAACGGGATGAAGCGTTGCCCCCCTAGCAACGAGATGGAGCGTTGCCTCTCTAGCAACGAGATGAAGCGTTGCCCCTTACCAACGAGATGGAGCGTAGCCCTAACAACGAGATGAAGCATTGCCCCCCTAGCAACGAGATGGAGCATTGCCCCTAGCAACGAGATGGAGCATTGCCCCTATCAGCGAGATGGAGCGTTGCCTCTCTAGCAACGAGATGAAGCGTTGCCCATTAGCAACGAGATGGAGCGTTGCCCCTAGCAACGAGATGGAGCGTCTCCGTTGAGAGTGTCTGTAGCAGTAGGGATGCACGACCAGGACGCAAACCCAAGCAGCATCCACTCTCTGGCTCTTTTGTTTAATGATGCATCTTCCTTACCTCTCAGCGTCATCTTGAAACATTCTTCCCAATAAGGATGGTAATTCCGCTCTAAGTAACGAGAAGGAGGGTAGCAATAACTATGGGAGAGTAGACATTTACCTTCATCTAGACTGAATCTTGCTATGTTGAAAGAATTTGTTCATAGCTGGGAGTAATGTCCCTTGGTACAAGGACGCGGAGGAGGATGCTTGCATCAGGAGATGTGAGATGTAACTGGGGCTCCTACTCTGTGGATGCTGGGCCGCCACTACCACTCTCAAATATACGACTTTCCAAATATACACATATATACACACATGTGCATATAAGTAGTAGAAAACGACTCAAATCGCTGCAGTTTTGCTTTTTCTAACTGCAGCGATTTGAGTCGTGTGTTTTTCGTCACAAATGGGGACGGGCCAGTGCTTGGGTCGTGTGTTTTTTCGTGATTTTTAACAGAGGATGTTAACTGCATCGATTTGAGCTATGAATTTTTCCCCGTAGATTTAAACGGCCTAGATTTGAGTCGTGCATTTTTCGTTACCGCGCTGACCCATGCACAGGCATCGCTAATGGTCAATGACGTCACCAGCTAGCCGCTCAGCGTTCCTGCACAGGCAAGTTTAAGGGGATTAAAAAGCCGGTCTATGAGTCGTGTGTTTTGCGTTACAACAGTGACCCTGAAACCTAATGTATAATACCATCTACCCTAGTCTATTTTAAATTTCCGATTTACTTCCAACTATCGCCCATTGCAAAAGGGGAAGCAACACAGAGCATGAACTAGCATGTATCTCAGCGTTCTCCCCTTGTTACCGAACCACTATTTACCAGGATTTTTTCCTAAATCTTAAACTTATCCAACTAATACCCATTGTTTCGTGTTCTGTCTCATGTTGATGCGTTTAATATGCTATTAATACCCCCATTATCATGTCCCCCCCTTTTATTTCTTCACTTTTCTAGATAATGTAATTTAAGCTTTGTCAATCTTTTTCTTCAAGGATAGTTTACTGAGCATAGGGCAAATAAAAATGAAAACCCACTATCGACCATTTGTATAAAAACAGACCCCTCCCAGGCGTGGTGACTTCAATGCGATTTCAGTAGTAATCCATTATTGCTGCATAAACGCATAAATGTATTTTGCACGTGCATAATATATATGCACATCTCACATTCGCTCAAAAAACATGCCTCCCACACCTTGCTGTAGAATATAACAAATCAAAAAAATACTCATTCAGTAAAAGCAAGCCTCTCCTGTTTTAAAATAAGGCCTTCTGCAGTTACCTTCTTTTCTGACGTCATCATCCCTAATGCGGTGCGAGGCGCCAACGTGCTAAATGCGGATCCTAGGAGGTTCACACATTAGTGTGGACTCTTAATCAGGCTTAATACCTCAACTGTACTCTGTGCTTCATCAGAGTCGATATTCAGCTACAATGGCTCGTATTTTCGCTCATATTTTCTGTTATTCATTTCATAAACCCTATCAAACCATCCTAACCTAACTTATTATATATAACAAATAAATGCATTCTACAGACCAGTTGTTGTTGTTGTTTAGCGACGTCGCAAAAAGCGACCTCAGTATGGGATAGGGTATTGTTGGCCATTAGCGTATAAGTGCTAAGGTATCACAGCACCTGACTGGTCAACTATGTGTGACGTCACCAGATGACCAATGCTGCCTTTAGCATCCTACTGTTTGTAGGCATATGCATATGTACTGTTTTTTTTTATGATATTATTCAAAATGGCTAGACTAACCATCCCTACCTAACCTAATCAGAGGTTTAAGAATATTCATTTTAATTATCCACAACTGTAATCATTATGCAATGATGGGTTCAAAAACTAAAATAGCTGCCCAAATGTCGTACCGCAACTTAAGCAGAATCGTACATCTGGCAGGTGAGCTGAACATAAGACTAAAGGTAACTGTAAAACTCCTATTGGCCCATACGAGGCAGCTCCTATATATTTCCACCCAATCTCATTCATATTCATGTTCGCCGTATGCGGACATGAATATATCAACAACAACCAAGGGATCCCACTTAAAGTATTAGTGTACAATAATATTTTAATAAATAGCTCTCATTCTAGTTTTATGCACAACAGCAATTATGAAACCCTATAGCTAGATATCGTACTATAATCCACAAGTAGTTACCACACATCTAGCAGCACTGCGTATTAGTAGCTGTGTTCATAGGCTAGTCAACTGTCCTCACATCCATCAAATAGCTATCCAAATTTCGCACATCAATTCATCCATCCAGCAACTCAGCTGGATGCTAGCCACTATATTCATAGGCTAATAATTTCTACATCTCAAAAAAGTCCTAGTCTTGCTACGCAAATCAGCTAACTTGATTCTAAACCAACACTCGCGAATACAAGCATACATACCTACACATACTCCACAACCCATACATTCATAGAGAATAGCCTAGTTTTTGCCGCCATTTCCCCATTAATCAGATGAAATTTATGCCATACACAAAAAATACAGCATTTACACACCAAATATGCCATTTATCCACAAAATATTGTTACACTCAATATATCATCACACAAAAATATATCATTTATAGACAAAAATATGACATTTACATGCAAAATATGTCAGTTGCACAAAAATATACCATTTGTACAAATATTGCATGTACACTCAGAGTATGACATTTACACAAAGTATGGTATTATCACAAATATAGCAAATTGCTTATACATTTAGAAAATTTAAAATGCGCTTTCACTAAAATTACACAATTTTACATACATAATTTTCACATAATACCCACACATTGTCTTATAAGCAAAATACACTTACACCATAGAGATCTATTTTTCAGTAACAGAGCTTACACAAAATACTCAATTGCACACAGTTGCCCAGTTCCACTTACCCAAATTAAAAACACAACTGCATAAAATGCACTATTAGCCAAAAATTATTATCAAATATGGACAATTATTACACAAATGTATAATTATTATACATCTTTGCATCAATTAATACAATCAAACTTGCTATATAATTACTCACTTGCACAATGACAATTGTGGGTGTTTCTTTTTTTTACTGTCACGACTGCAATGCGTACGTTGCCAATGTTACATGTGGCAGACGCTTCACGAAGCTGTCGGAATTAGCAAAATAGAAAATACGAGAGCAACCGTACAGGGCCTGGNTTGAGGACTTTCTGTAAAGTTATCACCGTCCATCATAGCACTATACTCAACTCTCGCGGTGAGCCGCAGGCACCAACAGCCTGAGTGAACAACTCTAAGGAATGTGTTGGTTTATGTTACGATTATGTAAATTAGTCAGGTCACGTGTCCTTGTTTTACCTGAGACTCGTAAATTGCCACCCCTCCCCCCCCCACACCCACACATCTAATTCGTTCCCTCTATGTCTTCCAAGATCCTGACTACCCTCATACACACTCTACACTGACATAGTAGGGGATCGTTGCTGTTCTTCAAGGTGCGCGATCCCCCCCCCGTCCCTATTTCTCCATGTTGACTGTCTAACCAGGTTACGTTTGCAAGTTAGTTCTTATAGTATCTTCATAATTAATCTCTAGATTTCGAGTTTTGCTAAGGGGGGTTTTAATAAATAGGAACAAAACCTTAACCTGTAAACGGTTTTATAAACGTAAATTCGAAAATTAATTTTTGTACGTTAAGGAGAGATTTCCAATACTAATGAGCAAATTCTCAGATCTCCACTTACCAATTACTTCTAATAGCAATGTCAAAGGCCTTGTAGATAAGGACAATAATGCCTATCAGGGAAAATATGTAATTCATGACACATATTTTTCATCTGTGAAAGGAAATAGCTTGAGTCATATATATATAGATATATATATATATATAATTATATATATATATATATATATTATATATAGATATATATATATATATATATATATATAATGTATATACATATATACCTGAAAACTCACACCACAGAAGTGACTCGAACCCCATACTGCCAGGAGCAATGCAACTGTATGTACAGGACGCTTAATCCACCTGACCATCACGACCGGACATAAGGAAGTGATAGCCGAAGCTCTTTGAACCACTTCCCCGCCGGCACTCGGATGGTAATCTTGGGCATAGCATTTTATCAAATCACCTCATTCTTTGGGGCACACGTGAGGAACACAAATGCGAACAAGCCTGAATGGTCCCCAGGACTATATGCGACTGAAAACTCACACCCCAAAGTGACTCGAACCCATACTGCCAGGAGCAACGCAACTGGTATGTACAGGACATCTTAATCCACTTGATTGCTTGCCCAAGATTACCATCCGAGTGCCGGCTGGGAAGTGGTTCAAATAGCTTCGGCTATCACTTCCTTATGTCCGGTCGTGATGGTTAAGTGGATTAAGGTTATGTCCAGGGCACAGTAAAGTGTTAAACGTTTATTAGCAGGCGTTAATTGAACTCTGTGTGTTACTATGTTTGTCAAAGCATTCTCGTAGAATGTGTGCTTGAACTCTCACACAGTTTTGGCCTTTCTGGTATTCTGTCTGTGGGGGAGTATATTACTGACCTCTTCCTCTCTCTCTCTACCCCTCCCTCTCCCCCTCTCTCTCTCTCTCTTTAATCACAGATGCCAAAGATTCCAGACGCGCGTCGAAAGGAGATTATCTTGGTCCATTTCTCTCCTTGTCGCATTTCTTCCTCGATTTTCATTATTAGTCTTCAGTACTGGCCTCCTAAAGCAAAGCAGGAATATCTTTAAAAATAGGCCAGTGCTTCTAGTTTAAAAGTAGGCCTCCTACTCATCTAAACCGGTAGGTTTATTTTTTTTCATGTTTAATGGTAGGCCTACTCTTCGTGTGTACTGAAAAAGCCTCCTTTTAATGTAAAAAAATAGACCTGCTTCTTATGTACTGTAGTAGGCCTGTTTTTTATTCTTTTTTATTTATGCCTTTAGGTTCCATTTTTATTCATGTTTTATTTTGGTATTTAATTGTTTTTGGCTCTGTTTTTAACCTCTGTATAATTACATTTTCTACTTGAAGTTTTCTGTAAATTTAAATTTTATTTGTTGCAACAATAACCGGACCTTACCAAAATAATAAACTGGACCTTATATATCAACGTGACACTAAACCGGACTCATCAATCAGTTTAACAAGGAACCTGACCTCACGTGTAAATGAAAAATCAACCTGACCTCACAGATCAACGTCAACAACAAAGTGGACCTCACAGGTCACCAGACCCTCGGGGGTAACACAGCGGTGCATGGCCAGCTGGGAGGGTCAAAAAGACGTAATATTGACCTGTTGCAATACAAGGACCCAAAAACTATCCCTTTTTCATTTTGTTTTATAACTGCAATGTCAAGGGAGGACAGTATTGGTTTCTCCATGTTAAAGTGCGAGAACTGTGGCATTCATTGAATGCCTGGGGCATTCATTGAGTGTCTGGGGGCATTCATCCATTGAGTGCCTGGTTGCGCTCAACATTATTGAAAACACTGCAGCAGACAGCTGCATAATTTAAGCCTCCCTTTCCTCCTTACTAGCATTCAATTGCTTAATGTCAATTACAAGGACTTTGTCTCCGAAGCCAGACGTAGATATAGATGCATACTTAATATGGGAGTTTAAAGTATTTATGTAGTGAATCCTCACTGATATTAGATTGCAGGAATATTATAATCCTGACGCTATTAAAAAGATTGCAGTAAATAAAAGCAATGTTGAATCCTTATCCTTATCCAGACCTTCTTCCAAGTGCTATATAGTCGTAACGGTTTGGCGTTTTCCTCTGATAAAACCTTCGACTAGATCAATTACATAGAGTAGTGACTTATCTCTATAGTGTGGAGACTAATGATTATAAACAGCAGCTCTTCCATAACGGTCATCTATTACCTCATGTTTATGTTTATATTATATTATTTTTTTACAAACGATAACCAGCAATGCATACTAATTAATTATAAGTACATAGATGTTACAGTGATTGAGTTTGTAACACGTTGTCATTATAATTATAAGGTGTTACAGGTTAGATGTAATTGTTCATGTAAAAATCTACGCTGAGGTCTGAATTAAGACCTCGTGTTGTCTCTAAATATTCTGATGCGCTACTGCTCACAGGATGAGTACCGCCCCATTCACCTGGAATAAATCCTCATAACAAAACTACTTTTTCAAAGTGGTTAAATCCGCTTTAAATCCACTTTTTAACGTTGAATCAAACGAATGAGGATACACACACACACACACACACACATATATATATATATATATATATATATATATATATATATATATATATATATAAGAAAGTTTGTGAGGGTACCACCTCTGGTGCCAATGTGGGGACCCATAGCCTCGGAGAAGAAAATAAACGTATTCAGAGGAGACCTTGTGGTTTCTCACTGAACACTAATATTTTCTTCTCCTACCACCCCCATTCTTTTGTATGTACACATATATATTTGCTTTATTTGAACTGTGTTACAAAAAAGGAGTTACATATAGGTTACAAAGATGGTTATCATAGGTTGTCGAGTTCCTCCAGCTCCTCAGATGGCGGGCAGGAACCCTGGATGCAGTGCGCATTTCCCCTCTGTATCGCCACGCTGAGGCGCTGGAAAAGAAAGCTGGCAGCTCTAGGGTCCCTTGTTGTTTCAATGAGCCTAGAACCCAGTTCCTTCAAACTTCAGTTCAACCCTATATATATATATATATATATATATAATGTAACTACTGTGAAAGATTTCCCGTCATGAAGGGTGAAAATTGGATATAATTAGATACGTGCGAAGGGAACTATCGGGAGAAAGGCCAAGCCATTACGACTCAATAGCACTTGGAGGGATCAGGATAAGGATTTGGGATGGCATGAGGCGGAGAAAAGGTGCCCAACCACTTGGGCGATCGGGGATTGATCGCAGACCTGCATGAAGTCGCTCAACAATCCAGTCGTAGATTTGCCAACTTCTCTCTTTGTCTTTGAGTCTTTGGGGTGTATTCATGAGACTATTCATCAAGCTCAAGTCATTCAATTTCCATACATGATGAGATAGAATGAATATTCTGATCCTTCAAAGGCGCTCTGAGTCTCGGGCTGTGTCTGGAACTGTCTGACAGTGAACATTCTGTCTCACAGGAAACATTTTGCCTCACAGTGAACACCCTGTCTCACAGAGAACATTCTGTCTCACAGTGAACACCCTGTCTCACAGAGAACATTCTGTCTCACAGTGAACATTCTGTCTCACAGAGAACATTATATCTCACAGAGAACATTCCGTCTCACAGAGAACGTTCCGTCCCACACTGGTGACCGGCCAGGAGCCGATACAATTGAACGAATAGTCTCCAACCACACCTACGGGCAATTCATGCCCGTGCCACCTACATCAACCATCGGGGCATCGAACGCCGACCCCGCAACAAGCAAGGTCGTCTCGTGACCAACAGAGCCTCGTGTTTGGGAGACAAGCCGCAATAACAAGGGAACAGACGACGTCAGAAGACCCAGGAAAGGCGATAGCTAGATTACCCAGCCATTAACAAGGAGTGGGGGGGGATAACTGGCAGGGGGTTAACGATGATGATGGCAGCGAACCATCGTTACCATGGCAGGAGAAACGAGAATAAATATCTTTGTGAAATAATTCGTTTCTTAGAGTGTAATGATTGAAGGCAGTTGAACGTTGTGGTAATTAGTAGAGAGGGAGTTAAGGGGAGGGAGAAGGAGATAATTGGGGACTCTATAGATCAACAACCACTCGGGGACTCGATAGATCAACCAACAATCGTGTACTCGATAGATCAACCAACAATCGGGTTACCAACCAACACTTATCAGCATCATGCAAATTTGTTAAGGAAGGATGATTGACAATCAACCCGATGATCTCTCAGAGAGAGTGATTGATGAAGATTAAGCCACCCAAAAGGTGGCACGGGCATGAATAGCCCGTAAGTGGTGGCCCTTTGCAGCCATTACCAGTATCAAGAGCTGATACTGGAGATCTGTGGAGGCGCAACTGCACCCTGCGTGACGGGAGATGTCTCCCGTGAGAGAGAGTGTTCTGCCAGACATATTTATATATAGCCAAGTATGAGGTGAAGGTGAAGCACCTCACTTATGGACCCATCTCCTATGTTTTCATTGCTGTTGGGTTATTTGTATTCACCCTCACGCTCATCACCGAGGCGCCGCTTGACCTGGTGACACACAAGGTGTTGTCTGGGGCTCGTGTTCAAGGATTTAATATTATGGTGTTTTTATTGCCGTCAGCCACCCAAGAATTTCATTAGCTGAGTCTGCTGCTGGACTCTTAAACACGGCTTAATGTGATGAAAGGAAAAGAGCGTTTTGGCTCTATCTTTGCTCTTGGTGGTCTTTATATAACGTATACCTCTCTCCCCCCCTTTTTTTGTATGATAATAAATTTCATTACAGCTAATCCCCTCAAGAATAACAAATTGTTTATGTTATATTTTTCGTGTATATATATATCTTTTAACAAAANCGTACTCCAGGGAGAACCAATAGGGTAAGGGCTAACAAGAGCTATAGCAAGAGAAAGCAATAAGAGCCAGAATATGTCTTATATCTTTACTCACATTTGTAAACAAAAAGTCACGTATAGGTTAGAGAGATATAATTAGTGTATATCATCGGGAAACAATCCAATATGCAAAATTATATTTAATTATATTTTCCTTGCCAGAAAATATTGATAAAATAGAACTACAGATAAAATATAAGTACAGATAAGATAGGACTATAGATAAAATATAAAACTATAGATCAAATAGAATTATAAAAATTTTCTCCACTTTTTTCAGACGATTTTTCGCTCACAATATCCTTGCTTTATGACTCTTCTTGAGTAAGATTGCTCTTAGATCTTCCTATTTCCTCTCTGGCAATCAGATGCCTCGTAAAATTCTCAAGATTTTTATTTTTTATTTTTTTTAGCTAGACCTGTAGCGTAAAAGTCAGCGCATACTGCTCCCAACCGAATGATTCCAGGTTCGATTACCTTGGAGGTTGAAACGTTTAAACCCGTTTCCTTACATTTGAGCCTCCATTCATCTGACAGCAAAGATATACGTGAGAGTTAGGCATCTATGGAGGGTGCATCCTAGGAAAAAAAACGTCTGTCGTTGATAATTAGTTAAATTACTCGCAGTGTAACTCACCAATCCAATTTCTTTGTATATTACTCCTCGTTAACCCAAAACACAGTGCAGACGATGAGTCACAATAACGTGGCAGAAGTTGTTGACCAAACCACACACTAAAAAGTGAAGGGACGACGACGTTTTGGTCCGTCCTGGACCATTATCAAATCGGGTAAATAAATGATTTTGACACATTACACCACTGATAATGGTCCAGGACGGACCGAAACGTTGTCGTTTCTCAATTTTCTGATGTGCGATTTGATCATCAAAGGAAGAATTCTTGTTAATCCAGCCGACAAACTCCTGCTCGTGAGTGATAAACCTTTTAGACACGATTCCCAAGCCATGACGTTATAATGTTTCTTGAACAATGTTCCGGTGGCATCCTCTGTTCAAATCCCATCTTTACAAATCATCCACCCAGGTAACAGTAAATGGGTACCTGGGAGTTACACAGCTCTTCGGACTGCTTCTGAGGGGTGTGTAACAAAATGGAGGCCTGGTTGAGGACCGGGCCGCGGGGACGCAAAGCCCCAAAATCATCTCACGATAACCTCAATATAGCGTACTTTAAATGCAAACACCTGCAAACTGGTTCCAAACGCTCAACTAGCCTTAATTTCGACCTAACTCAACACCAAATTCTGATATATTAATGATTATTTACACGAGAAAATCCTCAATTTTAACAGAACCAAATATTGCAATTGATGAATGCCACTTTAAACTCGCCTGTCGCTTTGAGAAGACGAGCCTGATGACAGGTTGAAGAGATCACTCTCATCCTCTTAATATCCTCAGGTCAGGTCGTTATACCTTGTGTCGTGATGAGTAAAAAGTGTACAGTGATGGCCTGATCGGGTCTTTAAATGCAAACACCTGCAAACTGGTTCCAAACGCTCAACTAGCCTTAATTTCGACCTAACTCAACACCAAATTCTGATATATTAATGATATATCAGATATATCATTAAGTGATATATCGTCACTTTGGCCAAGGTCGTCCTACAGGGCGGCGCCCCCGCGTCCACCTCCTTCTGTACAAGGTATGAAGGGTCTCACAGTCGACTTGAGAATGTTCCAGGACGGACCGAAACGTCGTCGTCCCTTCACCTTCTAGTGTGTGGTCTGGTCAACAAGGTATGAAGTTCTCGCTTCTCAAGTATCATCACCTTCACCTGAGCTGCTTATGTATACTTAAGTTGCATATACATGTATAGATTAAATTATATATTCATGTATAGATTTCATTGCACTATTCATATATAAATTACAATGCCATCGTTCATGAAGTAAGGTAATTATCAAAAGAAGGCACCAAACCGGGAAGGCTATGTAGCACCATCAAAATGCGAAATAATCAGAGGGCGCTAAATATCACCAAGAATGCCAATAGGAGAACAAAAACGCATGAGGCGAACGATACCAAAAGTATCCGATTCACCTAGAATTCTATCGAGGGACAAGAAGTGACCACGAGGGACGGTCGGAAAGCCAGACACACGCTCGTCTTGGAAATCAGGACATTCAACAAGGATATGCACAACTGTAAGAGGGACAGCGCAATTTGGACAATAAGGAGCAGGGCGGCGCTCCATTAAGTGACTGTGGGTTAAGCGAGTATGGCCAACCCGCAGCCATGCCAAAGCAGTTTCCCACCGCCGGTTACGGTGGTAGGAGGAAGGCCACGGGGACACACTACGTTTGAGAGTACTCAGCTTGTTACTAATTACATAGGACCAACAACCCTGCCAACGGTCAAGAATGGAGGAATGAATAACTGGATAAATGTCGGAATAAGGAATACCTTTACGGGAGATGGGACAAGAACGGATAGCTTCCTTAGTGGCAGCATCCGCACGCTCATTGAAAGACACATCAATATGGCTGGAAACCCAGCAAAACTTTACTGATTTAAATTTACTAGAAATAAGAAACAGCCAAAGTTGAATCTCGATGACCACCGGATGAACAGGATTAAAAGACTCTACAGCCACGAGGGCACTACGAGTCAACTACACCCACAAAGGAGGAATGATAATGAGAAAACAAGAGACAGAGAGCATAGAGAATAGCATAAAGTTTTGCTGTAAAGACGCTAGCCTCCGAAGGGAGGCGACACACATAAGTGCGGTCAGGAAAAACAACAGAGTAGCCCACACCGTCCGCAGACTTAGACCCATCGGTGAAGATGGAAATAGAGTGGGAGTGCAAAGAAAAGTGCTCAAGGAAGAGGCTTTTCAGAATCGTAGGAGTAAAGGCTTTAGTAATACAAGTCAAGGACGAACAAAACTTGGGAAGGGGGACTCTCCACGGAGGCAAGGAAGAAACAATATGAGGAGAAACATTAGAAATATGAACAGAAAGAGAATCCCGTAAGCGAGATAACCGGACAGAAAGAGGGAGACGATGAAGAGGAACAGGAGCCACAGGAGGAGTAAAAGTTAAATCACGACAGAGGCGAGAGGAAGGATGTTGTAAGGACCGCGCAAGATAGCGAAGACAGTAGTGATCACGGCGGTCCTGAAGAGAGAGAAAGCCAGTGTCAACATACAAACTTAGGGCGGGAGTCGTACGAAAGGCACCAGAGCTGAGACGCAACCCAGTATGGTGAAAAGCATCAAGACGGCGAAGAGTAGTAGGAGAAGCAGAAGAGTATGCAGGGGCAACATTAATCGAGTTTAGACAGGACGAGAGAGAAGTGCAAATAGAGGAGCGTGCACCTATCCGCTACCCAAGAAGTATGGGGACAAAACCTTAAGTAGGTTAAGGGCCTTAGAACATTCAACTCGGAGGTAAGAGATATGGGCTGACCAAGACAAATGAGTGTCAAAGACTAACCCCAAAAGCTTAGCGGAATCCCTGTACACAAGGGGATGACCATAAAGCGACAAAGAGGGACGAAGAACTAAGTGCTTCTGAGTAAAAGTCATAGCACAAGTCTTAGACGCAGAGAACTTGAAGACATGATCGGTGGCCCAAGACGAAACGGCATCAATCGCAAGTTGAAGCTGCCATTGAAGGAGAGGCAAATTATCACCCTGACAGCAAAGGGTAAGATCATCAACATAGAGAGCGGAGAAGACACCAGAAGGAAGAGAGGAAAGAAGACCGTTGAGGGCAACTAGAAAAAGAGTAGTGCTCAGAACACTACCCTGGGGTATACCCTCATATTACCGAAAAGGGGCAGAGAGAGTGGTATCAAGCCCCACACGAAAGGAACGACGCGAGAGGAAGCTCTGGAGGAAGAGAGAGAAATTCACACAAAGGCCAAAAGAATGAAGTTGAGACAGAATATGATACCGCCAGGTAGTGTCGTAAGTCTTCCAGGTCAAAAAGGACGGCAAAAACGGAGGTCGTCGCATCAAAAGCAGTACGAAGATAGACCTCCAAGTTCACCAGGACATCCGTTGTGTTGCGGCACTTGCGAAAACCAAATTGAGGATGGAAGAGGTGGTGATTGTGTTCTAAGAACCACATCAAACGAACGTTAACCATACGTTCAAAGAGCTTGCAGACACAACTCGTGAGGGCAATAGGGCGGAAGTCCTTGGGGGATGACACGAGAGACCCTGGTTTCCGAACAGGGAGGACAACAGCATCGAGCCAGTCTTAAGGGACTGACGACGACTCCTAGACCCGATTGTACAGACTCAGTAAATACTGAGACGTGCACAGAGGGAGTTGGCGAAGCATTTCATAATGAATGCCATCGGAGCCCGCTGCCGTAGAACCGCAAAGGGCTAGGGCAGACTGAAGCTCGGAGAGAGAGAAGGGATCATTATAGGGAAGGCGAAGATAAGTACATAAATTTAAAGGATGAAATTCAAGAATAGGCTTACGAAGAAGGAAGGATTGGGAAAGATGGGAACCAGAACTAACTGATGAAAAATGGGAACCCAGTTCGGTCGCGACCTGCAACGGGCTGCCACAAGAGCACCATGGAGGCGAAGGACCGGTGAAACACCTGGAACGAACTTAACCGCAATCTTGTGGATACTCTTCCAGACCAGTGAGAGAGGAGTTTCGGACGTAATGGTGGAGACATAAGACTTCCAGCAAGCACGTTTAGCTGCACGGATGGTCCTACGGGCTACCGCACTCGCCTTCCAAAACAAAAGAAAAGACTCAACCGTCTGCCGAAGGCGATGTATCTTCCAGGCTGCACGCTTACAGCGGACAACCCGAACACAGTCCACATTAAACCAGGGAACGTACTTCCGCGTTCCCCAAGACGAAGAGCGGGGAATAGAGTGGAGGGCAGCGTCAAAGACAGTGTCATGAAAAAGAAGGAGGGCACGAGGGAGAGGCAGAACGGAGAGGTCGGAAATAGTAGCACGGAGAGTAAAGAGGTGCCAGTCAGCCTCGGCAAACCGCCACCAAGGGGCATGGGTAAACTGAGTAAAAAAGGAGGGAAATAAGCGGGAGGAAAGACCACAGGTGGACGAGCAGGGTCTGGAGGAGGAGGAGGGGCAGAAAGAGGGGAGCGCACCTCAGCAAGGGCAGTAACCAAGATGGACTCCACCAACGAAGCGGGAGGGGGAAGGAACGATAGAATCAGAGATAGGGAGTGAAGAAGAAAGCGAAGCCTTCTTACCGACCAGGGAGGAGGAAGGAGAGGAACCAGGTTTCCGCTTCTGACTCAAAGAGACAGGCGTCCCAGCAGCAATGTTCTGGGGAACAGACTCCAACGTCTCGATAGGAGAAGGAGAGTGAGAGCGAACAACACGACCACCAGGAAAGCGATGGACATCGGCCCGCACAGTCAGGTGGCATGGAGAGCCAAGAGACGGAGGAGAATGACGGGAAGGAGGACCAGAGGGAGAGGAGAAAGAAGACACAGGAGACGTGACAAACCAGGTAGAAAGAAGGTGAGCCCTAAACAGAGAACCAGGAGGGGACCCTCCTGGACAGAATGGAGGGAAACAGGGGAGGTGGTGGTGGGCGTGTCCGGGTCTAAGGCTTGGAAACGGTTGTGAGACTGAGGAAGGCGGAAAGGACGAGGAGAGGAAGAGGGCACCACACAAGCATAAGAGACGCCAGCGAAAGAGGGGAGACGATGAACTTGGCGCCGAGCCTCAGGAAAAGACAAACGGTTCCGGTGCTTCAAGTTGAGGACAGCCGCCTCAAGTTTGTAATGAATCCACGTACGGAAGAAGGTATGGTGGGCCTCACCGCAATTGAGGCAGCGGGCCTGGGGAGAAGTGCACTCCAACTTAGAGTGACCCTCGCCTCCACACAAGGGACAGAGAGAGGACTAGAGCATTTGAGGGCACCATGCCCAAACCTCCAGCACTTACTGCAAAGCTGAGGAGATGGAATATAGTCCTGAACGGAGTATCTGTCACCAGCAAGAATGACAGAGGGTGGAAGGGTCCTACCATCAAAGGTAACCTTCACAACCCGAAGGGGCAGATGGCGATGACCACGAGGGGGACGAGTAAATGTATCCACCTGCAGGACAGAATGACCCTGGGCCTCGAGGATATGCTTGATATCATCGTGGCAGTCCTTGAGATTCCTAACACCAGTCGCAACATGGTGTGGGAGGAGAACAGTGCCAACACTGGCATTCAACCGAGCGTTCTTCGAGACCCGATCAGGGGTCTCGCTAAGGCAGGATAAGGCGGCCAAGCGGGTGGCCACTGTTACAAACTGTTCATTAATGCTTGTGACCCGTACATCAACAAATTTTTATAGTGTAGGGACATTTTTTGATGCTGCAATCTCAAGGTGGGTCACCAGTATAATCCCATGGTTTGTACAGGCAATAATTAAAATTAATCACCCTCTTAGGACTAAGAAATTACGCAATTAATATATATTATAAATATACTTAAGTTAATTATCAATATTATAGGTAAATCAACAAATGGGAAATCACATGTAAATCAAAATAAAATTATGTCTCCACAGACTAACATATTACAACAGAACAGAATAGATATAATGGTACAGACTTTACTCCTAGATGTGATCCTTCCGGTGTCCAAACAGTTACTGAATAATGTTCTCATGGCAGAAGCCCATGTCGCTTCTGCACAACATTTTAAGTGACAATTTTTACTTAATACAAATCTTACTTACATGGAGCCATATAATGGGAATTACTTAACTAAATTAAGGAATGATCAGATTTACATGTATAAACCGAAATAATGTAATTACTAATATAATAGATACATATTTATAAAATAAAAGAATATGTTGTCAACTGCCAACATGGCAGGAATTAATATCCCACAACTATTGCTGTCTTGGTGGACAATAATAATGGTTTCCCGCAGTCTTGCCAACAAGTGATCAGCACAAAACTATAACTTTCTCACCTGAAGCTGACACACAAAAAAATATAATAACGGTTTCCCACGGTTCGGTCCGCCCACGGATCACCATCACAACATAACATATCAGCACATACAAGTAATGATATAAGCATACAAGAACATACAAGTACTGATATAATATATATACAATTAAGGATATAATATATATGCACATACAAGTAATGATGCATGGAAATAGTACATATTTTCTATTTATATACGTATCCAATAGGGGTACGTAACAGCCGCATCTTGAGAAGGAGCAGCAACGACACGGGTACCAAGACGGGTGGGGTTGAAGTTGACAGATGCATCTACGGAATCGACAAGATGCCTATGAAGGGTAAAATCGTCAGGAGTTGAATCCAAAGGATGGAGGTTAAAGTACTTAGTCTTCGTAGCGGGACCAAACAAAGCTTGGAATGAATTAGTATGGGAAGGGAGCATATGAGAGCGGCCGTGGCGGGGACGATGATGAGAACCTTTAGAGAGAGAGACGGGTCAAAAGGTGCAGTAGTCACAAGAAGAGATGGAGCCGTGCAAGGGGACGAGACGGTCACCACAGCAGGCTTGCGGCTCGACCCAACCACAGAAGAGGGAGGGGAGCAGGGAGGAAGAGTCCGGTCTGGGCCTAAACCGGGTCCTGTAGTGGGTGCTACAGATCCCGGTCTTCCAGGACGGTCCGACTCAGGGGCCTGGACGCCCACCCCATGAGCCTGGGTAAGAGAAGTCAAGTCGTCATCCATACAGCAAACCAATATCTAGAGAATATGACCTGGAACCAAGGGATACAACCTACCAAGGCAGCCAGGGAGGCCGATCGCGGGCCAGTGCAGGAAGGGTGCATCGTCCTCAGCGGTGCTCCCCCTTTTCAACAGGGGAGTCTATTATATTGTGGGTTGGGTGTTGTCGTTGTTCCTTCTTTATGGACAACCCAACCCAAAACTCGGTAGTGTGCTTATACTTTACCAGGAGATCACCCTGGGTGCTTCTGGCTCTTGGAGAGGGTCTCAACGTCTCACGTTTAGGGGATGTTGCTCCAATACTTAGCCTCGTTGTCACGTGCACACACCCACTTGAGCCGCTGTGACTCCCCACTCTCTCCTTATGTGATATGATCTCCTCGACCCCCTTTGACTTATTATTATTCCATTCTACCCTGTCCACAGCAATGGTTCTTGGTTCTTTCTCTCTCCTTCTTTCCTACTTCCTGGGAAGCCTCACTAGGACAAGGGCAAACAACAGCAAATTTGAATACATTTACTGGACAAACTGGGGCCTCTCCGGCCCCAACCACGGCGGTCTCCGGGTTGGAGGTCCCTGTGCCCTTCTTCACTACCTTCGAGGTCAACCCCGGAACTCACAGTTCCTGCGACGGCGCTGGAACCAATCATATTGGCGTATGCCCTTCCATTGGAGACTTTCAGTGCCGTGGAGAGGGGGGACCTGCTGCCTGGGTAACAGCTTCTCCCCCGAATCAACCTACCCTGGCTTTGCGCCCTGGTGAGGCCACTCCAGACCGACAACCAGAGTGCAACTCCATAGTCTCCTGAGACTGATGGATGCCTACTACTACTACTGGACAAAGCACATACACAATACATACACACATATAATAATAATAATAATGAATCCTATACTCTATACTATTTCAGTCAGGTTGCACTCCAACACCATCAGAACTCTCATCTGCTTATCAAGTGGTATCCTATCTCCTGATTCACCACCTAATACTACCAACCTCCTCAAGTAGGTCAAGTCTTATAACACAATGTTGCACTATCCGCAAGATATATATATATATATATATATATATATATATATATATATATATATATATATATATATATATATATATATATATATATATATATATATATATATATATATATATATATATATATATATATATATATATATATATATACATGGACAAGGAAAACCAGCGTATGAATGCAATAACATAAATATTATTATAAATGTTCCTTGATATACAACAATGGTCAATCGATCACCCTATCAATCCTAGAACACATATGTATGTCTCTGTAGGTAATCCTGCCTACGACTGTAACTCTATACTTCAGTATAAGTTCTCCTTGGCACAAAAAGGGCAAACAATCACTCACCTTTCACTGCGTCTTGCACGCTAATGACAACCAAACACTCTACCAACTCCCTACAAGTAATCAACCAGAACTTCCCTTCCACATCTGGAAGTTCACTACCCTGATATCTTTAGGTTTTTCCGGGTTTAACTACCAGGATCCTCCGCAGCTCTTCCAGGCTGCTACACCATGAAGTCTCTTTGAGCAACAATGGTGTTTCACCACTGACATTACAGAAGCACGTGACACTCCTCTTCACTGCTTCTCCTCACAGCTCGAGGTCCTACTCTTCACTCTGGGGGCTACTCTTCCTCGGAGTACACTACTCCTTAAAACAGTCTTGGAGTCTCTTCCACTAACTCACTCTACTGGCTCGAAGTTTTCAGCAACTTCTTCCAAAGACAAGCCTGCAACCCATTGACACGCTAATAAAAACGTTTCCTTATAAACACATAGACGAAATAATCCACACAATATGTTTGCATCCAACATCCATCTGTTCTCTACATACTGTGAGAGTGGACTCCCCCATTTGGGCTGGTCCATGCTCCGCCTTGCCCGGCGGTCCTCACTCTGGGAGGGTCCTCCACCGCCAGTCAGTTGGCTTCAGGCGGTCGACGGGAGAGGACGTGCTGCTCGTCCATCCTGCTGTCTCTCTCATCTCCGTCCTCTTATTTAGGCTTCCTGCCTTATCAAAACATGTTTAACTTATCAATAAACATTCGCTACTGTCGCTGGGCACACGATCAACTACAGGTAATTACAATAAACTGGCTTAAAATCGTGCTTACCACAGATTGTCTAGTCGAGGACGCTCTCCTCACTGACAGAGTCTGATCAGGGTGCTCCCACGGCCCACAATAATGTCTCTGGGCGGCTTAACAAACTCTCCTCACCGTCCAGGACTTGAGACCACAACGTTCCCAGCTCGATTCCACAGCTGGAACGTCTGCACATTTCCTTTCTCTTGGAGATATATCACTAGGGGTTCCTTTCTGACAGGAGCTCACACGGAGCGCAGCTTCCCCTCACGATGTCTGGTACTCGAGTGGGGTCAAAGCCCTCCAGAAGCGAGCCTCATGCCTCCAGTAAATTATCCACATCTCCTAACCAGTGATTTATCTACTTTCTCATTCACTGCCTACATTCTTAAACTCTCTGTAAAATTTACCCAATTTATTCCCAATTCCCAATTTAATTTACCCCAATTATTTTATTCCCAATGCCTACTAGTATGGTAAGATGCACAAGGAAGACACAATAGCCTAATGTATCTAAAAGAAAATTTAGTATTTCGTGATCCATAGGTTAAGGGGCGTGTCTGGAAGTTACTCAGGTTCGATCCCCCGTTCTGCTTCAATGATTTTTTTTCAATGTAAGGTATTGGCTTACCATGAACTCTGACAAGGGAAAATTAACCCTGTTAAGGGGTGTCGGAAATCGTCTACTCCTGTACTCCAGGGAAGGGAACTGTCAGGGGGAAAGTGCGAAGCCATTACGATTATATAACACTGGGAAGGGGTCAGGATAAGGATTTGGGACGGGACGGGGGGATGGAATGGGTACCCAACCACTTGGTGGACGGTCGGGGATTGAACACCGACCTGCAGGAAGCGAAACCGTTGCTCTACTATCCAGCCCAAGCGTAGAGTAGTTGACAGTTGTTTATATTTGTTGTTTTAGAGTAGTTAGCAGCTGTTTTCATCTGTTGCTGTAGAGTAATTGGCAGTCGTTTTAAGGTAATGTTGTAGAGTTGTTGACATTTATTTTGGTATAGTGTTGTAGGATAGTTGACAGTGGTTTTAATATGTTGTGGGTCTGGTGTTATAGGGTTGCTGTTTTAATAGGTTGTGGTTTATTTTGTTTTGAACTTTGCAATTGTTATCGTGTGTAGTAATGATATCTTTGTCACATAATTGGCAGCTCATGTAGAATGAGGTTATGGCGTTCTTGTGTATATGTAACTGTTAGTTTATTTAAGATTTGTTGAGTAAATAATTAGTATAATGAGTTATCTGGCAATGTAATTACGATAATTTTGTTCATGTAGTTAGTAGCTATTTTTAAATGTTATAATTGTTTATTGCACGTAGTTATTTTATAGTGTCTTGGTGACAATCATTGTGTTATTTCAGTTACTTTTGTTGTGCTGTGATTACTTTCTTTTCAGTAGATCTATAGATTAGTTTTTCAGTAGTTCAACAGATTAGTGGTTTCAGTAGTTTCTGTGATTAATTTTTTCGATTGTTCCTTTGATTACTTTTTTCAGTAGTTCCTGTGATTTATTTTTTGAGTAGTTGGCAATTATTATGAATTGTATTTGTGATTATTTTTTTTACCGCTGCACGATAACTTCCCTTTAACTAATTCACCATAATTTTGTTTGTTTTATGAACTAACAATCTTAATAATTCGTGAATATTGCTCTACTGAAAGAGATAGTACACTAATAAGGTAACTATTTAAATAAATATGTGAAATTTTAATGAAATACCACATTGTTTCATATGCTAGACCGCAATAAATAGGTAAACACACGGGGTCAAATATTAAAATCAAAATAGAATTTATTTGAAATGACGTAAATACGAATGGGTTGTTAGTATAGTTATTAATTAATAATTAACAGGTTCAAATGATGAGATCATATTTTCACTGCAGCATCTCATCCTTGTGTTTAGCAACGCTCGACACAGCTTAAGTTATCTTCACTAGATGTTGAGTTATTCATCATTTACTGCCACTGAAGGAGAAAATATCATCAAGACTGAGATGCTCACGAGGTCAGCCTTAAGACGTTTTAACATTTTAACATTTTGAAACGTGCGTTAACGTCTTAACACGTTTCAACTTAACTAGTTACAGATACTAACTGCTATTTACATTTTAACACTGATTTTCTTTGTGAAGTCAATCATCAAATCACCAGTAAATTTATATTCCCACTCTAAGAATTGTTGATTGTGAAGATAGTTTGAGAAATAGTGGTTTATTTGTTGAATCTGTTCAATGCCATGATTGTTGTGATGTGTTGTTGAGTTAATTAGAGCTAAACCACTCATCATGCGTTGTCTCATACTCTTAACTAGCTCACTACTTGTCGTCTATGAGTAAACAGGTCAATACGCGTCGACTGGGATTCGAACCAGTTCACTACACGTCGTCGACAACAAGAACCACCTCACTACAAATCGCCTACGACCACAAAAAAACACTCCACACCGTTTACGACTCAAAACAGCCTCGTTCAGAGGATAAAAAAATATATTGGTGTAGTTATAGATCTTGGCCACATAAACAAGGAGGTCGCCTAGTACAAGGAGGGTCTTAACGATCACTTCCGACCCAGGTTGGTGGTGATTTGCATAATTCAACATCCGGCAAAGTGGATTTCATGCGCGGAGCTGTTAACAGCCTCGTATCAGTCCGCGGTATGTGGAGTGCATTTATAAGTCAAGGAACGGAGCGCTGAAATACAGTAAAAAGGGATCGAGATGGTGAGGAAATATGTACATTTTTATAGGGGACAGGAAGCCTGCGCTTTGATTCATTGAGGCCCCCCCCCCTCTTCCCCTATGCCAACTATT
>WNGS01160430.1:20380237-20392364 GCA_020271785.1 Procambarus virginalis
GGGCATAGGGGGAAGAAACTCTGCCCATTGTTTCTCGCTGGCGCCCGGGATCGAATCCAGGACCACAGGATCACAAGTCCAGCTTGCTGTACGCTCGGCCGACCGACCGACCGGTGGTAAATTAAGGGAAACACTCAAAACACATAGTATGAACAATGAATTTTAATTAACTGGAAAATAATTTAAACATAGACAATTCCTTGCTATGTACAGTGCAAACAAACAAGTCAAAAAATATAACATAAAAATGAAAAGGGATAATTTACTCTAGGAATAATATAAAGGCAAAATGACATTAATAGGTGCTGAGAATATGAGCGCTAGCTGAGAACCTCCACTTAATAAACAGAGGACGTGTATCATTGGTTGTTCACAGCTTGAGAGCACAAGGATATTCTGGCTTCAATGGCTGGATCAAGCCCAGACATCGACTCAGGTAGAGAGCACTGAGGTGCAGAGGTGCAGGTGTGCAGTCGGCTGGTCACCAATCAGAAGCAGGCAGGCTGGGACTGGTAGTTTGCTGGTTGACGACGGGCGAGCCGGCGAGGAGGGAGTGTGGAGTAGGGGGTACGTTTTGCCTCCTGGTCAAACATTTTGTGCTACTGGTAGCAGTATCTTGAGGTAGCATCTTATTTTTGTATATATGTTAGTAACTTTATGTAGGGAGAGCAGCTCAATCTCTCTTGAAAGACATTATCGTCACAAAATATAATATAAATATATATATATATATATATATATATATATATATATATATTATATATATATAGATATATATATATATATATATAATAATATATATATATGCATGGCCCCGGGGCAAGAGTGCCTTGGGATTTCTCAGGAATTGGGTTCCAAGCTCATCGACGTCACCAGAGACCCAAGGGCTTGCAGTTTTTTGTTCAGCGCCTCAGTGTGGCGATCCAGAGGGGAAATGCTTGCTGCGTCCTCGGTTCCTGTCCGGAAGCGGAGGAGCTTCAAGAGATACATAACCTTTAGTCATTTGTCTTGTATGTTTGTAACCTTAAATACACAATAAAGCATAAAAAAAAGGAAGGGGGTGGTAGGAGAAAAGCACACAGAAACTGTATTGGAGGGGACCTACATTCCCTCCAATGCGTTATGTGTGATTTCCTCCGAGGCTATGGGTCCCCCTTCTTCCAGACAGAGGTGGGTACTCCCTTCCATTGTATATATAATATATATTATATATATATATATATATATATATATATATATATATATATATATATATATATATATATATATATATTATCTAGTAGCCAGAACGTCGTACTCGGCCAACTAAGCAAAGACCGATTTGCCTAATAAGGCAAGTTTTTTTTAATATGCCGAATAAGTTAAGTGAATTTATATTTGTTTCAAATTTTTCTTTATGAAATGATAAATCTGTCCATTTCATTATGTATCAGTTATTTGTTTAAATTTAGTTAAAACTAACGTAGATATATGACCGTACCTAACCTAACCTAACGCATCTAAAACCTAACCTAAACTAACATAACGTAGTAAATAATTTATGTTCCTAATGTAATATAATAATAATAATTGAAATATACTAATTAGAAACATTTTTTGAAATAAAGAAAATCACTCGGACTATTAGGCAAATCGGGCCTTGCATAGTAGGCCAAGAAGTGCGTTCTGGCTACTAGCAAATCAGGGAACTATTCCTTACTATCTCACTCAGTTCGTGACAGTAAAGACAGATTCAAAACAGAGTTACCTCGTTTAACAGACATTCCGACCACTAAACCAGGAGTTCTTGTCATTCCCGAAGCTGTCGAAAAGGTATAAGTCAAACAGGCTAAGAGAGAGAGAAAGAGACAGGTACACAGACAAGGGAATGAAATTTCACACTTATAGAGTAGAGAACTCTGTCCCCCTCAACACTACACTAATCAGGATAACCACAATAAAGCAACACTATTCAAGACACTCACCCGATCACAATAAGACAACGAGACACTTCCAAGCGGCTCACATACTCACCTCTCCTCCCTCTAGCACCCGTATGGGACCCACATAACCGCTGCCGCACACTCACCATTTCAAGTATTTGGGGTCATGTCGTAAGGAAAAATGCGAAAGGCAGCAAACACTGTGGGCGGGCTTACACCTCTGTAGGACCTCTGTTATGGCGTCAGTGGATGACGTTCCACTTTGTGATGTGTATAGTGCAGCTTCAGTGTTATAGGACCGGGTGTTATTCAGTCATCATCGCCATCACACACCACACACACAGAATGGTAGATGGATGGAGTACATAAGTGAGAAGGTGGTAGAGGGCAAAACCGTCAGTGGTTTCATAAGCGTTATACTACAAAGAGTACTGGGAAGACGGGACAACACGAGCGTAGCTCTTATTATGTAACTACACTGAGGTAATTACACACACACACACACACACACACACACACACACACATAGCTAACCAGGAACCACTGGATGAGTTTGAGATTACCAGCGGGGAAGTAAGGAAGTGTTTACTAGAGTGGATGTGACAAAGGCTATAGGCCCGATGGAATCTCCCCTTGGATACTAAAGGAAGGAGCAGAAGAACTGTGCCTGCCACTCTCCATAGTGTATAACAAATCACTGGCAACAGGGGAACTGCCAGAAATTTGGAAAACAGCTAACGTTGTCCCGATATATAGAAAGGGGATAGACAGGAGGCACTGAACTACAGGCCAGTGTCTCTAACCTGCATACCATGCAAGCTGATGGAGAAGATTGTGCGAAGAAAGCTAGTGGAGCACCTGGAGCGAAAGAACTTTGTATACAGCATCAACATGGATTCAGGGATGGCAGGTCCTGCCTGACAGGGTTACTTGAATTCTACGACCAGGCAACAAAAAAGGCAAGAGAGAGAAGGGTGGGCAGACTGCATATTTTTGGATTGTCAGAAAGCCTTTGATACAGTGCCACACAAGAGGCTAGTGAAAAAGCTGGAGATGCAGGCTGGAGTGAAAGGGAAGGTACTCCGTTGGATACAGGAGTACCTAAGCAACAGGAGACAACGAGTCAGTGTAAGGGGTGAGGTCTCAGATTGGCGAGACGTTACGAGTGGAGTCCCGCAGGGGTCAGTCCTTGGACCTATACTGTTTCTGATATATGTCAATGATCTCCCAGAGGGTATAGAATCGTTTCTCTCAATGTTTGCCGATGATGCAAAAATTATGAGGAGGATTGAAACGGAGGACGATAGTAGGAGGCTACAGGATGACCTAGACAGACTGAGTGAATGGTCCAACAAATGGCTGTTGAAGTTCAACCCAAGTAAATGCAAAGTAATGAAACTAGGCAGTGGAAATAGGAGGCCAGACACAGGATACAGAATAGGAGATGAAGTACTTAATGAAACGAACAGAGAGAAAGATCTAGGAGTTGATATCACACCAAACCTGTCTCCTGAAGCCCACATAAAAAGAATAACGTCTGCGGCATATGCGAGGCTGGCTAACATCAGAACAGCGTTCAGGAACCTGTGTAAGGAATCATTCAGAATCTTGTACACCACATATGTAAGACCAATCCTGGAGTATGCGGCCCCAGCATGGAGCCCGTACCTTGTCAAGCACAAGACGAAGCTGGAAAAAGTGCAAAGGTATGCCACTAGACTAGTCCCAGAACTAAGAGGCATGAGTTACGAGGAAAGGCTGCGGGAAATGCAACTTACGACAATGGAAGACAGAAGAGTAAGGGGAGACATGATCACAACCTACAAAATCCTCAGAGGAATCGCCCGGGTAAACAAGGATAAACTATTCAACACTGGTGGGACGCGAACAAGGGGACACAGGTGGAAACTGAGTACCCACATGTGCCACAGAGACGTTAAAAGGAACTTTTTCAGTGTCAGAGTAGTTAACAGATGGAATGCATTAGGCAGTGATGTGGTGGAGGCTGACTCCATACACAGTTTTAAATTAAATGTAGATATGATAGAGCCCAGTAGGCTCAGGAATCTGTACACCAGTTGATTGACAGTTGAGAGGCAGGACCAAAGAGCCAAAGCTCAACCCCCGCAAGCACAAATAGGTGAGTACAAATAGGTGAGTACACACACACACACACACACACACACACACACACACACACACACACACACATGCTTTTTCGCTCACAGTTCTGGAAAGTCACACGTGGTGTCCGTAGGGTCCGCGAATAACATCAATTATCTCGAGACATTGAAGTGTTACCGAGACAAGAAACATAGTTTTTTGTCACAGGAGTGTATGCAAACGCAGTGACCAAGTGTATAGTGAGCTCCTACAGCGGTAGAGCAATTAAGAAAGCAAAAATAAGGTCGAGTGGCAAGATCAGTGTGTACCGACGGGTCAGCCTAGCCACCCAGCCTAGCTGGACCTACGATTTGCTTGCTGAGTATTGTGTTGTGAAGCGGATTGTAACATAGTGATTGATCCCCCGAAGTGTGTGTGCACCGTTTAGGATCGTATACTAAGTGCACATAGTGGCTGACGACCAGTGAGGAAGATAGGAAAGAATGTTACAAGGAGCACGTGGAGACAACATTGATACCAGAGGAGAGGAGAGGATCGGCGACCAACCCCGTCATAAGGACATCTCTTATACTCACCTAGGCGTGCTTGCTCGGGGTGAGCTGATGGTAGGTCCCCCTCTCTAGGTCATCAAAAAGGTGTACAGAGTGACGTAAAATAATTTAAAGTAGGTCTCAATATCTCAAAAATACAACTCCGTGGCTCACTTGGGTGGTGCTTGACACATGATACCCTGGTGACTGATTACCCATCCTCCCCCCATCTTCCCACGCCAACACTGTCCAAGACACCCCCCTACCCCTCCGCCATACACAAACACCCCCGCACTCAACACACACACACACACACACACACACACACACACACACACACACACACACACGCACAAACACACACACACACACCCTCTCCATCCCCCTCCCTCACTTCAACCTTCCACCTCCCCCCAATACACTCACACACCTCTCTCTCTCTCTCTCTCACACACACACACACACACACACACACACACACACACACACAAACACACACACACACACGAAAGTGGCCTCCTCTCAGGAAGCAGCTAGATGTACTAGCCAGCTGATAGAGAGAAAAAGAGCAGTAGTAGTAGCAGGCATTAAAGAGCAAACAGGGACCAGACCAAAGGAGCGGAGAGACAAGGACAAAAACATGGTTATAGAGATCCTTAAAGAGGTAAGGATGGAGGGAGCTGAACAAAATGTTGAAAAGGTTTTCAGGCTTGGAAAGTACAACAAGGACAGAGACCGAATGATAAAGGTGGTTTTCATGAGCGAAATCGCGAAAGAGGAACTGTTAGTAAAAAAGTGCTGTCTAGCAAATGTAGAGAAGTTCAAAAGAGTATTCCTGCAGAGGGATATGACAAGGGAAGAGCGAAAGCAGGCAGCAGACGCGAGGAAGGAGCGCAGGGAGAGCGAAAGGAATCGGGGAGCCACAACCCCGATGCCTACAAGGGAAATAATTACGTGAGCAAGAACTCTAATATATCGAGAGCGGAAACTAAAGACGCCTTCACCTCGTACTTTGCCTGAAGAATTGCCTACTCAGCAAACGTAAACATACTGGCCAACATTATCAAATTCTTTGCTATCCTTTAAGAGAGGTATTACAACAAAATCTATATACTCTATTTATTTCTCAATGCTGAGATATTGGGAAATAAAATTAGGTAACAAATTATGTCTGATCATTATTGTTCAGATAATAATGCTATATGTAAAATTGCCAACAATATGTATGTATGTTGTCTATATGTATGTATATATGCATACATATTGACTCATTCCTGGAGGATATTAGGAAGACCCAAATGCAAGAAGGGAAAAACAGATGTGATCCCTAAACCATTTCATGTTTAACATCTTATCCAACCCACTTCTCAGCGATCAGGTAAAGCTGTCTTACCAGGTGCTCACATAATATACCTTAAAAGCTTGTATCCTCCTCAGGGTTGGCCCCAGAGTCTAAATCCAGCGACAAAATTCGAGGGGGGGGATATAATATCCAATCAAGAGAGGAAGTAATCCAGGATTGACGACTTCAGTGATCACAATACTCTCAAGTAAGTCGTGAGAAGCCATTAGCATCCTTAGCTGGCCTAACTATTGAGTCGTTTTCCATTTTACCATTGTTCCAGACTTGGCGTCTACGACAAGGTGTTGACGTTGACGCAAGGATCATTCTCATCTTTATTCTGCCAGGTTGGCTCGTTTAATAATGTTGCTTTGTTTGCAATTGATTTCACTGCGTCCTACACAGTCACGCAGTTTATTGGTATAATATTTACAGTTATAGATTTGACTATTAAAATAAGTTTATCTGCTTGGAAATGATCTTAAGAGTTTTCAATTAACAAACAACTACCTACAGGCCGTAATGGGCTTAGAAGCCATCTTTACTCCGTAGTATCAATTATAAGAAAGGCCTAAAGTGTCTTAAGTATGATTATACGTCTCATATATCATTCCACTAAGGTTTGATTTAAAGTTATGCTCCAGTTCTCAATTACTGTGTTTAATTCCATCTTTCTTTCTTTCTCTTTACATTCTAGCATAGTTTACATAGACAACTCAGATACCTGTTTATTTAAATTTCTCTCATGAGTTCCTGTTCATTTTATATCTAAGAACCGTTTTCTCATCCATGCTGGGGGGGGGGTAATTTATTATATAATTATTATTTATTTCCTATTTTTCTTGGGATTTTATCGATTTTCATAAGTTTTGTATTTTATTTTTGTTCTGCTCCACAATTCTTCAACAGTTTTTATACTTAGAAACGGAATCCATTGGATGTTCTTCTAAGACTTACATGGTTATAGGCCTTACAAAACAAAACAGAAATCACGTCACATTTACCAGAAAAAAGTTGATTATTGAAAGTCAGCTATATAAATCTATCAGTGGCTATTGTAAAAAATAAATCACTGAAATATCTACATAAAAGAGGATTTCAGTTTTTCTTTCTTTTCTTTGTTTATTAATAAGGGTTTTTGAGATGGGATGGGAAGTGGGGAAAGGAATGGCGCCCAGCCCCTTATCCCCCCCATTCCATCCCAAATCCTTATCCTGACCTGTTCCAAGTACTATATAGTAATAATGGCTTGGCGCTTTCCCATGATAGTACCCTCCACCCTTTTCTTTTGGAGGCCAAATGCTTGTGAGTAGCCTCCCATTATCCCATTCTATATTACTCTTATTCTCCTTGCCTCTCTCTCTTATGCAGTCCACATTTATCTCTCCTATTCTTGTTCCCAGTTGCCAAAACATTTTTGAGTAAAGTTGAATCAATTTTGAATCAACCGTGTCGATGTTGCATCAACGTTAAAACCCACGTTTCAGACTCATAGATTTAGTTGGTTCTCGCAACAGGAGCCACTCTACTTAAAGTGAGGACATGGGGGGCTCACCCCACCAACCACCTTATGACACTCCCCCATACAACCACAATTCACCTGGTAATGTTGCGTAAGGTTAACCACAACGACTTCCAACCCCAGACCAACAGACATTTTCTGCAACTGATCTGAATTAATTACACATGCAAATGTTTTTCTAGTGTAGCGTAGATCGAGCCACATTGACCCAAATTTTTGTTGTTTACTTCATAGCGTCAACAACAGCTCATTATAACAACAAACTATTTGTGTATATTGTAGCGTTGCATAACCAGTCCACCGGACTATGCATTTCAGGTCCGACTAATTAGCAATGAAGCCTTATGTAACTTTCAACCATTTTTTTTTCACACGAAATCTGAATAATTTTCGTATAAGTGATAAACATATGTGTATATGTTTATCAAAGTATATGTGATAGACATACATGTGGTAAACGTTCTATAAAATACCTGATATATGCACTGCCTTTCAACTCACACATCTGACCACTTTGTAAATTACTTGAAGAATTAGTATACAAGTCATATATTTAATAGGGTGGTGCAGGACAAATTATTTGCTCACATTTTAATAAAAACACATATTGATGTTAAATTATGAGCGATTAACGGATGTAAACATTTGTAAAACGATTCTAATCGTTAATCGCTCATATTTTATGGTGAATTACTAGCGATTATCGTTCGTACACTTTTGTGAAACGTTACTAAACGTTAATAGCTCATATTTTTATGGTGAATTTCGAGCGATTAACGTTTGTAAACTCTTGTAAACCGTTTATTAACATTATTATATGCGTCGATGTTATACACAAACTGTGCTGTGTATACCACATTTGTTTGAAAAGGAATTCTCTACAGAACAGCTGTTAAAAACCTTTAACATGAAATTCCGGCGTATACACAAAAAATGCTTCGAAATCTAAAAAACAAAATAATATTTACATTTTACGCTTCGCCCGGCCGAGCCCCAAGCGACCAGCATCG
The DNA here is from genome assembly GCA_020271785.1 of Procambarus virginalis. Classification (NCBI taxonomy): domain Eukaryota; kingdom Metazoa; phylum Arthropoda; class Malacostraca; order Decapoda; family Cambaridae; genus Procambarus; species Procambarus virginalis. The sequence goes on from WNGS01160430.1 coordinate 20,388,688, forward strand.
TTTTCACACGGGAATACCGCAGCAATTAAGGCCCTTCTGTGTGAGGCGATTTTGATCACAAATTCCGAATCAGAATTGGACACTTTATTCGTGAAAACTTATTCCGATTGTCCCAACCATGACTGGACTGAACAGGTATGTAGCAGTGTAGCTCAAACTTACATTTTTAGACATCATGAAATTGAAAAGCTTCTAGCTTAGAATTGGAGTAGTGATATATATATTGGTAAACTAATGTGTTGTTTACTACTATTTAATTCCCTGTGAATATAGCAAAGAGGGAAGAATAATGAAAGAAATAATCCTTAAAGTAGTAAAAATCCTATCCCAATATCCTAACCAATCTTCATTTCCAAGTGTTATTACAGGTAGGTAACTGCTTTGTAGACTTCCATCATAGAGACTGAAAAGCATGTAAAAGTACAAGTTTACTACTGATATGCCAAACATTTAATAACATAATCCTAACATAAACAAAGAAACGTTATACATATTCTCTAATAAGGTGCAGAATGAACATGTGAACATATGAACATGTGAACATAAGAACATGTGGACATATGAACATGTGAACATAAGAACATGTGAACATATGAACATGTGAACATATGAACATGTGGACATTTGAACTTGTGAACATGTGAACATAAGAACATGTGAACATATGAACATGTGAACATATGAACATGTGGACATTTGAACTTGTGAACATGTGATCATATGAACATGTGGGCATATGAACATGTAATATGAACATATGTCGATACTAATCGATTTGTCAGTTGGAATTAAGGAAGTAATATCAGTTTGATGCAACATTGATTCAATGTAAGTGTTTTTAGTGTCAGCATAAATTAAATATATTAGATCAAATAAATATGTTGAACAACTAACTTAGTGTGAGTTGATATAATATAAACATGTGCTTTGCATTGCAAGATACATATCAAGTAATGTGAAGTACAGTCTGAATTTCTTTAAGTTTTGAGAATATAGCTATAGTACCTAAAAGACGTAGAGATTATGAGGGCATGACTCTATTGCTTAAAACAAAACAAAAATTGCTTCTAATGAAAATTAAACTAATGCTCATCCACATCATTTGCTGATTAGATTATGACGAATATCAGACAAAAAATGATGTGGTCAGTTTGCTAAGAATTTTGCTTCTGTCTTTCAGTACATTTTTAATAATGTGAACTTAAATAACAATTTATATGGCCCTGGGACGCTGAAAAAATATTAATACAATCATGTCTCCTGTTACGCTGAGAAATAGTAATATATAATATCTTTCCTTTTACCATGTCTTTTGAATTCAAATTATTAAACATATTTGGAGATGTTCTTGTTCAGATCTCATGCCATTTTCATACTACAACAGTTTTGGAGGATCAGACTTAAGCGACATTTCAATCATTAATAATGATAATGAAGGGTCATTAAGTGTAGATACGAAGCTTCATGTATGTAAGATATACCCGACTAAACGTTGTAAGAAGATGTAATAAAGCGAATATGGATATTGCCAGCTATACATACATGTATATTAGCAAATTTAAGTTTGAATACGATAAAGAAAAAGTGAAAAAAAAAGAATATTTGTGTTTTTCATTGTCTTGCATGATGGAATTCATTTCGGTATTTCAATAGTCCAGGGCTCTTGCATATATTAGGCCTATATGTCTTGGCCGCTGCAATATGCAACGCATTTCTTATATAAGGACGCCTCATGGCAGCGGGCAATGAAGAAATTCTTAGCAGGAAAATGCAAACAGACCATCGCAGGTTTAATCTGCCTGTTGGTGAGAGCAGCAGCAACAGCGTGTGTGGTAGTCGTGTGTTTCAGACAGACTCCTAAAGTTCATGAGGTTTTCACCATTAGCCAAAATTGTATAAAATATTCTGCCTGTTGAGCTTCCTGCTCGTATGTTCTTCTAAGGCTGTATTTACCAAGTTGTTCTCTGCAGGATTTATTTTTTATCTTTGTGTGTGAGGTGACTGAGGACACTGCCAGGTCATTGTGAGGTCACTGTCAGGTCACTGTGAGGTTAAGGGGGGTGATGAGGATGCCCCTCCAGGTAGTGTGTGTGTGTAGAACTCACACATACTGCCTGCAAGGCACTATCTCATAAAGTACCAGTAACAATTTTCTGATACTCTTTAAGTGGGAACGCTTTCCTGTTACTTTATCAGATGGAACACCTCCCTGTTACTTTATAAGTGTAAGTATAATTAACCTGAGCTTGTAAAAGCACCTTAATTACCTTCAGTGGTTAAGCACTTAATAACACACTAGTTTCTATAGTAGCTATTTTTTCTGTCCGAGTAGGAGAGACATAAATGTGAGATATATATAAATATATATATTGGTGTATACTGGCAGCAGTTTTCTTTTAAACATGTCTCATTGAATATGACCGCATATTCTGTATTTACTATCTTCTGATTTAGGGCTTCTATCCCTCAAACTATTTTCTTAGCATCAGGGCTTAGCTGAAATAGGAGTTCTCCAAAACTCATTTTCGTAATTTCAGGGCGAAGAAAAGAGGTGAATTACTATAGAATGTTTAACACTTACTTATACAATTTGCACAACGTTTCGACCTCCATGGTTCATTCTCAAGTGAGGAGATTTTACAATTCTGGTTGATTTTATACCTGCACTGGGTCAGGTGGTAAGACAATAAAGGTGAAAATGTGGGGTGAAACATAAGAACATAAGAATAGAGGTAACTGAAGAAGGCTTATTGCCCCATACGTGGCAGCTCGTATCTACATACAAAGATTAATCCAGTGTAATTGGCCTGTTATGTTGAACATTGCCTTCTGTGTTGGCATCGTTATGTTCTGGTCTTGTCCTTACTCTCATGGTGGGTAGAGTAAATAGTTCCGTGATCTGGGTGTTCATGGTAGGTTGTTCTATTCTTATGTGAATTGCTTCAAGAATTTGTAATCTTCTTGCATCTTGGGTTTTGTTTATTATACATGTATTTTTGTTCAACATTTCTCTTGTTAGGGTGATGTCATGGGCATGTCTCATGTGGTTCCTAGGGGCACCGGATTGAAGATGGCATGTCAAACGCCTCATCAGCTTGGTTGACGTCATACCTATGTACTTAGATTGAAGGTTACATCCTTCGTGGAGCAAGTGGACATGTATACAACGTTTGACTGCTGTAGAAGGTTCTCTGTCGGCTTCGGCCTGTTTTTGATAAGGAGTTCGGAAGTCTTCTTGGTTTGTAGAATATTATCAGGTTCATGTTTTGGTTAGGAGTAGTGCTTTTTACTCCTTACGGATTATTTCTTTCATTATTCTTTCCTCTTTTATATGTTCACTGTGCATGGTTGATTTGTAATATAATTATATTGGAGGTATTGTGGTTTCTGTTCTAGGTTCTGGATTATACAACGGTCCAAGTGTCTTCTTATAGCAGCGTTTATTTCCGCGTTGCTATATCCGTTGTTCACCAATACCTGAGTTACTCTTTCAAACTCTCTACTCACGTGCTCCATTCAGAAAGTGGGTAGCGCTCGAGAAGATAAAGCATTGAGAACACTGCTTTGTATCTTGGGGCACTCACTTCTACCGTTCAGGCATAATCCTATGTTGGTGGGCTTGGTATATACTGGTGCTTAAGAGGTTCCTGTTTTGTTATTAGTACATCCAAGAATGG
>WNGS01160430.1:20393364-20410788 GCA_020271785.1 Procambarus virginalis
TCCAAGAAAATGCAGTCTGCCCAGCCTCTCTTTCTTGCTAATCTTTGTCCCTGGTCGTAGAATTCTATTAAGCCAGTCGCAAGATTTACCTCCCTGAACCCATGATGGCGATTTGTCACGAAGTCCCTTCTCTCCAGATGTGATACCAGTTTTTTCTCATGATCTTCTCCATCACCTTGCATGGTATACAAGTCAAGGACACTGGCCTGTAGTTCAGTGCCTCTTGCCTGTCGACCCTTTTTGTAATCGGGACTACATTCGCCGTCTTCCATATTCTGGTAGGCCTCCCTCTCCAGTGACTACTATACACTGGAGAGTGGCAAGCAAAGTGCCTCTGCACACTCTTTCAGTACCCATGGCGAAATCCCGTGTGGACCAACAGCCTTTCTAACATCCAGATCCAGCAGGTGTCTCTTGACCTCCTCTCTCATAAGTTCAAACTCTTCCAAGGCCACCTGGTTTACTTCCCTTTCTCCTAGCACAGTGACATCACCTTGTTCTGTTGTGTAGACCTCTTGGAACCTCTTGTTGGTTATTTTCACACACCTTCTTGTCATTCTCTGTATACCTGTCCTCGTCTGTTCTAAGTTCACTACCTGTCTTTCACTGGTGTTTTCCTTCTGATGTGACTGTGGAGTAGCTTGGTTCGGTCTTGGCTTTGTTTGCTATATCATTTTCATAACTTTTCTCTGCTTCTCTTCTCACCCTGACATACTCATTCCTGGTTCTCTGGTATCTCTCTCTGCTTTCTGTATTCTGTTGTTCCGGAAGTTCCTCCACGCCCTTTTGTTCAGTTTCTTTGCTTCCATACATGCCCTATTATACCATGGATTCTTCGTTTGCTTCTCGGTTTTTCTTTTGGGCCGGGATGATCTGCTTGCTGCCTCCTGACAATTTTGGGTGACATAGTCCATCATATCTCTGTACAGACTTAGCTCTGAGGTCTGTGTCCCAAGGTATTCCCTTAGGAAGCTTCTCATTTTCATAATTTCCCTTTCGGTATGCTAGCCTTTGTTTCCTAGTTCTTTTCGGGGGGATAATTCCTAGCTCTACCAGTCACTCAAAGTTCAATACACTGTGATCACTCATTCCCAAGGGTGCTTCCATCTTGACTTCCCTTATATCCCACGCATTTAGGGTAATATCAGATCAAGCCTTGCTGGTTCATCTTCTCCTCTCATTCTTGTTGGAACCTTGACGTGCTGGCATAGAAAGTTTTTGTTGCAGCTTAGCGCTCCATGTTTTTGTCCCCCCATGGTGGTCTCCGTTCTCCCATCTATCTTCCCATGGTTGAAGTCTCTCTCCCATGATTAGTAGTCCAGATCCACTCCTGCTAGCAACAGAAGCTGCTCTCTGTTATGTTAATGGTGGCCATGTTGTTTCTATCATATTCCTGTCTGGGTCTTCTGTCATTTGGTGGTGGATTATATATGACTACGACTATAATTTTTTGCCCACCAGTTGTTATTGTACCTGTTTGTATCACTGAAACCTTCACATCCCTGAACAACCAACTCCTCCAAATTCCAGCCTTTTCTTGCCAGCAGGGTTACACCACCACCACCTCTTCCTTCTCTCTCTTTCCTCATAACCTATAGTCCTGTGGGAACACTGCATTGTTATGTTTTCGTTAGCATTGTTTCTGTGAGAGCTATTATGTCTGAGTTTTCCTCTAGTACCCATTCCCAAGTTTATTTGCTTTATTTGTAATTCCATATATGTTAGTGTACATTGCCCCGAGGCTCACTTTCTTCTGTCCCTTCTCAAATCTCCTCCTTGGTGTGTGTTCTGCTGTGGAGGAAGCTGTTCCAAGGGTGTGAGGATTTGTGAGGTGGATAGCAGGGTTGCAGAGGATGCTGGCATGAGGGTGGGGGGTCAAGTGAAGGGGGAGGGCAGGGAGGGTATGGGGTGAAAGGGGAGGGAGGACAGGAAGGAAAGGGTGGGGGGAGGGTTGACTGGCGGGAGGAGGGAGGGTAGAAGGGTGTGGTGATTGGGTGTGGGGGGGGGAGGGAGATTTGGCTGGTTTTGTGAGTGGGGGTAGGGAAGTTTGAGGTAGGGGGAGTTTTCTATGCAGAGGGAGGGCGGTGAGGTTGTCCTCCCTGCTGGTGTTACTGGTAGCTGGTTGGGGTTCCCCCCTCGCACTGGGGGTGATGTGTGGGAGCTGTGATTTCCTGGTTCTCCCCTCTCGCCCTGCGCTTCTTCCTTGCTTCTGCTGCCATGGCTCTTCTCCTCCCTCGTCATGTCCCTCTGGAGGAGTACTTTTTTAATTTTTTGTTTGTGGTGTGTTTGTGTTCTGTGTGTGTGTGTGTACTCACCTATATGTACTCACCTATATGTGTCTGCAGATCGAGCATTGACTCTTGGATCCCGCCTTTCGAGTATCAGTTGTTTACAGCAATGACTCCTATCCCATTTCCCTATCATACCTGGTTTTAAAATTATGAATAGTATTTGCTTCCACAACCTGTTCCTTAAGTGCATTCCATTTTCCCACTACTCTCACGCTAAAAGAAAACTTCCTTACATCTCTGTGACTCATCTGAGTTTCCAACTTCCATCCATGTCCCCTCGTTCTGTTACTATTCCGTATGAACATTTCGTCTATGTCCACTCTGTCAATCCCTCTGAGTATTTTATACGTTCCTATCATGTCCCCCTTCTCCCTTCTCTCTTTCTAGTGTCATAAAGCATAGTTCCCCCAGGCGCTCCTCATACCCCATCCCTCGTAGCTCTGGGACGAGTCTCGTTGCAAACCTGTGAACCTTTTCCAGTTTTCATTATATGCTTCTTTATGGGGATCCATGATGAGGCGGCATACTCTAAGACTGGCCTCACGTAGGCAGTGTAAAGAGCCCTAAATGCCTCCTTACTTAGGTTTCTGAATGATGTTCTAACTTTTGCCAGTGTAGAGTACGCTGCTGTCGTTATCCATCCTATTTTATATTGCCTCAGGAGATAGAGAGGTGTTTACGGTCCACACCCATCTTTTTCCTCTCGCGTCGTCACAGGTAGGCTGTTCCCCTTCATTGTGTACTGTCCCTTTGGTCTCCTATCTCCTAGTCCCATTTCCATAACTTTACATTTGCTCGTGTTGAATTCCAGTAGCCATTTCTCTGACCATCTCTGCAACCTGTTCAGGTCCTCTTGGAGGATCCTGCAATCCTCATCTGTCACAACTCTTCTCATCAACTTTGCGTCATCCGCAAACATCGACATGTAGGACTCTACACCCGTAAACATGTCGTTAACATATACAAGAAATAGAATTGGTCCCAGCACCGATCCTTGTGGTACTCCACTTGTTACTGTTCGCCAGTCCGACTTCTCGCCCCTTACCGTAACTCTTTGGCTCCTTCCTGTTAGGTAGTTCCTTATCCATGCTAGGACCTTTCCCCCTACCCCCGCCTGCCTCTCGAGTTTGAATAGCAGTCTCATGTGCGGTACTGTATCAAAGGCTTTTTGGCAGTCCAGAAATATGCAGTCTGCCCAACCATCTCTGTCCTGTCTTATCCTCGTTATTTTATCATAGAATTCCAGAAGGTTTGTTAGGCACGATTTCCCTGTCCAGAACCCATGTTGATGCTTGTTCACAAACCTAATGTTCTCCAGGTGTGCAACCAGTCGTAGCCTAATTATTCTTTCCAGTATTTTACAGGGGATGCTTGTCAGTGATACAGGTCTATAGTTAAGTGCCTCCTCCCTATCGCCTTTCTTGAAGATCGGCACGACATTTGCCTTCTTCCAGCAACTGGGCAATTCTCCCGACATAAGTGACTCATTAAAGATCATTGCCAGAGGCACGCTGAGGGCCTGCGCTGCTTCTTTTAGTATCCACGGTGATACTTTGTCTGGTCCTACTGCTTTAGATGCATCTAGAGTTGTCAACTGTTTCATTACCTCCTCTACTGTCACCTCTATATCTGATAGTCTTTCATCTAGGTAACCCCTTCCAACAATGGGAGCTGCTCGGGCTCGGTAGTGAACACTCCATGGAAACTGGCATTCAGTGCCTCACAGATTTCCTTTTCACTTTCAGTATATGTCCCCTCTGCCTTCCTTAGTCTTGTCACTTGGTCGTTCACCGACATTTTTCTTCTTATATGACTGTGTAGTAGCTTAGGTTGTTTTTTCGCTTTGATTGCAATATCGTTCTCATAGTCCCTTTCCGATGTCCGTCTGATGTTAATGTAATCGTTCCTAGCTCTGTTGCATCTGATCCTGTTGTCCTCTGTCCTTTGTCTTCTGTATTTCCTCCACTCCCGCCTGCTGGCCATTTTTGCTTCCTGATACTGTCTATTAAACCATGGGTTATTATATTCCTTCTTATTTTTTCCCTTTACTGTTGGTATAAATCTCTCTTCGGCCTCTTGGCATTTCTGTATGACTAGGTCCATCATATTTTGGACTGTTTTTCCTCTAATTTCTTCCTCCCACTGCACTTCTCCCAGATAGTCCTTATCCTCCTATAGTCCCCTTTCCTGTAGTCAACTCTCCTTTCCCAGATCTCTTGTCCCATGGTCACAAGTTTGAATTCAATCATGTAGTCAAAGACTAGGACACAATGGTCACTGGCCCCTAGAGGTACTTCATGCTCCAAATTCTCGATATCTTCTACGTTCTGGGTGAAAATCAGGTCTAATAGGCTCGGTGCATCTCCTCCTCTTTCCCTTGTGTCTTCCTTCACATGCTGTGTTAGGAAATTCCTGTCTATAACATCTACTAATTTTGCTCCCCACGTTTCGTCCCCTCCATGGGGATTCCTTGATTCCCAATTTTTCTCTCCATGATTTAGGTCCCCCATGATCAGCAGCTTCGCTCTCATTCTGTGGGCTATTGTTGCTGCCTTCTGCAGTTCATCTATGCATGCCTTGTTGTTGTCATCATACTCCTGTGTGTGTGTGTGTGTGTGTGTGTGTGTGTGTGTGTGTGTGTGTGTGTGTGTGTGTGTGTGTGAGTGTGTGTGTGTGTGTGTGTGTGTGTATGTGTTACGTGCGCATAGTTTCATAGTTTCAGAGCTCACATACACACACTCACACACGTAAATGATATTTTTACAGGAGTGGAATCCTACATGTAAATGTTCGCGGATGATGCAAAATTAATGAGAAGAGTTGTGACAGATGAGAATCGAAGGATTCTCCAAGAGGACCTGGACAGGTTGCAGAGATGGTCAGAAAAATGGCTACTGGAGTTCAACACGAGTAAATGTAAAGTTATTTAAATCTGGTGATCAGGTGATAGGCGGCCAAAGAGACAGTACACAATGAAAGGGAACTGCCTACCTGTAACGATTCGAAAAGAGACCTGGGAGTGGACGTAACACCTAACCTAACTCCTGAGGCGCATATAAATAGGAAAACGACAGCAGTGTACTCTACACTGGCAAAAGTTAGAACTTCATTCAGAAACCTAAGTGAGGAGGCTTTTAGGTCGCTTTACACTGCCTATGTAAGATCAGTCTTAGAGGATGCCGCACCATCATGGAGTCCCCACCTGAAAAAAAAAACACAAGGAAACTAGAAAAGGTTCAGAAGTTTGCGACGAGGCTTGTCCCAGTGTTACGAGGGATGGGATATGAAGAGCGCCTGAAAGAACTGAACCGTACGACACTATAAAAAAGAAGGGAGAGAGGGGATATGATAGGAACATATAAAATACTCAGGGAAATTGACAAAGTGGAGATAGATGAAATGTTCACACAAAAATAGCAACAGAACGAGGGGACATTGGTGGAAGCTGGAAACTCAGATGAGTCACAGAGATGTTAGGAAGTATTCTTTTTGCTTGAGAGTAGTGGAAAAATGGAATGCACTTAAGGAACAGGTTGTTGAAGTAAACTCTATTCAAAATTTTAAAACTAGATATGATAGGGAAATGGGACAGGAGTCATTGTTGTAAACAACCGATGGCTAGAAAGGCGGTCCAAGAGTCAATGATCGATCCTGCAAGCACCGATAGGTGAGTACAAATAAGTAAGTACAACTCACATGCACACACCACACACACACACACACACAACCACACACCCACACACACACACACCCACACACACCACACACACACACACACACACACAACACAACCACACACTCACACAGTTTAGTCAAGCACAAGACGAAGCTGGAAAAACTTAAGATGTATGCCACTGGACTAGTCCCGGAACTAACAGGCATGAGTTACAAGGAAAACTGTGGGAAATGAACCTTACGACACTGTAAGCCATAAGAGTAAGGGAGACCGATCACTACCTACAAATCCCCAGGGGAATTGACAGAGTAGACAAGGATAAACTATTCAACACTGGTGTACGCTAACAAGGGACACAGGTGGAAACTGAGTACTTAAATGAGCCACAGGGACGTAGAAAGAACTTTTTCAGTGTCAGTGTATTAACAGGGTGCATTAGGCAGGACGTGGTGGAGGCTACTTCTTACACAGTTTAAATGTAGATGTGAGAGAGCCCAGTAGGCTCAGGAACTTGTACACCAGTTGATTGACAGTTAAGAGGCGGGACCAAAGAGCCAAAGCTCAACCCCCCGCAAGCACAAATAGATGAGTACAAATAGGTGAGTACACAACACAGACACACACACACACACACACAACACACAAACACACACACACACACACACACACAACACACACACACACACACCCACACACACACACACACACACACACACACACAGAATTCTACAAATTAGAATTAGAACGTTTAGAATTTTTACGTTTAGAATTATTAGTTTAGAATAGTTTACGTTTAGAATTAGAATTCTACGATCAGGTGACAAAAATTAAGCAAGAAAGAGAAGGGTGGGCGGACTGCATTTTTTTGGACTATCGGAAAGCCTTTGACACAGTACCCCATAAAAGGTTGATGCATAAGCTGGAGAAACAGGCAGGAGTAACAGGTAGGGCGCTCCAGTGGATAAGGGAGTACCTAAGCAATAGAAAGCAGAGAGTTACAGTGAGGGGTGAGACCTCAGACTGGCATGAAGTCACCAGTAGAGTCCCACAGGGCTCTGTACTTGGACCTATCCTGTTTCTGATATACGTAAATGATCTCCCAGAGGGTATAGACTCATTCCTCTCAATGTTTGCTGACGACGCCAAAATTATGAGAAGGATTAAGACAGAGGAGGACAGCTTGAGACTTCAAGAAGACCTGGACAAGCTGCAGGAATGGTCGAACAAATGGCTGTTAGAGTTTAACCCAAGCAAATGTAATGTAATAAAGATAGGGTAGGAAGCAGGAGACCAGATACAAGGTACCATTTGGGAGATGACATACTTCAAGAGTCAGAGAGAGAGAAAGACCTGGGGGTTGATATCACGCCAGACCTGTCCCCTGAAGCTCATATCAAGAGGATAACATCAGCAGCATATGCCAGGTTGGCTAACATAAGAACGGCCTTTAGAAACTTGTGTAAGGAATCTTTCAGAACATTATATACCACATATGTCAGACCAATCCAGGAGTATGCGGCTCCAGCATGGAGTCCCTATCTAGTCAAGCATAAGACTAAACTGGAAAAGGTTCAAAGGTTTGCTACCAGACTAGTACCCGAGCTGAGAGGTATGAGCTACGAGGAGCGACTGCAGGAATTAAACCTCACTTCGTTGGAAGACAGGAGAGTTAGGGGGGACATGATCACCACATTCAAGATTCTCAGGGGAATCGACAGGGTTGATAAAGACAGGCTGTTTAACACAAGGGGCACACGCACTAGGGGACACAGGTGGAAACTGAGTGCCCAAATGAGCCACAGAGATATTAGAAAGAACTTTTTAGTGTCAGAGTGGTTGACAAATGGAATGCATTAGGAAGCGATGTGGTGGAGGCCGACACCATACACAGTTTCAAGTGTAGATATGATAGAGCAAAATATGCTCAGGAATCTGTACACCTGTTGATTGACGGTTGAGAGGCGGGACTAAAGAGCCAGAGCTCAACCCCCGCAAACACAACTAGTGGAGTACACACACACACACCCACACACACACACATTACCACATAAAAAGAATAACGTCTGCGGCATATGCGAGGCTGGCTAACATCAGAACAGCGTTCAGGAACCTGTGTAAGGAATCATTCAGAATCTTGTACACCACATATGTAAGACCAATCCTGGAGTATGCGGCCCAGCATGGACGCCGTACCTTGTCAAGCACAAGAATAACCTGGAAAAAGTCCAAAGGTACGCCACTAGACTAGTCCCAGAACTAAGAGGCATGAGTTACGAGGAAAGGCTGCGGGAAATGCACCTTACGAGACTGGAAGACAGAAGAGTAAGGGGAGACATGATCACAACCTACAAAATCCTTAGAGGAATCGACCGGGTAAACAAGGACAAACTATTCAACACTGGTGGGACGCGAATAAGGGGACACAGGTGGAAACTGAATACCCACATGAGCCACAGAGACGTTAGAAGGAACTTTTTCAGTGTCAGAGTAGTTAACGGATGGAATGCTTTAGGCAATGATGTGGTGGAGGCTGACTCCATACACAGTTTCAAATATAGATATGATAGAGCCCAATAGGCTCAGGAATCTGTACACCTGTTGAGAGGTGGGACTAAAGAGCCAGAGCTCAACCCCCGCAAACACAACTAGGTGAGTACACACATTAGAGTGCTGGAAACTTATTCACAGATAAGATCTTATCCCGACAGTTCAGTATTTTCTGAAAACAGATTTCTCCATCGTTTAACCCATTCCTGATGCTCCTATTTACAGTCCCAGATACGCAGAAAGAAATATATGCAAACTAGTCTTACATGTTACAAATAATATCTAATGCATTGTGAAGCGGTTGATAACTGCTAAAAATGCCTCGGACGAGTGGCTCAAAAAGATGGGTGACGTGTCAAGGAGAGAGAAGTCATTTGTACCATTTGTCAGCGTCAGAGCCACACCCCTAAACACAGTCCAGGAGCTGGAGGAACTCTACAACCTGTGACAAGCTGCCTTGTACCTTGCTGCCATGTAACCAATGTTATAACCCTTTTTGTGTAATGAAGTTATATAAAAAATGACAAAATACACAAAAATATAAGGAGTGGTATGAGAAGACAATATGTGGGTGTATGTGGGTGCCCCAAAAGGCTCCCCCAGATGCTGCATTTCGTCTTCTTTGAGGTCGAGGGTCCATAGAAACGCAACCAGGTGTGGTACCCTATTAGTACATATATGTGTATATATATATATATATATATATATATATATATATATATATATATATATATATATATATATATATATAATATAATATATATATATATATATATATATATATATATATATATATATATATATATATATATATATATATTTTTTTATATATATAGGAAGGGAGTACCACCTCTGGCCGGAAGAAGGGGGACCCATAGCCTCGGAGGAAATCACACATAACGCATTGGAGGGAATGTAGGTCCCCTCCAATACAGTTTCTGTGTGCTTTTCTCCTACCACCCCCTTCCTTTTTTTTATGCTTTATTGTGTATTTAAAGGTTACAAAACATACAAGACAAATGCCTAAAGGTTATGGATCTCTTGAAGCTCCTCCGCTTCCGGACAGGAACCGAGGACGCAGCAAGCATTTCCCCTCTGGATCGCCACACTGAGGCGCTGAAACAAAAAACTGCAAGCCCTTGGGTCTCTGGTGACGTCGATGAGCTTGGAACCCAATTCCTTGAGAAATCCCAAGGCACTCTTGCCCCAGGGACCATGCGTCTCAGACGCTATGGGAACAAAGAGGTATTGGCCTGCCAGTCGCCTGTATTTGAGAGATTTTGCTGTTTCCCTGTGGTTGGCTGCCCCACCTGCTTGATCAGCTCCGAAGTGTACATAGGTGTCAGCGAGGGTGGATACACATGTGTAGTCCCACACCAACTATCTACCCTCCTTCCATGAGTATATGGTGATGCCATCAGGGCGAAGTGCGGGGAAATCCGGGTTCTGGACCCCTAGGATGTGAGGTTCTCTCTCCGCTGGGCACTTAGCTGAGACGAGGCTTCTCTTGATGATGTCATTGACCTCGTTGTTTCTTGCATGCCAGCCCTTTGTGCTTCCGCAATGCAACCCATGCAGTCCGTATTGGTCTGTTTCCACCCTGTTGCAAATACACTTGTATTCAGTGTGAATTGGGGCACCAAGGCGGAGGGCCACTGCTACACGAAGGGATTCTGGATCTAGGCGCGTGCCCATTGCTGACATGGGTACTGCCAGGAGGAAGTCTCCTGCATGGGGGGCACGCACTGCTCTGAGGCGGGCTTTCTCCTTGTTTGATGTTGCGGCGCTGAGCATGGCATCAGCTACTTTTTCCACTAGAGGGTGGTCCCAGCCGGACTGTTTGTGTTGTTTTGTTGGCTCTATAATGGTTGCTGGGGCTGCCAGAACATCCCACTGATTTGAACATTCAGTGAAAGCAGGATCGTGTATTCCTGCTGAATCTCTCAAGGTTGCAGGTAAGATATCTCTGACGAGGTCGTGCGATGCGTGGGAGGAGGAAAGGAAGGCTGGTAGAGCAATTTGGGAGGCTGTGCGGACACCAAGGCCGCCAAGTCTTACAGGAAGGGTTGCTTGCTCCCACTGAGAGTCGTCCAATGGCAGGTTCAGGACTTTCACCAGCATGGACCTCAGAAGGGTGTCATACACATTCAACTTAGGGCTGTTGTAGGATGGAGAACATCTCAGAAAGTAGGTCAACTTAGGGAGAGACAGGCATCTTGTGAGGAGAAAGAGAGCATCATGGGCATCAATCTTGTCAATCCTGTCCAGCATTCTCTTTAGATCAGTGATTTTTGCAGCCAGGACCTCCTCGATTGCTCTTGGGCCAATAGGGGCACCCAGGAGAGTGCAGTCCGGTGGCTCGACAATGAGAATGTCTGGAAGAACATTTTGTATTTGCCCAGTGATGTCTGGGTTGCGGGAGATTATTTCACACTTGGATGCATTGAGAATGAGGCCTAAGGCTGCTCCCTGCTCCTGGATTTTCCTTATATCCTCCAAAATGGTTTCTGGGGTTCCAGCGAGAGTGCCATCATCCAGGTACCAGATGTTTAGCTCGCTTGTCAGACTATCAGTGACCTCTTTGATAGCTAGGCAGAAAAGGAGGGGTGCTAAGGGGTCACCTTGTTGGACACCTTCACAGGAGTTTATTTCATGCTCCCCAAAAAGGAGCTTAGAGTCCCCACTGTAGCACGATCGGATGAACGGGTAAAGGGGACGGAAATGGTTGTGTACAGCCCTGAGGACAGCGTCTCGTCTGACTTGATTGAAAGCATTTTTGAAGTCAAGCTTTACTCGTGCCTTCTGGTCCGAGAGATCAGCAATGTAAGCCCGCGCTGCGTGTGCTGCAGCTTCACAACCTAGGGGAATCCCAAACCCGAGCTGATGAGGTTTCAGCAAGGTGGCTGCTTCCTGGCTGATAGATCTCACTGCAGCCTTAGCTACGAGGCGTCGGAGGGTGTTGCCAACGGCAATGGGCCTGATACCCCTATCCTTCTTCTTTAGAGCACAGAGTGCTGCTCCATAAAAGACAGGGCTGATATCCTCAGGGATGCCGCCAGCCAAACACATGTTGGAGAATCTGGTGTTCCACTAGAAGGTCCTTTGCAGCATCTCCAAGCACCGGGTTCAGCATTTGTTTGATGTGCTGGGGTCTTAGACCTGTAAAGGATATATATATATATATATATATATATATATATATATATATATATATATATATATATATATATATATACAACTTTAGAACACTTTCCCACCAGGAGACTCGAACCCAAGCCAGCACAGAAGCCTTCCAGCAACTGTCATAACAGGTACGCCTTTAACCCACTACACCATGCTCAGACCCTTAAAAGAGATGGTAATTTCGGGGTATTTCAACACGACAAAGACCACCACCTCCCAAGGGCAACTAGAGCAAGTGAGGGGTAAATTTTACCCTGTAAAATTGTCAGTCGTAAAATTGACCCCTCACTTGCTCTAGTTGCCCTTGGGAGGTGGTGGTCTTTGTCGTGTTGAAATACCCCGAAATTACCATCTCTTTTAAGGGTCTGAGCATGGTGTAGTGGGTTAAAGGCGTACCTGTTATGACAGTTGCTGGAAGGCTTCTGTGCTGGCTTGGGTTCGAGTCTCCTGGTGGGAAAGTGTTCTAAAGTTGTATAACTTCACTATATATATATATATATATATATATATATATATATATATATATATATATATATATATATATATAAAAGGAAGGGAGTACCACCTCTGGCTGGAAGAAGGGGGACCCATAGCCTCGAAGGAAATCACACATAATGCATTGGAGGGAATGTAGGTCCCCTCCAATACAGTTTCTGTGTGCTTTTCTCCTACCACCCCCTTCCTTTTTTTATGCTTTATTGTGTATTTAAAGGTTACAAAACATTCATGACAAATGCCTAAAGGTTATGGATCTCTTGAAGCTCCTCCGCTTCCGGACAGGAACCGAGGACGCAGCAAGCATTTCCCCTCTGGATCGCCACACTGAGGCGCTGAAACAAAAAAACTGCAAGCCCTTGGGTCTCTGGTGACGTCGATGAGCTTGGAACCCAATTCCTTGAGAAATCCCAAGGCACTCTTGCCCCAGGGGCCATGCGTCTCAGACGCTATGGGAACAAAGAGGTATTGGCCTGCCAGTCGCCTGTATTTGAGAGATTTTGCTGTTTCCCTGTGGTTGGCCGCCCCACCTGCTTGATCAGCTCCGAAGTGTACATAGGTGTCAGCCAGGGTGGATACACATGTGTAGTCCCACACCAACTGTCTACCCTCCTTCCATGAGTATATGGTGATGCCATCAGGGCGAAGTGCGGGGAAATCCGGGTTCTGGACCCCTGATATATATATATATATATATATATATATATATATATATATATATATATATATATATATATATATATATATATCATTACCTCCCAGCAGCATTTGTAACCAAGCCTGAGTCTATTAAATATATATATATATATATATATATATATATATATATATATATATATATATATATATATATATATATATATATATATATATATATATATGTCATACCTAGTAGCCAGAACGCACTTCTCAGCCTACTATGCAAGGCCCGATTTGCCTAATAAGCCAAGTTTTCATGAATTAATTGTTTTTCGACTACCTAACCTAACCTAACTTTTTCGGCTAACTAACCTAACCTAACCTATAAAGATAGGTTAGGTTAGGTTAGGTAGGGTTGGTTAGGATCGGTCATATATCTACGTTAATTTTAACTCCAATAAAAAAAATTACATTATATATAATGAAATGGGTAGCTTTATCATTTCATAGGAAAAAAATTAGAGAAAATATATTAATTCATTAAAACTTGGCTTATTAGGCAAATCGGGCCTTGCATAGTAGGCTGAGAAGTGCGTTCTGGCTACTAGGTACGACATATATATATATACATATATATATATATATATATATATATATATATATATAACATATATATATATATATATATATATATATATATATATATTTATATATATATATATATATATATATATATATATATATATATATATATATATATATAGTCTTCAGTAGCAGACAAAAACCCACTGTATATTGCCGTTATGTAGATGACATATTCGTCATAGTAAAAGACTCAGATGAACTAATTGATCTAAAAAGCCATCTAGAGAGAGAGTCAGTACTCCGATTTTCACATGAAAATAGCGAAAATAACAGTCTGCCATTCTTGGATGTTCTAATAACGAAAACAGGAACCTCTTTAAGCACCAACGTATATACTAAGCCCACTAACATAGGATTATGCCTGAATGGTAGAAGTGAGTGCCCCCAAAGATACAAAGCCAGTGTTCTCAATGCTTATATTCGTCGAGCGCTTGCCTGCTCCGAATGGAGCAACGTGAGTAGAGAGTTTGAAAGAGTAACTCAGGTATTGGTGAACAACGGATATAGCAACGTGGAAATAAACGCTGCTATAAGAAGACACTTGGACCGATGGTATAATCCTGAACCTAGAACAGAACCACAATAACTCCAATAAAATTATATTACAAATCAACCCTGCACAGTAAACATATAAAAGAGGAAAGAATAATGAAAGAAATAATCCGTAAAGGAGTAAAAAGCATTGTCGCAGGTCACGACTGACAGCCAGGCTTCTCTCAGCCAAGAGGAGCCATCAAGCGACGACAGGTATGGCACATGCCAAGTGTGCGACAAGGTGTGGAGACTCAAGGGTAACGGGGATGTGCGCAAGCATGCTCACAACGGAACCAATTGTCCGGGTATGTGGCGCCCTCCCAAAGAGGGTATCAATCAAGGCCCCACTCCAACAGTCAGGGAAAACACCTCCAACAGCTTCATATCGACTGAGAATCTACTAGAAGCCATCAAAGCAACATCGGTTGGAACCTTGCAGCACATCCCCAAAGCTGCCCGGCCCCAGGCAGCAGCCAAACTATCCAGCCTCTTGAAAAAGGTCAACGACTCCCCCGGAACCATCCAAGCATGGCGCAACCTTCTCCTGTTTGGAAACATATGCCTAGCTGTCCCTGCAAGGAGAGACAAATCTCTAGCTTCCTCAGTCATTATGGCTATAAATAGTTTTCCTAGAGAGGACAACCAGGCACCCCTCCCCACCCGTGCCAAAAACACTCACCGCAGGAAAGGTATCAACAGCAGAACCGAGGCATCCAAAATGAGAGCAACAGTCAGCAAGAAAATACAAGAAGGCAACACAATAGGGGCAATCAGAGTCATCACCAGTGAAGACACAGTTGCCACCAGGGATGCCGATACAGCACAAGCCCTGAGGGAAAAACACCCATCCAGAGCTCCTCGTGACGACGGTGTTCCCCTAGTCGGTGTCACCAGAGCAGAACCCTTGTGTGTGCTCGAATCCATGGTGCATAAAGCAGCTTTATCCTTCCCACCAGGATCAGCAGGTGGGTTCACAGGACTAAGACCCAACCACATCAAACAAATGCTCAACCCTGCACTGGGAGACATTGCACAGGGCCTCCTGGTGGAACTAACAAGATTCGCCAACACATGTCTAGCTGGCAACATACCAGAGACCATACGGCCTCTCTTTTTTGGCGCTACCCTCTGTGCCCTGAGGAAAAAAGATGGAGGAATCAGACCGATAGCTGTGGGCAATTCAATCCGGCGTCTCGTCGCTAAGGCTGCTGATAGAGCAGTTAGTCAGGCAGCAGCCGACATGCTGAAGCCAAACAGCTTGGGTTTGGCATTCCCCAAGGGTGTGAGGCAGCGGCTCATGCAGCTAGAGCTTACATTGCCAACATTACGGATGAAAAAGCTCTGATAAAGCTGGACTTCAAAAATGCCTTCAATCTGGTTAGAAGGGATGCAGTACTCAGTGCGGTTCATCGCCTTTTTCCTTCCCTCTACCCGTTTGTAAACTCATGCTACAGCAAGAATCTAACTCTGCTTTTGGGGAACATGAAATCGAATCACAAGAAAGTGTCCAACAGGGTGACCCCCTTGCTCCTTTTCTTTTCTGCCTAGTCATCAAGGAAGTCACCGATAACCTGTCCAGTGAGCTCAACATTTGGTTTTTGGACGATGGTACTCTAGCCGGCTCCCCAGACGCACTCTTGGACGACATAAGAATAATTCAGGAGCAAGGAGCAAGTCTAGGCCTCACCCTGAACCCTTCCAAGTGCGAAATAACCTCCACCAACCAGCACATAATAGAGCAAATAAAGGTTGTTTTGCCTGACATTCATACAACCAACCCTGAGGACAGCACACTCCTAGGTGCTCCTCTTGGAAGGAATGCCATCGACGAGGTCCTTGGTAAGAAGATCACTGACCTGAAGAGAATGAACGAGAGGATTGAAGACATCGATGCCCATGATGCACTTTACCTCATCACCAGATGCTTGTCCCTCCCCAGGCTGACCTACTTTCTAAGATGTTCGCCATCTTTCAACAATATTAAATTAGAAGAGTACGACAGCTTGCTGAAATCAACACTAGAAAAAGCCCTCAATCTTTCCCTCAGCAACTCGCAGTGGAAACAGGCCTCCCTTCCTGTCAGACTCGGGGGCCTTGGCGTGCGCACAGCAACACAAATTGCTGTACCAGCGTTCCTGTCCTCTTCAGTGGGGTCTGACAACTTGGTGAAGGAAATCCTACCTGAGCACCTAGTTCAACAGGCAGGGGTACATGATCCCAGCTTCACAGACTGCACAACCAAATGGGTCTCTCTCGCAGGACCAGCACCCCAACCACTGCCTTCTGAAGCCCATAAGCAATCCAGCTGGGATCGCCCCATTGCCGACCAAGAAGCTGCGACTTTGCTAGAAGCTGCGACAACACCACATGACACTGCCCGACTTAGAGCTGTAGCAGCTCCCCATGCAGGTGATTTCCTATTAGCAATCCCAATGTCAGCAACCGGCACCCGTCTCACACCGCAGGCCCTCCGAATTGCCGTGGCTCTCCGTCTCGCTGCCCCAATCCACACCGAATACAGGTGTATTTGCGGCGAGGCAGAGGCCGACAGGTACGGACGGCATGGCCTTCTCTGCCAAAGGACAGGAGGATGGCATGCAAGACACGGCGAGGTCAATGACATTATTAAGAGAAGCCTTACCACAGCCGGCTGTCCAGCAGAGAGAGAGCCCCGCTACCTAATGTCCCGCAACTCTAATGAGCCTGTCGGTCGCCCAGATGGAATCACGGTGAACCCCTGGAAGAATGGTAGACAGTTGGTGTGGGACTACACTTGCGTCTCAACTTTAGCCAATACCTATGTTGACTTCAGTGCTACTCAAGCAGGAGGAGCTGCCAATCACCGGGAAGCGGCCAAGTCACGTAAATACAGAGACCTTGAGCACCACTACAATTTTGTCCCCATTGCCTCAGAGACACTTGGTGCCTGGGGTAAAAGTGCTGCTAGCTTTTTGAAGGAGTTGGGGTCTAAGCTAATCGAAACAACTAGAGACCCTAGAGCTGCCAGTTTTCTTTTTCAGCGCCTCAGTGTGGCAATCCAGAGAGGAAATGCTCACTGCATCCATGGTTCCTGCCCGCCATCTGAGGAGCTGGAGGAGCTTTTCAACTTGTGACAAGCAGCCTTGTACCCTGCATGTAATCAATATTGTAACTTTTTTGTGTAATGACATTTTCAAATAAAGTTAGATAATATACACACATACCAAAAGAATAGGGGTGGTAGGAGAAGAAAATATCAAAGTGTTCAGTGAGGATCCACAAGGTCTCTCTGAGTACTCTTTATTTTCTTCTCCGAGGCTATGGGTCCCTACACTTGCACCAGAGGTGGTACCCCTTCTAGGTAAAAATATATATATAATATATATATATATATATATATATATATATATATATATATATATATATATATATATT
>WNGS01160430.1:20475909-20486481 GCA_020271785.1 Procambarus virginalis
GTTGGAAAACTGTCAGGGTTGGCTCGGTGTGGGTATGAAGATAGAACCTGGCTAATTATATATGTTAAATTGCCTTCCTGATAGTTTTTCTTTGTGTTTAATCATGGTTTGTGCTACGCTTTGTCACCTCTTCATGTTGACCGCTTCTTTTGGGTAGTGGATTATTTACTGCGCCCATGGTGTTATCTTTTCTGTTTTTATCCAGCTTCAATTCCTCTCTTTTCTCTCTCTCTCTCTTTCCAATATTTTTACTCTCACCCTCCGTTATTTCTTTTTTATCTTTATTTCTCTTTATTCTTGTTATTTTCTTTGGAAACCCATCTGTAACTTTCTTTATATGTTGGGATCCTTTTATACGTTTCTTCAGGATTGAATGAACCGCGACAATTATAGATATTGTTTAGAGACAGTGAAATAAATTCTTTTGTATTTCTTTGCTGTTGCAAAGTGAATGTACACTGCAAGTAAGTTCCTTCAGGTATAGAGCATGTGTGGTGGTCCGAAGGTGTGTGTGTTGCTGGGCCACTAGGGCTCAGTTGAAAAAAAATCTGAAAAACTTAAAACAAAATGTTGCCTCAGATATGCGTGAAATAAACTGCGTTCTCTTTTTTTTAATTCTACACACATTGTTTACTTTTTCGTGTTTTGGAAAATTTCCTGTATGCAAAGCAAGTTTCCATCATTTGTTTTCTTGCAACATGCTTTGTTCTTGTTTACTTTCTTGAGCCAGTGTGTTTGTATTAACAGAATTAAAACCGTCTCGTTTTCCTTCTGTGGCTTCGAACATCTTAATTTAAGACAGAGCCATTAATAATCGCAGTCTTTGGCTTGTCGGGTTGTTGTTGTTGTTAAAGACTCGCTACCCGGAACAAAAAGTTCCAAGTAGCACGGGCTATGGTGAGCCCGTATAGGCTTGGTGGGGTTTCTTGTTATGTCTTCTTCCAACCTAACTTGATTTCGCTTCTATTTCTCAATTCTCCCATTTCGCGCCCATTTCTTCCAATTATATCTTCCAGGTCAATTGTGTGTGTGTGTGTACTCACCTAGTTGTGCTTGCGGGGGTTGAGCTCTGGCGCTTTGGAGCAATGCATAACCACACTAGAGATATGCATTCAGGCTTCCATTGATCATTAAAACATGCACGCAAGCTGTCGAGCAGTTTACAGTTTCACTTCAATTCGTTAATTGTTTCTTGCTTTTGATGGCTATACTAATGGCATCCCAATTTAAATTGTTTGTCCTAATTACACAGCAAGAACAACCATCTCACCGATGCAATTCACACTTCATTGTATATTGGTTAGCAGTAAAAATTAATAGCAAACATATAATGGTCGCAAATGTTTCCCTGCCTATTTTGACGGATAAACAGAAGGAAGCCGGATAAACGGAAGGAAGCCGGATAAAAAAGAGAAGAGTGAAAGGTGGCCGACCCACCCACCCACAGCGCCGCCCATCTGTTACGCAAACCAGAAAAGTTGTAAAAAGAGTGCTGGCGAAATTCTTGGATTATCCCAGACGTCTAAAGGGAAGATCACTCCTAAAAACACAATATATGGCTTCTCGGAGAGAACACTGGGAGAGATTCTTGCCTACGAGTGATATTAGTTCTCATATTCTGAGAAAAACTTAACTTGATTTACAATCAAGATTAAGGTATCTTAAACTATATATATGAGACATAGCTGTAAAAATAACATTTTATGATTCCTCTTTTTATAAATAAACATAAAATGTTTATCGTGTAACATAATTATTGTTACATTAGTCTCCCCTGCATAACAGTAGATATGCCTCTTTCTACAGACTTCCTCGTCCTCCCCACCATCCCCTACTTCCCTGTTCCCTCGTCCTCCCCACAAACCCCCACTCCCCAACATCATAATAATATGTATCGTCACTCCAACTTCCAGCCCAGACGTCTGGATGCTCCACCATTGACCCCCCACAC
The DNA here is from genome assembly GCA_020271785.1 of Procambarus virginalis. Classification (NCBI taxonomy): domain Eukaryota; kingdom Metazoa; phylum Arthropoda; class Malacostraca; order Decapoda; family Cambaridae; genus Procambarus; species Procambarus virginalis. The sequence goes on from WNGS01160430.1 coordinate 20,477,861, forward strand.
CCTTCCCCCCCCCTGCCTGAGAGCTCTATCCAGCAGATATTTGCCGGTTAATCATTTCCACTTGCAAACGACCCTTACTCTGCCGGCCGGGCCATTCAACTCCCGCTACACGACACCTTGATGTCCGCAGCCCTCGTATATATGTATAGCGACATCTTCTGGTGCCCTATTAAATATTTAAAAAAGAAGTCCACTACCGGATCACTATAGCCCGTGCTACTTGGAACTTTTTGTTCCAGGCAGCAAATGTTAAACAACAAAATGGTGCCCTATTGATATATATATATATATATATATATATATATATATATATATATATATATATTATATATATATATATATATATATATTTTTTTTTTTTTTTTTTTTTTAAAGTTTGTGAGGGTACCACCTCTGGTGCCAATGTGGGGACCCATAGCCTCGGAGAAGAAAATAAAACGTATTCAGAGGAGACCTTGTGGTTTCTCACTGAACACTAATATTTTCTTCTCCTACCACCCCCATTCTTTTGTATGTACACATATATATTTGCTTTATTTGAACTGTGTTACAAAAAAGGAGTTACATATAGGTTACAAAGATGGTTATCATAGGTTGTCGAGTTCCTCCAGCTCCTCAGATGGCGGGCAGGAACCCTGGATGCAGTGCGCATTTCCCCTCTGTATCGCCACGCTGAGGCGCTGGAAAAGAAAGCTGGCAGCTCTAGGGTCCCTTGTTGTTTCAATGAGCCTAGAACCCAGTTCCTTCAAAAAACTGGTAGCACTTTTACCCCAGGCGCCGAGTGTCTCAGAAGCAATGGGGACAAAATTGTAGTGGTGATCAAGTTCTCTATACTTACGGGATTTGGCTGCTTCCCTGTGGGTGGCAGCGCCACCTGGTTGTGCAACACTGAGGTCAATGTAGGTGTTAGCCAGGGTTGATACGCACGTGTAGTCCCATACCAACTGCTTGCCATTCTTCCAGGGGTTCACTGTGATACCATCCGGGCGACCAATAAGAGCATCAGAGTTACGGGGCGTTAGGTAACGAGGCTCTCTCTCGGCTGGGCATCCAGCTGTGGTGAGGCTCCTCTTGATGATGTCGTTAACTTCACTGTGCCTCGAGTGCCATCCTCCCGTGCTTTGGCAGAGTAGGCCATGGTGGCCGTACCTGTCAGCCACCACCTCGCCGCAAATACACCTATATCTGGTGTGGATTGGGGCAGCAAGGCGGAGGGCCACAGCAATTCGGAGGGCGTGTGGTGTGAGACGCGTGCCAGTTGCCGACATTGGGGTTGCTAACAGGAAATCCCCTGCATGAGGGGCTGCTACTGCTGTGAGGCGAGCAATGTCGTGCTGTGTTGATGCAGCACCCAGGCACTCTGCAGCAACTTTGTCTATAATGGGGCCATCCCAGCTGGATTGCCTGTGGGCTTTTGGGGATGGTGGTTGAGGTGATGGGCCTGCACGAGAGGCCCACTCTGTGGCACAGCGTGTAAAATTGGGATCATGTACACCTGCCAGCTGATGTAAGTGGGCAGGTAGAATTTCCTTCACAAGGTCGTCGGATGCTGATAAGGAGGACAGGAAGGCTGGAACAGCGATTTGCGTTGCTGTTCGAACTCCGAGGCCCACAAGTCTTACGGGAAGAGAGGCTTGTTTCCACTGCAGGTCATCAAAAGAGAGGTTAAGGGCTTTTTCTAGCATTGATTTCAGTAACCGGTCATACTCACTTAGTCTTTGGCTACTGTAAGATGGTGAACACCTCAGAAAGTAGGTTAACCTGGGGAGGGACAGACATCTGGTGATGAGGTAGAGTGCATCATGAGCATCAATATCCTCAATCCTCCCATCCATCCTCTTAAGGTCGGCGATTTTCTTATCAAGGACCTCATCGATGGCTTTCAACCCCAGGGGAGCTCCTAGGAGTGTGCTGTCTTCAGGTTTAGTTTTATGGATGTTTGGCAGAAGACCCTCTATTCTCTCTACGATGCCCTGGTTGGAACATATTATTTCACATTTAGAAGGGTTCAGGGTGAGGCCTAAAACTGCACCTTGCTCCTGGATTTTTCTGATGTCCTCCAGGAGGGAGTCTTGGGAACCAGCTAGGGTACCATCATCCAAGAACCAGATGTTAAGCTCGCTGGACAGGACCTCTGTGACTTGTTTGATGACTAAGCAGAAAAGGAGAGGAGCAAGGGGGTCACCCTGTTGGACGCCTTCCCGCGAGTCAATTTCATGTTCGCCAAAAAGTAGCTTAAGATCCATACTGTAGCATGAATGTACGAAAGGGTAGAGGGAAGGGAAATGACTATGAACCGCACGGAGTACAGCATCCCTCCGCACCAAATTGAAGGCATTTTTGAAATCTAGCTTGATAAGGGCCTTTTCGTCTGTGATATTGGCGATGAAGGCTCGAGCTGCATGGGCTGCCGCCTCACACCCTTGTGGAATGCCAAACCCAAGCTGTTTTGGCTTCAGCATGTTGGCCGCTGCATCACTAACTGTTCTTGCGGCTGCCTTTGCGACGAGACGCCGGAGAGAATTGCCCACAGCTATTGGCCTGATCCCTCCATCCTTTTTCTTTAGAGCACAGAGGGATGCTCCAAAAAAAATAGGTCTTATGGACGGTGGTATGTTGCCAGCTAGACATGTGTTGGTGAATCTGGTTAGTTCCACCAAGAGGTTCTTTGCAATGTCACCCAGTGCAGGGTTGAGCATTTGCTTGAGGTGGTTGGGTTTTAGTCCTGTGAACCCACCTGCTGATCCGGTTGGGAAGGACATGGCTGCTTTATGGACCACAGATTCAGCCACCCAGAGAGGTTCTGCTCCGGTAGCCCCCACTTGTACAATGTCGTCCTCACTCGGAGCCCTGGCAGGGTGTTTCTCCCTTAGGGCTTGAGCTGTTGCGGCATCTCTATCGGCAATTGAGTCCTCACTGGTGATGACTCTTATTGCGCCAATAGTGTTTCCTTCTTCTATTTTCTTGGTGACTGATGTTCTGATTTTTGATGTCTCGGATATGGCACTGTTGCTCTTCCTGCCGTGGGTGTTTCTCGCTCGAGTGGAAAGGCGCACCTGGTTGTCCTCCCTGGGAAAATCATTTATAGCTTTGATGATGAGGCAGCTAAGGTTTTGTCTCTCCTTGCAGGGGTGGCTAGACATATATTGCCAAACAGTAGGAGGTTGTGCCATGCTTGGGTAGTTCCAGGAGAGTCGTTGACCTTTCTCAGGAGGGCAGATAATTGGCTGCTGCGTGGGGGCGGGCTGCTTTAGGGATGTGTTGCAAGGTTCTGGCTGATGTTGCTTTGATAGCCTCTAATAAATTTTCCGTGGGAATGAAGGTCTGGGAGGTGTTTTGCCTGACGGGTGTGGGCTGTTGATTGGTGTTCTCCCTGGGAGGGCGCCCAGAACCCAAACACCTGGCTCCGTTGTGGTAATGATTGCGCACATTACCGTCACTCGACCGGATAAGGCATACCCTGTCACACGTCTGACATCTGCCTTGTCTACCCCTGCTTGGTGGCTCATCTTGGCTTGGAGAAGCCTGGCTGGCTATTGAGAGCTGCGACATGGGCGGGCGCTGGGCGGGCACTAGGCGGGAGGGTGGACGGCGGGTGGAGACTGGAGGGTGGGCGGCGGTTGGAGGCTGGGGGCATGATCAGCTGGCCGTGGCACTCACTACTCAGATGAGTGGTAATACATATACCACCTCTTATACAAAGTGTGGGTATACACCCACTACACAATATGTGGGTATACAATAGGTGGGTGGACAGACAACCAGTGATATCACTAATACAGTGAAATAGTTTAGAGTCAACTTTTTTTTTTAAGTAAAAGTAAAAAAAACCTTTTTTAAAGTGACGTAAATGTTTTATATATTCACTTGCCATTGTTTAGCGTTAAGCCAAGTTGTCAGGTTTGTTTATTTGTTATTAAGTAGAAAGAGTTTAATTGCTCCATGTTTCTTGTTTTACCTGCACCTGTTCAACACCGAAAAAGACGTAAGCAGTTATATTTTAATTTGGTTTCCTTTCTTTTTTTCTTTAATATGTGTGAGGCACACATACCACCTGTCGGAATAGTATAGCTGTGCAGCCTTTAACGTGTATATATAATATTATATATTATATTATATATATATATATATATATATATATATATAATATATATATATATATATAATATATATATATATATATATATTGACGAAAAAAAAGTGTAGGTGTTCGACAGTCTCCCAACGGCTGGTGTCAATGCCTATCACATTAAAAAAAAAGATGACTGCGTACCTGTTGTGTCCTGTGGCAAAGTAAGGCAAAACAAGCAAAACAAATAGTATGAACAATGAAACTTTAAATAAATTGAAAACAATTATGATGAAAAACAATTCCTTGGCTATGTACAGTGCAAACTCACAAGATTATGAATTCAAAAATAACATAAAATAATATAGTGGTGACTTACTCTAAATGGATAAAGACAAAATGAAATGAACAGGTGCTGAGAAAAGCGCTGGCTGAGAACATCCACTAATAGACAGAGCGTATATCAGATGGTTGTTTCAGCTTGAGAGCACAGGATATTTCTAACTCCAATGGCTGGTGCATGCCCAGACATCGGCTAGGAAGATGGCGCTGAGGCGCAGCAGTTGATTCACCAATCAGAAGCGGGCAGGCTGGAAATGCTAGTTTGGTGATCGGCGACGAGGGAGGGGGGAGGTGGAGAGCGGTGTGTGATACGTTTGCACCTGGCAAAACGTATTTGACTAAATAAGTACTACATTTGCTTGTAGTATCTAGATGTTGTAGATGTACTGAATTAACATGATAGGAAAGAGCAGGCCAAATCTCTCTGGAAGGAGATTATCGAACAGCTCTCCCCTGAAGCCTGCTCTTACAGTTTAGGTTACTTCAGTAGCTGGTGTAGAGGTAGGAGTAGCTTCTCTACCTCGTAGACTCTGGAGAGGGCGTCGGCTATGATGTTGTCTGCACCATTGATAAAGTAGATCTCCAGATTAAAATTCTGCAAGTACAGTGCCCAGCATAGAGGACGTTAATTGCTAAATTGGCCCTGTTGTAGGAATCCAGGGGATTGTGATCTGAGTAGATGTAATAGACCGATTCCCTGTAGGTAAGGTTCGAAATGTTGCAGATTCAGGACGATGGAGAGTTCCTTTTTGATAGTGTTGTAGTTCTTCTGGTGAGGCTTCAACTTGTAGCTGTAGTAGCTAATAGGAAGAACCTCCTCGCCTCGTTGTTGCATCAGGACGCCCGCGATGCCGGTGCCACTGGCGTCGACATTGATGATGGGCTTCGTGATATCTAGAGAGGCGAGAATGGGATCAGTCCATAACGAAGGAGCACTATTACTGTCCTGTAAATAGGTAGGAAGATCATTAGGATTTCCGAGTTGGAAGGCACTGACTCAGAGTCTGTGCTTTCCGGAGGACAAGCAGGGAAGGTCTCACTGTGGAGGTATAGATCTTTGAAAGTAGAGAGTGATATAGCACAGTGGGGGGAATACCTTTATACTCCTTGAGTAGATTGACGTGGCACAACTGGGTCCTCTGCCGCCTATCTGGAGTCTCAAGAACGTAGTTGTGTTTTTTTCTGCACTCCTTGAGCGGTATGTCCTGAAAACTTATTTTGCAATGGAGAACCTGGTATAGGAAAATATGCCAACACGAAGACTCCTGGTTTAAATTTCCTGATTTTGCTGCGTTGGTCAAAATGAGTCTTCATCCTCTCTTAAACTTTCAATAGATTGTCATTAGCAAATTTACGTACTCTCTCTACGATGTGCTTTGTTTTTGAAGAAACTGGGGCACATTCTGAAGGTCACTGAAGGTGGCATTACGTAGAGAGTCTTTAAAAGCTTTAAGAGGAGTACGGCACTTACGTCCGTAGAGCATCTCATAAGGAGATACTCCTAGAGACTCATTTGAGAGACTTCTGAAAATACACATGATTATGTCAAGTTGTTTATTCCAGTCTTTCATGGTTTCATTGCAAAATTTCTTTAGGAGTTATTTAATCGTTTGATGACTACGTTCAAGAGAACCCTGTGAAGCAGGATGATAGGGGCTGGACAATACCTGAGTGATGCTGAACTCTTCCAGTGTCGTCTTGAAGAGATCACTGGTGAAGTTGGTGCCACAGTCACTTTGAACCTCCCATGGAAATCCGTATTGGTAAAGATCTTCAATAGTTATTTTACCACCGTAGCAGCCGTAATGTTCTTTACAGGAACTGCTATGGGAAATCTGGTGGTTGGACACAGGATGGTTAGTATATAAGCGTTGCCAGAACTGGTCCGGAGTAAAGGACCAACACAGTCTATGATGAGTCTGTGGAAAGGTTCCGCAGGCACCAGGATGGGAATTAATGGAGCCTTGGGAATCGGGATGTTAGGTTTCCCTGCCATCCGACTTATATGAGACTGTTGCACGTAATTTTTGACGTCTTTAACCATACCTGGCCAGTAGTAGTCTTGTCTGATTCAGTGATAGGTTTTGTTAAAACCATAGTGAGAAAGTGTTCCGTGGGCCAGGTGTAGAATATCGGGCCGTAGGCTGGTGGGAACCACTAGTTGTTCGACATTTGCCCAATCGTCATCCTCCGTCAGCTTACTGGGTCTGTACCTGCGGTAGAGCAAGTGATTCTCTAGGAAGAACCCAGGGATGCTGTCAGGTTGAGTCTCAGCCTTGAAGAATAATGGTGTCAATGAAGGATCCTCCCTCTGTAATTTACGGAACTCCAACATAGTAAGATTCGGTGTTAGGTTCTGATGGTCTTGAGGGATAGCGGTTGCAGTAGAGTCAGCTGGATGCGGTCGTGCAGTTTGTGCACGGGTGGTCACCAAAACCAGAGGAGAAACTTTATCACTTTCTTGGACCTCTGCTGGAACATACTTTAAGATGGGGTTGTCCACTACAGAGTCACATACCTGGGGTTTGTCCATGATGATCAGGTTGGAAGGTTGCAGATCGTCAGCCAAGTCGTTGCCCAGGAGAAGTTGCACTCCAGACATGAGAAAAGGCTTTTCCTGGTGGCGACTTGACTTCACCGGTCACGAAAGGACAATCCAGGTGGACTCTGGCGAGTGGATACGGAGTGGTAGCAGTGAGGTCAGTGATAAGGACGGTTTCTCCGTGTAGGTGATGTTAGGCACAGCCGATTTCAATATTATTGACTGAAGGGCCGCTGTGTCCCCTCAAGATCTTCAATTTGAAACGTTCCTCCGAATCTGTACCGTTGGTAGAGACAGTTCCAGGATACAGGTGTTTACTGAAGAGAGAAAGATCATTAACATGAACACCAACATTTATCACAGGTTTACCGGACTTTGGAGGAGTCTGTTTGGGTTTAGGAGTTTCACTATAGCCTTTGTATTGAGCTTCTCCACATTTATCTATGGTATGTCCATAGAGCTTGCAATACTTACAATACAATTGGGAGCTCGCTTGATCGGTACTCACTTTCATAACTATACCAAGACTTCTTACTGGAAAGTGGGTCAGGTGTTAGCCGGTGTATGAGGCTGTAGGTGTCAGCCGACTTTGCACATCTGATGTAGACTTTTTCTTCTTTGTCTGCTAAATATAAACGGATGGAAGGGGGAGCACGTCTAAAGAATTCCTCAACTAGAATGAGGTTGACGAGTTCTGAAAATGTAGAGACATGTGCTGCTTCCAGCCATTTAATGAAATATCTTTTCTTTGTATTGGCAAATTCTAAAAAGGTGGTGGTACTGCCTTGAGATAATCACGGAATTGTCGTCTGTGGCTTTCGGTGGAGAGAAGGAAGGCGTCTAAAACTGCTTGCTTCAGGGTCTGGTAGTCATTCTCAGACGCTAAGGTACTGAGAGTATCGCAGCTCTACCTGTGAGATGCACTCTGAGAAGGGTACCATTGATCTTCAGCCAGCTAAGTTTTTAGCTAGGTCTCTCAAAGTGGCAAAAAATACGTCTATCTCTGTCTCAACGAATGGTGGCATAAACTTACTTGCATGGGAGACATTGAAGCTTACGGAAAACTAGCAGTAGCTTCTTTGCGCTGAGTGTGGTGTGTAGTTTTCAAGGTGAGTTCTTGTCGACGATATGCTAGAACACTCTCAGCTTGCTGTTTATCGTGCTCACGTTGCATCTCCAGGTGAAGTTTTCTTGCTTCAAGCTGTTCTCTCTCCCGCTCATGCTGTAGGGCAGCCTCTCGTTCCTTTAGGGCCGCCTCTTCTTTTTTTAGCTGGAGAGCTTCATTTTTTTGTTGGAGAGCTTCTTTTTGTTGTTCACGCACGATTTTCGCTAGTTCGAGCTTTAGCTTCATAGCTGCCAGAGCATGTTTATCTGAATAGAATAGTTTTCATGAGCTTCAGAGTCTATAATTCCTTCATCTAAGAGGTAATCCAAGATAATATTGTGCAAGTCATTTTTGTTGGTTCCAGGGAAGCATCCAGTTGATACTCGTGTGCAAGAGTTTGTAATTCGGTCCTCTTGGCACAACTTAAGTTCCCTACTTCACTTGCTGGATCATTACGAAATGCTGAAGACGAACATTTTGAAATAGCAAATAAGTGTACAAGGAATATACTTGTGATAATGTAAGTTTCGGTAACACATGAGGTGGCAAATGGTAACTATCCT
>WNGS01160430.1:20518260-20528955 GCA_020271785.1 Procambarus virginalis
GGAAAAGATTATTTTCTTCTTAATTGATATATTTCTTGTGTATTAGAGCCCTGAAAATTTCTCTGATTGAGTCCTTTTCTCTCTTTGTGATATCTATCAACACACCATTTAGCAGGCTATTAGCAGTTAGCAGTAAAATAGGTACCTGGGTGTTAGTCAGCTGTCACTGGCTGCTTCCTGGGGGTGGAGGCCTGGTCGAGGACCGGGCCGCGGGGACACTAAAAAGCCCCGAAATCATCTCAAGATAACCTCAAGATAACCATCTCTTTACATACTGTTTTTTTTTAATTCAGTATCTCTCACCACACTGTATTTCTTCACACTATCTCACACAACACTCTCTCTCACCCCATCTGTCTCTCACACACCACAATGTCTCTCACCTAAGCGTGCAACACTGCAGGAGCCCTTCCGCCCACCACCTCCTCCCCCACCACCAAAGCCACGAGCAACAACAAGCCTCCACCAACAGTGTGAACGAACACATTGAGCACCTACAGTATACCGTTGAACTCTGCCACGGTGCTGGAACAACAGTGTCCTCGGTGCAGAAATATCCTCCCGTTCTTAGTTCGTCAACTGACCTGTCATGGACGGGTAATGGGTTTCTCTCGTTCCCACTCGTCCCAGGAATAGCTGTTGACGGCTCACTGATGCGTGCACCTAGAGCAAGCTGCATTGGAAATGACGATTGAGACAGACAGACAGCTAGACAGATACAGTTCCCCCTGTGGCGCACTTTCGCCCGTGGTTCGCCAGCGATTTAGCCTGTGTTCGTATCCTGGCAGGGAGGGAGGATTGACTAGGCCGCAGTCCTTAACTCTACGCTTCTGCTCACCCAGTAGTGATTGGGTACCTGGTTGTTAAGCGATTGGCGGGTCGTTTAACCACCAGGTACGTCGGGTAATGGGCTTGTCTCATGTGGTTTTTAGGGGCCACCTGCTTGAAGATGACCTTGGCCCCCAAAAGGCCTCCAAAAGGCCCCCAAAAGGCCCCCAAAAGGGGCTCAAACGCCTCGGGACCTTGGTCGACGTCATACCTATGTACTTAGATTCAAGACTACATCCTTCGTCGGGGGGCAGATGGACATATATACCAGGTTCAACGGCTATAAAGTGTTCTCAGTTGGCTTTGGGGTTCAGTTTAATGTGGAGGTCAATGGTTTTATATGTTATAGTATATAATGATGTCTGTGTTTTGGTTAAGGGGGGTTTGAGATTTATACTCCTTTACGGATTATTTCTTTCATTATTCTTCCCTCTTTGTTATATTCACAGGGAATTAAATAGTGGTAATCAACAAATTGGTTTACCAATATATGTATAGGAAAAGGAAGGAAGGATGGAAGAGGAAACTAGATTGTTTCCTCCAAGGAGTGCCGGACCAACCAGGCTGTGGTGGGTATGTGGGCCTGCGGGCCGCTGCCAGCAACAGTCTGGTGGACCAAGTCTCACAAGTCAAGCCTGGCCTCGAGCCGGCTTGGGGAGTACAAGAACTCCAGAACCCCATCAAGCAGGTATATATATATATATATATATATATATATATATATATATATATATATATATATATATATATATATATATATATATATATATATATATATATATATATATATATATATATATATATATATATATATACTCAAATTCTAAGCTAAAGTTTTTCAATTTCATGTCTAAAAATGAAAGTTTGAGCTACACTGCTTCAGACCAGTTCAGTCCAGTCATGGTTCTAACAATCTGAATAAGTTTTCACAAATAAAGTGTCCAATTCTGATTCGGACTCAGTGGATAAAATCGCCCCACACAGCAGGGCTTTAATTGCTGTGGTATTCGCGTGTGAAAAGGATCCTGGTCGCTTCTGGCTTCGACCGGGCGAAGCGTAAAATGCGAATATTCTTTTGTTTTTTTTAGATTTCAAAGCGTTTTTATGTATACACCGGAATTTCATGTCATAGGTTTTTAACAGCTGTTCTGTAGAGAATTTCTTTTCAAACAAATGTGGTATGCACAGTTTGTGTATAGCATCGATGAATATTATAATGTTAATAAACGGTTTAGAAGAGTTTACAAACGTTAATCGCTCGTAATTCAACATAAACTATGAGCTATTAACGTTTAGTAATGTTTTACAAAGGTTTACAACCGTTAATAGCTTATAATTTAACATCAATATGTGTTTTTATTAAAATGTGAGCAAATAATTTGTCCTGCACCAGCCTATAAAATATATGACTTACATCCTAATTCTTCAACTAATTTACAAAGTGGTCAGAGGAGTGAGTTAAAAGACAATGCATATATCAGGTGTTTTATAGAACGTTTACCACATATAGGGCTATCACATATACCTTGATAAACATATACATATATATGTCACATATACGAAAATTATTCAGCGTTCGTGTGAAAAAAAAATGATTGAAATTTGCATAAAGCTGCATTGCTAACTAATCGAACCTGTAATGCATGGTCCGATTGACTGGTCACGCTACGCTTAAATGTTCACAGATAGTTTGTTGTTCTAATGAGCTGTTGTTGACGCTATGAGGTAAACAACAAAAATTGTTTCAATGCGGCTCAATGATTTCTCTACATTACACTGGAAAAACATTTGCATGTGTAATGAATCCAGATCAGTTGCAGAAAATGTCTGATGGTCTGAGGTTGGAGGTCGTTGTGGTTAACCTTACGCAACATTACTTGGTGAATTGTGGTTGTATGGGGGAGTGTCATAAGGTGGTTGGTGGGGGTGAGTCCCCCATGCCCCCACTTTAAGTTGGAGTGGCTCCTGTTGCGACAACCAACGAAATCTATGAGTCTGAAACGTGGGTTTTAACATTGATACATCATCAACACGGTTGATTCAAAATTGATTCAACTTTACTCAAGAATGTTTTGCCCACTGGGAAACAAGAATAAGAGAGGTAAATGTGGACTGAATAGGAGAGAGAGAGAAAGAGGCAAAGAGAATATGATATTTTTTTGTTTTTTGTTATGTCGTTAACATAAGACTCCAGAATCTGTATACCAATTGATTGATAGTTCAGAGGCGGGACCAAAGAGCCAAAGCTCAACCCCGGCAAGCACAACTAAGTGAGTACACAGACACACACAGTAAATCAACGTGACTAAATTAGGAAAAAAACTAACAGAGTGGCCCAAAACACTGTGGCTGGAGAATATAACTTAAATCTTTCTGACAAATTACTTACACATACTTTTTCTAAGTATGTGTAAGTTTATTATTTATTTTACAACTAAGAATATATGAATACGTCAAGATGTGGGACTCAGTGCACACAGAAATCACAATAGCGTGATGCATCAAATGAACAAATCCACAAGGGGCCGTGACGAGGATTCGAACCTGCGTCCGAGATCATCCAGTAAGTTCAGTAGAACTTCGGTTTCAACTCTTTTGACCATGTCGTAGCTCAGTCGATAAAGGCAGTGTCTAGGATGATCTTGGACGTAAGTTCGAATCCTCGTCACGGCCCTTGTGGATTTGTTCATATGGTCCTCAGTGCTACTACACACGGAAAAAAGATCCTCATTCATTTCATATTCTCCTCCACACGCACAAATGTTAAAATATTATTGATGATTCGCAAGATATTAATGTTTTCTATATCTATAACTCTAATCAGAGTGACTAACTCCTTAGTCAATATAAAAAAAAGTTACCATGAGCTGCAATTGTTTATTTTCACTTATACGTCCATTAAATATAATGTATAAATACATTAACTCAAGAACAAATCCACAAGGGCCGTGACGAGGATTCGAACCTGCGTCCGGGAGCATCCCAGACACTGCCTTAATCGACTGAGCTACGACAGGGTTAAAAAGAGTTGAAACCGAAATTCTACTGAACTTACTGGATCCTGCAGCCTCTCCGAGACACAAACCAGGGTTTTACACAACTCCCCCCATGCACTCGAGCTATGTCAATAGGCCGTTCTCCCTCTTCGCCCTTACTTCATCACACACACAGAGATCACACTAACGTGATGACATGTTAGAGTGATCTCTGTGTGTAACATTAACTCAAGGATTATCTATATCTTATCTATATTATTGTGGTTCTTAAGTCCTTCTTAAGTTCTTAAAAACGACTTAAGGACCACATTACCCGGGGGGGGGGAGGCCTAGAGGGACCAATGGCACTCTCTCAAACACAAAATATTCTGAGTTAATAACAAACGACCTCCAGGTCTGGTTAATTATTTGCAATGTTGCAGTAGAGACAAAAGATGGTGGTTCGTGTCTGGTAGTAACGACGCCTCTGGAGTGATTAACCTTTGTTCTCTGTTCCTCTGTTTCATTCCCTGTTCTTTTCTGCTTCTTCTTGACTTTCTACCTTTCTCTCTCTCTCTTTCTCTCTCTCTCTCTCTCTCTCTCTCTCTCTCTCTCTCTCTCTCTCTCTCTCTCTCTCTCTCTCTCTCTCTCTCTCTCTCTCTCTCTCTCTCTCTCTCTCTCTCTCTCTCTCTCTCTCTCAATTCTCTTTACTCTCACCCTCCGTTACTCCCTTTTTCTCTTTACTATCTCTTTATTCCTGTTATTTCTTTGGAAATGCATTTGTAACTTTCTTTATATTTAGGGATCCTTTCATACGTCTCTTTAGACTTGTATGAACTGCGACATTTATAGATATTAATTTGCATTGGAAAAATATTATTTTGTATCTCTTTACTTTTGCAAAGTGAATGTACATTGCAAGTAAGTTCCTTCAGGTATAGAGCAGGTGTGGTGGTCCGAAGTTGTGTGTGTATATATGTGGCTGGTCCACTAGGGCTCAGTTGATGAAAAAAACAGCAAAATTTTAAAAAAATGTTGCCTCAGATAAGCGTGAAATAATCTATGTTCTCTATTTTTTTTAATTCTACACACACATTGTTTGCTCTTTCGTGTTGTGGGGAAATTTCTTGTTTGCAAAGCAACTTTTTCCATCATTTGTTTTCTTGTAACGTGCTTTGTTTTTGCTTAGTTTTTTTGAGCCAGTGTGTTCGTATTATCAGAATTAAGACCGTCTCGTCTCTCGGTTCGAAGCTACCTTCTGTGGCTTCGAACATCTTGTTGTTGTTGTTGTTAAAGATTCGCTACCCGGAAACAAAAAGTTCCAAGTTTCACGGGCTATGGTGAGCCCGTAGTGCCTTAGCGGGGTTTCTTGTTATGTCGTCTTCCAACCTAACTTGTTTTTCTCTCCTATTTCTCAATTCTCCCATTTCGCGCCCATTTCTTCCAATTATATCTTCCAGGTCAATTGTGTGTATATGTGTGTACTCACCTAGTTGAACTCACCTAGTTGTACTTGCGGGGGTTGAGCTCTGGCTCTTTGGAACAATGCATAACCACACTGGAAATAGGCGTTCAGGCTTCCATTGATCATTAAAACATGCACGCAAGCTATCGAGCATTTTACAGCTTCACTTCAATTCGTTAATTGTTTCGTGCTTTTGATGGCTATGCTAATGGCCTCCCAATTTAAAATGTTTGACGTGATTACACTGCAAGAACAACCATCTCACCGATGCAATTCATATTTCATTGTATATTGGTTAGCAGGAAAAAATAAATAGCAAACATATAATAGTCGCAAATGTTTCCCTGCCTATTGTGACGGATAAACGGAAGGAGGTCGGATAAACGGAAGGAGGTCGGATAAACGGAAGGAGGCCGGATAAACGGAAGGAGGCCGGATAAACGGAAGGAGGTCGGATAAACGGAAGGATATCGAATAAAAAGAGTGAAAGGAGGCCGGCCAACCCACCCACAGCGCCGCCCATCTGTTACAGCGAACCAAAAAAGTTGGAAAAAGAGTGTTGGCGAAATTCTTGGGTTATCCCAGATGTGTAAAGGGAAGATCACTCCTAAAAACACGATATATGACTTCTCGGAGAGAACACTGAGGGGGGGGGGTACTTGCCTACCAGTCATATTAGTTCTCGTTTTCTGAGAAAAAACTTAACTTGATTTACAATGAAGAAACAGGTATCTTAAACTATATATATATATGAGATATAGCTGTAAAAAAACACATTTTATGATTCATTTTTTTATAAATAAACATAAAATGTTTATCGTGTAACATTATTATTGTTACATTAGTCCCCCTTGCTTAAGAGTAGATATGCCTCATTCTACCGAGTTCCTCGTCCTTCCCACCATCCCCACTCCCCAGCACCAGAGTGATACGTATCGTCACTCCAACTTCCAGCTCAGACGTCTGGATGCCCCACCACTGAAATATTTTCCCCTGCCTGAGAGCTCTCCCCAGCAGTTATTTGCCGGTTAAGCGTTTGCACTTGCAAACGGCCCTTATTCTGCCGGACGGACTATTCAACTCCCGCCACACGCCACCTTGATGTCCGCAGCCACCGTATATATGTAAAGCGACAGCTTCTGGTGCCCTAACATCCACTGCGGGCTCACCATAGCCCGTGCTGCTTGGAACTTCTTGTTACAGGTAGCGAATCTTTACCAACAAACAACATTCTGGTGCCTTATATATATCCCCCTTCTTCCAGCCAGAGGTGGTACTCCCTTCCATATTTTATATATATATATATATATATATATATATATATATATATATATATATATATATATATTATATATATATATATATATATATATATATTATATATATATATATATATATATATTAAATAGATTTTGTTTGTCAATACATTTTGTTATTAAAGATCATGTAATATAACTAATGAATAGTTACAATGTTAATATAATTTGCCACTACTATACAAAGACACAATGAAATGTATAATTATTATTATTATTATTATTATTATTATTATTATTATTATTATTATTATTATTATTTATAATTATTATTTAGCTTATTTTTATGTTATCCACATAACTATTTTCTTCATGAACAGCGAACCATTTTCAGTCACATGCTTCCTGATCTCATTCCAGATTTCGAAATGTAATTCCAACATAATTGCCTTTTATTAGATGAAGATCTCTGTGCCAATGACGGCATTATACAACAATTAGGTGATTAACTCTGTTGGATTTAATTAACCTCCGAGAAGGTCAATAGCCACACGAGGTCAAACAAGCTGGTTAACCGCGTTATTTAATGCTTTGTTGTTTGAGGTAATCTTATTAGATAATGTATTAAATGTTTGGTATAATCTTAGAAAATTATGGATGTAAATTTTAAATGATTTAAATGTTTGAAATACGTGTATATCTAATTAATATAAATGTTTGAAATACGTGTATATCTTAAATTATACCCGTCGTTCATACTTTTATATACATCTTAAATATATGAAATGTATGAACTGCGTATTTCTTAAATAATAATGTATGAATTACGTGTATATCTTAAATATTATTAAATGTATGAACCAGGTCCCTATAGAACACAGTGAATGTATGGCCGGCTGCCCATGAAAAATACAGCGGTGAGAATACACTACCTTGCTTCAATGATATCAATGATATCATAACAATTAGTTCCGGAGGTTAAAGTCCCCCCCACTCCAGGAGAAGCTGACTTCTCCCTAATGACCTTCAGGGAACTTTAAACTAGTTACGAACTTACTCTGTCTCTGTCATAAACTTAAATGACGTTGCAACTGCAGCCTGCAACAGTTGGGAACTTGTCAACGTCAAATAATGGTTGGCCTCAGCAGATTATCAATGACTCTTGCTGTTTGTGCATCATTATATTTGGGCATCATTATATTTTGTGGCATCATTTATTTTGTGCATCATTATTTTTGTGCATCATTATTAGTTGGACATGTATATGAGTGTGGGTTTCGGTGCTTATAAATAGGAGCTGCCTCGTATGAGCCAATAGGCCTTCTGCCGTTACCTTTGTTCTTATGTTCTTATATGTAAGATCTTCTCGGGGAATGAACTCTCCTCTGAGGAGAATGAGTAGGAGGGATCATCACGTAGTCATAGCAGGAGTTCAGTGTATTATTACTAATCTATGACGAAAACAAATGTTCATTCCAGTTCTAGTACCACAAAAATACCAATGTTTTTAAATGTTTACAATTAAGAGTTGTATTTAAGCAGCACAGACGGCGATAAGAAAAGCCATTAACGCTACATATGCGAACCCATTATATTTAATACCATGCACTTTACCGCGAATGATTCGTCCCCCATTCAGGGGTTGAATGCGTTCCCACATTTAACCCCTGAAGAAGCATTCGAGACATCTTAGAAATAAATGATCTGCCTCACAATAGCGTCTAACATTGCATGCATTCGTGTTTGAACATCACCAACAAAGACTTGAATATTGTGAATGATGACCGCATTTCCTATTACGTGTTTGTAGACGAGTTTGAGGCAGAAAAACAGAATTTAATAACAGGAAGCATTTGAAGTAACTCTCAAGTCTCTGTCCAACAGATACTTCTGTACATGACGAAAAAAAAGAAATATAGAGAAAAGCAATTTAGAGAGACATGCCCAGGACCGCCAAGACTGTAATATACCCCAAGACGGTGTAGAATACCCCCTGAGAGTCTGGACGCAGTCGAAGAGAGAAAAAGTGTTTTCTAAGTGTAGCTTGTTGTGTGACGAGAAGAAACATTTTCCTGTGCAGGCGATGAGTCACAATAACGTGGCTAAAGTATGTTGACCAGACCACACACTAGAAGGTGAAGGGACGACGACGTTTCGGTCCGTCCTTGGACCATTCTCAAGTCCAAGAATGGTCCAGGACGGACCGAAACGTCGTCGTCCCTTCACCTTCTAGTCTGTGTGGTTCTGGTCAACAAACATTTTTCCTGGTTCCCCCGGGCAGAAACAGTGAGAAGTGTGTAGCCACGTTCGCGGGAGATATGGTGGCCAGCCGCGGTCTCTTAGGGCGGTGTTGTTCCACCCTGAGGACCACTGTTGGCGTCTCCAAGGGCCTGTTAGGACATGTTGGTGGGGTGGGGCAGTGTGTTGAAGCTGTGATGGGGTGCCTTGCCATCTATTGCAACCCTTCCACAGGTCCGAGCGGAGAGCGCTCGGGGGTCGAAGTCTAAAGGGAACGTTGGTTCGTTTCCTGGGCCATGGCGAAAAGTAATGGGAAGCGTTTATTTGGCTTAATGGTGTGTGTGTGTGTGTGTGTGTGTGTGTGTGTGTGTGTGTGTGTGTGTGTGTGTGTGTGTGTGTGTGTGTGTGTGTTGGTGTGTGTGTGTGTGTGTGTGTGTTCACCTAGTTGGGATTGCGGAGGTTGAGCTATGGCTCTTTCGGCCCGCCTCTCAACTGTCAATCAATAAACTTTTTCACACACACACACACACACACACACACACACACACACACACCACACACACACACACACACACACACACACACACACACACACACACACACACACACACACACACACACACACACGACACACTACTATCTGATAAAGCTTCATGGTATATCTACAATGTACTGAAAAGCTGGTGAGGGGCGCTTGAACTGCCCCGATAAATAGATATGAACATAAGAGAAGAACAGGAGTAGGAACAGGTTATTATAACCGTAGAAAGGTTTATATTAACCCCAAAATAAAGTCAATAAAAACAGGACGGGATGAAGTTTCAATTAGACGTTATCCCGCCAGTATGTTTATATTGATGGCTAGTGAGTGTTGTGCCTGCCGGAACACATCGTGGTATCTCTCGTTAAGTCATATAGATCTTCACTGATACTAACTTAACATGATATGTGAGACCTCCCTTAACCCCTCCTCTGCATGACGCAAGCCCTGTCCTCCACACACACCATGTATGGACAAACTAGGTAGGATCACAAAAAGCCATTGAGCGCAGTTTCTTGTTGAAGCGCCTTTGTGTTCCAGTTCAGAGAGTAAATGCTTGCAGCATCCCACCAGCACCCCCCCTACCCCCCTACGGCAGGAGTTGGGACTTGATAAGCATGTTGTTTTGTGAGTATATTGATTAATCCATTTTGGTTGTGTGTTTCATTTTTCTTGTAGTGGGAATGAGAGTTTATTTCTTAGGTATTTCCTAATCAGGAATGATGTATAATTAATGAACAATATATATATATATATATATATATATATATATATATATATATATATATATGTGTTGTGGTGTGTAGTAAATCATATCATAATATATATATATATATATATATATATATATATATATATATATATATATATATATATATATATATATATATAAAGAGTTTAGCAACGATGTATCAACATTGCCAACGTTAAATCAGGCAGTATGTATACTTTAGTCCTGAATATTGTCCCAGAATAATGTGCATATATATATACACCAAGAAGCAATGTATATCTCTTGATGTGTATATATATATATAAATATATATATGGGATTTGTATTTCTAATAATCTCCTGACCTTCTGCAGGCAGCTGGAAGCCTTCAAGATGGTCTTTTTTCAATTAAAATTGACAAAAATATATATATATTATTTCCTTCACTTGTATATTTTTATATCCTATTTCAAGCAAGAAAAAAATGTCAGCTTAACAAATACTGATAACGAACACAGACAAAAGGTTTTATAAAAAAAAGAATTGTGTTTTGGTTATGCTTTGTAATGGAGGTCAAAGCTGTTGCACAGGTGTGTGTATTATTCGTGTTCAGCAGGTGTACAAAAGCAAATAAGAAAAAAAAACAGCAATTTGCAACTGGGTGTTATCACATAAGTTGT
>WNGS01160430.1:20614136-20629410 GCA_020271785.1 Procambarus virginalis
ATATATATATATATATCACTACTCAAATTCTAAGCTAAAATGTTTTCAGCTTTTATGTCTAAAAATGTAAGTTTGAGCTACACTGCTACAGACCTGTTAAGTCTAGTCATGGTTGGGACAATCGGAATACGTTTTCACGAATAAAGTGCCAAATTCTGATTCAGAATTAGTGGTCAAAATCACCTCCACACAGCAGGGCCTTAATTACTGTGGTATTCCCGTGTGAAAACGATACTGGTCGCTTGTGGTTTCGGCCGGCCGACGCGTAAAATGTGTATATTCTTTTGTTTTTAGATTTAAAACCGTATTTTATGTATACACCTGAATTTCATGTCAAAGGTTTTTAACAGTTGTTCTGTAGAGAATTCCTTTTCAAACAAATGTGGTATACACAGTTTGTGTATAGCATCGATGAATATAATAATGTTAATAAACGTTTTCAAGAGTTTACAAATGTTAATCACTCGAAATTCAACATAAAATATGAACGATTAACGTTTAGTAATGTTGTACAAAAGTGTACAAAACGTTAATCGCTAGTAATTCACCATAAAATATGAGGTATTAACGATTAGTAACGTTTCACAAAAGTGTACAAACGGTATTTCGCTCGTAATTCACCATAAAATATGAGCTATTATCGTTTAGAAACGTTTTACAAATGTTTACAACCGTTAATCGCTCATAATTTAACACCAATATGTGTTCTTATTAAAATGTGACCAAATAATTTGTCCTGCACCACCCTATAAAATATATAACTTACATACTAATTCTTCAACTAATTTACAAAGTGGTCAGAGGAGTGAGTTGAAAGACAATGCATATATCAGGTGTTTTATAGAACGCTGTCTATCACATATACCTTGATGAACATATACATATATGTTTATCACATATGCGAAAATTATTCAGCGTTCGTGTGAAAAAAATGGTTGAAAGTTGCATAAAGTTTCATTGCTAATTAGTCGGACCTATAATGCATGGTCCCGTTGACTAAGCACGCTTCGCTACAATGTACACAAATAGTTTGTTGTTGTAATGAGCTGTTGTTGACGCTATGGAGTAAACAACAAAATTTGTTTCATTGCGGCTCAATGATTTCTCTACGTTACACTAGAAAAACCATTTGCATGTGTAATTAAACCAGATCAGTTGCAGAGAATGTCTGTTGGTCTGAGGTTGGACGTCGTTGTGGTTAACCTCACGCAACATTACATGGTGAACTGTGGTTATATGGGGGAGTGTCATAAGGTGGTTGGTGAGGGTGAGCCTCCCATGCCCCCACTTCAAGTTGGAGTGGCTCCTGTTGCGACAACCAACGAAATCTATGGTTTTTAAGATTTCAGACTCTTCAAAATCTGAAGAATCTGAATCTTCAGATTCAGACTCTTCAGATTTAAGATTCTGAATCTTCAGTTAGTAATATTTGATTGATTGATAGTTGAGAGGCGGACCGAAAGAGCAGAGCTCAACCCCCGCAAGCACAACTAGGTGAATACACTAGGTGAATACACACACACACACTCGCTCCACCTTGATGTGGTGGAGGCAGACTCATTACACAGTTTCAAATGTAGATTAGATATAGCTCATTAGGCTCCAGAATCTGTACACCAGTTGATTGACAGTTCAGAGGCGGGACCAACGAGCCAGAGTTCAACCCCCGAAAGCACAAATAAGCGAGTACACAGACACACACACAGTAAATCAATGTGACTAAAATAGGACAGCAACTGAGAGTGAAACAACAAACTCGGGCTGGAGAATATAATTAAATCTTTCTGACAAATAACTTACAGATTCTTGTTCTTTTTCTCGACTTTCTCTTATGTTTTACAACTAAGAATATATGAATACGTCAAGATATGGTCCTCAGTGCCACTACACACGTAAACTATATCCCCATTCATTTCATATTCTCCTCCATATGCACAAATGTTAAAATACAATTGATGATTCGCAAGATATTAATGATTTCTACATCTATAACTCTGATCAGAGTGACTAACTCTTAAGTCAATCTGAAGAAAATGTAATTAGCCGCAATTTTTTTATTATTTACTTATACACCCGTTAAATATAATGCAAGAGTACATTAACTCAAGTATTATTTATACACCCACCAGTCACCCTACGACATTTAGTGAGGCTAGCCCTTAGCAGCTGACCTTCCATATTTGAGAGACAAACCAACAAGGATATTCAAACAGACAGACATCCGTTTTTGTTTACACCCTTTGTGTAAACATCAAAAATGAATCCAATTTTAGTCCCACTCGTTCGTTACCACGCGTCCATTAACGAGTCCCGGATGTGTCCTGTTAATGAACTGTGCTTACCTACATATGACTACCTAGTTGTGTCATCAGGAGAAGGAATTATCAGGGAAAAACGTCGTTATTTGTTTGTTGTTTAAGATTCAGCTACATGGAATATAAAGTTCCAAGTAGCACGGGCTATGGTGAGCCCGTAGTGGACTTACTTGGCACAGGAGCAGGGTCGAAGCTTTGTGGGGAAAACGTCAAGCCATTACGACTGTATAGCACTGGGAAGGGGTCAGGATAAGGATTTGGGATGGGACGGGGAAGGAAGGAATGGTGTCCACAACCACTTGGACAGTCGGGGATTGAACGCCGACCTGCATGAACCGAGACCGTCGTTCTACCGTCCAGCCCACGTAGTTGGGTGTGTCATCAGGAGAGTGAAATACTGCTCTCAGTGTTTTGCTTCGAGCTTTTAGCTTTTAGCTTCAGATTAAGCTTCAATATATAGTTAAGCTTAGGTTTCAGTTTGGTTAGATTAGGTGTTCAGGTTTTCTGTTGGCGAGTATTTTAAGTACGTGGGTGAAGCATTTACAGAAATGCATTCGAACACAGGTTGTCAGCAAAGCACTCTTCGAGAAATGTTCGAAAGTCATCAGTTGTAATTCTTGTGTTAAACCATTTTTCATTCATAAACAAAGGGCTTGTTGACAAGATTAAACAAGGATTTGTTCTCTGTTTTGGTTGAGGACGAACTGGATGAAATACCTGACTGCCAGAACGAAAATCATTGAAATAAAACAATGAGACGTGAATGATCCGTACCAACGTCTGTGAAACTGCTTCTCGTTCACGATAACCATCACACCTCTGGCAGCTGAGTGCTACAAACCCACGTGTCATTGTTCAACCCGTCCTCTTAAAAAGAACGTCACTTTTGGCTCGTTTGCGTGATATGGCCAAATTTCGACGTAATTTGAAATGAAATCGACTCACAAAAGTGACGTTCTGTTTCGTTTTCTATTTGAGTCGTCCGGCGTACGCGCAGAAGTTCTGAGAGGACACTTTAAATTAACGTTTTTCATAACGTTTTGAAACTTTATAAGAATTTCCTGCCCACCTAACCTATCAGAGGACCCTTAACTTACTGTTGTTGAAAAAAAAAATCCCAAATTTATTTTCATATTTTTTTCATTTTCAAATTACGTCCAAATTCGGCCATACGAGCAAACGGCCAAATGCGACGTTCTTTTTAAGAGGACAGGTTGCATTGTTTACGTCAGTTTGTGGTTCATAAGGCCTTCTTAAGTCCTTAAGAAGGACTGTCTAACAGCAGTTAGCAGCTGCCTAACTCCCAGGTACCTATTTACTGCTAGGTGAACAGGGGGGGGGGGCATCATGGTTAAAAAAAACTCTGCCCGTTTTCTTCTCGCCTCCACTGGGGATCGAACCCGGAACCTCAGGACTGCGAATCCGAAGTGCTGTCCACTCAGCTGTCAGGGAAAACCACATTTGAAGAATATAGAGAATAGTGAACGCGTTTTCGGCTCAATTATTCACTTTCACCAGAGCAAGATATATATATATATATATATATATATATATATATATATATATATATATATATATATATATATATATATATGTTATTAAATATGACCGAAAAAGTAAGATTAATAATTCTAACACGAATTTTCTCAATTTTCCTTATGTTTCTTTTTACTGATGACGGTAAATTAAAAATCAATTCTCCAAAATTCTCTGGACTCCACCTGCCAAAGATTATTGGAGAATATAAACCTGGATATGCGTATGGAAACGTCAAGACGCATAAGCCTGGAAACCCACTTCGGCCAATTATCAGCCAGATACCCACACCCACGTACAGACTGGCGAAACGACTCAACGGCTTACTGACTCCTTATGTCCCGTGCAACTTTAGCCTGAAATCCCCGAAGGAATTCGTTGACTTACTACGGGGAACACGGGCCACAGGGATAAGAGCCTCGTTGGACATAGAATCACTGTTCACCAACGTACCTGTGGATGAAACAATCGGGATGATATTGGACCGAGTGTATCGAGATCCGGCCTGTACTCCCCTTGACGTGCCAGAAAATATCCTGAGGAAACTACTCCAAGCTTGTACTAAGGAGGCACCCTTCTTGAGCCCGGATGGGCACATGTATAAGCAAGTAGATGGGGTCGCTATGGGTTCTCCCCTAGGCGTCCTGTTTGCAAACTTCTACATGGGTACTATCGAGGAAAAAGTCTTAGTCGACTTGAACTTGAAACCGGCCATATACTGCAGGTATGTTGACGACATTTTTACACAGGTACCTGATGTCAGACATCTGCAGGAGCTGAAAGAGGCGTTTGAGCAGAATTCTGTGTTACGTGTCACTTACGAGATGGAGATGGATGGGAAGCTGCTCTTTCTAGATGTAACAGTCATGGAAAGGAGCGGAGGTTTCCACACTGCAGTCTACACTAAGGAACACAACATAGGATTGTGCCTAAATGCCAACAGTGACTGCCCAGATAGGTACAAGAGAGTGTTTTTAACGCTATGTCGACCGTGCTCNACGTGTTGGACATGGTGGTCGGCAGTCTTCCAACTAGCAGGTGTCAGTGCTGGGCCACATATACTTAAATTAAATAAAAAAAAAAGAAAAAAAGAGTGACTGCTTGTCTGATAATCTGTGGTAAGGCAAGAAACACGAAAACACAAAATATAACAAAATACTTTACTTTAATATAGAAAACACAAAATAAATAAAGACGATACCTTGGCTTTTACAATAATGTAAAGGAAAAATATATAAATTATAACAAGTGAAAAGGGGGGAACTGGTTACGTTACAAAATAAAATGGTGCTGGGATATATGCGCTAGCTAAGAACCTCTTATTTGATCACACGAGGTGGGTCAAATTCAGGTGTTCATAGCAAGAGCACGAGATATATTCTGGCTGGCAGAAATGCAAGGGTCTCCAACAATAACTGGCGACGATTGTGATTGGCGAGGAACGGGAGTGGTGTGTTGGTTGGCGGCCAATGAGAACGCTGGACGGCCGCAAGTCGCTAGTTAGGCTGTTGAAGGGTTCGGCGCGTCGACCAGGTGTGCAGCAGGTGCTGGAGTGGGGGAAGGAGGGAGTTGAGGTGCGTGTGGCTGTCTTGATATATACGTTTAGCCACTACAAAACATATCTTGCATATTGTTGAGGACGTGATGAAATACGAAAATAGCAGGATAAATCTCTGATAAGAGATTATCGTCACACACTAAAAAAGTTCTTTCTAATATCTCTGTTGCTCATTTGGGCACTAAATTTCCACCTGTGTCCCTAGTGCATATGCCCCTTGTGATAATAGTCTGTCTTTACCTTATCAATTCCTCTGAGAATCTTGTACGTGTGATCATGTCCCCCCTAACTCTCCTGTCTTCCAGCGACGTGAGGTTTAGTTCGAGTAGTCTCTCCTTGTAACTCATACCTCTCAGCTCGGGTACTAGTCTGGTGGCAAACCTTGAACCTTTTCCACTTCTGTCTTATCCTTGACTAGATATGGACTCCATGCTGGGCTGCATACTCCAGGATTGGCCTGACATATGTGGTATACAAAGTTATGAATAATTCTTTATACAAGTTTCTGAATGCCGTTCTTATGTTGGCCAGCCAACATAAGTGTGTGTGTGTGTGTGTGTGTGTGTGTGTGTGTACTCACCTATTTGTACTCACCTATTTGTGCTTAGGTGAGTACAAATAGGTGTGTGTGTGTGTGTGTGTGTGTGTGTGTGTGTGGTGTGTGTGTGTGTGTGTGTGTGTATGTGTGTGTGTGTGTGTGTGAGTGTGTGTGTGTAGTTACTCTTTGCATTTACTATTTGTGCCTGCAAAATCGAGCTATTAGCTCTTGGACCCCGTCTTTCTAACTAATCTATTTTTTCTCTATAATATCTACTACATACGTGTTTCTCTCTAACACACACCCAGGAAGCAACCCGTAGCAGCTGTCTAACTCCCAGATACCTATATACTGCTAGGTGAACAAGTATATCAGGATGGAAGAAATTCTGTCCATTTGTTTCCGCCTCCGCCGGGAATCGAATCCGGGAAATTACGACTACGACCCCCTAGCGCTGTCCACTCAGCCGCGAGGCCCCTCCCCCATGGATTTTTTATTTAAATTACTGGATTTCTTAAACAGATGACAGGATTTTTGCTCAAGTGCCAGGAACTGTTGCACAGATGGTTGAAGTAAAAGTTATTTAAAAAAAAAAACTTCATTCTGTACTTACCTAATTGTGCTTGCGGGGGTTGAGCTTTGGCTCTTTGGTCCCGCCTCTCAACTGGTGTACAGATTCCTGAGCCTACTGGGCTCTATCATATCTACATTTGAAACTGTGGATGGAGTCAGCCTCCACCACATCACTTCCTAGTGCATTCTATTTATTAACTACTCTGACACTGAAAAAATTCTTTCTAACGTCTCTGTGAGTCATCTGGGTACTAAGATTCCACCTGTTTCCCCTTGTTCGTGTCCCACCCGTGCTGAAGAGTTTGTCTTTGTCCACCCTGTAAATTCTCCTGAGAATTTTGTAGGTGGTTATCATGTCTCCCCTTACTCTTCTGTTTTCCAGGGATGTGAGGTTCAGCTCCTTTAGCCTTTCCTCGTAGCTCATTCCTCTCAGTTCCGGGACGAGTCTAGTGGCAAAGCGCTGCATCTTCTCTAACTTCGTCTTGTGCTTAACTAGGTATGGACTCCAGGCTGGAGCTGCATACTCCAGGATTGGTCTTACATAAGTGGTATATAGGATCCTGAACGATTCCTTACACAAGTTTCTAAAGGCAGTTCTTATGTTTGCCAGTCTAGCATATGCCGCTGATGATATTCTTTTGATGTAGGCCTCTGGGGACAGGTTCGGTTTGATATCAACCCCCAGATCTTTCTTTCTATTTGACTATTGCAAGATTTCCCCTCCCAGATGATACCTTGTGTTCAGCCTCCTGCTCCCTACGCCTAATTTTATTATCTTACACTTTCCTGAGTTGAACTTTAGCAGCTATTTTCTTGACCATTCCTCCAGTTTGTCCAGGTCATCCTGTAGTCTCTGTCTATCTTCTTCCGTC
This sequence comes from Procambarus virginalis, assembly GCA_020271785.1. NCBI lineage: Eukaryota > Metazoa > Arthropoda > Malacostraca > Decapoda > Cambaridae > Procambarus > Procambarus virginalis. The sequence goes on from WNGS01160430.1 coordinate 20,621,529, forward strand.
TTAATTCTTCTCATAATTTTTGCATCATCAGCAAACATTGAGATGAACGAGTCTATACCTTCCGGAAGATCGTTTATATATAATAGAAACAGGATGTGTCCAGGTACTGAGCCCTCTGGGACTCCGCTGGTGACATCTCGCCACTCTGATGAACTGTATAAAAGTTCTTCCCGAAAGTTCCGTAAATTAAGCAGCTGTAAGAACGTTATATTTGACTAACATTTCTGTGCACATTTCAATTGTTTTCTTCGTACATATATGTAAATCTTTTACTACATATGAGAAACTTATGTAAATGGACACGATAACTGAAGTGTAAATTTGCACTCATGCGCCTATGAAGATGATTCTAATTAGCATATTTATATGAGCTTCGAACGCCTCTAGGCACGGATTATAGATTCCAAAGCCGATTCGGAAATCCTCTGATGAGAATTCCGTGGATTCATTAAGGAACCATTTAAGAAGTTCTCAGAATTCTATATCTTCTTCCCAGTAAGTTTATTGCCTTAATTCTAATATCCTGGGAATTTTTAACAGTGTTTCACACGTCGTCAGTGGAGAGTTATCACTAAATTCTCATAGTTATTCGGTGTAAGTTTAATAATTGAAAGGAGTAAGTTAAATTTTATGTTTAGTAATAGTTTCTAATTTTACAAACCTGTTAGGATTCCCAACACGGAAAGCATTAAAACACAAGATTGAGAGATATGTTTGCATTCTAAAAATTTATAAGCAAGCTTAAAATTTTAGCAATTTCATTTACATGTTTCAATTTTTGGCACTTTTACTCTAAACTAAAAATAAACTATTTTAATATCATTTAGTGTTTTCAGATCTGCTCCCATGATAACATTGATTCAGACTTTGGGGAACAAAATTAATGAATTATGTATAAAACAGCTAAGAACTGAAGTCTGAAATGTGATCAGACACACAGGCACGAACATGTTTATAGGAATGCACTTAGAGCTTTCTCCTTATAATTACCTATACAGTGAAAGAGATATAAAGAAAAGGAGCTGGGATATCAGGAAAAAAAACCTGGGATATGATGACAAGGAGATGGGATATGAGGACAAGGAGCTGGGATATGAGAAGAAGCTGGGATAAGAGACAACAAGCTGGTAGATGTGAACGGAATGAAAGAACAGTATCCAGTTTCCTGGACTATCAGGGATCGAGCACAGACCAGCAAGAAAGAAAGTCGTTGCTCTACCGACCACTGTAGTTTGTGTTTCTTATCGATTTTGCCAACATTTCCTCACTACCATTTCGTAATGCAAGATGTTGATAATATTGCACTACTTCTCATCATTACACCTTGTTTTGACGAGGACAACGCCACTAGCAACACCAATTGACTATTGTTTTTCTTAAACATGTTCTTAAATATGTATTTTCTTACATATGTTCTATCGGCGATTAACACTATCACCGATAGGTCATGTTTTTATCAATCTAAACACCTAAACTATTGTGATCGTCTCTAAGCTCTCCAAATGTACTCTCAAGAAAGGAGACGAAATAAGTATCAAATAATATATACCTGGAAAATACTGGAGACCCAAGTCCCAAATTTACACAGTAAAATAACAGCATACTGGAGTGAACGATATTGGAAGGAAATGCAGAATAGAACCAGTGAAAAACAGATGTGCCAATAGGCACAATCAGAGAACACTGTATGAACGTCAGACGTCCATGGTTGTTCAACATCCTCCCAGCGAGTATAAGAAATATTGCCTGAGCAAAGTGGACATATTCAAGGAAAAAATGGATAATTTTCTTCATGAAGTTCCGGAGCAACCGGGTTGTAGTGGATATGTGAACCTGGGCCACGCCAAGCAACAGCCTGGTTGACCAAGCTCTCACAAATCGAACCTTGCCCCGAGCCGGGCTTGGGGAGTAGAAGAACTCCCAGAACCCCATCCAGATACAATACAGATACAAGTTACCCTAATAAATATGCCTAATTTGGGTACAAAAACACTGATCTGCGCGAGGTCCCAATTTACTTAAGGTTCACAGCTTAAGTACTGTCAACAAATAGCTGACAGCAGAGGCTAATGTATCCAGCATCCGATTAAACTCGAGCAAACGCAGATCTCGTAGCAATTAGCTGTTATTTGATTGGATTTAATCCTTCAGCATGGACTAATACATTGGGTAGCACTAAGTTCTATTTCACGCTTTCTTTGTATACAACTGATATTTTTTTATAATGCAGACAGTCTAAAAATAACGATGTTGACAATTAGACTTCGAATCCACAATTCAGAAATTAGAACTGACGACGTTTCGGTCCCTCTTGGCCCATTATTAAGTCATCTAATGGATTCGGTGGATTGGTTGTCTAATGGTTCTGTCTGGAATCAACAGAGATTCAAAAATGAGACATTCACCCAGTTCGCATCTCCAGAGAAACGTTTCCTTGTATGTTTGGGGCTATTTCAGAGCGTTGCATTTGTTCTTCATAAATCCTAACGAAGCTACTAAGTTAGGATAAGAAGAATCAGAGAAGCGCTAAGATTCTCGATAAGATGGATACACGCTGCTCGTGTGGAGAAAAGTCACGGAGATTCACGAATATTTATCTTGACGTTGATTGTTGCTAAGTTCAAGGGAACAATAATCTGAAATGTGAAGAATGCAACAGTTAAGAGTCAGCTGTTAGTTAACGATTCCCATCACTTTTGTTATAACGAGATTGTTAGTTGTAGTGCATGAACAATCTTCGTTTATTTATTTCATAATTGTTTGTGTTTTATTTGACGAAACGAGGAAGTAGACATTATTTATATCTGTATATTACAGAAGCCTTTTTTAAGTGCCTTATCGAACACAATTCAAACAAAATACAAACGTAGGATATACACCTTAGTATTTTGATAGTTGGAAAACGTGTATTATACGGATGCAAACGGTGTGTGTATGCCTGCAGGAAATTCTGAATAAATTAGTTAGATGTTGCAAGCAGAGTGCCACAGAGGTAGGTTTTCATAATGTATGGAGATGACATCGATATCTATTTGTGTTGCACATTGCAGAGATGACTGTTCCACCTCCACCTGGAAAGATAACAACCATAGTAACTGTTCCTCCTCCACCCGGTGCTCCAGGGAAGGCGAACAATAACTGCAGCAGAACGTTTTGTTTATGGTATAACGGAAGAGGGAGTTAATATTAGTGGTTTTGTGGCGACTGGAGTGTGCAACATTAACAACAAGGCGCAATATCTGCAACAATGCAGCATGAAGTCATCGTGTTCCTCAGGTCCACCTGGAGTCCTTGCCAAGACAATTAAAGCAAATGGTACCATTAATTTTCAGTAAAGCTGAAATAATGAATTTAAATATTCTAGACACCTTGAATCCTAGTTCATCCGGGGAAATTATGATTTAATTAATAGTAATGATCTCAGCGTTGACGAGGATGATGGAATGTTTCAACGAGGGTTATAATTCTGTATTAATTTAGAGAATTTCTTTCTCTTTTTGGACAAACACCTAACACATCCCCTGGCCCCTTACGATGCCCAGGATGTGAAAACTATTGAATGTGAAACGATGCATTAATATAATATAATTGTACAGAGAACAAATGTGATATGTTGACCGCAAATATTACTAACAAAACGAGTCTTAAGCTCAAACGCAAAGTTAAACATCAATGGAAAACCAGAAAGTGAAGGGACGACGACGTTTCGGTCCGTCCAGGACCTTTCTCAAGTCGATTGAACATACTTCAGCCACGTTATTGTGACTCATCGTCTGCATCAATGAAAAACAATACGCTTCTAGATTAGAAGTTGTTACGTCAATAAAAACATATCACGCAGAATTTCTTTAAATATCACAAGTTTAGGGAGTAACTGATTGATTAATAAGTAATTCTTATAAAAAAATCATTACAAATAATTTGCAGAAGAAAGAATTAAGCCAATTTGGCAATAATTACCAAAGAATTAGCACGAAAATAAATAATAAATAGCTAAAAATATTACAATACAAAGATTACGAAGTCAATAAGATAATGCAGACGATGAGTCACAATAACGGGGCTGAAGATATAATGACCAAACCACACACCAGAAGATGAGGAGACGACGACGTTTCTGTCCGTCCTGGAACATTGATCAAGTTGACTGTGATGGGAGCGAGGGCGGCACAGGGCCTTACTCAATGCCCCACGTCCCCCTCACTCTTGTACAAGCATTGAAAATATAATTATTGGTTGTAAATCACGTGTGTATGTCTTGTGTATGTTCTGTGTATTTATGAATTGACCAGCTGTGTGGCATACGAGATTAGGGATTCGGATTGGCATGTGAGTGGCATTGTTACTAATCTGATGTGTGTGTGTGTGTGTGTGTGTACTCACCTAGTTGTACTCACCTAGTTGTGCTGGCGGGGGTTGAGCTCTGGCTCTTTGGTCCCGCCTCTCAACCGTCAATCAACAGGTGTACAGTTTCCTGAGCCTATTGGGCTCTATCATATCTACACTTGAAACTGTGTATGGAGTCAGCCTCCACCACATCGCTTCCTAATGCATTCCATTTGTCAACCACTCTGACACTAAAAAAGTTCTTTCTAATATCTCTGTGGCTCATTTGGGCACTCAGTTTCCACCTGTGTCCCCTAGTGCATGTGGCTCTTGTGTTAAACAGCCTGTCTTTATCAACCCTGTCGATTCCCCTGAGAATCTTGAATGTGGTGATCATGTCCCCCCTAACTCTTCTGTCTTCCAACGAAGTGAGGTTTAATTCCCGTATTAATTCTGTGTGTGTGTGTGTGTGTGTGTGTGTACAACCCATCCTCGCAAATTAATATAGTCAATATTGACTTATTAAATACGTGCATAGGTGGTATACTAAACAAAATAGTTTACCTTGAAAAGCTTCATAGAAAACACCGACCTTACCTAACCTTGTTAGTATGTTAAGATAAGCATCTTATTGCTTCGTAATTACAATTATTACTTAACCTATACCTATAATAAGTTAAGTAACAATTGTAATTACGAAGCTATAAGATGCTTATCTTAACATACTAACAAGGTTAGGTAAGGTCGGTGTTTTCTATGAAGCTTTTCAAGGTAAACTATTATGTTTAGTATGTCACCTATGCACGTATTTAATAAGACATATTGACTATACGAATTTGCGAGGACTGGTTGGTATGTGTGTGTGTGTGTGTGTGCGTGTGTGTGTGTGTGCGTGTGTGTGTGTGTGTGTGTGTGTGTGTGTGTGTGTGTGTGTGTGTGTGTGTATGTGTGTGTGTGTGTGTGTGTGTGTATGTGTATTTACGAGGTAAACATTAACTTACTCAAAGAGTGAATGAAAACTCAAAAAAACTCACACACATATTCATTTCAAATTATTCACACGATGATATAATTCTTCAACTCTTATGTTCAAATATATGAAAACATCATCTGTGCCCAGAAACATTATATACAAATTCCCATTCAAACATAATACGTGAGACAGGACATAAGTATGAGTATTTTCACTCATTAAAGATACATATGTGTTCAAAAGAAACATATGTTTGAACTCTCCCTGAGAGGTTAGGAGAGGCTATATAGTTGAGAAGGAAGAGTTTACTTGTGTGGCCTCAAGAGTTATGTTTCAAAGTGTTTAGGAAACGTACCGGCAGTTCGCCCTTGTTGACTCTCTGCTTGTCTACTGTCTGCTCCCCCCTGTCTGGCCTGTGCTGTCACTGTCATCTTGCTGTCACTGTCACCACATGTTACTGTCATTATATCTTCTTGTCACTGTCATCACATGTTATTTTCCTGTCACTGTGAAAATGGAAGTGAGAGGAGAGAGAAAGGTAAAGTGAAGGGAGAGGGATGAAAGGGGGAAGTCAGGGGTGGAGGAGGGTGAGAAAGGATAGGGAAAGGGAGATGAGATAAGGATAGAAGATTGGGAGAGGAGAGGAAGGGATTCGACAGAGAGAGAGAGAAGAGAGAGAAGAGAGAGAGAGAGAGAAGAGAGAGAAGAGAGGTAGGACAGAGAGACCCGGGCGCAACTGTGTGCCCTTTTCTAGTTTTGTTACATAATGAAAGGGGAATTTTCATCCACATTAATATTATATGTAACAATATATGTCCCTCTCAGAACTAGTAATTGATTCTCACATATATATGTTGCATCAAATGGCAATAACACAATTTATAATTGGCAACAACAGTTAATTGGTAACACAAAACTGTGAAGATTTGTCTTTAGCAAAAGGGATTTTTGGTTCAATTTGAACTTTTTTTTTGTATAGAGAGATTTAAACAAATTCCAAACTGCGGACAAAATATTATTTCGTTTATTTCTCAAGGAAAAAATGGTTATACAACATTTTCCAAAAATTCCTTACTGGTTTCCTGTAAAAAAAATGTCTTTCAAACGTGCTTTGTCGGTTAGATATGCTGTCTTAATTCTGCCAGTGTATGCGGTATACAAGTGAGGTATACTGACTGGTCTGACTCAGTCTGATTATGCAGTATATAATTGATATATATATCGCCTTGCATCGGTCTATGTACACAATACACAGGTGAAATATACCTCTCTGTCTCAGTCTGTGTATACAATACACAGGTGAAATATACGCGTGGCAGTAATACACTCTGGTACTCACAGAACAGAACTCGCAAGGATTATTGTCAATCCTTTAAAATTGGCTGAAAATGAATTTATACGAAAAGCTGATTTCAATCCAGCCGGAGCAGCTGAGTTATCAACATAGAAATAAATAACAAATAAATCTTTAGCAATATATATGAATTGCGTCATAAAAAAAGCATTGTAGTCTGTTGATGAAACTCTTATCTAGAGAGCGTTGTGCGAGCGGCTCAAGACTGCGAACACCAACAGGCGAGTGGAACAGCTAAAAGGGTCTAGAACCAGGGAATTGTGGGAATTCTACTACATATTGTGTTGTAAAACACCTGAGTTAATTCTACTTCGTAATGTGTCATAGAACACCTGAGGAAACTTCAAGTTATACTAATTACAAAGTCATTGTGAACAATTATTGAACATTGTTGTGAACAATTATTATTATTATCATTACTGAACAATTATTGAACAATTGTTGTGAACAATTATTATTATTATCATTACTGAACAATTCTGTAAAACAATTGTTATGATTATAGTTTGTTTTGCAAAGTGAAAGCTTAACAAAGTGAACTTTGTTTTTCAGATTATTATTTTAAGCATCGTTTATGTACTCTTTTGGGAGGAATATACTCTCAAATACCGCTTTTATTATGAGCAACATTTTTCATGACAGATATCATTAATTTAGTAAATATCTGACTTCAAAATATCATCAAATTCATTACGAAGAAGTAGAGAAAATTGCTGTATTTCATGTCCCATTTTGCCACGCCTTGATTGATACAAGAATGAACATGTTTCCAGAGTCAACACACACACCACACACACACACACACACACACACACATATATGTATATATATATATATATATAATATATATATATATATATATATATTATATATATATAGATATATATATATATATATATATAATATGTCGTACCTAGTAGCCAGAACGCACTTCTCAGCCTACTATGCAAGGCCCGATTTGCCCAATAGGCCAAGTTTTCATGAATTAGTTGTTTTTCGACTACCTAACCTACCTAACCTAACCTAACCTAACTTTTTCGGCTACCTAACCTAACCTAACCTATAAAGATAGGTTAGGTTAGGTTAGGTATGGAATGGGAATGGGCATCATGGGTTAGGTAGGTGGGAATGGGCATCGGCCGAGCGGACAGCACGCTGGACTTGTGATCCTGTGGTCCTGGGTTCGATCCCAGGCGCCGGCGAGAAACAATGGGCAGAGTTTCTTTCAC
>WNGS01160430.1:20631078-20655892 GCA_020271785.1 Procambarus virginalis
AGTGCAAGTTTCCCCGAGTTCTTTCACCTAGGTGCAAATCACATCGGTAGTAACATCCACACACGTCCGATAAATATGTTGATCACCATTTCCCTAGCCCTCACCCCCTGACAAAAAATACGTTCCCATTCTTCACACAAAGAAGTTCACTGGAGGATACGAACCAAGAATCAATAGTCATCATAAGCTCCTCCTCCCCTAGCGAGTCCCCAAACAGGTTAGTCTGCGGCCCTCAATTATACCCATCACCCTTGTTGTCTGTGGTGTGATGGTAACTCACTACCCCGCCTCACTCTTCGTCCAGCAGGCGGAGCCTGTATCAGAGGTACCATCTTTTGGCTGCGGAACCTGCATTACGGTGACAGACTTGAACAAGCTCAAAGTATTCATCTGAGTTGTTATTCGCACGGTTTAAGAGTTCAATAAATTTTCCAAAGCTTGTGCAAAGACTTTAACCACTGTTGAACTTCATCATCATAATAAGCGACCATAAATGGGTAAAGATATATTTATATATATACTATATTTACATATATATATAATATATATATATATATAATATATATAAATAAATAAATGGAAAATGTTCGTTTGTTCAAAATCGCTCATCTCTGAAAGTTCTTGACGATTGCTTTGAAATTTTCACACAACAGTTCCTTTGCATCGGGCCAGATTTATATTTAATATATATATATATATATATATATATATATATATATATATATATATATATATGTCAATCCACTATATATATATATATATATATATATATATATATATATATATATATACATATATATATATATATATATATGTCGTACTTAGTAGCCAGAACACACTTCTGGCCTACTATGCAAGGCCCGATTTGCCTAATAGGCCGAGTGATTTTCTTTATTTCAATAATTGTTTCCAATTAGTTTATTTGAATTATTACTATTATAATATTTTAAGAACATAAATTATTGACTTAATTGTGTTAGTTTAGGTTAGGTTAGGTTAGGTTAGGTTAGGTTAGGTTAGGTAGGGTTGGTTAGATTCGTTTATATATTTACGTTAGTTTTAACTAAAATTTAAACAAAATTAACTCACACATAATGAAATGGATAGCTTCATCATTACAAACGAAAAAAATATTGAAAAATATATAATTTCAGGAAAACTTGGCTTATTAGGCAAATCATGCCTTGCATAGTAGGCCGAGTACGACGTTCTGGCTACTAGGTACAACATATATATATATATATATTATATATATATATATATATATATATATATATATTATATATATATATAATATATATATATATATTATAATATATATATCTATATATATTATATATATATATATATATATATATATATATATATCTATATATATATCTGCGAACAAGCCTGAATGGTCCCCAGGTCTATATACAACTGAAAACTCACACCCTTGAAGTGACCCGAACCCATATTGCCAGGACCAACGGAACTGGTGTGTAAAGGACACCTTAATCCACTATACCATCACGACTGGACATAAAAGAGGTGATAGCCGAAGCTATTTGAACCACCCTTCCGCCGGCACCCGGATGGTAATCTTGGGCATACTATATTTTATCAAATCACCTCATTCTTTGGGGCACACGTGAGGAACACAAATGCAGACAAGCCTGAGTGGTCCCCTTTTTGCGAACTTCTACATGGGTACCATCGAACAGAAGATCTTAGTCGACATGAACTTGAAACCGGCCATATACTGCAGGTATGTTGACGACATTTTTACACAGGTACCTGATGTCAGACATCTGCAAGAGCTGAAATAGGCATTCGAGTGGAATTCTGTGTTGCGTTTCACTTACGACATGGAGAAGGATGGGAAGCTGCCCTTTCTAGATGTAACAGTCATGGAAAGGAGCGGAGGTTTCCACACTGCAGTCTACACTAAGGAAACAAACATAAGAATGTGCCTAAATGACAACAGTGACTGTCCAGACAGGTACAAGAGGAGTGTTGTTAACGCTTATGTCGACCGTGCTCTCAGCCACAGCTCAGGAGAGAAGCAAGTCGATGAAGAACTCTGTAGGGTAAGGCAGGTCCTAGTCAACAACAGCTTCTCCAATGGTTTCGTTGAAGACATCATAAGAAGGAAGGTGAAACGCCATGCAACCTCTGAAAAGACAACTAACACAACACCTGTACCCACTATTAGACTATTTTACAGGAACTTCGTTTCCACAGCTCATAAAACGGAGGAAAGGGTCGTGAAAGATATTGTTAATAGGAATGTTATCCCTACAGACAAAGATCAGGAGATACAATTGACGATTTACTGTAAAACAAAAAAACGGCAAACCTACTCATGAGAAACTCTCCAGACACAAAGCAGAACGCTTTAAAAGAGACCAATGTCGCCTATGCCTTCAAATGCCCACTTGAGGACTGTAAGCCTCAAAGAACTCAGTATATAGGCAAGACAACAACATCTCTTTCCAGGCGGTTAACAATGCATAAGCAACAGGGCTTCATTAAGGAACATATAATCTCTTCCCACAACCAGACCATCACCAGAGAAGTCTTAACAAACAACACAGAAATCATCGATAGATACAGCGATTACAGGCGGCTTGACATCTGCGAGCCACTACACATCAAGAAGTCAACACCAGCAATCAACAGCCAATTAATGCACAACTATATTCTACCCACTTCAAGACTCCGTATCAACATAGAAGCATCAAGAAATATGGGCCAATAGGCCCTTTGCAGTTACTTCCATTCTATACCCATTGCACCGTGTTCTGTCTTGTGTTGAAAGTTTGCTCTATCTTGTGTTGAAAGTTTTGTTCACCTCATCCAAAACTGTTGTAACATATCACCTCACCCAAATGCGAGTATATAAGATAAAAGCTGTTTAAATGATAGCATAGTAAAACTCTGTTTAGTGTTTGCAGGTTATAGTTGTGTGTGTGTAAACTAAAGTCTTTGAAAATGTAATAAGGTATTATGAAAAGCGTTCAAGTGTCACGTCAGACTAGAAATAAAAATGAATTTTGGAGAATTGATTTTTCAATTACCATCGACAGTAAAAAGAAACATAAGAAGTATTGAGAAAGTTCGCGTTAGAATTATTAATCTTATCTTTTCAGTCATATTTAATAATAATAATAATATATATATATATATATATATATATATATATATATATGTGTGTGTGTGTGTGTGTGTGTGTGTGTGTTGTGTGTGTGTGTGTGTGTGTGTGTGTGTGAGTGTATAAGACCATCGCAGCTAACACCACCACCAACCACATTTAACACAAATTACCACAAAAGCTCACTATGAGCGTTTGTGGTTCCCACCAATCCTATATCCGGGTCACTGTCTATTAGTTGGCATAAATGGCGATAATAATGATTACTATTGGCTTGAAAGTGAGGCTTATCAGCTTACATTATTAGTATCTAATTACTAATAAAATAATCACAAATAAATTACATTCCAATAATTATCATTGACCAATATAACAACATTAAAATGGCTAATCTTGTTTCCCTTAATCATACTTGAGGTCGATCTCGAACTCATTGTTGATGTGACGACTTATATTGAATTTTGTAACTAGCTCATCAAGATTGTAACTTGCTTAGCTAAACGAATTGTGGGGTTCAGTCCCTGAGCCCATTATGTGCCTCTGTAATCCTTTTCCACTACCGCCCACAAGATGGGTATGGGGTGCATAATAAATGAACTAAACTAACCTTAATCATAATATCATTATAAAATACTTTTACATTATTATGATTCTCTGATATATAGGAATTTTTACTTTAGACCTGTATAATGTTCAAGACTTAAGTATCCACGCTGCTTGCTAGGTTAGCAATTGTCTTGAAACTAATGAAGTCTTCAGGGGATGCTAGGCCCTTGAGCCTAGCATCAAGCTCAATTTTTGATTGCGAGGTAACTTTGACTCATGATTTTGAGGTTAGCCTCATGAGATGTTGATGAGTTGATTGGAGCAATTTTCTTTTTTGTTTTATAATAATAATAATAATATAATAATAATAATGGAAACGTTATTGCGATCGATTGTCCATCATGAACTAACCACTGTAAGATTATTTACAGTTTCTCTTACAATGAACGGCTTTTGATGTCAACGTTGTTACTCATTGATCTCAGAGGCTTGAGTCATATTACTCATAATTTTAAAACATGACTTTTCTCATCATCAAATCTATTTCTTTTATACTTCCACTAGTTTACTTCTAGTATATTAGCTAATATGTTAGTTAATACTAGTCAATAGAACGACCGTCTGCTTCTTGCAGGATCGGTGTTCGATCCCCAAAGATTCCGTGGGAATAGGCATAATCCCTTCACCCTAATAATCCAGCTACTTGTTCCTATATCCCTTCCCAGTATTATCATGACATTCTGGCTAAGCACGTTATCCTGATTATCACAATACCTCTAATATATATCAGACAATCAGGATCTCTTGCGGTTTTGGTATCTGATTTCTGCTCTTTTCTTGTATCTTGCAATCACTGGTCTGATCGTGGCAATAAAGTGTCACAATGGGGAGATACATTAAGGTCGTGGTCACTGGTCGCACTGATTACAAGCTATTAATTTATTTTCTCCTGTCTAAGGGCCCGTGTAGACAGACCACCTAGGAATGAGACGGCAAATTCAATTAGCTTTTACGATGTATTTCAGAATTGTGAAGTGATCGTTACCCGACTCTCAAATGGCCGGCAATGACACCACTCTCCTGGGAATAGCTTAGTTGATTTATTGAAATGAATGCATATGATGCAAGAACTTCCTGTTTAATCAGATAAAAGGTTTTATCCATAACTCCAGATAAGTAAGTATGAACGGGATAATAAAACCAGAGATATTGTCTCCATTAGCGTTAAGCCTGTGATAACGGTAGCCTTCTCTGTGTGTAGTTAAAATGTTCCAGAAATGTGAAAACTAATCAGCCCTTGATTCGCTTTATGTGTGTGTGTGTGTACTCACCTAGTTGTACTCACCTAGTTGTGCTTGCGGGGGTTGAGCTCTGGCTCTTTGGTCCCGCCTCTCAACCGTCAATCAACTAATGTACAGATTCCTAAGCCTGTTGGGCTCTTTCATATCTACACTTGAAACTGTGTATGGAGTCAGCCTCCACAACGTCACTTCCTTATGCATTCTATTTGTCAACCACTCTGACACTTGTGACGGAAACGTGTTGGAAATGGTGGTCGGCAGTCTTCCAACTAGCAGGTGTCAGTGCTGGGCCACATATACTTAAATTAAAATAAAAAAAAATAAAAAAAGAGTGACTGCTTGTCTGATAATCTGTGGTAAGGCAAGAAACACGAAAACACAAAATATAACAAAATACTTTACTTTAATATAAAAAACACAAAATAAAATAAAGACGATACCTTGGCTTTTACAATAATGTAAAGGAAAAATATATAAAATTATAACAAAGTGAAAAGGGGGGAACTGGTTACGTTAACAAATAAAATGGTGCTGGGAATATATGCGCTAGCTAAGAATCTTTTATTTGATCACACGAGGTGGGTCAAATTCAGGTGTTCATAGCAGGTGCACGAGATATATTCTGGCTGGCAGAAATGCAAGGGTCTCCAAATAACTGGCGACGATTGTGATTGGCGAGGAACGGGAGTGGTGTGTTGGTGGCGGCCAATGAGAACGCTGGACGGCCGCAAGTCGCTAGTTAGGCTGTTGAAGGGTTCGGCGTGTCGACCAGGTGTGCAGCAGGTGCTGGAGTGGGGGGAAGGAGGGAGTTGAGGTGCATGTGGCTGTCTTGATATATACGTTTAGCCACTACAAAACGTATCTTGCATATTGTTGAGGACGTGATGAAATACGAAAATAGCAGGCTAAATCTCTGATAAGAGATTATCGTCACAACTCTCCCCCGAAGCCTGCTGTTCCGGGTGAGTCACGTTCACTGGAGGTAGAGTGGGAGGTGGAGCTGCCTCTACCTCATGCACTCTGGAGAGGGCGTCAGCGATGATGTTATCAGGCCCCTTGATGTAGCAGATCTTTAAATTGAAGCCTTGAAGATATAAAGCCCATCGCAGCAGACGTTGGTTATTAAATTGGGCTTGATGTAAGAATCTCAGAGGGTTGTGGTCCGAATAGATGGTAGTGGACCTAGCACCGTGCAGATATGGTGCAAAGTGTTGTAAGCTCAGGACGATGGAGAGGAGTTCCTTCTCTATAGTACTGTAGTTCTTCTGATGAAGCTTCAACTTGCAACTGTAGTAGCTGACAGGTAGAACCTCCTCGCCTCGCTGCTGCATTAAGACACTTCCGATGNACTACATGATGGAGCTTAAAATTGTGACCAACGGTCAAGGAAGGAATTGATTACAGAAAAGGGGACTACAGAAGGATAAGGGACTACCTGGGAGAAGTGCAGTGGAGGAGAGAACTTAGAGGAAAAACAGTGCAAGGTATGATGAACCAAGTCATATTGAAATGCAAAGAGGCTGAAGAGAGATTTATTCCAACAATAAAGGAAAAAAGCAGGAGGGAATATAATAACCCATGGTTTAATAGACAATGTAAGGAAGCAAAGGTGAGAAGCAGGAGGGAGTGGAGGAAGTACAGAAGACAAAGGACAGAGGACAACAGGATTAGATGTAACAGAGCTAGGAATGATTACATTAACATAAGACGAATGTCGGAAAGAAATTATGAGAATGATATTGCAGTCAAAGCGAAAAAGCAACCTAAATTACTACATAGCCATATAAGAAGGAAGATGTCGGTAAATGACCAAGTGACAAGACTGAGGAAAACAGAAGGGGCATATACAGAAAGCGACAAGGAAATCTGCGAGGTACTGAATGCAAATTTCCATGGAGTGTTCACAACCGAGCCTGAGCAGCTCCCATTGTTAGAAGCGATTACCCTAAATGACAGACTATCAGACATAGAGGTGACAGCAGAGGAGGTAATGAAACAGTTGACAACACTGGATGCAAACAAAGCTGTTGGACCAGACAAAGTATCACCGTGGATACTTAAAGAGGCAGCGCAGGCTCTCAGTGTGCCTCTGGCAATGATCTTTATGAGTCACTTATGTCGGGAGAATTGCCCAGTTGCTGGAAGGAGGCAAATGACGTACCGATTTTCAAGAAAGGTGACAGGGAGGAGGCACTTAACTACAGACCCGTATCATTGACAAGCATCCCCTGCAAAATACTTGAAAGAATAATTAGGCTAAGACTTGTTGAGCACCTGGAGAGCATTGGGTTTGTAAACAAGCACCAACATGGTTTCTGGACAGGGAAATCATGCCTAACAAACCTTTTAGAATTCTATGATAAAGTAACAAGGATAAGGCAGGACAGAGAAGGCTGGGCAGACTGCATATTTCTTGACTGCCAAAAGGCCTTTGATACAGTACCGCACATGAGACTGCTATACAAACTTGAGAGGCAGGCAGGAGTAAGCGGAAAGGCCCTAGAATGGGTGAAGAACTACCTAACAGGAAGGAGCCAGAGGGTAATGGTAAGGGGCGAGAAGTCGGACTGGAGAACAGTAACAAGTGGAGTACCTCAAGGATCGGTGCTGGGACCAATCCTCTTTCTAATTTACGTAAATGACATGTTTACAGGAGTGGAGTCATACATGTCAATGTTTGCGGATGACGCAAAATTAATGAGAAGAGTTGTGACAGACGAGGATTGTAGGATCCTCCAAGAGGACTTAAACAGGTTGCAGAGATGGTCAGGGAAATGGCTACTGGAGTTTAACACCAGTAAATGTAAAGTTATGGAAATGGGATCAGGTGATAGGAGACCAAAGGGACAGTACACAATGAAGGGGAACAGCCTACCTGTAACGATTCGAGAAAGAGATCTGGGAGTGGATGTGACACCTAATCTAACTCCTGAGGCACATATAAATAGGATAACGACAGCAGCGTACTCTACACTGGCGAAAATTAGAACTTCATTCAGAAACCTAAATGAGGAGGCTTTTAGGGCGCTTTACACTGCATACGTGAGACCCGTCTTAGAGTATGCCGCGCCATCATGGAGCCCCCACCTGAAGAAACACATAAGGAAACTGGAGAAGGTTCAGAGGTTTGCGACGAGGCTTGTCCCAGAGTTACGAGGGAAGGGATATGAAGAGCGACTGAAGGAACTGAACCTTACGACACTAGAGAAAAGAAGGGAGAGAGGAGATACGATAGGGACATATAAAATACTCAGGGGAATTGACAAAGTGGAAATAGATGAAATGTTCACACGTAATAATAACAGAACGAGGGGACATGGGTGGAAACTGGAAACTCAGATGAGTCACAGAGATGTTAGGAAGTTTTCTTTTAGCGTGAGAGTAGTGGAAAAATGGAATGCACTTGGGGAACAGGTCGTGGAAGCAAATACTATTCATACTTTTAAGACTAGGTATGATAGGGAAATGGGACAGGAGTCATTGCTGTAAACAACCGATAGCTGGAAAGGCGGGATCCAAGAGTCAATGCTCGATCCTGCAAGCACAAATAGGTAAGTACACACACACACAAAAGAAAGGCCAGGGGGAAAGAGAGAGAGAAAGACCTGGGGGTTGATATCGCACCAGACCTGTCCCCTGAAGCTCAAATCAAGGGAATAGCGTATGCCAGGTTGCTTAACATAAGAACGGCATTTAGACACTTGTGCAGGGAATCATTCAGAACTTTGTATACCACCTATGTCAGACCAATCCTGGAGTATGCAGTCCCAGCATGGAGTCTATATCTAGTCAAGCATAAGACCAAACTGGAAAAAGCTCAATGGTTTGCCACCAGAGTAGTACCCGGGCTGAGAGGTATGAGCTACGAGGAGAGACTACGGAAATTAGACCTCACGTCGCTAGAAGACAGAAGAGTTAGGGGGGGATATGATCACCACGTACAAGATTCTCAGAGGAATTGACAGGGCAGATAAAGACAGGCTATTTAACACAAGGGGCACACACACTAGGGGACACAGGTGGAAATTGAGTGCTCAAATGAGCCACAGAGATATTAGAAAGAATTTTTTGTGTCAGAGTGGTTGACAAATGGAATGCATTAGGCAGTGATGTGGTGGAGGCTGACTATATACAAAGTTTCAAGTGTAGATTTGATAGACCCCATTAGGCTCAGGAACCTGTACACCTGTTGATTGGCAGTTGAGAGGCAGGACCAAAGAGTCAGAGCTCAACCCCGCAAGCACAAATAGGTGAGTACAAATAGGTGAGTACACACACACAATGTGTGTGTGTTCCCGCGCCGGCAAGAAACGATGGCAGAGTTTCTTTCACCCTATGCCCCTGTTACCTAGCAGTAAATAGGTACCTGGGATTTAGTCAGATTTCACGGGCTGCTTCCTGGGGTGTGTGTGTGCGTGTATGTGTTACGTATGTAGGGGGGTGTGGGAAAAAAAGAAGCAATAGAAACAGTTTATTGACAGTTGAGAGGAGGACCGAAAGAGCAGAGCTCAACCCCCGCAAGCACAACTAGCTGAATACAATAGTTTAGGTGAACCATACGCGCTCATATCTAAGCAAAATAATGTCTCAAATGTCTAATGTCTCTCAATCACGTCCACCGTCGATTGATCTCAAAATCACTCCATCAATTTAAAGAATGTTTCCTGTATTTTATTAACTAGAATTATACCTATGTTAATCAGAGACGAAAATGGGAAACCAATAATCTATTTACCTTTAGTGTAACAATAAAAAGAAGAGAATTAGATATGTGACTTTCTAGTAAATTTTTTTTGGCGATATATAACGTATACGAGCGAAATGCGACGGTCTTTGTAAAAGGACTGGTAGATAAGTCACGTATGTTTGTCTCTCTTGTTTAGGTTCGTGTGTGCATATTGTTAGGAAATCAAACTATACTCAAAGTATACTCAAACTCACAGTTTCATGTAGGTCAACGCTCAATCCCCGACCGTTCGATTGGTTGGACACCATTCCTTTCTTCCTTCCATGCTATCCTAGATGCTTAACCTAATGTCCCTTCCAAGTGCTATATAGCTGTAAGGATATAGTGATATCGAAGCCAACTGTAGATGGAGGGAAGTAAGGCTTTACCGAAGCGTTATACATCGGAAAACATGTTCACAAGAAGCAGTCCTACGCCTCCTTTGTCATGTGTTACATGATCCTACAGTCTGTAGCCTAGTTTATCTCCACTTTGCTGCCTCAGCTCACGTGGAATACAAACGACTTTATGGTAAGACAGAAGAGGATTCATACGGTTTCCTTGATATGAAGAGCGGAGGCAGAATGTATAGATAAGTTTGGACAAAAAACGAAGTCTTTATTGCTTACATACTTCGTGAAATTGCCCAAACGGAGGGGAAACAAAAGTATTTTCTTTGGTTCCATAACCCAGGTATGAGAAATTGTTGTCCAAATGGGATTAAATTATATTCATGGAAGAATTTCATGAATATATTGCGTTGGAAAACGTGCGTTTGTGTTTATTTATGCTGGAAGAGTCCTGGGTGTTCAGGTTTGTTGCAGCAGATAGCTCCTTCAACTAATGCGAAACTAACAAATAAATTATAAAAGAAAGGCATTGGACCTTTTAGAAACGTTTTTCCCACAGGACGCGAGAGCCTCGACTCCAGGAACAAAAGAAACCATCAGCACTCAAAAACAAATTTTGTTCAAAGTTTACTGATACTTTACTGATACGCACCACCTGGTCAATGTCTCACCATCAAAACATCCCCACTTTGTCAGTGTCTCACCGTCAAAACATCACCACCTGGTCAATGTCTCACCAGCAAAACATCACCACCTGGTCAATGTCTCACCAGCAAAACATCACCACCTGGTCAATGTCTCACCAGCAAAACATCACCACCTGGTCAATGTCTCACCAGCAAAACATCACCACCTGGTCAATGTCTCACCAGCAAAACATCACCACCTGGCCAATGTCTCACCAGCAAAACATCACCACCTGGTCAATGTCTCACCAGCAAAACATCACCACCTGGTCAATGTCTCACCAGCAAAACATCACCACCTGGTCAATGTCTCACCAGCAAAACATCACCACCTGGTCAATGTCTCACCAGCAAAACATCACCACCTGGTCAATGTCTCACCAGCAAAACATCACCACCTGGCCAATGTCTCACCAGCAAAACATCGCCACTTTCTCAGTGCCTCACCAGCAAAACATTACCACCTGGCCAATACATCACCAGCAAAAACATCACCACCTAGCCAAAACATCTCCACCTGGCCAATACAACACCACCTGGCCAATACATCACCAGCAAAACATCACCACCTGGCCAATACATAACCAGCAAAACATCACCACCTGGCCAAAACATCACCACCTGGCCAAAACATCACCTGTACCATCCATATCATCCCCACATTAACTTACCACCAACCTCCGCCATGTTAATATCTATCACACTAGCGGTCTTTCTTAATCTGTCGCGGTTCCTTCATCCCACCAGGAGGCATCTCGATGCTTTGCCAATATGCGTGATAACCAATCCCATCAGCGTTCGAGGCTCTTGATGTGTTATGGACATATTGGCCTAATGGTCCAAGCGTCTGTATTCTGGCCAGGTTCACGCTCCTCGCTTTATCATGAAAATGGCGCCAAATGGTCCAGGTGGGCTCTGCTGCTTGAATGAAAGAAAGAAAATATATAATAATGTAAATTGAACTTTATTGTTATATATCCAAGAATTTATTTTTACTGACGTAGGATTATATATATATATATATATATATATATATATATATATATATATATATATATATATATATATATATATATATATCACTAAGAACTCTTTGACCCCGGCCAGGATTCGAACCTATGTCGTCCAGGATCACCCCTAAACGTACACAGTACCGTGACCACCGCACCAATGATCATCTAATCGTCACCAATGATCGTTCTTAGTGATATACGGCTTGCGTGTTCATGCAGCTTTCTCACACACACACATATATATATATATATATATATATATATATATATATATATATATATATATATATATATATATATATATATATATAATTTTCTCATGGTTACATCACGTTAGTGTGTTTATTAATAAACAGTGTTATCCCGGGTTTTATCCCAAATATCCTGGTCCTGGCTAGGTATTTGGGAGATTCTACAAGAATACAAGAAGCAGCTCATTGGGTTACTGAGGAGTGTATTTAATTAATCAGCCGGAAATCGTGTTTTTCCCTGCTGCAAAGAGCATAGAGCTGACATAGTCCGTAATATTGAAGAAAGAGGGATAATAAAACTTGTGCTTGACATCTATAGTGGGGTGGGGAAGGAAGGTTCCTGGAAGCAATAACTGCAGGTGCAATCAGATAACACTCAGAAAAATCATAGTTGATAATAAAAGGCTCTCAGCACACGTACACAAGAGTCATTCCGGTCTTTTCATTTTGCTGGCCTTTGAGTTGTAATCAAGGACGACAATAGTTAGAACCATCTTGGAATAAGCTTGAGTGTTTTGGTCGATGTATTAATAAATGGATACAATTATTCCTTGGAAAATACAGAGGAACCTTTCTTATGAAGACAGATTCAAGGGTCTCAATTTACACTCACTGGGGAGTCGCCCGACAAGGACGTGATATACTCGAAGTTTTCAATTGGGTTAGGGACATAAACAAAGGCTGTATAGACAGGGCTCTGTCGCTGTCAGAACACAGAGCTACAGCCCCGCTCCTGTGCCAGGTAAGTCCACTACTCCACTACGGGCTCACCATATCCCGTGCTACTTGTAACTTTTTGTTCCGAGTAGCTGAAACTAAAACAACAGAACCAGTCGGAAGACCTCATAACGCAAAACCACGGGTCGAAATTGGTGAAATAAATTTTTAAATGAATATAGAACAGAATTAAGGGTTGGGAACTGATGTGGATGAGTCAAATAGGCTTCCAGCAAAAACTTTTAAGGCAAACCATTTAACAGGTTTCAGGAATAGATTATTGGATCAACAGGGAGACGAGGTTAATTTAAACGGGTATAGCATCAACTGGCCTCTTGCCATGCAATATAATTCTTATTTTCTTATGTTCATGAAACCACTTACAACGTTCAGCAATACCACAGGACCGCTGTTCTTAGCCAAACATGTCGAATTAATCACGATTTTAATGAGAAAGTAAACTGGCAATTCTAAGCTACCCATTACCGATAACCTACGCATTATCTACGATAACCTACGCACCATCTAAGATAATCGTGCACTTTAAATTCTGGTATCGTGAAAGTGACCTTAGTTTATACAAATATAATTCCAGGTATAAGTGTATAAACCTGTTTTAACGAATGATTAATACCGTACACTTGTAAGATATAAATAAAAAAAATAACAAGCTAATGGGATAAGTTATTCGAACGCTTCTGGTTAGACAAAAGCCACTTAAAATGTAAGAATTGTCTAATTGTGAATGTTGAATGTAATGTGTGTATCAAAAATCAAATTGTTTAATCATCAGAGCAGTTTAGTGACACAGAAACAATGGAGTGACTGCATGTGCTTCCCTTCCCTCCATCCCCTGTGCATCTGCCTGGGGGAAAAACCAATCTCATCTGTTGTGTATGACTTGACATAAGAGGTAAAGCCAGGTTTGTTGACCGTAAAACTGATGACGGCAGGAGTGAAATGTTGCTTGTTGTTGCACACTGATGCTTGTGGTTGTTGTTGTTGCAGACTGACGGTGACGAAGGCTGCTTACAAATACAATCCCAAAATACATGAGCGAAACAAAAGAAGATAAAGAACAGCAATGCATACTTATTTGCGTTATGAGGAAATCCAGTTAATACAGCAACGTATTATTAAACTAGATTACAGCATTACCAAGCTACATTGCCACAGGCTGCATCCAGTTACCTTTGCAAATATGTACGAGTAAACCTAGATTACGATAGGGCCCCTATTACCCTGCATGGTAGACCCCATTACCATGCGGTCACTCTAGCTAGCGCAAGCACGCATAGTGGAGCTACATTCTCACAGGGTTAATTTTAAAACAGACATGGCTAATTTAACTTCAGGAAATAAGGAAATATTGAAGACGAAGAAAAGTGTGTATCGGTGTATTTCTTGGTTTACTATTGTGGTATACGTAAAAGTGTTATAACAAGAGTTTAACCTAGTGTCTTCCTCTGGAATCTAGTGTAAAAGTGCAAACCGTTCTTCTATAGAACGTCGTATTTTGACGTATACTCTATGACCTTAAAATTGTTATACTATATAATGATAGCGGCTCGCGAAATTGACATGCTGTCCCATTTTCTGTTTTGGGTTGTCTAGTAAGTTACGATAGGGAACTTTGGTACGACAATTTCTTGACGTTGGGAAATCTTTGGAGGTCAGGCTGTATAGTGAGAAACTTTAAGAGTAAGCTGTTATTCCAGCAACAGTCGATTAAGAATTGCTGAACTTGAATACAATAGATAATAGAAAATTTAGTAATAAACAATAATTTATCTATTGTGAACATTAAAGGGTGATAATGATATTTTATGTATAATATTTGTTATGTCATTATCTGCTTATCAATAATTTCATTTTAATTCATATAAATGTAAATATAAACAAAATTTAATTTGTACCCAATGTTTTCATATTCATAGATAATGATGAAATACTACTTGGAGCAAAGTATAATAAAAGTTAATTACTTCAACTGGAACGCGAAAACTGAAGAGAGTGTTCTTTGAAAATGACATTATGACCCAGCGTTAATGACCAGCGTCTCCAAGACCTGAACAAGCCCACTGATCCTTTTGTTCTTCAGCTTGTTCTCCAACTTCTTTTTCAACGAAATGAAGGTTTTGGATGGATAGTTCCCTAGAGGGAAGTGGTCATGTTCAGGCTAAGACAAGTCCTCCTCAGGCTAGACCAGGCCATCTCCAGGTTAGACCTGGTCATCTCCAGGTTAGACCAGGTCATCTCGAAGCTAGTCCATGCCATCCTGAGGCTAAAAAAAAACTCATCTCCACGCTAGAGCTGGAAACAGCAGTGACCACGCTCCATCATCAAGGAAATATTTATATAGACGAGGGGAGTGATGAATTGGTCTCCCTCGAAGCAAAATAAAAATTCTGCATCACCAGTAGAAGTGAGGGAAGATTACAGTTCTCTCCCTCTACCTTATGAGGAAAATACATCATGACACATCAGCTCAGAAGTGCATGATGGAGGTCTGATATCTTCCTATACCCTCTGTTTTATTATAGTAAAATATGATTACGTTCCGACTGTCTTATATCTTCCAACACCGTTTGATATCTTCCAGCAGTGTCTGGTGTCTTGCAGGAGCGCATTACTTTTCCCAGCACCCTCTGATAACTTCCAGCTTTACAGCACCTTGTGATGCTTCCAAACTCCATTTAATTCCTATAATAAAAAAATAAAAATAATTTCATCATGGTCTGATACGTTTCCAAACCGTTGGTACCTCCCAGCCCTCCGCCCCCAGTCTTGTGGGTCTCGTAACACTCTTTGGGATGATGATATTAACTCCAACCCCAACAGATTGATTGTCAGCGTTGGTAAGACTGAACGACAGTTTGAAATTAGCGAACGAGCCACACTTCGTCAGTAACTTGTTGGTGTGATCGTAATGACTCTCATGGTGGTAACAGACACGAAGTCTAACGCAAAAAAGAACCATTTTACCCCACTCGCAAGCTCTGACACGAGGAAACATCTTCCTTGCAAGCTCAAATGTTTCTCGAGGTTCGGTGATATATTTGCGGTAAAGGCAACTCAACCCGTTGATATATATAGCCTTGGAGCCTGATAAATGGCATTGGATTACCCGGTGTGAAGATTTCGCCTCATCAATAACGATCCTGACATCGGGGTCCTCTGGCGATTGGCAGGTGGAAGCAACAAACAGTTAGTCGTTTCAGTTGAACGAATATTTGTTGGTATTTTTCTGGGTATCCACAGGGTATCCGCCCTCTGGGGATGGTAGAGGGTGGATACCCTGCCCTCTGCCATCCCTTTATTTGCTGGCTTGAGCACCTATGAGCGGGGAGCTGCCTTTCCCTTACAAAGGAAGGGTCGCTCTTGCTTAATTAATAAACCGTAAGTAACTTATCACCGCTATTCTAGTGCATTTAAGTCATTTACTCACTTTCCCATCAAAGTTTATTAGCTAGAAAATGATTGAGGGACTCTGTTGGCCTGTTAGTTATGTCAGTAAAGTGGTGTTTTGGTGACGAGAATCTGCTTAATTTAAAATGTCTCATTGGTAAACATTGACGTTGGCGGTGAAGAGATGCAGTTTTGCCTTCATAGTTGAAGGAAAATCATTTACCTGTTATTGAGTATATTCATAACCATTCTTTCAAACCGTGCTTAGTAAGAAAGTAAGATGGCGAAACCTGAAGACCTAAACTGTGATGTAGATGGTCGTTGATAGCACAACGTGGGATGAGATATGGAGAATTAACAATGTAATCAAACGTGGCAGTGTATCACCGTAGAGTTTATTGACATTATTTTGGACAGAGATTATTATAAATATTAGGGGCAAGCGCGAAGCCAAGCATTGCTAACTCACCGAGTTATGCTTGCAGGGGTTGAGCTCCGGCTCTTGGGTCCCACCTCTCAGGTGTCAACCAGTGAGATTGATTGACAGCAACATTCCAATTGCTGTATAGCACTTGGAATGAATACAAGGACAGACTTAGAGCTTTAGTATTGGGATGCAGTGAAGGAACAGTGCTCAAGCTATTAGAGGAATTATACTTTACTTCTGTGAGCATTACACCTGCTCATTGAACACCAGACCTATTCGATGAGCATCTTCAATAACACATGCTTCAATGTTCAATAACATTGAACATCACATTTCCCCTAACACCGGAGAATAGCAGCTGTTGGAAGAGGTGGGGCAGAAATCCACACACTTTTACCCTGGTCATGAGGCTGTTCGTGATATCATGAATAGTGTGGTTGTATGGGAGCATCATTTAACGTGTTTCAAGCCATATCAACTTGACAAAGAACTCCTCTCATCAGTTGCTAGTCCTGCTACCTTTACACCAACCAACCAGTTTCGTTAATTTTTGCGTTATTAACGAAGTACGTAGTCCCAGCTTCGTTACTGCTTCATAAATAGAAACTCTGGTATATAATTATATCGAGTTAAAACTTCAATTCTAATACTAGTTTTACTTCAGAAAGAAATTTAGATTTGTGTAAATGTAACATGATCTTTTGACAAGTTTGGAGCACAAGAGACAGCTTATTATAAAGTTGCGATGGGAAGTTATGTTCAAAGATGGCCATGTTTGATGTTTCTGTAAGTTAGAACTTCCAAGGAATGTTAATGCTTAGCAGAAACTCAGAGCTTCTGCCTCGTTCATATCTCACTTGCATATATACATTTACAAACATTTTTGTTTGATGAATGATAGTAATACATTTGCACCTCTTCATAACGTTAATATTTTTTTATATAACTTTTTGTAAAACACTGGAAAAAACAGACAATGACATTTAAAATAACATATATACTGAATACTATTAAATACAAGCCAACCTGGCTTGTATTTATCATAAACACTATTTTCGATTAAGTTAAACTAAGTCTTTAAATCTGTATTAATTTATCAAGTTTTAAACAGGAAAGATAACTTCACTTCTACCGTTATATATAGAACTATCAAGTCACTTGTTAATAAGCTTATTCAAATAATATATATTTCTAAATTGTAACGTTTAGTCACGAATTTCATCTGGTCTCGTTATTATTATGTATCGTCCACAATTAGACAATTTTTGTTCTTGTGAAGTATTTCCTAAATTCTTATGCCTAAAAGTATTGGAAATGTCTATCATTACCCTAAAATTTGCTTGTGACCATGACAGTGATATTTTGAAATGTACCTATTTCGGATTCGAAACCTCGCAATTTGCGTCTTTTTTTTCATTTGTATAAAAATAATATGAAATAATAATCTCTCTCTCTCTCTTTCTCTCTCTCTCTCTCTCTCTCTCTCTCTCTCTCTCTCTCTCTCTCTCTCTCTCTCTCTCTCTCTCTCTCTCTCTCTCTCTCTCTCTCTCTCTCTCTCTCTCTCTCTCTCTCTCTCTCTCTCTATATATATTCGCAGTCAGCTTCATTAATCCATTCCTTATTTGCTTCAAAAAATAAAACCAATGCACGCGAAAAAAAGTCTTAAATCTTAAATCTTAAATTTCTCTGTTTAAAAGCCCATTTAGTTATCTGTTGCGAGCATCAGTTAATGTTAGAATATATTGAAGAAACTCTAATCGTTCATTACCCAAGAGAGATGTATATATATATAATGTATCAGTAACTATGCCTTTCATAACCGAACTCTAAATTTTAGTTCCATCATGTATTCAGTTGTCTAATTAGAGTGAAATTCCTCAAGCATCTTTCGCTCTCAGTCATTATCATTCCATCAATTTCATACACCTTGTCTTGAAGCTTTATAATCCCTCACCCATTATACACCTTGTCTTGAAGCTTTATAATCCCTCACCCATTAGACACCTTGTCTTGAAGCTTTATAATCCCTCACCCATTATACACCTTGTCTTGAAGCTTTATAATCCCTCACCCATTAGACACCTTGTCTTGAAGCTTTATAATCCCTCACCCATTATACACCTTGTCTTGAAGCTTTATAATCCCTCACCCATTATACACCTTGTCTTGAAGCTTTATAATCCCTCACCCATTATACACCTTGTCTTGAAGCTTTATAATCCCTCACCCATTAGACACCTTGTCTTGAAGCTTTATAATCCCTCACCCATTATACACCTTGTCTTGAAGCTTTATAATCCCTCACCCATTATACACCTTGTCTTGAAGCTTTATAATCCCTCACCCATTAGACACCTTGTCTTGAAGCTTTATAATCCCTCACCCATTATACACCTTGTCTTGAAGCTTTATAATCCCTCACCCATTAGACACCTTGTCTTGAAGCTTTATAATCCCTCACCCATTATACACCTTGTCTTGAAGCTTTATAATCCCTCACCCATTAGACACCTTGTCTTGAAGCTTTATAATCCCTCACCCATTATACACCTTGTCTTGAAGCTTTATAATCCCTCACCCATTATACACCTTGTCTTGAAGCTTTATAATCCCTCACCCATTATACACCTTGTCTTGAAGCTTTATAATCCCTCACCCATTATACACCTTGTCTTGAAGCTTTACAATCCCTCACCCATTATACACCTTGTCTTGAAGCTTTATAATCCCTCACCCATTATACACCTTGTCTTGAAGCTTTATAATCCTTCACCCATTATACACCTTGTCTTGAAGCTTTATAATCCCTCACCCATTATACACCTTGTCTTGAAGCTTTATAATCCCTCACCCATTATACACCTTGTCTTGAAGCTTTATAATCCCTCACCCATTATACACCTTGTCTTGAAGCTTTATAATCCCTCACCCATTATACACCTTGTCTTGAAGCTTTATAATCCCTCACCCATTATACACCTTGTCTTGAAGCTTTATAATCCCTCACCCATTATACACCTTGTCTTGAAGCTTTATAATCCCTCACCCATTATACACCTTGTCTTGAAGCTTTATAATCCCTCACCCATTATACACCTTGTCTTGAAGCTTTATAATCCCTCACCCATTATACACCTTGTCTTGAAGCTTTATAATCCCTCACCCATTACACCCTTGTCTTGAAGCTTTATAATCCCTCACCCATTATACACCTTGTCTTGAAGCTTTATAATCCCTCACCCATTATACACCTTGTCTTGAAGCTTTATAATCCCTCACCCATTATACACCTTGTCTTGAAGCTTTATAATCCCTCACCCATTATACACCTTGTCTTGAAGCTTTATAATCCCTCACCCATTATACACCTTGTCTTGAAGCTTTATAATCCCTCACCCATTATACACCTTGTCTTGAAGCTTTATAATCCCTCACCCATTATACACCTTGTCTTGAAGCTTTATAATCCCTCACCCATTATACACCTTGTCTTGAAGCTTTATAATCCCTCACCCATTATACACCTTGTCTTGAAGCTTTATAATCCCTCACCCATTATACACCTTGTCTTGAAGCTTTATAATCCCTCACCCATTATACACCTTGTCTTGAAGCTTTATAATCCCTCACCCATTATACACCTTGTCTTGAAGCTTTATAATCCCTCACCCATTATACACCTTGTCTTGAAGCTTTATAATCCCTCACCCATTATACACCTTGTCTTGAAGCTTTATAATCCCTCACCCATTATACACCTTGTCTTGAAGCTTTATAATCCCTCACCCATTATACACCTTGTCTTGAAGCTTTATAATCCCTCACCCATTATACACCTTGTCTTGAAGCTTTATAATCCCTCACCCATTATACACCTTGTCTTGAAGCTTTATAATCCCTCACCCATTATACACCTTGTCTTGAAGCTTTATAATCCCTCACCCATTATACACCTTGTCTTGAAGCTTTATAATCCCTCACCCATTATACACCTTGTCTTGAAGCTTTATAATCCCTCACCCATTATACACCTTGTCTTGAAGCTTTATAATCCCTCACCCATTATACACCTTGTCTTGAAGCTTTATAATCCCTCACCCATTATACACCTTGTCTTGAAGCTTTATAATCCCTCACCCATTATACACCTTGTCTTGAAGCTTTATAATCCCTCACCCATTATACACCTTGTCTTGAAGCTTTATAATCCCTCACCCATTATACACCTTGTCTTGAAGCTTTATAATCCCTCACCCATTATACACCTTGTCTTGAAGCTTTATAATCCCTCACCCATTATACACCTTGTCTTGAAGCTTTATAATCCCTCACCCATTATACACCTTGTCTTGAAGCTTTATAATCCCTCACCCATTATACACCTTGTCTTGAAGCTTTATAATCCCTCACCCATTATACACCTTGTCTTGAAGCTTTATAATCCCTCACCCATTATACACCTTGTCTTGAAGCTTTATAATCCCTCACCCATTATACACCTTGTCTTGAAGCTTTATAATCCCTCACCCATTATACACCTTGTCTTGAAGCTTTATAATCCCTCACCCATTATACACCTTGTCTTGAAGCTTTATAATCCCTCACCCATTATACACCTTGTCTTGAAGCTTTATAATCCCTCACCCATTATACACCTTGTCTTGAAGCTTTATAATCCCTCACCCATTATACACCTTGTCTTGAAGCTTTATAATCCCTCACCCATTATACACCTTGTCTTGAAGCTTTATAATCCCTCACCCATTATACACCTTGTCTTGAAGCTTTATAATCCCTCACCCATTATACACCTTGTCTTGAAGCTTTATAATCCCTCACCCATTATACACCTTGTCTTGAAGCTTTATAATCCCTCACCCATTATACACCTTGTCTTGAAGCTTTATAATCCCTCACCCATTATACACCTTGTCTTGAAGCTTTATAATCCCTCACCCATTATACACCTTGTCTTGAAGCTTTATAATCCCTCACCCATTATACACCTTGTCTTGAAGCTTTATAATCCCTCACCCATTATACACCTTGTCTTGAAGCTTTATAATCCCTCACCCATTATACACCTTGTCTTGAAGCTTTATAATCCCTCACCCATTATACACCTTGTCTTGAAGCTTTATAATCCCTCACCCATTATACACCTTGTCTTGAAGCTTTATAATCCCTCACCCATTATACACCTTGTCTTGAAGCTTTATAATCCCTCACCCATTATACACCTTGTCTTGAAGCTTTATAATCCCTCACCCATTATACACCTTGTCTTGAAGCTTTATAATCCCTCACCCATTATACACCTTGTCTTGAAGCTTTATAATCCCTCACCCATTATACACCTTGTCTTGAAGCTTTATAATCCCTCACCCATTATACACCTTGTCTTGAAGCTTTATAATCCCTCACCCATTATACACCTTGTCTTGAAGCTTTATAATCCCTCACCCATTATACACCTTGTCTTGAAGCTTTATAATCCCTCACCCATTATACACCTTGTCTTGAAGCTTTATAATCCCTCACCCATTATACACCTTGTCTTGAAGCTTTATAATCCCTCACCCATTATACACCTTGTCTTGAAGCTTTATAATCCCTCACCCATTATACACCTTGTCTTGAAGCTTTATAATCCCTCACCCATTATACACCTTGTCTTGAAGCTTTATAATCCCTCACCCATTATACACCTTGTCTTGAAGCTTTATAATCCCTCACCCATTATACACCTTGTCTTGAAGCTTTATAATCCCTCACCCATTATACACCTTGTCTTGAAGCTTTATAATCCCTCACCCATTATACACCTTGTCTTGAAGCTTTATAATCCCTCACCCATTATACACCTTGTCTTGAAGCTTTATAATCCCTCACCCATTATACACCTTGTCTTGAAGCTTTATAATCCCTCACCCATTATACACCTTGTCTTGAAGCTTTATAATCCCTCACCCATTATACACCTTGTCTTGAAGCTTTATAATCCCTCACCCATTATACACCTTGTCTTGAAGCTTTATAATCCCTCACCCATTATACACCTTGTCTTGAAGCTTTATAATCCCTCACCCATTATACACCTTGTCTTGAAGCTTTATAATCCCTCACCCATTATACACCTTGTCTTGAAGCTTTATAATCCCTCACCCATTATACACCTTGTCTTGAAGCTTTATAATCCCTCACCCATTATACACCTTGTCTTGAAGCTTTATAATCCCTCACCCATTATACACCTTGTCTTGAAGCTTTATAATCCCTCACCCATTATACACCTTGTCTTGAAGCTTTATAATCCCTCACCCATTATACACCTTGTCTTGAAGCCGTATCATTCTACAACCGTCTTGCCTATTATCATCATCATCATCCTTATCATCTGTCATTCTATCCTACGCGAATGTGAAACATCTTTACTGCACGTCAGCCAATCTTTCATAATCTGTCTTTCCATTGTGGAGTATTGATCGCTATCCAGCATCCTGGGCGGGTCCCTTGATGCTCTTCTCTCCGAGATGAGGGAGGAGTGGCAGAGAGCCAGGAACAGCATCCAACTGCTGACTTTATGGTGCTACTTTACCTGCGTCTTGGTAACACTTTACCTGCGTCTTGGTAACACTTTACCTGCGTCTTGGTAACACTTTACCTGCGTCTTGGTAACACTTTACCTGCGTCTTGGTAACACTTTACCTGCGTCTTGGTAACACTTTACCGGCGTCTTGGTAACACTTTACCTGCGTCTTGGTAACACTTTACCTGTGTCTTGGTAACACTTTACCTGCGTCTTGGTAGCACTTTACCTGCGTCTTGGTAACACTTTACCTGCGTCTTGGTAACACTTTACCTGCGTCTTGGTAACACTTTACCGGCGTCTTGGTAACACTTTACCTGCGTCTTGGTAACACTTTACCTGTGTCTTGGTAACACTTTACCTGCGTCTTGGTAGCACTTTACCCGCGTCTTGGTAACACTTTACCTGCGTCTTGGTAACAATTTACCTGCGTCTTGGTAACACTTTACCTGCGTCTTGGTAACACTTTACCTGCGTCTTGGTAGCACTTTACCCGCGTCTTGGTAACACTTTACCTGCGTCTTGGTAACATTTACCTGCGTCTTGGTAACACTTTACCTGCGTCTTGGTAACACTTTACCTGCGTCTTGGTAACACTTTACCTGCGTCTTGGTAACACTTTACCTGCGTCTTGGTAACACTTTACCTGCGTCTTGGTAACACTTTACCTGCGTCTTGGTAACACTTTACCCGCGTCTTGGTAACACTTTACCTGCGTCTTGGTAACAATTTACCTGCGTCTTGGTAACACTTGGTATTTGGCTTGTGTGGCCCCGTTTTCTACTCTCAGCCATTTAGGATTATTTAGGCTTTTCATCTCCTTATTTAAGGAAATCAAAAGCAAATTGATTCTGGATGTAATGCAATATTTCAAGTGTTTGGACCAACATTATGAGAACAAGATATACAGGTATTCATGCAACCTGTCCTCCTTCAAAAAAACGTCGCTTTTCGCTCGAATGCGTTATATAAGGCCCAAAATCGTCGTACTAGAAAATGGAAAGCGGCTAGCGAAAGTGACGTACTGTCCAGGTTTCCGGTTTGGGTCCTCTGGTACGTTAGAAGACGCTGTACATTGAACGTTTTCTTGACGTTGGGAAACCCTAGGAGGACGGGCTGCTTTTATGAGTACAGGGTGTACAAGTATTTATGAGTACAGGGTGTACAAGTATTTATGAGTACAGATATTATGCTCTCCATAATGAGTTGAATTCGAGAAAAGATAATGAAGTAACGGTTCGTGGAGTCAACATACAGTTCAATATTTAATTAAGGAAACCCAAATTTGATTCCATTTTTCGTTTGATCCACCGTTGAAGTCCCAACACGTTGCTTAGGGTGACAGTGAGATGGGATCTGACACCATCCATCCATCCCTATAACCTCCTCATCAACCGCCATCATCCCACCAATTTCCTGTCTGTCAACTCTCTCTTTTTTCTTTCTCTTAATAAAACTGTAAGTCGATCCTACTCCTCTTCTCCAAATACCATCCATGTTGTGCTTTATTTTCTCTAATGTCTTCTTCCTCATCTTCCATCTCTAGAATACTCTCGGTTCATCTTCCCTTTGTCTAATGGTTCCTATGCCCTCCTTCTAGTGCTTCATTCCCCTCCTCTAGTGAGTCATCTTACCTCCCACTAGTGGTTCACTTTTCTTCCCTCAAG
>WNGS01160430.1:20662573-20704032 GCA_020271785.1 Procambarus virginalis
TGTTACTTTTAATTATTCCTTCTCTTGTACTATTTCCACTTCCTTACTACACTTACACAGAGTATCTGATTTCTTACATCCATAGAATTCATTTAAACTTCTAGGACTTCGTTAATTGTCTACTTCGTTAGTGCTTTGAAGAATTTTGTATGTCGTAATCATGTCTCCTCGTTTTCTTGACTTTTTATGGCATTAAGTCTAGATCTCTTAACTTTTCCTTGTATTTCAGTCCTCTCACAGACCTGCCTTGGCACAATTCTTTTGACTTTCACAATTTTCAGGTTGTGTTTTATCTGGGAAGTATTTCACACTACGAATGAATATTTTAGTTCTGGTTTATCAAAGACATTGCACAATGTCTTGGAAGTTTCCAGTCTGAGGAGTATGAAGATGTTTGAATATTTGCCACCAATGCCTATTCCGATGAGTTTAACTTATTTAAATATTTGTGTAAGTTTATCTTATTTTAATATGATTTTAATATTTGAATATCCTATTTTCGAGTCTTGTCCCTTACTTCTGTTAAGCATTTGCCATTCCATCATCTTATACTCTCCCTATTACCCACATTTCCCTATCTCGTATGTTATTAGCTTGCATTTATTAGGATTAAAGTTAAAAAGCCATTTCTTTAAGATTCTTTTAAGTGTTCATACCACTTTTATTTGGAGCGTGTAGTTCTTGATATTATTCCTCTCGTTGATTCTAAACATCGTTGAAAACATTGTGTGTGTGTGTTGTGTGGTGTGTGTGTGTGTGTGTGTGTGTGTGTGTGTGCGTGTGTGTGTGTGTGTGTGTGTGTGTGTGTGTGTGTGTGTGTGTGTGTGTGTGTGCGTGTGTGTGTGTGTGTGTGTGTGTGTGTGTGTGTGTGTGTGTGTGTGTGTGTGCGTAATTACCTAAGTAATTACCTAAGTGTAGTTACAGGATGAGAGCTACGCTCGTGGTGTCCCGTCTTCCCAGCACTCTTTGTCATATAACGCTTTGAAACTACTGACGGTGTGTGTGTGTGTGTGTGTGTGTGTGTGTGTGTGTGTGTGTGTGTGTGTGTGTGTGTGTGTGTATGTGTGTGTGTATGTGTGTGCTCACCTAATTATGCTTGCGGGGTTGAGCTCTGGCTCTTCGGTCCCGCCTCTCAACCGTCAATCAACAGGTGTACAGGTTCCTGAGCCTATTGGGCTCTATCATATCTACACTTGAAACTGTGTATGGAGTCAGCCTCCACCACATCACTTCCTAATGCATTCCATTTGTCAACCACTCTGACACTGAAAATGTTCTTTCAATATCTCTGTGGCTCATTTGGGCACTCTGTTTCCACCTGTGTCCCCAAGTGCATGTGGCTCTTGTGTTAAATAACCTGTCTTTATCTACCCATCAATTCCCTTGAGAATCTTGAATGTGGTGATCATGTCCCCCCTAACTCTTCTGTCTTCCAGCGAAGTGAGGTTTAATTCCCGTGATTAATAATTACCGTTTAATTAATAATGTGTTTGTGTGTCACCTAGTTGTGCTTGCGGTGGTTGGGCTTTAGCTGTTTGGTCCCGCCTTTCAACCGTCAATCAACAGGTGTACAGGTTCCTGAGCCTATTGGGCTATATCATATCTACACTTGAAACTGTGTATGGAGTCAGCCTCCACCACATCGCTTCCTAATGCATTCCATTTGTCAACCACTTTGACACTAAAAAAGTTCTTTCTAATATCTCTGTGGCTCATTTGGGCACTCAGTTTCTACCAGTGTTCCCTAGTGCGTATGCCCCTTGTGTTAAATAGACTATTTTTATCTACCCTTGAGAATCTTGAATGTGGTGATCATGTCCCCCTTAACTCTTCTGTCTTCCAGCGAAGTGAGGTTTAATTCCCATAGTCGTTCCTCGTAGCTCATACTTCTCAGCTCGGGTACTAGTCTAGTGGCAAACCTTTGAACAGGTAGANATCTTGAATGTGTGATCATGTCCCCCCTAACTCTTCTGTCTTCCAACGAAGTGAGGTTTAATTCCTGCAGTCGCTCCTCGTAGCTCATACCTCTCAGCTCGGGTACTAGTCTGGTGGCAAACCTTTGAACCTTTTCCAGTTTATTCTTATGCTTGACTAGATAGGGACTCCATGCTGGAGCCGCATACTCCAGGATTGGTCTGACATATGTGGTATATAATGTTCTGAAAGATTCCTTACACAAGTTTCTAAAGGCCGTTCTTATGTTAGCCAACCTGGCATATGCTGCTGATGTTATCCTCTTGATATGAGCTTCAGGGGACAGGTCTGGCGTGATATCAACCCCCAGGTCTTTCTCTCTCTCTGACTCTTGAAGTATTTCATCTCCCAAATGATACCTTGTATCTGGTCTCCTGCTTCCTAC
This sequence comes from Procambarus virginalis, assembly GCA_020271785.1. Lineage (NCBI taxonomy): Eukaryota > Metazoa > Arthropoda > Malacostraca > Decapoda > Cambaridae > Procambarus > Procambarus virginalis. Next base: position 20,664,933 of record WNGS01160430.1, read on the forward strand.
CCCTATCTTCATTACATTACATTTGCTTGGGTTAAACTCTAACAGCCATTTGTTCGACCATTCCTGCAGCTTGTCCTTGTGTGTGTGTGTGTGTGTGTGTGTGTGTGTGTGTGTGTGTGTGTGTGTGTGTGTGTGTGTGTGTGTGTGTGTGTGTGTGTGTGTAGCAGTTGCATTAGTTGTTAAGATGCAAGTCTCGTCCTATCCACACATTCAGACATTGAAAGAGCACTCAGGAGAGTGCGAAAAACTTTACATAAATCTATTCACAAAATTTACAAATACATATGTTTTTTTTATCAAATTTTCATGAGTGCTTTCGTGTTCATCAAAAACATTTTAATAATGTTTTTGACGACGCAGGATCTAATGATCCTGGACTAAGCATGAGAAGGTAAGATAATATATAACTGATGAACCTCTAGATACTGGTCAAGCCAATTTAACAGCGTTCAGGGGGGCAGATTCATAAAGCAGTTACGCAAGCACGTACGTGTACATCTTTCCTCAATCTTTGACGGCTTGGGTTACGTTTATTAAACAGTTTACTAGCATGAAATCTTCCCAATCAACTGTTGTTATTGTTATAAACAGCCTCCTGGTGCTTCGGAGCTCATTAACTGTTAAATAATTGTAAACAAAGCCGCCAAAGATTGAGAAAAGATGTACAGGTTCGTAAGTGCTTGCATAACTGTTTCGTGAATCTGGCCACAGGTTTTTTTCAGAAAGGCTGCGTTCAGGGCTCCTGTGATGCTCAGAAGTAATAATAATGTTTGTGACTCCCACACGAACCTTTGATCTTTCTTAATCTGTCCTTAAAACTAATAAAACTTCGCTCCAGGAAGTCTTTAAAGCCAACGTTTTATTAAATAACTTGATCTCTTGTTATTCTTATTGTTCTTTATTGTTTTGTAATATTGTGCTCTTGTGTTGCGTCAGCTCCTGGGCACCCAACCAGGCTATATTAATACATTCAAATGTTTATCGAACTATTTGGCTGTTCGCTAATAGGGTTTTTGATTTGTGGAACCAATTACCGAGTAACATAACTGAAGTGGGGTCCCTTGATTGTTTCAAGCGTAGGTTAGACATATATATGAATGAGATCGGGTGGATACAAATAGGAGCTGCCTCGTTTGGCCCAAATGGCTTTTTTCAGCTACCTTTATTCTAATGTTCTTATGTTTAATCCGAAAGCGTCTGGCTTCGTACAGACAGACATTTTGATACATATTCATTCAAATTATATTATTACTTTTCTAAATACAGGAAATCGAAGTCAAAAGATTTGTCTTTATGTTAGATATTATTTATTATAATTGTATTTAATATATCTTTATATTAATATTAACATATTTTTAATATGTCTTTATTTTTTTCACAAACACACACACACACACACACACACACACACACACACACACACACACACACACACACACACACACACACAGAGTCAGAGAGAGAGAAAGACCTGGGGGTTGATATCACGCCAGACCTGTCCCCTGAAGCTCATATCAAGAGGATAACATCAGCAGCATATGCCAGGTTGGCTAACATAAGAACGGCCTTTAGAAACTTGTGTAAGGAATCTTTCAGAACATTATATACACATATGTCAGACCAATCCTGGAGTATGCGGCTCCAGCATGGAGTCCCTATCTAGTCAAGCATAAGACTAAACTGGAAAAGGTTCAAAGGTTTGCCACCAGACTAGTACCCGAGCTGAGAAGTATGAGCTACGAGGAGCGACTGCAGGAATTAAACCTCACTTCGTTGGAAGACAGAAGAGTTAGGGGGGACATGATCACCACATTCAAGATTCTCAGGGTAATCGACAGGGTTGATAAAGACAGGCTGTTTAACACAAGGGGCACACGCACTAGGGGACACAGGTGGAAGCTGAGTGCCCAAATGAGCCACAGAGATATTAGAAAGAACTTTTTTAGTGTCAGAGTGGTTGACAAATGGAATGCATTAGGAAGCGATGTGGTGGAGGCTGACTCCATACACAGTTTCAAATGTAGATATGATAGAGCCCATTAGGCTCAGGAAACTGTACACCTGTTGATTGACGGTTGAGAGGCGGGACCAAAGAGCCAGAGCTCAACCCCGCAAGCACAACTAGGTGAGTACACACACACACACACCCAGAGGATGCAGCCTGTAGCAGCTGTCTAACTCCCGGGAATCTATTTACAGTTAGGTAACATAAAAATCATACAAATAACACAACATACAAATAATCGGGAAACCTGTTAATACTGACTAGAGGTTGGGAGTCCCTGAATGTCTTCCCAGTAAGAGTTTACACTAATCATGTATTCACCAACTAATTGAAAGGATTTAGGCGACTGCGGAGGAGTCATGTTGGCAACACATGCATGTGTCCCTGTATGCAGATGAGCTGCAGTTTCCTGTACCCATCACGCAGACCTTAATTTAAATGGGGGGGGGGGGAGGAATTTGGGGAGGATATTCTATGAAACATTTAAAAATATAAAATACACCTTAATTATATTTTGACTCTTCAAGCAATTACCAGACATTGAAGAATATATGTGGATGATATAAAGGCAATTCACACAGAAAGATCACTAGCAGGAAAGTGTATAATATAGTCAAAGGCATAATAAATATTAACAGTCTGTCTAACGGGAATGATGCAAGTCTTCTTTCGTGAGAGATATGCAAGGGTGACATAAAGAGAGATTCCAATCTCATTTATTTACTTCTGGAAAGCTTGACTCCACCAGCATCGCGAGCAGGATTGTAACGAGTTACCAGAGACTTAATATTCGTCAGATGAAGCATTCATTCAAAGTAAGTTAGCCAACGAAGAGCAATTACATTGGTGAGTCGTTAAATTCATCATTTCTGATAGTATGTGATGTTGAAAAGGTTGAGGCATACGTCAACAAGTTTGTGAATCAACTTTTAGGACGCTGAGCTGACGTTATCAATGCAGTCGACGTCTTCGGCGTTGATCCGACGTCAACAACGGCTTTAAAATCTGTTGAAACACACTATGGACAATCAAACCCACATTTTTTCAGACTTCATAGATCCTTCATAAAAATGACCCTAGAAGGTCGACCGCAGACAGTCTATGACACTCCCCATATACTCACAAGTCACCATGCAAAGCTTCGTGAGACTAGCCCCTAGCTTCTAGCCTCCAACCTCGAACAAGACAATCTTTCTTATTGATATAGACGGAAATTCCTCTCTGTCAGCTCGTCTGTTCAATGTTCAGCAGCCAAAGGAGAAGAAACGAATGTAATTGGGTACAGGGGGAGAATGAAAGGGGAAAAGGGGAGGGGGTGATGGTAGTGGTGGTGGGGGAGGGAAGTTGGGGTTGGTTCAAGGAAAATTTAAGCATTTGTGTGTGTGTGTGTATTTAAACAAATGTTAAGCGTAGCACTTTCTTCATGTATTTATAACGTTCATTATGAATTTTTTTCGATAATTCTTCACCTTACAGTCTGTAGTCTAGTTGATCTCCACTTCGCTGCCTCAGCTCACGAGGAATACAAACAAATTTATGATAAGACAGGAGCGGATTTATGCGGTTTCCTAGATATGAAGAACGGAGACAAATTTGTATAGATAAGTTTGGACAAAAAACGAAGTCTTCATTGTTAACATACTCCGTGTAATTGCCCAAACGGACGGGAAACAAAAGTATTTTCTCTAGTTCCATAACTCAGGTATGAGAAATTGTTGTCCACATGGGAATAAGTTATATTCATGGAAGAATTTCATGAATATATTGTGTTGGAAAACGTGTTTGTGTGTATATTTACCCTTTAAGAGTCCTGGGTGTTCAGGTTTGTTGAAGCAGATAGCTCCTTTAACTAAAGCGAAAGTAACAAATAAATTATAAAAGAAAGGAATTAACTTTTCAGAACAACCCGTCCTCGCAAATTCGTATAGTCAATATTGACTTATTAAATAAGTGCATAGGTGACATACTTAACATAATAGTTTCCCTTGAAAAGCTTCATAGAAAACACCGACCTTACCTAACCTACTTAGTATGTTAAGATAAGCATCTTATTGCTTCGTAATTACAATTATTACCTAACCTATACCTGTAATAGGTTAAGTAACAATTGTAATTACGAAGCTATAAGATGCTTATTTTAACATTCTAAGTAAGTTAGGTAAGGCCGGTGTTTTCTATGAAGCTTTTCAAGGGGAAACTATTATGTTAAGTATGTCACCTATGTACTTATTTAATAAGTCAATATTGACTATACGAATTTGCGAGGACGGGTTGTTCAGGAACGTTTTTCCCACTGGACGCGAGAGTCTCGGTGCCAGGAACAAAAGAAACCATTAGAACTCTCAAAACAACTTTGTTTAAAGTTTACTGATACGACAAGAAACCGGAGAAAGGTGGGAGGGGGGGGAGACAGATTCATGTTTCATAGATCCAGTGTAACAATTCAGAGGTGAACGCGTGTTGCTGCGTTCTTGTTACCATCCTCACGTGGAAGGGCTGGGGATGAGTATGGAGATGACTTTTAAACCATTATTTGTAATCAAGACACAGAACATCTTACATATGACACACAGGGTTAGAAAGAACTTTTCAGTGTCAGAGAAGTTAGCAGGTGGAATGCACTGGGCAGTGATGTGGTGGAGGCTGACTCCATACATGGATTCGAACGTAGATATGATTGATCATCCCAGTAGACTCAGGAATCTGCACATCAGTTGATTGACGGTTGAGAGGCGGTACCAAAGAGCCAGAGCTCAACCCACCGTAAGCACAACTAGGTGAGTACAAATAGGTGAGTACACACACATGTATGTAAATATGGGTAACAAGATCACAAATATGTCTCACCAGCAAAACATCACCACCTGGCCAATACATCACCAGCAAAACATCACCACCTGGCCAATACATCACCAGCAAAACATCACCACCTGGCCAATACATCACCAGCAAAACATCACCACCTGGCCAATACATCACCAGCAAAACATCACCACCTGGCCAATACATCACCAACAAAACATCACCACCTGGCCAATACATCACCAACAAAACATCACCACCTGGCCAATACATTACCAACAAAACATCACCACCTGGCCAATACATCACCAGCAAAACATGACCACCTGGCCAATACATCACCAACAAAACATCACCACCTGGCCAATACATCACCAACAAAACATCACCACCTGGCCAATACATTACCAACAAAACATCACCACCTGGCCAATACATCACCAGCAAAACATCACCACCTGACCAATACATCACCAGAAAAACATCAAGAGCTGGCCAATACATCAACAAAACATCACCTGGCCAGTACATCACCAGCAAAACATCACCACATGGCCTACACATCACCAGTAAAGCATGACCACCTGACCAAAACATCACCTGTACCATCCATATCATCCCTACATTAACTTATCACCAACCTCCGCCATGTTAATATCTATCACACTAGCGGTCTATCTTAATCTGTCTCGGTTCCTTCATCCCACCAGGAGGCATCTCGACGTTGGCTTTGTCCAATATGTGTGATAAAAAATCCCATCAGCGTTCGAGGCTCTCCGTGTTTTATGGACATATTGGCCTAATGATCCAGCCGTCTGTAGTCTGGCCAGGTTCACGTTCCTCGTTTTAACATGAAAATGAGGCCAAAATGTCCAGGTGGGTTCTGCTGCCTGAATGAAAGAAAGAAAATATATGATAGTGGAAAATTGATCTATATTGTTATATTTCCAAGAATCTATTTTTACTGACGTAGGATTATATATATATATATATATATATATATATATATATATATATATATATATATATATATATATATATATATATATATATATATATATATATATATATATATATATATATATATATATATATATATATATATATATATGTTGTACCTTGTAGCCAGAATGCAGTACTTGGACTACTATGCAAGGCCCGATTTACATAATAAGCCAAGTTTTCCTGAATAAATTTTTTTTGCATTTTTTTTCTCGTGAAATGATAAAGCTATGCATTTCATTATGTATGAAATAATTTGCTTTAATTTGAGTTAAAACTAACGTAGATATATATATATGTGGTTGTGGTTGTTGACTGAACCTAGCCTACCCACCCTAACCTAACCTATCCTACCTTAGCCTAACCTGAACTAACATAACTAAGTCAATAATTTAGGTACTTAAAATAATATAGTAATAATATTTCAAATAAACCTATTGGATTTTTTTTTAAATATTGAAAATCACTCGGCCTTTTAGGCAAATCGGGCTTGCATAGTAGGCCGAGAAGTGCGTTCTGGCTACTAGGCACGACATATATATATATATATATATATATATATATATATATATATATATATATATATATATATATATCCTATAATAATTTTTCCTTCATACCCCTTTACAATTAACTTTTGAAACCAGGCTTTGTTAGAACCCCCTCTTCAAAAAACCATCAGACAGCGATTTTTTTCGGGAAATATTCTCTCCGTAATATTAACATATTACCAGTTGTGTTGTGCAGGGTGTCAATAGTCCTCATAATATTCTCCTCTTACGATAGTCGTGAAGTTGGTAATGTTGGTGTGGGGGCTCCTGTGTCTGTTAATACAAGAGGACGTTATAGGTGAGTGATGGCCGCTGTGTCACTGCCAACTCTCAAGCATAATGCAAAAAGTCTTATAATGATAATCTACTCTGGGAGAACCTTGTTTCAGCCGGAAAGAAAAGTGCAGTTCACGAACCTGCAAACAGTTTATCACTTGTCTATGGATAATTTCTTAGTATAGGATTTTCTCATGGTTACATCACGTTAGTGTGTGTATTCATAAACTGTGTTATCCCGGTTTTATCCCAAATATCCTGGTCCTGGCTAGGTATTTGGGACATTCTACAAGAATACAAGGAGCAGCTCACTGGGTTACTGAGGAATGTATTTAATTAATCAGTCGGAAATCGTGTTTTTCCTGCTGCATGGAGCATAGAGCTGACGTGTCCGTAATATTGACGAAAGAGGTATCATAAAACTCGTGCTTGACATCTATTAGGGGGAAGGGTGGAAGGGTCCTGGAAGCAATAACTGCAGGTGCAATCACATATCACTCGGAAAAATCGTAGTTGATAATAAAAGGCTCCCAGCACACGTTCACAAGAGTCGTTCCGGTCTTTCCATTTTCCTGGCCTTTGAGTAGTAATCAAGGACGACAATAGTTAAACCCAACTTGGAATAAGCTTGAGTGTTTTGGTCGGAGAATTAATAAATGGATACAAATTATCCTTGGAAAATACAGAGGAATCTTTCCTAACAAGAAAGATTCAAGCGTCTCAATTTCCACTCACTGTAGAGTCGCCCGACCAGGGCGTGATATACTCGAAGTTTTTAATTGGATTGGGGGACATAAACAAGGGTTGTATAGACAGGGCTCTGTCGCTGTCAGAACACAGAGTTACAGCCCCTCGCCTGTGCCAGGAAAGTCCACTACGGGCTCAATATAGCCCGTGCTACTTATAACGTTTTGTTCCGAGTAGCTGAATCTAAAACAACAACAGCCCCAGTCGGAAGACATCATAACGCATAACCACAGGTCGAAACTGGAGAAATTAATTTTTAAATGAATATAGAAGAGAGTTAAGTGTTTCTTACTGATTGGGAACTGATGTGGATGAGTCAAATGGGCTTCCAGCAACAACTTTTAAGGCAAACCATTTAACAGGTTTCAGGAATAGATTATTGGATCAACGGGGAGACGAGGTTAATTAAAACAAGTATAGCATCAACTGGCCTTTTCCCATGCAACATAATTCTTATTTTCTTATGTTCATGAAACCACTTACAACGTTCAGCAATGCCACAGGATCGTTATAGTTAGCCAAGCAAGTCAAATTAATCACGATTTTAATGAGAAAGTAAACTGGCATTCTAACCTACCCATTACCGATAACCTACGCGTTATCTACGATAACCTACGCGTCATCTAAGATAACCTACGCGTCATCTACGATAACCTACGCGCCATCTAAGATAATCGTTCACTTTAAATTCTGGTATCGTGAAAGTGACTTCAGTTTACACAAATATAATCCCAGGTATAAGTGTACCAACCTGTTTTAACGAATGATTAACATAGTATACCTGTAAGATATTAATAAAAAAAAATAACACGCTAAAGGGATAGGTTATTCGAACGCTTCTGGTTAGACAAAAGCCACTTAAAATGTAACACTTTTCTAATTGTAAATGATGAATGTAACGTGTGCATCAAAAATCAATTTGTTTAATCAACGGAGCAGTTTAGTGACACAGAAACAATGGAGTGACTGCATGTGCTTCCCTTCCCGCCATCCCCTGTGCATCTGCCTGGGGGTAATAAGCCAATCTCATCTGTTGTGTATGACTTGGCATAAGAGGTAAAGCCAGGTTTGTTGACCGTAAAGCTGATGACGGCAGGAGTGAAATGTTGCTTGTAGTTGCACACTGATGCTTGTGGTTGTTTTTGTTGCAGACTGACGCTGACGAAGGCTGCTTACAAATTCAACCCTAAAATACAAGAGCCAAACAAAAGAAAAGAAAGAACAGCAACGCATAATTATTTGCGTTATGAGGCACTTTAGTTAATGCAGCAACGTATTACTATACTAGATTACAGCATTACCAAGCTACATTGCTACAGCCTGTATCCAATTACCTTTGTAAGTATGCATGAGTAACCTAGATTATGATCGGCTTCCATTACCATGCATGGTAATCCCCATTACCATGCGGTCACTCTAGTTAGCGCAAGCACGCATTGTGGAGCTACATTCTCACAGGGTTAATCTTAAAACAGACATGGCTAATTTAACTTCATGAAATAAGGAAATATTGATGACGAAGAAAAGTGTGTATCGGTGTATTTCTTGGTTTACTATTGTGGTATACGTAAAAGTGCTATAACAAGAGTTTAGCCTAGTGTCTTCCTCTGGAATCTAGTGTAATAGTGCAAACCGTCCTTCTATAGAACGTCGTATTTTGACGTATACTCTATGGCCTTAAAATTGTTGTACTATATAATGATAGCGGCTCGCGAAATTGACATGCTGTCCCGTTTTCTGTTTTGGGTTGTCTAGTAGGTTAGGATAGCGAACTTTAGTACGACAATTTCTTGACGTTGGGAAACCTTAGGAGGACGGGCTGAATTGTGGGAAACTTTAAGAGTAAGCTGTTATTCCAGCAACATTCGATTAAGAATTGCTGTACTTGAATACAATAGATGATAGAAACTTTAGTAATAAGCAATAATTTATCTTATATTGTGAACATTAAAGGGTGATAATGATATTTGATGTATAATATTTATTATGTCATTATTTGCTTATTGATAATTTTATTTTAATTCTTATAAATGTAAATAAAAACAAAATTTAATTTGTACCTAATGTTTTCATATTCATAGATAATTATGAAAGATAATTGGTTGGAGCAAAGTATAATAAAAGGTAATTACTTCAACTGAAACGCAAAAACTGAAGAGAGTGTTCTTTGAAAATGACATTATGACCCAGCATTAATGACCCCTGTCTCCAAGACCTGAACAAGCCCAATGATCCTCTTGTTCTCCAGCTTGTTCTTCAACTTGTTTTTCAACGAAATGAAGGTTTTGGATGGATAGTTCCCTATAAGGAAGTGGTCATGGTCAGGCTGAGACAAGTCCTCCTCCTCAGGCTAGACCAGGTCATCTCCAGGTTAGACCAGGTCATATCCAAGCTTTTCCATGCCATCCTGAGGCTAAAAAAACTCATCTCCAAGCTAGAGATGGAAACAGCACTGACCGCCCTCCATCATCAAGGAAATGTTACTATAGACGAGGAAAGTGATGAATTGGTCTCCCTCGAAGCAAAATAAATATTCTGCTGCACCAGTAGAAGTGAGGGGAAAGATTACATACAGTTCTCTCCCTCTATCTTATGAGGAAGATACGTCATGACACACCAGGTCAGAAGAGCACGATGAACGTCTGATATCTTCCAGATGCCTTTGTTTTAATATGGTAAAGTATGATTACGTTTCCACTGTCTGATATCTACCAACACCTTTTGATATCTTCCAGCATTGTGTGGTGTCTTCTAGGAGCGCATTATTTTTTCTAGTACCCTCTGATAACTTCCTGCTTTCCAGCTTCTTATGATGCTTCCAAACACCGTTTAATATTTTTAATAAATAATAAAATACATTTCAACATAGTCTGATACGCTTCCAAACAGTTTGAAACCTTCCAGTCCTCTGCCTTCCAGTCTTGTGGGTCTCGTAACACTCTTTGGGTTGATGATATTAAGCCCAAACCCCAACAGAATGATTGTCAGTGTTGGTAAGACTGAACGACAGTTTGAAATTAGCGAACGAGCCACACTTCGTCAGTAACGTGTGAGTGTGATCGTAATGTCTCTCACGGTTATCTTGAGGTTATCTTGAGATGATCTCGGGGCTTTTTTAGTGTCCCCGCGGCCCGGTCCTCGACCAGGCCTCCACCCCCAGGAAGCAGCCCGTGACAGCTGATTAACACCCAGGTGCCTATTTACTGCTAGGTAACAGGGGCATAGGGTGAAAAAAACTCTGCCATTGTTTCTCGCCGGCGCCTGGGATCGAACTCAGAACCACAGGATCACAAGTCCCACGTGCTGTCCGCTCGGCCGACCGGCTCCCCACAGACCGGTAATAATAGACACGAAATCCACTGCAAAAATTGACATTTTGGCGCACTCGTCAGTACTGACACGAGGAAACATCTTTCCTGCAAGCTCCAATGTTTCTCGAGGTTCAGTGATATATTTGTCGGTAAAGGCAACTCAACCCGGTGATATATATAGCCTTGGAGCCTGATAAATGGCATTGGATTACCCGGTGTGAGGATTTCGCCTCATCTATAACGGTCCTGACATCGGGGTACATCGTCGATTGGCAGGTGGCCGCTACAAACAGGTAGTTTTTTAGTTGAACGAATAGTTGTTGCCATTTTTCTGGGTGTCCGCAGGGTATCCGCTCTTGGGGATGGCAGAGGGTGGATACCCTGCCCTCTGCTATCTCTTCATTTGTGGGCTTGAGCACGTATGAGGGGAGCTGCCTTCCCTTTACGAAAGAGGGGTCGCGCTTGCTTAATAATCCGTAGGTAACTTATCACCGCTATTCTAGTGCTTTTAAATCATTTACTTACTTTCCAATCAAAGTTTATTCTCTAGAAAGTGATTGAGGGACTCTGTTGGCCTGTTACTTATGTCAGTAAAGTGGTGTTTTGGTGACGAGAAACTGCTTAATTTAAAATGTCTGAGTTGTAATCATTGATGCTGGAGGTGAAGAGATGCAGTTTTACCTTCAAAGTTAAAGGTAAATAATATACCTGTTATACAGTATATTCAAAACCATTCTTTAAAACCTTGTTTAGTAAAAAAGTAAGGTGGTAAGACCTGAAGACCTAAACTGCGATGTTGATGGTCGTTGGTAGCACAGCGTGGGATAAGATATGGAGAAGTGACAATGTAATCAAATGTGGCAAGATATCACCGCAGATGTTATTAAATATTTAGGACGGATATTAGGACAAATATTAGGGGCAAGCGAGAAGCCAAGCATTGCTGTACTCACCTAGTTGTGCTTGTGGGTGTTGAGCTCCGACTCTTGGGTCCCATCTCTCAACTGTCAATCAACCGACGAGGTTGATTGACAGCAACATTCTAAGTTCTGTATAGCACTTGGAATGTATACAAGGACAGACTTAGAGCTTGGGTATTGGGATGTAATGAAGGAACAGTGCTCAACCTATTAGAGGAATTACACCTTACTTCTGTCAGCATTACACCTGCTCATTGAACACCAGACCTATTCGATGAGCATCTTCAATATAACATGCTTCAATGTTCAATAACATTGATCATCACATTTTCCCTAGCACTGGAGAGTAGCAGCTATTTGAAGAAGTGCGGCAGAAATCCACCGACTTTTACCCAGATCATGAGGCTAGTCGTGATAGCATGAATAGTGTGGTTGTATGGTGACAACATACACCACACACAGTGTATCTATACAACCACACAAATAGTTTGGTTGTATGTATACGCTAGTCAATAAGAGATCTGTGTTTTGTCTTCAAGTTATAGTCGATATCTGGTTGTGACTACGAGTTATGGTCGATGTCGGGTTGTGTCTACGAGTTATGGTCGATGTCGGGTTGTGTCTACGAGTTTTGGTCGATGTCTGGTTGTGTCTACGAGTTATGGCCAATGTCTGGTTGTGTCGAGGAATAATGGTGGATGAATAATGGTTCTGTCCAGGAGTAACTCGTCCTCTCACTTAACACGTCACAATTTTTTCGGCATCGACCAATTCGTTATAAATGTATCGAATTAGGTTAATTTAAATCTTGTAATATTTACGTTTTCTATGGTTGACGTCCTTGAAGTTGAACGGTGACACTTGAGGTCATTCTCATAGGGTCAAGTTCTTGTTGTTCAACTGTCTCAGCTGAGGTCAGGTTCCCAGTCTAGTGTAGATAATATTGCAGTTTAATGAGTGTTGATATCTTTCAATTAGCAAGAATTTTAATAGCCAAGATGAGATCAGACGAGCTCATATTGGTCGCCAAATTAATACTCAATATTCTCCTAGAGGGTATTTTAACACCTACTTACATTGTCTACTTCATTCTCCTTTAATATCTATCACTATATAAATATGACGAATATGTCTATTCATGCATATGTGCGTTTCAGGTGAGCTTTTAATTCAACAGACTTTTTGTAAATTCTAATAATTTCATTATTTACCCCTGACCACGTTGTGGTATAAAAATTATTACCTCGTTGCTATATTTAAAAATCTCATTCTCCAACAACATTTTTCAAAAATCAATGCATATTTCTGCATATTAATCCCAATTTTATCATAAATTTTGGGTATAAGTCGAGGAATTTAGCGAGTAACATGTCAATTATTCTTCCGATTACATATTTAAATATATTTTATATTTCTTCGACAATGGAGACTGTTTTTGTCATAATATCTGCTCATCAATAGATTTATATTCACCCTTATTCAGCCGATACCTTTGTTCTGCAGTGACGAAATTGTACTGAAATATTTAGTTATGCAATCACATAATTCCATATATAGTCGTATAGACCATTACGACTATATAGCCCTGGGAAAGGATCAGGATAAGATTTTGGATGGGACGGGGGTAAGGATTGGTGCCCAACCACTTGTGGACGGTCGGAGATTAACGCCGACCTGCATTATCACGAAATGAGAGAAGATAATTGTATCTGAACTTCTATATTTGGTCAGCTGTACAGTTTTGTTCAGTAGTATATTTGTTCTATTCTTTGTCAACTGTCCAGTAATTAGTTTGGTTTAGTTTGGTGTTCGCAACGGCACGAATACCTCTGAGACTACATTATTAATATTTATCAAATTAAAAACTTTACTGTCAATATTAATTATATATGAAATATCAAAAATCTTTATAAGTCATGCGGCCGCTTAACAAAACGATTTCTTTTGTTTTTTGTTTTGCAATATATTTTCCTCTGACTAAAACACTCTCACAATAACAACATTTACCTCTAATATGTATGTAAAGTTGAATGGAAAGTAATGATCATATAAGTACAGATGTGAATCCAAACTGGCCCATTAATTTTTGGGAGGGAATAGCAAACATAAACGCATTTTGTCAACTTAATCTAATCTATTGCTGATAGTCGTCAAGAAACTATACAATAATTTTAAGTATCAAAAGTACCTTTTAACTTTTAGCAGCCTTTCAGCACAGGGGCAATAAAATTCAATTTGGTACAGTGGCAGCGAGTGAGAATTGTCTTCCAATATCAGTAAACATGTAGGTGAGAATTTTAATGCCAACTTTGGGTCTTGGCAACGCATTCTGTGTCAATCCGGAGATCAAGCAACGTTACCAATTGTCTTTTCTCCCCAAAATGTTATTTTTGTGATATCGTTATCAATTGTTTAGGAACAATTATCGACATTAAACATCCCGAGGAAAGTACGAATGTAGTTAATAAATCAAATTCATATGTAAATGTTTTATTCATAAATGTTTTTTTATTTATAGCTGGGATAGTTTACACATATTTACGGTAACAGAAGACAAAGTTATTATATATAACGTAACATGTATAACTACATATGTATACTTAAGGTTTACATTTAGAAATTACATTCATCAGTGATTAAATATTCATTACAACTGTCAATTCCGCAACAGAAACTATATTCATAACTAATACACATACTTACAATACGGAAGAACTAAATAGGTGTACATAAGTCCAAATCTTGTATTAGCAGTGAAACACCTGGAACAGAGACTATTAGNTGGGAGGGTGGGCTGGAGGGGCATTTATAACCCCTGCCCCTTTGCCTTGTATTACATGGAGATTTAAAGCTACTTGTGGTATTTACCAAAATATTGTATTTGGCTGTATGCACCAGTTTTATTGTTTAGGATATACACCATAATCTTTTTTTTTAGAGGAAATTATTTTTAAATTATTTTTTAAGGAGGGGGGGGGCGAGAGAGAGGAAGAGAAGCCCCTTATTGTAGTTTATTGCTCTTATATTAATGGGATCAATAAGGTACAGTATTCGACGCCTGATTCATGTTCATGATAAGTTGCAAGTCAAGTTTTCATTGAAAAGGCTCACTGAATGCATTTGAAAAGTTACTACGTCTACAAATGAATGTCTTTAGAAAAAAGCAAAGTCAAGTTTCTTGTACATACGCTAACAGGTCCATAAAACTACACTTTAAGCTGGTTTTAAAGCCATTGTTAATATTTATTAGTCGTAAGTGCAACTGCCTATCGAGTAATTTGCCGTAATTACCCAATTTAGAATTTTATTCATATCTTTTCACACTGGCGTATGTGCTTGAGTACTCACCTATATGTACTTGTAAGTTTAAGCTCCTGGGCCGTGTCTTTCATTCGCTATATTTACTATTGCAAATGTTACGTATCTTATTACATTTAATTATTCATTCTCTTGTAGTATTTCCACTTTCCACTACACTTACACAGAGTAAGTGATTTCTTACATCCACAGATTGCATTTAAACTTCTAGCATTTCGTTACTTGTCTACTTCGTTAATGCCCTGAAGAATTTTTTATCTCGTAATCATGTCTCCTCGTTTTCTTGACATTTTATGAGTGATTAGGTCAAGACCTCTTAGCTTTTCCTTGTATTTCAGTCCTCTTCTCTCAGGGACCTGTCTTGGCACAATTCTTTTGACTTTCACTATTTTTATGTTGTGTTTTATCTGGAAAGTATTTCACACTACGGCTAAATATTTTAATGCTGGTTTAACCAAGGCATTGCACAATATCTTGGAAATTTCCAGTTTGAGGAGTGTGAAGATTAGGCGAATGTTTGCCGTCTATGGCGATGAGTTTAACTTATTTTAATATTTGTGTAAGCTTAACCTATTTTAATATGATTTTAATATTTGTATAACCTATTTTCGAGACTTGTCTCCTTACTTTTGGTAAGCATTTGCCATTCCATCATCTTCTACTCTCCCTATTGCCCACATTTCCCTATCTCGTATATTAATCTCTTGCATTTACTAGGAGTAAAGTCAAACAGACATTTCTTTAAGAATCTTTCAAAAGTGTTAAATTCCACCCGAAGTTTCTTTGGGAGATGTAGTTCTTATCTGTTATTATTACTTCCGTTGATTCTAAACATCGTTGCAAAGATTGTGTGTATGTGTACTCACCTAGTTGCACTTGCGGGGATTGAGCTCTGCCTCGTTGGTCCCGCCTCTCAACTCTCAATCAACTGGTGTATTGGTTCCTGAACCTCCTGGGCTCTATCATATCTATACTTGAAACTGTGAATGGAGTCAGCCTCCACCACATCACTGCCTAATGCATTACATTTGTCTACTACTCTGACACTGAAAAAATTCTTTCTAATGTCTCTATGGCTCATTTGGGTACTCATTTTCCATCTATGTCCCCTAGTGCGTGTGCCCCTTGTGTTAAATAGTCTGTCTTTACCTACCATATCAATTCCATTGAAAATCTTGTATGTGGTGATCATGTCCCCACTAACTCTTCTGTCTCCTAGCGACGTGAAGTTTAATTCCCGTAGTTTCTCCTATTAGCTCATACTCCTCAGTTCGAGTACTAGTTTGGTGGAAAACCAGTGAACCTTTTCCAGTTTAGTCTTCTGCTTGACCAGATATGAACTCCATGCTGGAGCTGCATACTCCAGATTGGTCTGATTGGTGTGTGTGTGTGTCTATGTTTATGTGTATATTTATGTGTGTGTGTGTGTGTTTGTTTATGTGTATATGTGAGTGTGTGTGTGTGTGTTTATGTTTATGTGTGAGTGTGTGTGTGTGTGTGTTTGCTTGTTTGTGTTTTGATTAAAATAAATGGCAGTTTGTAATTCTGTAGTATATTTGCAGGACGAACAATAAACAGGCTTTATGCAAAATAGTAATTTATTGCACAGTATAAATAGCCATAAACTCCAGAAATAAACTACTACATAACACGGGTATAAATGAACGATTTCAACTGTAACGATTTATCCCACTCACGATAATTCGCGATTTACATGGGCGATTTTCCTCGTTACCAGACGATTTCTGTCAAGACATCGGCCAAATGTGTAGGAGCGAGGTGTGCCTCACAGCCTGGGAGGACTCACAAAATGGGAGGATTCGCAACGTGAAAGAACTGGCACCGCATGCTAATGGCAGTCGCTGCCATCTTTTCCTTAAGGTGGCTTGCAAATAAGTTAACTGCCACTGTTCTGCCCCTCAGGTACTTGGATCCATGTGTCTATATACCTTTCGTTAGTGGCCAGAAGAGACTGGTTACCTGTGTGCTACCTCACGCCTGGTCCTGGTAACGATTCAATTGTTATCATTCATCAGGAACTGGCCTTGTCCAGCAGGGTGATAATTACTGATTGTTAACTGTTTACCCCTTTAATTGTGGACTTTAACTTTGTTATGTTCATGTGGGTTGCAGTTAATTTAGTTGTTATCTTGTATTTAAGTTTTGTAAAGTACCATATTGTTACTTTACCTCGTGCATTCTTTACTGTAATTAGGCTGGTTCCCATCGAGGCCTAATTACAGTTATATGTTAATTACAGGTTATACATTATCATTTATTTCAGTTATTTCACTAATATTAATACTTTATATTTACCACTATAATTTACTTATCATTTGACTTTTACTTATATTAAGTGGAGTAATTTACTTATTTTAAGTAATTTCAACGATTGCTTCTATTAATTATATAATTAATTAATTAATTATTAGTTTTTGCCCAGTGCGAGTATCAATCACCCTGCCCAATGGGATGACCTTTGACAAGCCGCCAGCTTCCTATCCTCGTCGTAATTATCCTTATTATACATTAAAATTTATACTATATATAATTACATTTATTATTAATTAAATTTACTAATAAACTTTTATCACCATAGCGTGTTCGAATCATTGAGACGATAATGGAGGATTAATTAGGTGACGCCATTATTCATATGAAGTATTTTAACGTTTTCTGCATATGTAAGAGTTTGCAAATCACTAGACTAGACTATTTCTTGTGATTTAAGATTTGTGATTTCTAGACTAATTTCTCCTTTCGACAGATGTGTGAATTTATGTAAACAAGTGAGAGGTGTTTTGACCAATGAGACTCGTCGTTACAAAGCGCCTTTACGTTCACGATCTAACCAATACTACGACAGCAACAAAAGCGACGTTGCCACTCTGCACGACAACAACAAACGCGACGTTGTCATTCTGCACTTTTAAGAAACTTGTGGGGGTAAATGAATACTTTTCCTCGATTGTACCTCGGTCATTCCTACATATTATTCCTGTCTCCCCACACCACCCTCCGCCCGTCTCCACATACACACATACACATCCCCAGGAAGCAGCCAGTAGCCGCTGTCTAAGTCCCAGGTACCTATTTACTGCTAGGTGAACAGGTGCACCAAGATGAAAGAAACTCTGCCTATTTGTTTCCGGCTCGGCCGGGAATCGAACCCGGAACCTTAGCACTATGAATCCGGAGCGCTCACCTCTCAGCCGCGAGGCCCCAATGTGTATATGTGTGTGGGTGTGTGTGTACTCACCTAGTTGTACTCACCTAGTTGTGCTTGCGGGGGTTGAGCTCTGGCTCTTTGGTCCCGCCTCTCAACCGTCAATCAACAGGTGTACAGTTTCCTGAGCCTAATGGGCTCTATCATATCTACACTTGAAACTGTGTATGGAGTCAGCCTCCACCACATCGCTTCCTAATGCATTCCATTTGTCAACCACTCTGACACTAAAAAAGTTCTTTCTAATATCTCTGTGGCTCATTTGGGCACTCAGTTTCCACCGCTGGCCCCTAGTGCATGTGCCCCTTGTGTTAAACAGCCTGTCTTTATCAACCCTGTCGATTCCCCTGGGAATCTTGAATGTGGTGATCATGTCCCCCCTAACTCTTCTGTCTTCCAACGAAGTGAGGTTTAATTCCTGCAGTCGCTCCTCGTAGCTCATACCTCTCAGCTCGGGTACTAGTCTGGTGGCAAACCTTTGAACCTTTTCCAGTTTATTCTTATGCTTGACTAGATAGGGACTCCATGCTGGAGCCGCATACTCCAGGATTGGTCTGACATATGTGGTATATAATGTTCTGAAAGATTCCTTACACAAGTTTCTAAAGGCCGTTCTTATGTTAGCCAACCTGGCATATGCTGCTGATGTTATCCTCTTGATATGAGCTTCAGGGGACAGGTCTGGCGTGATATCAACCCCCAGGTCTTTCTCTCTCTCTGACTCTTGAAGTATTTCATCTCCCAAATGATACCTTGTATCTGGTCTCCTGCTTCCTACCCCTATCTTCATTACATTACATTTGCTTGGGTTAAACTCTAACAGCCATTTGTTCGACCATTCCTGCAGCTTGTCCTTGTGTGTGTGTGTGTGTGTGTGTGTGTGTGTGTGTGTGTGTGTGTGTGTGTGTGTGTGTGTGTGTGTGTGTGTGTGTGTGTGTGTGTAGCAGTTGCATTAGTTGTTATAAGATGCAAGTCTCGTCCTATCCACACATTCAGACATTGAAAGAGCACTCAGGAGAGTGCGAAAACTTTACGTAAATCTATTCACAAAATTTACAAATACATATGTTTTTTTTTTATCAAATTTTCATGAGTGCTTTCGTGTTCATCAAAAACATTTTAATAATGTTTTTGACGACGCAGGATCTAATGATCCTGGACTAAGCATGAGAAGGTAAGATAATATATAACTGATGAACCTCTAGATACTGGTCAAGCCAATTTAACAGCGTTCAGGGGGGCAGATTCACAAAGCAGTTACGCAAGCACGTACGTGTACATCTTTCCTCAATCTTTGACGGCTTGGGTTACGTTTATTAAACAGTTTACTAGCATGAAATCTTCCCATCAACTGTTGTTATTGTTATAAACAGCCTCCTGGTGCTTCGGAGCTCATTAACTGTTAAATAATTGTAAACAAAGCCGCCAAAGATTGAGAAAAGATGTACAGGTTCGTAAGTGCTTGCATAACTGTTTCGTGAATCTGGCCACAGGTTTTTTTCAGAAAGGCTGCGTTCAGGGCTCCTGTGATGCTCAGAAGTAATAATAATGTTTGTGACTCCCACACGAACCTTTGATCTTTCTTAATCTGTCCTTAAAAACTAATAAAACTTCGCTCCAGGAAGTCTTTAAAGCCAACGTTTTATTAAATAACTTGATCTCTTGTTATTCTTATTGTTCTTTATTGTTTTGTAATATTGTGCTCTTGTGTTGCGTCAGCTCCTGGGCACCCAACCAGGCTATATTAATACATTCAAATGTTTATCGAACTATTTGGCTGTTCGCTAATAGGGTTTTTGATTTGTGGAACCAATTACCGAGTAACATAACTGAAGTGGGGTCCCTTGATTGTTTCAAGCGTAGGTTAGACATATATATGAATGAGATCGGGTGGATACAAATAGGAGCTGCCTCGTTTGGCCCAAATGGCTTTTTTCAGCTACCTTTATTCTAATGTTCTTATGTTTAATCCGAAAGCGTCTGGCTTCGTACAGACAGACATTTTGATACATATTCATTCAAATTATATTATTACTTTTCTAAATACAGGAAATCGAAGTCAAAAGATTTGTCTTTATGTTAGATATTATTTATTATAATTGTATTTAATATATCTTTATATTAATATTAACATATTTTTAATATGTCTTTGTTATTTTTTTCACAAACACACACACACACACACACACACACACACACACACACACACACACACACACACACACACACACACACACCCCAGAGGATGCAGCCTGTAGCAGCTGTCTAACTCCCGGGAATCTATTTACAGTTAGGTAACATAAAAATCATACAAATAACACAACATACAAATAATCGGGAAACCTGTTAATACTGACTAGAGGTTGGGAGTCCCTGAATGTCTTCCCAGTAAGAGTTTACACTAATCATGTATTCACCAACTAATTGAAAGGATTTAGGCGACTGCGGAGGAGTCATGTTGGCAACACATGCATGTGTCCCTGTATGCAGATGAGCTGCAGTTTCCTGTACCCATCACGCAGACCTTAATTTAAATGGGGGGGGGGAGGAATTTGGGGAGGATATTCTATGAAACATTTAAAAATAAAATACACCTTAATTATATTTTGACTCTTCAAGCAATTACCAGACATTGAAGAATATATGTGGATGATATAAAGGCAATTCAACACAGAAAGATCACTAGCAGGAAAGCGTATAATATAGTCAAAGGCATAATAAATATTAACAGTCTGTCTAACGGGAATGATGCAAGTCTTCTTTCGTGAGAGATATGCAAGGGTGACATGAAGAGAGATTCCAATCTCATTTATTTACGTCTGGAAAGCTTGACTCCACCAGCATCGCGAGCAGGATTGTAACGAGTTACCAGAGACTTAATATTCGTCAGATGAAGCATTCATTCAAAGTAAGTTAGCCAACGAAGAGCAATTACATTGGTGAGTCGTTAAATTCATCATTGCTGATAGTATGTGATGTTGAAAAGGTTGAGGCATACGTCAACAAGTTTGTGAATCAACCTTTAAGGACGCTGAGCTGACGTTATCAATGCAGTCGACGTCTTCGGCGTTGATCCGACGTCAACAACGGCTTTAAAATCTGTTGAAACACACTATGGACAATCAAACCCACATTTTTCAGACTTCATAGATCCTTCATAAAAATGACCCTAGAAGGTCGACCGCAGACAGTCTATGACACTCCCCATATACTCACAAGTCACCATGCAAAGCTTCGTGAGACTAGCCCCTAGCTTCTAGCCTCCAACCTCGAACAAGACAATCTTTCTTATTGATATAGACGGAAATTCCTCTCTGTCAGCTCGTCTGTTCAATGTTCAGCAGCCAAGGAGAAGAAACGGATGTAATGGGTACAGGGGGAGAATGAAAGGGGAAAAGGGGAGGGGTGATGGTAGTGGTGGTGGGGGAGGGAAGTTGGGGTTGGTTCAAGGAAAATTTAAGCATTTGTGTGTGTGTGTGTATTTAAACAAATGTTAAGCGTAGCACTTTCTTCATGTATTTACAACGTTCATTATGAATTTTTTTCGATAATTCTTCACCTTACAGTCTGTAGTCTAGTTGATCTCCACTTCGCTGCCTCAGCTCACGAGGAATACAAACAAATTTATGATAAGACAGGAGCGGATTTATGCGGTTTCCTAGATATGAAGAACGGAGACAAATTTGTATAGATAAGTTTGGACAAAAAACGAAGTCTTCATTGTTAACATACTCCGTGTAATTGCCCAAACGGACGGGAAACAAAAGTATTTTCTCTAGTTCCATAATCAGGTATGAGAATTGTTGTCCACATGGGAATAAGTTATATTTCATGGAANCGTAACGTAACTGAAGACAATTTACCAACTGTAAGAAAAGCGTTGTTTAATTTGACTTTTCTCGATGTGAGAGCCTGTGAGAGTGTCTCCTGATAAACTCAAATTACTGGTATACAATTTTTTTTATTTTTTTCTTTAATTCTTCAATAAATTTATAGTACGTTCATGTATTGTGTAGCCAAGATAGGTTTATGTTCCGGGCATTCAAGTAAATGTGTTAAGGTAGATATAACCAATGCTTGTTACATAAATCCCTCTTGCCTAGTAAGGTCAATTATACCCATCTTGGCAAAGTAACCTCTCTAGTGTTTACCTGGGAGGGACGTTGGTGATATACACACACACACACATCAGTGTAGGGACAGTCGTCTGGTCGAGTACACCTACACCTTCCTCTCTACGCTACAGAGAGGCATGAATTCAATATTGCGAAGTGTACCTATTTATTATTAGAGAAGAAATATCACATTTCATCATCCGGTATCGCTTATGTCTGCCGCATTAAAGAAGAAAATTGAAGGAGGCCAATTTGACTCTGTGCATTTTAACCATCAACTGATCTACCGACGTCTCTGTAGCAGCATCTCCGTGCCTGAGTGGACTACGTAAGTATCGAGCACTGGTTTGTGGGTACATATGATTGTAACTTAGTCCATTCTCGGGCGTCATTTTTCGTCCCATATTAAGTTGATCCAACTTGCCCGCATAATGTTAGGAAGTAATTAAAAATATATATCATCTAGGGGGTTTAACTGAATTTTTTTAATTTTGCATTACCACGAAGAGGCGGACTTTTTACCTCCTACTAGTATATGTTAGTTAAAGTATCAGTCGGTAAGCTACCATACTGTGACGAACCTCGGCGACATCTATGAGCCAGGATCAGAGTTAAACCAGTTAACCCTCCTATTAATGTTGTTTCCCATCTTCTAGTCTGCTGTTCTGGGAGGTGATGCGGTACTAGTGACACACTGCAGAGACTGAAGCAGAACATGGGTTGACCTGTGAACGCCTCTGCAGGTACGTACTAGCGAGGATGCTACTAAAGTGCTGGGAGACTTCGCCAGAGTGATGTAAATAGTGGTAGTTGTAGTTAAAAAAGGGATGCTTTTATGCTCCATTTTATTTCTTACCTTTAACATTACACTGCATTTCCACGAAGGTTAGGGCTCTCTCGACTTGAGAAGGATCAGAGTTTCGTAAAACCCGGTTACAGCTGAGGAGTTCCTAACATTGTTACAAAACGTATTTTTTTTGTAGTCTTAAGACAGGTTTCTTCTTCATATGGGTTATGCTTCCCTATGTTACATTCTTGTAATTTTATGTTGGAGAAACCAGAGGAAAGTCTTGACTTTAAATTACCTACTCAAGGTTTTGCTAATGGGGTTTTATTTTTTGTGTAGATGTGTGTTTTTGTGTTTTTTTTTTTGCGAGATGATCAAGCTGAAACCCAAGATAACCCCTGGATGACTTCTCCTCCAGCTGTTTTTTATTTTGCATTTAAATGAATAGTTGCCATATCAATTTACATAAAAAATAGGAAAGTATTTAGTGTGTATTTATGTCCTACATTAATATTACCTGAATAGTTTAAAACCATCCAAGCATGAACAATTTGATTTTTTCAATGGAATGACTGGAGTAGTCATTATTTAGTTACTAATATATATTGATCACTGTTAGTGATGAGTACACATATGACCAGGTTAATGTTATTTAATTCCCCGTATCTAACAGTATCCCCGGCGATACACAAAAATTAATTTGACGATAAAATTTTGTATTGAGGGAACAGAGTACTATTAATCTTCGTAATATCGAGCGCTAGTTTACTGAATCATTGACTTGAATCAGTGGCCCACCTGAGCAATAGTGACAGACTGTATTAAGAGGAGAATCTGGTATTCCAAAATAGTGGAGAGAAGGATGTCACTAAATACAAACCACTTGTGTTAATTACTGTACCACGCTGGTCGTGACCACCAAGGCTCACTCTTACAAAGTGTTGTGGATATTGGGGGGGGGGGGGGAGGAAGTATTAAATTTAAAGGAAAAAATAAATAAAAAATCACCATGGTACACGCGTACCAAAGACTGTATTTAAAGATATACTAAATGCTATTCATCAAACAAATACGAAGTTCAGAATAATTAATTTCTAGCTAAAAGTCCTTCCATAAAAGGCTGAATAAAGAAGAAGCGACTTGTCGGAATCGAGGACTAAAAGAAAAAAGATCTTGGACAAGGTAATACTTGGCCTACACCTGGCCCACACCTGGCCTACACCTGGCCCACAACTGGTGCATACCTGCAGACTGACGTCAGCAGCAGTCGCCCAATTGGTAAACGTACACGTGACTTTTTACAATATATAGTTCACTCTCTCTTTCTTTCTCTCTCTTTCTTTCTCTCTCTTTCTTTCTCTCTCTCTCTCTCTCTCTCTCTCTCTCATTCACACACACCATGCAATCCCCAACAAACGATTATTTTCACAATTGTCACTTTGATGTGATGTTTTAAAAATTTTCACTGGTGAAATTTGTTAACAACATAGTTAAATAAAATTAATGATATAGTTGCAAGTCTGAATATTATGAATAGTTAGGAATTTATGTAAACTCTATAGAAAACGGAAGCCTTCACATGAGTCTCTGGAATTCGGAAGAAGAACCGATTTATCTTAAAAGTAGGCACAGGGGCCGACCGTGACTGGCCTATGAACAAAATCGATGCCATCCATGAGTCATAAAGTTTAACGAGGCTAGCTAGCTCTAAGGCTCTGTCCTCGAACCACGAACAAACATTTTCGTTGGAAGATGAATTAAAAGACCCCAGTTGAGGACCTGTCTCTCCTGCCGGCTTAATTTCTCATTAACTTATCCTCCTCCTGCCTCTACCTGCCAGTGGGTCAGCTATACACCCACAGACACACACAGGCTGAGCGTTCTGGGACTCCTTCCACCCCAGGACACAACACAATAACTCCATTCTTTTCGTTTTGAACATCCAGAACTTCGAGGCGAGAAGCAGAGAGGAAGAGCTAAAATGAAATATAACCTTCATGCTATAGTAGATCTGGTTGATAACTTTATACGTAGAAATTGTCCGGAGCAATCAGTAACAATTATCTGAGTCATGTCAGTCAGAGATTGTAAAGTAATTTGGTAATCCAGATTTCCCCAATTTCATAGATCGGGGGTCCGGTGGACCTGATTATCCCCACGTTGCTGAGAACATTTATCCGAATCATTCGAATTGAACTAAGCATCAAAAGATTACAAAAAATAGCACTGCTGAATTGTCAACAAAGTTTAAATTGGTCGAAATGCGTTTTGCGTTAAAATCTGGACAACGAGCGACTGAGGATACTGTAGAGTACGAGCCTTGTTATCCTTCTGGGATTATCACAACCCACAAGTATGGTAGTGCTTCGTTCGAACACTAGTCGGAAGTCCCCACCCCCTCCCTCACCTACAGGTTGGCTGACTCAGAAACTCTGCTGACTCCATACGTGTTATGTTCCTTTATCTGTTAGCACTCTTGCCCGTGAATGAGACAATATGGATGATCATTGAGAAAGTTTACCGTATCAAGTTAGCACTGCGGATGCCATCCAACAATGCATGGACCATTTTTTTATGAGAAAATTCCTTGTTCACCGGCAACTAAAACTTTACGTTTTCGACTGGACTTTTGAGGACTCTTTCTTGTAGGTACCTGACAAGGACTGTTACTAATGACTTCAAAGAGTTCGAGCGATATTCCTTGATTAGCTTTGCTTGCGAGATGGAAAACTTAACCTTCTCGGAAATGAATGACGGCTCACACGCTTAAGTCTATTCCAAGACAACTAACAACCAATCAGTTGTTGATATCAGCGATCCTCCAATTGGATGCAGAATGATAGAATAAAATAAGAGAATGAGGCAGATCCTTATCAACATCGGATACTCTATAATATATAACGAAGAGGTCATCAAAAGGAAGACAATCTGCTCTATTATCCCTGATGAAGAGGAGAGCACGACTGAGCTGCTCAAATCAATAAGACGATACTATATGAATATCTTGTCAACAAACCACAGGACGGAGGAAAACGTATTAAAACATTTCCGACAGAAATGTAAGCTCTATGCTGGAGCATATTCGTGTATCCTTCAGGAACCTGAATAGAGCATGTTACAGGATATTTTACACTTCCCGTGGTCAACCAGCTCTCAAATATATACCTCAGAGGAGAAATCAACCTGAAAATTTCAAAGCAAATTTAAAGGAATTCTGAAGGTTCGTTGCTAGACTCATTTTAACTGAGAGGGCTGAGGTAGGTTGATAAGCTGAGAAAACATGACCTCATATTGCTTTTCTCTCTTAACACACCACTGTGTTAACGCTATTGAACTCTATGTAGAAGTGGCGGTGGTTTAGACCTGTTAAAAGCGTACCATTAAATGTGTTACCAGCGATCAATGACCACTGGCCTTAGTAGGTTCGATAAAGTGCCAAGGAAGTGAGGCTAAAAACCACGTCAAAATTACGCTTGATATGTAAGATCAGGCTGCTGAAAACCCTAAAAAAAGGAGCCATGATTTTGGCATAAATGATTCTGAAAGGCAACATATTGAAGTTTTGCTTAAACATGTGAATGACGAGATAATATGGGTGGTACTTAATTACTCAGATTAGATATACGAATTGAATAAAGCATTCCTACTGTGTAAGAATAATTAGCAACTGGAATGAGCTTAACGGAGAGGTAGTTAAGGGTAATTCCATTCATAGTTTCATGGAATCATATAATGAAAAGGACGGGAGTCGGAAGCCATTGCAGTATGCGGTTGAAATAGGTAGCCCAGGAGCCGAGTCTCTAGAATAGAGAATATGTAAGCACATGTAGATCAGTACATATATGTAAGAGCAGATTCACAAACCTCATTCTGCGTCATATTATTGAATATCCCATCGTTCTGCTTCCCATGATATTGTGTCTCATTTTTCCGAGTCCCGTCATTCTGTGCCACCTCACATTCTGCCCCGCTTAATGGTGCATTGCTTCATACGGAGTTTCATAATGGTGGGGTCTCCTAATTTTGGTGCCTAATGTGGGAATGAGGGAGCAAAATATGTTCCCTTATTCTTCGACCCCCTCATGCTACGGGCCTCCCATGCTACACCTGGTCCTCAGGTGATCCCCAGGGAATATTAAACAATCAGCTCACGCGTGCTCAGATCACAGGTAACGAAAAGTAAACACAACTGTCCAAACAAACGTGTCCAAACACACCTGCCAACCAGCTGATCAAGTTACCACTCATTATACAATGCCAGCAAACACCGTTTTCTTGTTTGGGTTTTGCCACAAACAAACGATAATTTCGGGCAAAAAAATCGAACTCTGGATGATGACACACACAAAGATATTCATTGGCACTGTGCCAGGGATCTAGGGAAGGTGGGTGGGGGGAGAAGGGTGAGGAGGAATTAAAGGTTAAGAATGTCCAAGATTGTAATGATAGGTTCCACCACTTATAACGGGGTTTCCAGATATATGTAAATGAGAGGTGAGACAGAAGGAGAAGACGATAACGAGAGAGAGAAAAGTCGGCAGGTAGGTTGGGGTGAATGAATAAGTGTTAGAGTGAGTGATTGAGGAGAGCGACAGTTGATCATGCTTTAAGGACTGCAGGAGGTGGTCCTGTGAAAGGGATGACTTTGGGAAAGATTGTACTGTGTGTGAGAATGAGTGTGGTGCAGTGAATGAGAGTGAGTACGATGGGGGGGGGGTTGCGTGACGGTGAGTGTGGTAGAGTAGTCGATTGAGACTGAGTGAAGAACTCCACCCCTCAATCTCTGCATTGTTTGGTTGAGAACTAAATTACCCTCACCTGAGTGCAGGCGGGCTATTCGTAAAAACCCGGTTGTGGCATCAGCTGGGGTCACCAGACTTTCTGAGTAACCTCATTATAAGAGTCCCACGCTGAATAGCTTTTGTCCTGTCATGACCCAGTGGTTACGGTGCGCGTCTGTCATTCACCAGGACGCTGGTTGGAATCCTCACACTGTTCCAACTGATTTTCTCTATAATAATAATAATAATAATAATAATAATAATAATAATAATAATAATAATAATAATAATATAATAATAATAATAATAATAATAATAATAATAATAATAATAATAATAATTGCGTGCTTTCTGCTTCATTCTGATTTATTGCATTTATTTATATAACTTAACACAGGCAGCATCATGGGTCAAGGGTCAATATCCAGGTCAGTTCATTGTAATGTTCTTCCTGCTTTCCAAATTAACCTTAATAGTCGTATTTACTGTTCTGTCTCCACCATATGTTACAGTTTTGCTGGCAACAGATAAACTGTGACTGCTGTGATATCTCCCTCACACTCCTCTTCCCCCAAACATTACCTGAAACTAAACAAAATATTTTTACTTTTTTCAACACTGTTGTATGTGTTATATCACAGAAGTGGCCGCCTATGCCCAGCAAGGTGGAGAAAGGGCTTGGAGTCTCTTAAGATGAGGATTGAGTTTTTCGCCACTGATAAGACGCATCCTTACAGTAGTAGGGTTGGGTCTTACCCATGGTCATGGCTCAACACAAGATTTTATATATTTATGTCGTCAACTCTTATTTGGAAATTTTTCTTTTATTTATCTGGAAGTCCTTACAAATATATTTTGTTTGGATATCTGGCTCTATTATCCTCACTCCTTCTCGTTTCTCCTTCAGGATATTTGGAGGGAATCCTGAAGGGCTTCACTGTCCCTTCAGGATCAATTATGTATTTGGATTTCAGGCAATTTTTTTCTCAGTTTCACTCCATACCTTGAGAGTCTTGTTTTATGGAAGGACCAGTCTTTGGAATGTCTTTGAGAGTAACTATTGTTTCCTCTCACAAGCGAGAGACATTCAATTGTAATCAAAGGTCTTAAGAACCTCTCAACTCTCTCTCTGTCGGTATTCCTCTTTTTGCCTTCAATTAACCATTCTTAAACCATTCCTCGAAATCCATTGAACAACTAACCACAAAATTTTCTCTGAAAAGAAGTGTAGCGACAGGTCATCAAAGTCTGAGAGCTGACTGTGATCCCTTGAGAAAAATGTGTTTCCTGTCACTTGCCTCCTTTGTTTCAATAGAGCCGTTGCTGACGGCTCTATTATTTCCTGATCCTCTAACACAACCAACAGCTGTACACTCTTACTTGACTTCAACTTGGAACATTCTAGCTTTCTCCTTCTCCTCTTTGTCCAGTTTTAGGTGCAATACCTCACTATATCTAAGGTTGGTTTTCAAGGGTTCTTCACGCTTTTGAAACCAATTTTATGTTCCTCTAAGTTTTTCATCTTAGTGTTATTTATAAAGCTATTCTTGCTTGCGATGGGCTTCAGCTCTTTGGCCTCGCCTCCCAAGCTCGATAGTGTTCACATCTCAAAGTCTATTGAATTGTTATATTTATATATGAATCTGTGAATAGAGTGTGCCTTCACTACTCCCATATTCAGTGCCATATATTTGTTCATAAATTATATTAAAATAATCTTCTGTAATATGCCTCTGTGGCTCATAATGGTACTTAATTTTCGCCTATATTACCTTGTTCATGCCTATTTCGCTGATAATTTTGTAGGTGGTGATCATGTCACCCTCCTTAGTGATGCAGTGACACGAGGTTTAATTTCTTTAGTTTTCATCATAAAAAATATTTACACTTAATGTGACTCTTTCCCTCTCGCTTACTTTCAGTTCAGTACTTCATCAATTTCTACTTTTTCCTCTTTTCCTTAATATATTTTCCTTTCTATACTCTCTCCCCCTTTCCAATCAATCCTATTCACTCTCTCCCCCTCTCCTCTATTGTTTTGTTTCTTCTACTTCCCTCTTCCCATCCTTAACTTCCTCTCTTCTCTCACGGTATTTTCTCTCATCTCTCCTGTACTTCCACCTCTAACGCTTCATCAATTCTCTATTGAGGAGGAGCTTTAATTCCCACGACTCTCTCCTTTAATATTTTCTTTCTCATTAGAGTGGATACGAAAAGGCGTAATGGACCAGTAAGACAAACATTATTTTAGGGTATAAGGGAGGAAGGGGGTAAAGGGAGACGGGGGGGGGGGGTGCGAGACCCCCGGGAGAGGAAGGGGTAAAGGGTGGGGGAGAAGGGGTATAGAGGGGGAGGCAGCCAAAATAAAGATTTTCAGGTCAGGCGGGTAGAGGTGGGAACCGGTTCGATGGGTTTATATGGTATTGACATGCGAAATAGCCAAGATTGAAGCCTTTTTCTGGAAGACGAACCAACTTTAATTTGGCTGTGTGTGATCTGGATAGTTCTCTTACTGTCTCTGCCTTACCTGGGGGGTTGTATTGCCTATTCACTATCATTATCACCTGCGTCACATCTCCTTCACTCACCATCATCACAACTCTCACCACATCCCCCCTACACCCTCATCGCCACATCTCCCCTCACACACACCATTAAAACGCTTCATACCATATCTATTTTTACATTCACAATCAGAATGCCTCACTCCACATTTTCCTCCCCTACCCCCATACTGTTGTTGTTAAAGATTCGCTACCTGGAACAAAAAGTTCCAAGTAGCACGGGCTATGGTGAGCCCGTAGTGGATCGATCATACACAAACTCACCATCAGCACACACCACACTACACACACCATCAGCACACACCACACTACACACACCATCAGCACACACCACACTACACACACCATCAGCATGCCTCACAGAACAAACAAACTCTATGACATAACCAACTCAGGAAGCATCTTTCTTCACCTCTTCAACACAAACTTTCTCCTGTGTGTGTGAGTTTGTGTAAAAAATTGTCTCTGGAAAAACAATGGACTCAAGCATCCCATCTCAGTATTGTCAATAATACTTTTCTCGAAAGTTAGAATAACACCTTTCCTCGTAACTCACACTACGTAGTTATGGGATTAGTCTGTTGGTATAACTTTCAACCTTCTCTATCACCCCCTTAAAAAGAAGGATTCCAGGGACACACATATCTGCTGACCAACAGAAACTTTAGGCACTTTGACACCCCAGGGAAGAAGAGTCCTGGGATGCCAATTTTTTTTTAACCAATTTTAAATGAGAAAGAGAGAGAGAGAAACAGAGTGAGAGTGTGT
Organism: Procambarus virginalis; assembly: GCA_020271785.1. Classification (NCBI taxonomy): domain Eukaryota; kingdom Metazoa; phylum Arthropoda; class Malacostraca; order Decapoda; family Cambaridae; genus Procambarus; species Procambarus virginalis. The sequence goes on from WNGS01160430.1 coordinate 20,696,106, forward strand.
GTGTCTTACAGTTATAAAAATCTAGCCTGAAAATTTTTATTCATGAGCCCTCACCGCCTCTGAAAGCCCGGAATTTTTTTTCGAAGTCTGCATTTGGCTTTGGCTTCGCCCTAGTGAGTCTATTTCCCACGATTTTGTTATTGGACTCACTCAGAAGGAAGCAGCCGGGCCCACCTTTCGTATACCGTATACCAGAGTATACTGTATAACAGATTATACCATATACCAGAGTATACAGTATACCGTATACCAGAGTATACCGTATACCAGATATCGCCGTATTCTTTGACAAGTTTATATTGAAAAATCTCCATAGCATTTTCCATTTTCCTCTATAAAGATTATATTCAGAGATAAATTCTGAATCTATTAGTACCTTTGAAAGCTATAATTCCTAATCATATTTTCCCAACTATACATTTTGATAACTAAAAAATCAATACCTTAATTTGAAAATTAGGGGCAGCACATGTATCCTTTACTCAGAAACAGCTATTATTGAACTCTGAATGGGAATTACGTGAGTGCACAACCATTTAGATAGGTGAGTTAAGATTATTAAGGTTATTTCAAAGGCCATAGGTAACTTCAGATTATTCACAATTCTGGAATAAATCCTGTTAAACACGCTAACATTAACGCGTGTTTTATTGAACAATAAAACGAAAAAATATGTTGTTGCTAGAACCCTGGTGAGTCTCTTTCAATGGGATTATATGCTGGTTAATAAAGCCAGTTTCACTGTAGTTACATTCAGGCCAATAAAGCCTGGTTCACAGTAGTTGAATTCAGGACAATAAAGCCTAGTTGACAGTCGCTAAATGGAGGCCAATAAAGCTTAGTTCACTATAAGTAAATGCAGGCACTAAAACTGCCAAGCTATAATGAGGAACATTACAGTCTAGTCCAGTCACTAAGTTGGTGTCGAGCGTGAGAGATTAGTATTAAAATCCCGCGCAATATAGAGGTTAATTGGGTAACATGTCTTAATTAACCAGTCAGGCAATTTCCTATAATCTCTTATATAACATGAAAGTTTGTAAAGTATCTTATGTGAAGTTGAGGCAGGGTGATTCCTCGCCAGCTGGTGGAGTAGGGAGGCTGGCTGCTTCCTCACAAACTGTGAGGAAGTAGGCAGGCAGACAGTATCTGGATTGGACCTTGATGGAGGACTTGAAGTTCTTCTACTCTTCAAGCCCGGGGGGAGGGGGGGCCAGGTTACCTTATATAGCAGTGACTCACTAAATAACGGTATCTCACCTTGAAAACAGACTAACAATCCTCCCCTTATTTGGGAAGGATTGTGGAAGCTGCAACACAGACCAGGACATGTTCGTCAACAATCAGTGTATGATTGTGCCTCGGCCAACAATCCAAATCCACGCCTAGGATTCAGCTGTATGGCTCTAACAATCTGAGCGCGTTTGGGGCTGAGTTATAACTTGTGCATTGTTCCTGGAGTTCAGAATAATATTTTGTGTTATTTTATTTAAACTTATTTTAAGTTCAAAATTATCGCTTCCTATTGGCCGTGAGACTTGTTTACTTAAAACTGGTTAAAGCATTTTATGGTGAGTTTTGTAATGAAAAGTAAACGATTTTATGTTTTGTGTTAAATTAACGAATATAAGACAGCTGCTTGGGAAGACGAGTTGAAGGCTTGGTATATTGAGAGAAAGATTTATGTTTGGGGATGTGAGGTTTCAAGATTCCATTCATGCTACCTTGTTTTGTTGGGGCTCTGTGTGAACTTTTTATCTGTTTCAAATCTTGTCATTTCTCCTTGGTATTGGTGGTGATGGTGCTGCTGGAGATGGTGGTACTGGTGATGGTGGTGGTTTGGTACTCGTAGTGATGGTAGTACTGGTGGTGCAAATCCGGACTGGTAGATGTGCGATAATTATACCCATAATTTTCCCAATTAAACATACTAAGATATCAAATTCATTTAATTATTGTCAGAACAATGTTCTATATATATAAAAACTCGATAACATTACTATAAAGAGAGAGAGCACACACTTCTTATCTTTATGTTAAACCATAGGGTTTTCGACACGAAAGTGTCACCTCTAACTTTAATTTATTTCTGGGTTTGTAAAGAAAACGAAGTACCTAAGGGCATAGGGTCCTCTGAAGACGACTTGCACTCACACAGAACTGNTGTTGTGTTATTGTTTGACATGTTTCGTTCGTCATAATAAACACAGATTTTGTTCAGTATGAGAGCGGTGGAACTGAGCAACTGATATCACTTGAAATTTGTATTGGAAAATCACTGTAAAATGGTCGTAAGTTACATGCCCACACAATCATTAATGACGGTGACACCGTGGCGGAGAATGTGTCACAATTGATGAGCGTCCAGAGCATGGTCTCATCTCTCTCATCTTCTATCATGTGAGTGGGTTATGGCTCTCATTACGGGATGTTCTCATTTAAGCTCAAACCACTGTATCGAGAAGCCACATGTTCCCCCAGCTAAGAACTGAAATAACAAAATAAGTGCTATATAAATCTTATATAGGTGTCTGCAATAAGTGTTGATCAAGGATGCAACATGGACTGAAAATCTCAACACTGGTTGAGCGCTTCGTCATTTCTTCAACTGCTGACTAGACTCATATATACATCAACCACTAAAGGAAAATCTCAATGGCCAGTAATTCCTAGTAAGAGGCGAAACCATTGCTCGTTACCATCAACTTGGAGTCGAATGATCAGTAGAAGTGTTAACTTAGAAGACCTGATGACCACTTGGACAGGTCACCATTCGATCCCTGACCCTCTAAGTTGTTGGGGCACTAATCATTCCCTCCGTCCTACCTCCAAATCCTTATCTTGATCTCTTCCAAAGTGCTATATAGTCGTAATGCCTTAGTGTTTTCTCCTGATAATCACCTTAGAAGACTTGTAATCCACGTCTCTATGGATTAGTCTTAATTTACAAAAAAAATTCTCTAAATCAGAAGCCTTGTGAAACCGCCCTCAACCCAATGTTATAACTGATATAATCAGCTTGCAACTCGTAATTCAACAATATGGTCAAGAAAACTCTTATACTATATACATGAGTACTAAGTTTCTGTGAGCCAAGAATAAGATATTCAGAACTTCGTTAATGGATATGTAAGCGTCTTTGAACCCTAAGCCAGAGTTTCACTGCATCAGGATACCTGCTGGATGTAATACCAGCTGGGTCTACCAGGGATGGTTCTCATCACTGTGGTTCACTGTGGCTGACAGGATTAGACCCAACACTGGCGGCTGACAGACCCAGCACTGGTGGCTAGGAGACCCAACACTGGCGGCTGACAGACCCAGCACTGGTGGCTAGGAGACCCAACACTGGCGGCTGGGAGACCCAGCACTGGTGGCTAGGAGACCCAACATTGGGGGCTAGGAGTCCCAGCACTGGTGGCTAGGAGACCCAACACTGGGGGCTGGGAGACCCAACACTGGGGGCTGGGAGACCCAATACTAGAGGCAGGGAGAAGAAGGTGGCGAGGCTAGACCCATCACTGTGGGTTACTAAGGGGCTAGGAGAGGAAGAGAAGGTCATTCACCTGCACTCAACAACACAGCTTCTCTATTGACCTGTTTACACCTGACCTGAGGCCAAGAGGGCCGGGGGACATCACAGGTGAGCAAGATGCCAGAGTAAGGTGACCAAGGACCAAGGAGGAATATTTCTTCTTTTGAACATGACTTGATAAGTTCACGGTGTTTACCACGTCATGTTTTTCACGATTGTTGGAAATGGATGACTCATGTCCACCTTCCTCCGGAGTTCATGTCTAAGGGGACAGGACTGAGATGACATGTTCACTCAAAAATGATCTTGACCACGAAGAAGCCGCCTTTTTCTTCTTCCTGAACAGCAATTTTCCTTTTTGTTGCCTTACGAAATCGCAAGCATTGTCACAATGATCTCATACCCTTAATAATCGGAGATAATCAATAATAATATAATGAATATAGATTTAATAGATTAAATAATCTGAATATATATTATAATAAATGATTCGATACGAATGAGTAGCTGGATCTTTTCCTCCCAAGAAAGTTGAATGTTTTCCTTCTAAGAAGGACTGAATCTTTTCCTCCCAAGAAGGACTCTGACATGTTTTCCACTGCCGGGATATTTATAAGCAGCGGCCGGTGACACATTTTAAATCCTAGGCAAAGTATTCCGCCTTGAGAGGCTTAAGCCAATTAGAGCAAATATATCTCGGACAATATTCTTCTGCCTCACGATGATTAGCTGACGCGTTTTGACTCCTGGCATGAACCAATACACAGTCGTACAAATAAACTACAACGATGTTTTAGTCGCATTTATTATGGCTGATATGTCAACGAACTGTTTCCAGGTGATGCCAAATTAATGAGGTCAGACAGGTGGATGTTTAAATCCAACTCCTGACAAATGCAAAGTAACGATAATTCGTGAGGAGAAGAGAGGTTCAAAAGGAGGGTATACACTGAAGGGAAGCCAGCTCAGAATAACACTGAAAAAGAAGGATTTTTGCCAGTATACGTAACAATAAGGATGTGCGTGCTTGCCGGCCACTTTAAAGCTGATAAAGTTTTATATAGCGAACTGGTAAATATTTGGACTGCCTTCAGGAACCTAGATACAGAATCATACAGAATGAGGTCAAACTTGATTTGTTATAACTTGGTCTATCAGGCTGTTGTTGCTTGCAGTGGTATGCAGGCCCGCATATCCACTGCTCCGCCATTTCTTGCAGGAACTTGTCCAATTTTTTTCCCTAGGGAGTTCAATTTTTTGTGGCACCAATGTCTCTTATTCTTGCCGGAAGGATATTGAATAACTGCGGAAACCTGATGTTCTTTCTGTGTTCTCTGATGGTGCCTATGTTGACCCTACTCCTCACTCGCTTCATCTTGCATTTCCTGCCACTACTGCCAATCGAGTGTGTTGTTATTTGTGAACATTTCACACCTGGCCTTCCAGTATTTGACTTATTATGCGATACTTCTCTCGGCGTCTTTTTTAGAGAGTACATTTAGAGTGGCTTAGAAACTGTCCCCATTATTTAGGTTTCTTGTCGTATCTTTGCAATATATGGTTGTTCTATTCCTTCTATTTCTGCACTCTTTCCTGTCCCGAAAAGGTAAGTGAGATAGCACATTGATCTTAATGATATGAGCATTGTGATGGGATCTTTGGATTTGTAGGTTCTCTTAATTCCTCTTTAAGTATTTAGAACTGGCATGGAATCCACACCTAAAGGAAGGATGAAAGGAGAAAGGAAAAAGTTCATAGATACGCGACAAGACTTGGTAAAGAGCTGAGGAAAGTCACCAAAAGTGAAAGGCTGAGAGAGATGAATTGAGAAACAATAGACATAGAAGACACAGGCGGACGCTTGAAACACTGATAAGAAACAGACCCTTCAGGAAAAACTTCTTCAACTTCAGAGTCTTACGTAAATAAAACGAGCTACAAGAGTATACGGCTAATTTGAATTCAATGAGCAATTACGTTAGCCAACAAGAAATGGAAAGGCAGGGCTAGGGAGCTATGGTTCGACCTTATAAAACAACAAATTATTAACAACCAGGCGAGTACACACTCAAAAAAAAAAAATCTCACTCCACGCCCATATAATTACCTGGTGTCATCAACGCTTAAATTACAAAAAATTAATGCAAAAAGTGTTTCAATGGCGCCAACATTTCACAATTAACGCGCACCGGGGGGTCGTACCATCGCCGGGGGTCGTACCATCGCCGGGGGTCGTACCATCACCGGAGGTCGTACTATCGCGAGGGGTCGTACCATCCCCGAGGGTCATACCATCGCCGGGGGTTGAACCATAACCAGAGGTCGTACCATCCCTAGAGGTCGTACCATCACCGGGGGTCGTCCCAGCTCCCATTACCGGGAGGTAGTCAAAGCGAGCCTGTTCGGACCCTAACATTTTTATTATTACAAAAAAGCTCCCCCTCCCACGCCTAAATATTAATATTAGACTATTCATAATATTTATTACATGCATCGCACATTTCCCCTAGTTCCCTGTGTGTACTGGGAACAATAGTCCCGTGTGTGTACTGGGAACAATAGTCCCGTGTGTGTACTGTGAACAATAGTCCCGTGTGTGTACTGTGAACAATAGTCCCGTGTGTGTACTGTGAACAATAGTCCCGTGTGTATACTGGGAACAATAGTCCCGTGTGTGTACTGTGAACAATAGTCCCGTGTGTGTACTGGGAACAATAGTCCAGTGTGTGTACTGGGAACAATAGTCCCGTGTGTGTACTGTGAACAATAGTCCCCGTGTGTGTACTGGGAACAATAGTCCCGTCTGTGTACAGGGAACAATAGTCCAGTGTGTACTGGGAACAATAGTCCCGTCTGTGTACTGGGAACAATAGTCCAGTGTGTACTGGGAACAATAGTCCAGTGTGTGTACTGGGAACAATAGTCCCGTGTGTGTACTGGGAACAATAGTCCCGTCTGTGTACTGGGAACAATAGTCCAGTGTGTACTGTGAACAATAGTCCCGTGTGTGTACTGTGAACAATAGTCCCGTGTGTGTACTGGGAACAATAGTCCCGTGTGTGTACTGGGAACAATAGTCCCGTGAGTGTACTGAGAACAATAGTCCATGTGTGTGTACTGTGAACAATAGTCCCGTGAGTGTACTGGGAACAATAGTCCCGTGAGTGTACTGTGAACAATAGTCCCGTGTGTGTACTGGGAACAATAGTCCCGTGTGTGTACTGTGAACAATAGTCCCGTGAGTGTACTGTGAACAATAGTCCCGTGAGTGTACTGTGAACAATAGTCCCGTGTGTGTACTGGGAACAATAGTCCCGTGTGTGTACTGGGAACAATAGTCCCGTGTGTGTACTGGGAACAATAGTCCCCGTGTGTGTACTGTGAACAATAGTCCCGTGTGTGTACTGGGAACAATAGTCCCGTGTGTGTACTGGGAACAATAGTCCCCGTGTGTGTACTGGGAACAATAGTCCCGTGTGTGTACTGTGAACAATAGTCCCGTGTGTGTACTGGGAACAATAGTCCCCGTGTGTGTACTGGGAACAATAGTCCCCGTGTGTGTACTGTGAACAATAGTCCCTGTGTGTGTACTGTGAACAATAGTCCCGTGTGTGTACTGGGAACAATAGTCCCGTGAGTGTACTGTGAACAATAGTCCCTGTGTGTGTACTGGGGACAATAGTCCCGTGTGTGTACTGTGAACAATAGTCCCGTGAGTGTACTGTGAACAATAGTCCCGTGTGTGTACTGGGAACAATAGTCCCGTGTGTGTACTGGGAACAATAGTCCCCGTGTGTGTACTGGGAACAATAGTCCCGTGTGTGTACTGGGAACAATAGTCTCCGTGTGTGTACTGGGAACAATAGTCACGTGTGTACTGAGAACAATAGTCCCGTGTGTGTACTGGGAACAATAGTCACGTGAGTGTACTGAGAACAATAGTCCCGTGTGTGTACTGGGAACAATAGTCACGTGAGTGTACTGAGAACAATAGTCCCCGTGTGTGTACTTTGAACAATAGTCCCTGTGTGTGTACTGGGAACAATAGTCCCGTGTGTGTACTGGGAACAATAGTCCCCGTGTGTGTACTGGGAACAATAGTCCCGTGTGTGTACTGGGAACAATAGTCCCCGTGTGTGTACTGGGAACAATAGTCCAGTGTGTACTGGGAACAATAGTCCAGTGTGTACTGTGAACAATAGTCCAGTGTGTACTGTGAACAATAGTCCAGTGTGTACTGGGAACAATAGTCCAGTGTGTACTGGGAACAATAGTCCCGTGTGTGTACTGTTAACAATAGTCCAGTGTGTACTGGGAACAATAGTCCCGTGTGTGTACTGGGAACAATAGTCCAGTGTGTACTGGGAACAATAGTCCCGTGTGTACTGGGAA
>WNGS01160430.1:20710842-20724010 GCA_020271785.1 Procambarus virginalis
CAATTGGGGACTGTTAACCCCAAAGAACTCAGTATATATGCAAGACAACCAACATTCTCTTTCCAGGCGATTAACGATGCATAAGAAACAGGGCTCCATTAAGGAACATGTAATCTCCTTCCACAACCAGACCATCACCAGAGAAGTCTTAACAAAAAACACGGAAATAATCGATAGATACAGCGATAGCAGGCGGCTTGATATCTGCGAGGCACTACACATCAAGAAGTCAACACAGCAATCAACAGCCAATTAATACACAACTATATTCTACCCACTTCAAGACTCCGCACCAATATAGCAGCATCAAAAATATGGGCAATAGGCCCTTTGCATTTACTTCCTTCTTCCCTTTAAATTTACTCAATATTACCCAATATTTCGTGTTCTATCCTGTGTTGAAATTTTTTTTTCTCCTCATCCAAAACTGTTTGGAAAATATCACCTCACCCAAATGCAGGTATATAAAATTAAATGCCGTTTGAATTATAGCATAGTAGAACTCTGTTTAGTGTTTGCAGGTTATAGTTGTGTGTGTGTAATCTAAAGTCTTTGAAAAATGTAATAAGTAATTACGAAACGCGTTTCAAGTGTCACGTTAGACTAGAAAATAAAAATGAATTTTGGAGAATTGATTTTTCAATTACCATCGACAGTGAAAAGAAACATAAGAAATATTGAGAAAATTCGTGTTAGAATTATTAATCTTACTTTTTTGTTCATATTTAATAGATATATATATATAGATATATATATATATAATATATATATATATATATATATATACTATATATATACTATATATATATATAACTGAAAACTCACACCCCAGAAGTGACTAGAACCCATACTCCCAGGAGCAACGTAACTGGTATGTACAGGGATGCCTTAAACCACTTGACCATCACGACCGGACATAAGGAAGTGATAGCCTGAGCTATATGAACCACTTCCCCGCCGGCACCTGGATGGTTATCTTGGGCATAGCATTTTATCAAATCACCTCATTTTTTGGGGCAACACGTGAGGAACACAAATGCAAACAAGCCTGAATGGTCCCCAGGACTAGATACAACTCAAAACTCACACCCCAGAAGTGACTCGAACCCATACTCCCAGGAGCAACGTAACTGGTATGTACAGGCATGCCTTAAACCACTTGACCATCACGACCGGACATAAGGAAGTGATAGCCTGAGCTATATGAACCACTTCCCCGCCGGCACCTGGATGGTTATCTTGGGCATAGCATTTTATCAAATCACCTCATTTTTTGGGGCAACACGTGAGGAACACAAATGCAAACAAGCCTGAATGGTCCCCAGGACTAGATACAACTGAAAACTCACACCCCAGAAGTGACTCGAACCCATACTCCCAGGAGCAACGTAACTGGTATGTACAGGGATGCCTTAAACCATGGGGTGCATTTGTGTTCCTCACGTGTTGCCCCAAAAAATGAGGTGATTTGATAAAATGCTATGCCCAAGATAACCATCCAGGTGCCGGCGGGGAAGTGGTTCATATAGCTCAGGCTATCACTTCCTTATGTCCGGTCGTGATGGTCAAGTGGTTTAAGGCATCCCTGTACATACCAGTTACGTTGCTCCTGGGAGTATGGGTTCGAGTCACTTCTGGGGTGTGAGTTTTCAGTTGTATCTAGTCCTGGGGACCATTCAGGCTTGTTTGCATTTGTGTTCCTCACGTGTTGCCCCAAAAATGAGGTGATTTGATAAAATGCTATGCCCAAGATAACCATCCAGGTGCCGGCGGGGAAGTGGTTCATATAGCTCAGGCTATCACTTCCTTATGTCCGGTCGTGATGGTCAAGTGGTTTAAGGCATCCCTGTACATACCAGTTACGTTGCTCCTGGGAGTATGGGTTCGAGTCACTTCTGGGGTGTGAATTTTCAGTTGTATCTAGTCCTGGGGACCATTCAGGCTTGTTTGCATTTGTGTTCCTCACGTGTTGCCCCAAAAAATGAGGTGATTTGATAAAATGCTATGCCCAAGATAACCATCCAGGTGCCGGCGGGGAAGTGGTTCATATAGCTCAGGCTATCACTTCCTTATGTCCGGTCGTGATGGTCAAGTGGTTTAAGGCATCCCTGTACATACCAGTTACGTTGCTCCTGGGAGTATGGGTTCGAGTCACTTCTGGGGTGTGAGTTTTCAGTTGTATCTAGTCCTGGGGACCATTCAGGCTTGTTTGCATATATATATATATATATATATATATATATATATATATATATATATATATATATATATATATATATATATATATATGCGAACAAGCCTGAATGGTCCCCAGGAGTATATGGAACTGAAAACTCACACCCCAGAAGTGACTCGAACCCATACTGCCAGGAGCAACGCAACTGGTATATACAGGACGCCTTAATCCGCTTGACCATCACGACTGGAAATAAGGAAGTGATAGCCGAAGCTATTTGAACCACTTTCCCGCCGGCACTCGGATGGTAATCTTGGGCATAGCATTTTATCAAATCACCTCATTCTTTGGGGCACACGTGAGGACCACAAATGCGAACAAGCCTGAATGGTCCCCAGGACTATATGCAACTGAAAACTCACACCCCCATAAGTGACTCGAACCCATACTGCCAGGAGCAACGCAACTGGTATGTGCAGGACGCCTTAATCCACTTGACCATCTTGACCGGACATAAGGAGGTGATAGCCGAAGCTATTTGAACCAACACCCCCCGCTTTTGAACCTCCATGGTTCATTCTCAAGTGAAGAGATTTTACAATTCTGGTTGATTTTATACCCGCACTGGGTCAGGTGATAAGACAATAAAGGTGAAAACATAGGGGGATACATGTGGGGTGAAACATATGAACATAAGAATAGAGGTAACTGCAGAAGGCTTATTGGCCCATACGAGGCAGCTCGTATCTACATACAAAGATTAATCCAGTGTAATTGGCCTGTTATGTTGAACATTGTCTTCTGTGTTGGCATCGTTATGTTCTGGTCTTGTCCTTACTCTCATGGTGGGTAGAGTAAATAGTTCCGTGTTTAGGGTGTTCATGGTAGGTTGTTCTATTCTTATGTGAATTGCTTCAAGAATTTGTAATCTTCTTGCATCTTGGGTTTTGTCTATTATGCGTGTATTTTTGTTCAACATTTCTCTTGTTAGGGTGATGTCATGTGCTTGTCTCATGTGATTCCTAGGGGGCACCGGATTGAAGATGGCATGTCACCATGCTGACGAGGCATTTGATGTACAGGTATTTGTGCAACCTGTCCTCGTAACCAAAATCGTCGCGTTTCGCTCGCATGCGTTACATAAGGGCTCAAAATCATAGTACTAAAAATGGAAGCGGCTGGCGAAAGTGACGTACTGTCCCGGTTTCCAGTTTGGCTCCTCTGGTAGGTTAGGAGAGGACGCTGTACATTGATCGTTTTCTTGAAGTTGGGAAACCCTAAGAGGACGGACTGTATATATGAGTACAGGGTGTACAAGTATTTATGAGTACAGGGTGTACAAGTATTTATGAGTACAGGGTGTACAAGTATTTATGAGTACAGGGTGTACAAGTATTTATGAGTACAGGGTGTACAAGTATTTATGAGTACAGATATCATGCTCTCCATAATGAGTTGAATTCGAGAAATGATAATGATGTAACACTTCATGGAGTCAACATGCAGTTCAATATTTCATTGAGAAAATCTAAATTTGATTCAAATTTTCGTTTGATCCGCCGTTGAAGTCCCAACACGTTGCTTAGGATGACAGTGACATGGGATTTGACACCATTCATCCATCTCTATAACCTCCTCATCAACCTCCTTCATCTCTCTAGTTTCCAGTCTGTCAACTCTCTTTCCGTTTTTCTTTCCCTAAATAAAGCTGTAAGGTCATCCTACACCTCTTCTCCAAATACCATCCATGTTTGTGCTATATTTTCTCTTGTCTTCTTCCTCATCCTCCATCTCAAGAATTACTCCCAGTTCATCTTCTCTTCTTCTAGTGATTCCTCTTCCCCTCCTCTAGTGGTTCATGTAGCCTCCCTCTAGTGCTTCATTTTTCCTTTTCTCCACTTCTTCTGTGAGGCGAAGAAAAAGACATCACAAACACAAAGAAATAGAATGCGTGACACCACATCCGTCGTTTGACCGTGTGTATTCACCTAGTTATATTCACCTAATTATGCTTGTGGGGGTTGAGCTTTGGCATTTTGGTGCCGCCTCTCAACCGTCAATCAACTGGTTTAGATTCTGTACAGATTCCTGAGCCTACTGGGCACTATCATATCTACATTAAAAACTGTGTATGGAGTCAGCCTCCACCACATCACTGCCTAATGCATTCCACCTTTTAACTACTCTGACACTGAAAAAGTTCTTTCTAACGTCCCTGTGGCTCATTTGGGTACACAGTTTCCACATGTGTCCCCTTGTTCGCTTACCACCAGTGTTGAATAGTTTATCCTTGTCTACCCTGTGAATACCCCTGAGGATTTTGTAGGTAGTGATCATGTCTCCCCCTTACTCTTCTGTCTGTAAGTGTGTGTATCTTCACACACACTTCACTTCACATACGTCTGTGTGTAAGTGTGTGTGTGTGTGTGTGTGACTGCACTCTGCGACAGAGTTTGGGACACAAACTAGGCGATGGAACTAATACGACAAGAACTAATTGAATTTCCTGACAATACACATTGATGTTGACCATCTTTGCTAATTCGCTTTCAGTGTGGGTGCAAACGTCTTTAAAGTTTAAATAGTTCTTAAATTTTTTCTATCTTCTTTTCTTTTGTGGGAAAAAGGGAGTTTAAGGATCGTGGAGCGTTCATGGGACACGAGTCATTCAAATTGACTCGTTGTAATCATAGTTTGTGTTGGCTATTTTTTAAGTGATTTCCTCTAACCTGTAAAGGTATGTATATAATAAAGTAATCTGTGAGTGTGGAGTTTGGCTTTAAGTTAACTAGCATTGAAATGTGTAAAGTTATTGACGATTCTCTCTGTGTTTTTCAAATTTGACCTACCTATTGACAAGTGTGATATTATTATAGATTATGAATAAGGAAGAATTTTTGAGTGTAATAAGATATACAGGATGTCAATAAGTTATTCACTTCATTATAAGTAGTATTAAATAATTATTCTGGTTTACCTGGTCTTAAAACAACAGTGCGTGCTGTAGTGGATGATGGATGGAGTGAGTGATACACCAATTACTACTGATTGTTATAATTCATTGTGAATAATTCAATAAATAGAAATATTTTTTAATTCTTATTCATATTCTACCGTATTTTTCATTATTACTTACCTTGATATCGTTTGACTCAACTAACGTGCATTATGCGTTATTCACTGCTAATATGCATTTGAATGAACTCATACAATAGTACCATTTGCCAGTAATGTGTCTCTTCCGATGCCAAGAGTGCAAGTTTCCCCGAGTTCTTTCCACTCTATTAGTGCTTCTAATGCTTCTTGATGACGCCATTAGAGAGATTCACATACCAATTCTGACATCACTAATGAGGACTCGATTCTTTTGACCATGTCGTGGCCTAGTCGACTNCCCACAAATAGTGTGATGGTATAGATACACTGGTCAATAGGAGTCTGTGTTGTGTCTTGTAGTTATGGTCGATGTCTGGTTGTGTCTGCGAGTTATGGTTAATGTCTGGTTGTGTCTGCGAGTTATGGTCGATGTCTGGTTGTGTCTACGAGTTATGGTCGATGTCTGGTTGTGCCTACGAGTTATGGTCGATGTCTGGTTGTATCTACCAGTTATGGTCAATGTCTGGTTGTGTCGAGGAATAATGGTGGATGTATAATGGTTCTGTCCAGGAGTAACTCGTCCTCTCACTTAATACGTCGCAATTTTTATGGAATCGATCAATTCATTATAAATGTATCGAATTAGGTTAATTTAAATCATCGTAATATTTACGTTTTCTATGGATGACATCCTTGGAGTTGAACGGTGACACATGAGGTCATTCTCTTAAGGTCAAGTCCTTGTAGGTCAACTGTCTCAGCTGAGGTCAGGCTCTCAGTTCAGTGTAGATAATACCAGTTTAATGAGTGTTGATATCTTTACATTTTCAAGAATTTTATTAGGCAAGATGGGTTCAGACGAACTCATATTGGTCGCTAGTTTAATACATAGTATTCTTTTAGAGGGTATTTTCACACCTACTTGCATTGTCTACATTATTCCTCCTTAATATCTATTTCATTATGTAAAATATGAGGAATATGTCTATTCATGAATAAGTGCGTTTCAGGAGAGCTTTTCAGTCAACAGACATATTGTAAATTCTAATAAACTTCTTTAGTTACACCTGACCACGTTGTTGTATTAAGTTATTACCTCGTTCTATATTAAAAAATCTCATTCTCCAGCAACATTATTCTAAAATTCAATGCATATTTTTGCATATTAATCCCATATTTTATCATAAATTTGGAGTAAATGTCGAGAAATTTAGCAAGTGACATGTCAATTATTCTTCCAATTACTTGTTTAAATATATTTGATGTTATTTCTCCCACAATAGAGACTATTTATGGCATATTATCTGTTCGTGAATGGTATTATATTCACCCTTATTCAATCGATACCTTTGTTCTCCAGTGAGGAAATTATATAGAAATATTTAGTAATGCAATAACATACTCCAGTGCGAAGTGGTAGGAGGCTAGCTATAATATACAGTCATGGAAGGTGGGGGGTGAAGGCTGGCTATAGTATATTCTTATGGGAGGTGAAGGCTCTTTATAATATACAAACATGGAAGGTGAAGATTCCCTATTATATACTACCATGGAGGTGAAAGCAAGCTATAATTCTCCCTTGGGAGAGGAAGGCTGGCTATATTATACAACTATGGGAAGTGAATGCTGGCTATATTATACAACTATGGGAGGTGAAGGCTGGCTATATTATACAACTGTGCGAGGTGAAGGCTGGCTATATTATGCAACTTTGCGAGGTGAAGGCTGGCTATATTATACAACTTTGCGAGGTGAAGGCTGGCTATATTATACAACTTTGCGAGGTGAAGGCTGGCTATATTATACAACTTTGCGAGGTGAAGGCTGGCTATATTATACAACTTTGCGAGGTGAAGGCTGGCGATATTATACAACTATGGGAAATGAATGGTGGCTATATTATACAACTATGGGAAGTGAATGCTGGCTATGTTATACAACTATGGGAGGTGAAGGCCGGCTATATTATACAACTATGGGAAGTGAATGCTGGCTATATTATACAACTATGGTAAGAGAGTGCTTGCTATATTATACAACAAAGGAAAATGAATGCTGGCTACATTATACAACTATGGGAGGTGAAGGCTGGCTATACTATACTACTATGGGAAGTGAATGCTGGCTATATTATACAACTATGGGAAGTGAATGCTGCTATATTATACAACTATGGGAGGTAAAGGCTGGCTATATTATACAACAATGGGAGGTGAAAGCTGGCTGTATTATACAACAATGAAAGGTGAAGGCTGGCTATATTATACAACTATGGGAGGAGAAAGCTGGCTATAATTTACAACCTAGGGAGGAGAAGGCTGGCTATATTATACAACTATGGGAGGAGAAGGCTGGCTATATTATACAACTATGGGAGGTAAAGGCTGGCTATATTATACAACTATGGGAGGAGAAGGCTGGCTATATTATACAACTATGGGAGGTGAAGGCTGGCTATATTATACAACTATGGGAGGAGAAGGCTGGCTATATTATACAACTATGGGAAGAGAAGGCTGGCTATATTATACAACTTTGCTAGGTGAAGGCTGGCTATATTATACAACTTTGCGAGGTGAAGGCTGGCTATATTATACAACTATGGGAATAGAAGGCTGGCTATATTATACAACTTTGCTAGGTGAAGGCTGGCTATATTATACAACTTTGCGAGGTGAAGGCTGGCTATATTATACAACTATGGGAAGAGAAGGCTGGCTATATTATACAACTTTGCAAGGTGAAGGCTGGCTATATTATACAACTTTGCAAGGTGAAGGCTGGCTATATTATACAACTTTGCAAGGTGAAGGCTGGCTATATTATACAACTTTGCAAGGTGAAGGCTGGCTATATTATACAACTTTGCAAGGTGAAGGCTGGCTATATTATACAACTTTGCAAGGTGAAGGCTGGCTATATTATACAACTTTGCAAGGTGAAGGCTGGCTATATTATACCAGCCCGTCCTTTGCTATCAGCCATCCCAATAAATACATAGAGTGTGTAATTTTTTTTTTTCTATTTATGCAAACATATATAAAGCCTTTAACTGTCCTGTCTCGTTCATTTTTTTTTCTTTTGCAAGGGAACAATCACCGTCTCTGCCTTATATTTCTCCCGTGGTGATGCTAATCAATTTCCTCGATAATGAAACACGTTCTTGCAAGACCTCTTATCTTGTTACATTAGAAAATAAAAAATTTCATTCACACTTCTTGTTAAATATGTTAAAATACATTGTTCATTACTTCCACACCTTTAGAACTGAAAGGATTAATTCAGTATCTTTCCCCATTTCTCACTAATCTAATCGTCGAAAATACATTAATCTTAGAAACTCTCTAACCACAATACTCCATAAGTTTAGTTCCATCCTCATTACCTCTATCAAAACATTACTTTGGCTGCCTAAAGATATTCGTGTTGGTTGGTTTTTTTACCTTCTCCAGATTGCTTAGTCTCTACGGTTAGAAACCATTTTACCTTCTACAAATTGTTTAGTCTTTATCAAAACAAGATATGAGAGGTGCAACATAATCAAAACAAGATCTCACAGTACTGTGGTGTGCCCTGCGAGACCCTGGAACACTCCACACCTGTTCCATACCATGGAACAGGTGTGAAGGAGGATTTCAAGTATTTTAATCTCTTCCGACACTGAAGCATACTGGGGGAACTGTCAGAGGACAGCGATAAGCCATTACGACTATATAGCACTGGGAAGGAACAGGGTAAGGATTTCGGATGGGACGAGGGTAAGGATTGGTGCCCAACCACTGGGACTGTCGGGGGACTGACCTGCATGATCACAAAGTGTGAGAGGATAATTATATCTGAACTTCTATATTTGTTCAGTTTAGTTCAGTTTCATACATGTTCTATACTTGGTCAGCTGTCCAGTAATTAGTTTGTTATTCGCAAAGGCAAGAATACCTCTGAGACTACATTATTAAATATCAAATTAAAAATATTACTGTCGAGATTAATTACATATAATATCAATGATCTTTATAAGTCATGCGGCAACTTCATAAAAAAGATTTATTTAGTTTTTTTGTTTTACAATATATTTTCCTCTGACAAAAACACTCTCACAATAACAACAGTTACCTAAAATATGTAAAGTTGAATGGAAAATAATGATTATATATATATATATATATATATATATATATATATATAATATATATGTATGCATATATATATATATATATATATATATATATATATATATATATATATATATATAATTGCCGTGGCTCTCCGCCTCGCTGCCCCAATCCACACCGAATACAGGTGTATTTGCGGCGAGGCAGAGGCCGGACGGTAGGTACGGACGGTATGGCCTTCTCTGCCAAAGGACAGGAGGATGGCATTCAAGACACGGCGAGGTCAATGACATTATTAAGAGAAGCCTAACCACAGCCGGTTGTCCAGCAGAGAGAGAGCCCCGTTACCCAATGTCCCATAACTCTGATGAGCCTGTCGGTCGCCCAGACGGAATTACGGTGAACCCCCGGAATAATGGTAGACAGTTGGTGTGGGACTACCCTTGCGTTTCAACTTTAGCCAATACCTATGTTGACTTTAGTGCTACACAAGCAGGAGGAGCTGCCAATCACCGGGAAGCGGGCAAGCCACGTAAATACAGAGACCTTGAGCACCACTACAATTTTGTCCCCATTGCCTCAGAGACACTTGGTGCCTGGGGTAAAAGTGCTGCTAGCTTTTTGAAGGAGTTGGGGTTTAAGCTAATCGAAACAACTAGAGACCCTAGAGCTGCCAGTTTTCTTTTTCAACGCCTTAGTGTGGCAATTCAGAGAGGAAATGCACACTGCATCCATGGTTCCTGCCCGCCATCTGAGGAGCTGGAGGAGCTATTCAACTTTTGATAAGCAGCCTTGTACCCTGCATGTAATCAATATTGTAACTTTTTTTTTTGTAATGACATTTTCAAATAAAGTTAGATACACACATACCAAAAGAAGAGGGGTGGTAGGAGAAGGAAATATCAAAGTTTTCAGTGAGGATCCACAAGGTCTTCTCTGAGTACTCTTTATTTTCTTCTCCGAGGCTATGGGTCCCTACACTTGCACCAGAGGTGGTACCCCTTCTAGGTATATATATATATATATATATATATATATATATATATATATATATATATATATATATATATATATAATATATATATGTGTGTGTGTATGTGTGTGTGTGTGTGTGAACCCATACTGGCCCAATAATTTGGGGAGGAAACAGCAGACGTAAATGCATTTTGTTGATGTTGATACTACTGTTGATAGTTGTCAAAAAACTATGCAATAATTTAAAGGATCAAAAGTACCCTTTAACTTTTAGTTGAATTATCAGCACTGGGGCATTTGTTAGGTATCTGAGGCTTTGATTCAAATATGGAGTTATTAATTATGAGAATTAATATATTCGAAGGACTACCCACTTTTGAGAAAAAAGGAAAAACAAATAAAGGGATTTTAAGACTGACACTATAGAACCAGTGCCTATGTATGTTAAAATTATTTATCAATCACTTAAAGAGAAGGAATGGACTGTACTATTAATTGATTAAATTTAAAAGCCTCAATATCAACATTTGGGGGGGGAGGTATTTCTAGAAGTTCATGTATATCTAGGAACCAGTGTGGTTCGTCACCAGTTCATTAAGGATGTTAGTAAGTTAAATTGAATATGGAATGAATTAGGTAATAGTAATTACAGGCGAATGTGCCTACAGGATACTACAATAATAGAATAATGTTACTTAAATAAAGGGTTAGTAATATTGATCTCATTAGGAGATAATTAAAGTATCTATATTGGTTAGTATCTCTACAGTAACAATTAACAGCTTAGCTGTCAAATTAAGTGAGATGAAATCGGCTGCTACACTCCACCGACGACGTATTGCGCCGGACAAATTGTTGCACGTGAAGGAGAAGCCTACCACCTCAGTTGACGTGGACTCGGGAGCTGAAAGGCAATTACAATGTAGACCTCTTCCACGTAACTAACTACAGATACATACGGAATTCTTCCGAAAATATCTATCACTGCAGAATTCTTCTGCAAACATTAATATAATATATTCATTTATAAATTGCTAAAAATAAATATTGTTAGAGAGGAGACGTACTGGATTTTTGTTGTAATGGCTCAGCCTAACGACAACTACCCTAAAGTATAACATGTGATCGCAGTGTTACAAGAAATGTTATAAATAGTTGCCGGGCCAAGTGTCCGTTGATGTAGGAACGATTCCAGGTCCCTCGTCTTCAGCTGCCGTAATAAGACGTCAATTATGGGCTGGAGAATTGATTAGTTCCTTGGACACTGCCGTGATGTGCCGAAATTAACGTGGCACCGCTCTCGTGGCTGTAGGAACGAAAATTAAAGATACTACCCTAGTTCCTTGCAATGACGCTTCTAGCTTGCACGTTGGTAACACGCCGCTAATATGGCGTCGTCCAACAAGTGGCGTCTCCTTCCTCCCTCAACCTTGGCTGCGATACGCATGCACAGCCCGCTCAAACTATTCTCGAGCTTAAAGTATTCTATTTTACTTATAATTAATCAGGGAAGTAAGGACTTGTGACTAGTGCTTGTGTCACTAATAATATATTAAGGTACAATATATTTTTACACAATGCAAGTCAGCTTATTAAGACTGCATTAAGAAATATTATATGAATCATCTTATACTATAATAATTTCCACTGTAGTTATCTATATACCTAAATGAACGAATTTAGCAAGCAGTAATATGCTATGTAAATAATCAACTAAATAAACGATTATCCTTAGTAAAGGAATCTAATAAACTAAACTCTGTTTAGATGTAAACTAAAAGTGGAGGGAATTACTGTTTTAGCCTGTCATTCCTCACGTCGTCACTCTAACTAGCAAGAATTTGGCAAATATATTGCTTCGTAATAGAAATATTAATTGAATTAATTCTACATATTTGTAGTGTTAGTAAATACTATGGGTTAATACAATAATGATGCATTATAATACAATAATGATGTGTTAGTGTTGAAAACTTTCCAACAGCTTTAATATTCAATTTGATACAGTGGCGGCGAGTGAGAATTGTATTCCAATATCAGTAAACAGGGAGATGATGATTTTATTGCCAACGTGAGATATTGGCAACGCATTCTGAGTCCATCCGGAGGCGATGAAATCTTACCAATTGCCTCCTTCTCCCCAAGACGGTATTTTGTGATCCTCGTTAAGAATTGCTTAGGAACAATTATCGACATTACAAAATGTGGTGATTTATTCAAATTCATGAGTAAATGTTTTATTCATAAATGTTTTCTCATTTATAGTTGGGATAGTTTACACACATTTACAGTAACAGAAGACAAAGTTATAATGATTTAATGTATCATGTATAACTACATAATGTATACTTAAGGTTTACATTTAGAAACTACATTTACCAATGATTAAAAAGGCATTACATTTGTCAAATTCGGAAACAAAAACTACTTTCAAAACTAATACACATCATTACAATAACGGCAGAACTAAATAGGTGTCCAAAAGTCTAAATCTTATATTGGTACAGGAACACCTGGAACAGAAACTATTGGTACTGCAACACCTGGAAAAGAGACTATTGGTACTGGAACACTTGGAACAGAGACTATTGGTACTGGAACACTTGGAACAGAGACTATTGGTACTGGAACACCTGGAACAGAGACTATTCTTACTGGAACACTTGGAACAGAGACTATTGGTACTGGAACACTTGGAACAGAGACTATTGGTACTGCAACACTTGGAACAGAGACTATTGGTACTGGAACACTTGGAACAGAGACTATTGGTACTGGAACACTTGGAACAGAGACTATTGGTACTGCA
>WNGS01160430.1:20750326-20761247 GCA_020271785.1 Procambarus virginalis
TCCTCTCTCTCTCTCTCTCTCTCTCTCCTCTCTGCTCTCTCCTTCTGTCTCTCTCTCCAACTCTCCACTAAGAAAATTTATTGCATAGCCCTGAATAAACTGCTAAAAATGTTTGGAAAAATCAACTAGCGAGAATTTTTTCATTATGGTCAAAAATATATATTGCAAACTTATAATATACATTTTATTGTAATCATTCTCGTAAATATTTTTAAAACGCGTTTAAATAGCAAATTACTCAATAATTCAACAAGTGAATTATTTTTAAAACAAAACAAAATAGAAACTATAAACATACTGGGACATGTCATTCGTATTTCAGACAAAAAATATATATTAAAACAGTTATAAGAGTCTCAGGTTCCTCTTTACTGTCGAGATGCCCTCGACGACAAGTCTCAGTCTTCCGTGATCTTAACTTTATTGAAGGAGCGCAAGATTCACTAGTAGTGAAGTTGAGGTTACAGCCGTGTGTCAGCCAGCTGCCCAGGTGGGCCTAATGGGCCCAGGTGGGCAGCTGGTGCAAGGTACGTAGCCCTCAAGGTATGTGGGGGGGATTTTCCAGGATGTTTTGGCGCGTGTCGGACGTGTCCCGGTGGTCCGTGGGTTACGCGGCTATAGGGACTTATTGTGGGGATTGTTGGGGGGGGGGGTGAGGAGAGTATGTGTGGGTATGTGGGGTATGTGGGGAGAGTAAGGAATCGGAGAATAGGAGACAGAGGATGGTTGCAGAGGGGGAGCGTAGGTGTATGGGATGTAACCGCACCGAGAGTTAATTCTGAGTGTAATATATATGAGTTTGATCAATAGATGAGCCTAAGCAAAGGCTATGTAGAGGGGGGGAGGGGGGAGGGTCACTACATGGCCTGGATATGTTGAGGTGAAGGAGGGGGGGCTTCCCCCTCGGCTAGGAGGGTTGGAAACCATTGCGGTGAGAAGCGAGGGGATGAATGGGTGGACAGGGTTTGGGTTTAGAGAGTCTTATTTTCTAAGAGAGAAGAAAGAGTTTAACTTTTTTCTAGCTATGCAGCTGTGTTGTGGTGGTGATCAATGACGTGATTAGTTCCCCCTACACTGACAGGAAGTGTTGAGGAGGGTGAGGAGAGAGAGAGAGGAGGAGAGAGGAAACAGACTCTTCAAGATATGAATGAGGGGAGGTAACAGCTGGCAGTGAGAATGTCTGCTTTATGTAACAATGCACGTGTGTAGGATGAGGGAGGGCATTAGTTAGGTGTCAGACCAAGTCGTGTTGGGAGCTACAACCAGGGAGGATGGTCCTCCCCCTCCCACCCCACTTCCCATTAGCTCCCCCCTCGACAGGTGACAGCCTGTATCTATCACCTGTCAATTTCACACACTCACTCCGTGGGCCTGGAGGACTGGTTTTGATGACAGCAATACGGCACACCCTAGTCACTCACAGCTCACTCTGCCACATAGCAGCAGCGAGACATAGGTCATGAGGCAGCCCACATACCGCAATGTAGGAGAACTGTACCGGTGTGTGGGTCTTTGATGCCTCACACATTAAGGTGTATCTTCATGAGTTATCTTGAGATGATTTTGGGCCTTTTAGTGTCCCTGCGGCCCGGTCCTCGACCAGGCCTCCACCCCCCAGAAAGCAGGCCCCCGTGACAGCTGACTAACCCCCAGGTACCTATTTTACTGCTAGCGTAACAGGGGCATAGGGTGAAAGAAAACTCTGCCCAATTGTTTCTCGCCAGCGCCTGGATCGAACCCAGGACCACAAGATCACAAATCGAGCGTGCGTCCGCTCAGCCGACCGGCTTCCTTAGGTGTGGTCATCGGCTAAGATGTGGTCATATGTCCCACCCTCCATCACTTCCCTTTCCATGCAGAGGCCAGTCATCAATTCCCCTCTTCACATTTCCCCAGGCCGCCATAAAACGATGTAAACACACACACACACACACATATATATATATATATATATGTCGTACCTAGTAGCCAGAACGCACTTCTCAGCCTACTATGCAAGACCTGATTTGCCTATTAAGCCAAGTTTTCATGAATTAATATATTTTTTCATTTTTTTCCTTATGAAATGATAAAGCTACCCATTTCATTATGTATGAGGTCAATTTTTTTATTGGAGTTAAAATTAACGTGTTATATGACAGAACCTAACCAACCCTACCTAACCTAACCTAACCTAACCTATCTTTATAGGTTAGGTTAGGTAAAATTAGGTAGCCGAAAAAGTTAGATTAGGTTAGGTTAGGTAGTTAGGTAGTCGAAAAACTATAATTCATGAAACTTTGCTTATTAGGTAAATCGGGCCTTGCATAGTAGGGTAGGCTGAGAAGTGCGTTCTGGCTACTAGGTACGACATATATATATATATATATATATATATATCTATATATATATATATTATATATATATATATAATATAATATATATATATATATATATATATATATATATAGTATATTTTGGTAGCAGTCTTTCCTGTAGACATATGTTATTATATATGACCGAAAAATGGTAAGATTAATAATTCTAACACGAATTTTCTCAATTTTCCTTATGTTTGTTTTACTGATGACGGTAAATGAAAAATCAATTCTCCAAAATTCATTCTTTATTTCTTAGTCTGACGCGACACTTGAGCGCGTTTCGTAAAACTTATTACATTTTCAAAGACTTTAGTTACACACACACAGAACGTCTATAACTGAACAGAGTTTAAACAGCTTTTCTTTTTTGTACCTGCATTGGGGTGAGGTGACATGTTACAATGGTTTGGGGTGAGGTTATAACAAACACAGAACACGAACAATGGGTATAAGCTAAAGGAGAAGGAACTAGAATCTGGTAAGCTGCAGGTATAGGCCTATTGGCCCGTATTTACTGATGTTTCTATATTGGAGCGGAGTCTATGAAGTGGGTAGAATATCGTTGTGCGTTAATTGGCGTTTGATGTGCTGGTGTTGACGTCTTGATGTGTAGTGCCTCGCAGACTGTCAAGCCGCCTGTGTCGCTGTATCTATCAATGATTTCGGTGTTTGGGGGTTTAAGATTTCTCGGTTGATGGTTTGGTTGTGGGAACATATAATCTCTTCCCTTGATAGAGGCCCTGTTGCTATGCATCGTTACTCGCCTGGAAAGAGATGTGTTGTCTTGCCTATATATTGAGTTCTTTGGGGCTTACAGTCCCCAAGTGGGCATTTGAAGGCATAGACGACATTGGTCCTCCTTTCAAAGGCGTTCTCCTTTGTGTCTGGAGAGTTTCTCATGACTAGCCTGGGCAGTTTTCCTTGGTTTTATAGTAAATCGTCAATTGTATCTTCTGATTTTTGTTCTGATAGGGATAACGTTCTATTAACAATATCTTTTCAGGACCCTTTTCCTCCGTTTATGAGCTGTGGAGAAGAAGTTCCTGTAAATCGTCTAAATGGGGGTTATAGGGTGTTGTGTTAGTGTTCTTCTTCAGAGGTTGCATGGCGTTTCACCTTTCCTTCTTATGATGTCTTCAATGAAACCATTGGAGAAAAGCCGTGTTGACTAGGACCTGGCCTTACTCTACAGAGTTCTCTCTCGTTGACTTGCTTCCATTCTGAGCTGTGGTTGAGAGCACGGTCGACATAAGCGTAACAACACTCCACTTGTACCCTATCCTGGGCATGTCACTGTTGGCATTTAGGTCACATTCTCGTGTTTGTTGCCCTTAGTGTTCACTGCAGTGTGGAAACCTCCTTCCTTTCCATGACTGTTACATCTAGAAGGGCAGCTTCCCATCCTTTCTCCATCTCGTAAGTGCAACGTAACACAGAATTCTGCTTCAAGACGCTTCTTCAGCTCCTGCAGATGTCTGACTCAGGGTACCTGTGTAAAAATGTCGTCAACAAACCTACAGTATATGGCTGGTTTCAAATTCACGTTCCGGACTAGACTTTTCCTCAATAGTACCCCCATGTAGAAGTTTGCAAACAGGACGCCTAGGGGGATACCCCATAGCGACCCCTCTACTTGCTTATACCTGTGCCCATACCGGGCTCAAGAAGGGTGCCTCCTTGTACTAAGCTGGTAGCTTGGAGTAGTTTTCCTCAGGATATTTTCTGGAAAATATCCCTGAGGAAAACTACTCCAAGCTTGTACTAAGGAGGCACCCTTCTTGAGCCCCGGATGGGCACATGTATAAGCAAGATGGGGTCGCCATAGGTTCTCCCCTAGGGGTCCTGTTTGCAAACTTCTAACTGGTACTATTGAGGAAAAGTCTTAGTCCGACTTGAACTTGAAACCGGCCATATACTGCAGGTATGTTGACGACATTTTACACAGGTACCTGATGTTCAGACATCTGCAGGAGCTGAAAAGAAGCGTTTGAGCAGAATTTCTGTGTTACGTTTCACTTACGAGATGGAGAAAGGATGGGAAGCTGCCCTTTCTCGATGTAACAGTCTAGGAAAGGAGCGGAGGATTTCCACACTGCAGTCTACACTAAGGAAACAACATAGGAATTGTGCCTAAATGCCAACAGTGACTGCCCAGATAGGTACAAGAAGAGGAGTGTTGTTAACGCTTATGTCGACGCCGTGCTCTCAGCCACAGCTCAGAATGGAAGCAAGTAAACGAAGAACTCTGTAGAGTAAGGCATTTCCTAGTCAACAACGGCTTCTCCAATGGGTTTCATTGAAGACATCATAGAAGGAAAGGTGAACGCCATGCAACCTCTGAAGATACAACTAATCACAACACCTATACCCCCTATTAGACTATTTAAAGGAACTTCTTCTCCACAGCTCAATAAACGGAGGAAAGGGTCATGAAAGATAGTGTTAAGAGAAACGTTATCCCTAACAGACAAAAATGCAGAAGAAGATTTAACAATTGACGATTTACTATAAAACCAGGGAAAACTTGCCAACCTACTCATGAGAAACTTCCAGACACAAAGCAGAACGCCTTTTAAAGAGACCAATGTCGTCTAGCCTCAACATGCCCCCCCCCCCCCCCCACTTGGGACTAATACCCAAAGAAACTCAATATATAGGCAAGACAACAATATCTTTTTCCAGGCGATTAACATGCATAAGCAACAGGGCTCTATCAAGGAACATATAATTCCTTTCCCACAACCAAAACCATCACCAGAGAAACATTAACAAAAAACACATGATATTCATTGATAGATACAGCGACAAAAGGGGGCTTTTGAACATCTGAGGGGCACTACACATCAAGAATGTCAACACCAGCAATCAACAGCCAATATTAACGCACAACTATAATCTACCCACT
This sequence comes from Procambarus virginalis, assembly GCA_020271785.1. Classification (NCBI taxonomy): domain Eukaryota; kingdom Metazoa; phylum Arthropoda; class Malacostraca; order Decapoda; family Cambaridae; genus Procambarus; species Procambarus virginalis. The sequence continues at coordinate 20,755,592 of WNGS01160430.1, forward strand.
AAAGACTCCGCTCCATATAGAAACATCAAGAAATAAGGGACAATAGGCCTTCTGCAGTTTAAGATCTATTCTTCCCTTTAGCTTATACCATTGTTCCGTGTTCTGTTGAAAGTTTGTTCTCACCTCACCCCAAACCATTGTATAATGTCACCTCACCCAAATGCAGTATAAAAGAAAAAGCTGTTTTAAACTCTGTTCAGTTATAGTTGTTCTGTGTGTGTGTAACTCTAAAGTCTTTGAAAATGTAATAAGTTTTACGAAACGCGCTCAAGTGCGCGTCCAGGACTAAGAAATAAAGAATGAATTTGGGAATGTTTTTCATTAACGTCTTCAGTAAAAACAAACATAAGGAAAATTGAGGGAAAATTCGTGGTGTGCGAATTATTAATCTTACTTTTTCGGTCATATTTAAAACATTGTCTAAGGAAGATGCCTTTACCAAAATATACTAAATAAATATATATATATATATATAATATATACTATATAATATATATATATATATATATATAATATATATATAATTATATATATATAATCGTACCTAGTAGCCAGAACGCACTTCTCAGCCTACTATGCAAGGGCACGATTGCCTAATAGCAAAGTTTTCATGAACTATGTTTTTTCGCACTAACTACTACTAAACCTAACCTAACATATTTTTTCGGCTACAACGTAACCTAACCTATAAAAGATAGGTAGGTTAGGGTAGGTAGGGTTGGTTAGGTTCGGTCATAATATCTACGTTAATTTTAAATCAAGTAAAAAAAATGGACCTCACACATAATGAAAGGGTACCTATTATCATTTTAATAAGAAAAAATTAGAGGAAAATATATTAATTAGGAAAAACTGGTTATTAGGCAAATCGGCCTTGCATAGTAGGCAGAGAAGTGCGTTCGTACTAGTAGTCCGAACGCACTTGTCAGCCTGTATGCAAGCCCGATGCCTAATAGGCTAATTTTCATGAATTAATTGTTTTTCGAATACCTAACTACCTAACCTAAATCTAACCTAACTTTTTCGGCTAAATAACTTAACCTAACCTATAAAGATAGGTTAGTTTAGGTGGGAGGTTAGGTCGGTAATATATCTACGTAATTTTAACTCCAATGAAAAAATTGACCCATCATCATAATGAAAGTGGTAGCTTTATCTTTTCATAAGAAAAAATATTAGAGAAAATATATAATCACCCCCCCCCCCCCCCCCCCCCACCCCCCCCCTGGGAAAACTTGGCTTATTAGCAAATCGGGGAGTGAATTAAGTAGGCCAAAAAAAGTGAGTTCTGGCTATAGGTACGACATATATATTATATATTATATATATATATATATATATATATATAGAATAATATATATATATTTTATAATATATTATATTATAATATTATATATATATATCAATATATATATATATATATGTATATACTATAATATATATATATATATATATATATATTTATATATATATATATATATATATATATATAATTATAGTCTACGAGTAGTCACAACGCACTTCTCAGCTTACTATGCAAGGCCTTGATTTGCCTAAAGCCCAAGTTTTCAGGATTATAAATATTTTCTCCTCCCCTCCCCCCCCCCCCCCCCCCCCCCCCCCCCCCCCCCCCCCCCCTCTCCCCTCCCCCCCTCTCCCCCCCCCCCCCCCCCCCCCCCCCCCCATTATTTTTATGAAATGATAACGCTACCCATTTCATTATTGTGTATGTATGAGCTAATTTTTTTTATTGGAGTTTAAATTACCGTAGTTATAGACCGAACTTAACCAACCCTACTAACCTAACCTAACCTATTAATTTATAGGTTTAGGTTAACCTAAACCTAAAACCTATTTATAGGTTACATTAACCTAACCTATATGAACCAATTGGTTCATATAGCCTCGGCTACACTTCCTTTTGTACAGTCGTATGGTTCAGTGGTTAAGGCTCCATTACATACCAGTTGCGTTGCTCCTGGGAGTATGTGTTCGAGTCACTGCTGGGGTGTTGATTTCAGTTGTATCTAGTCCTGGACAATTCAGCTTGTTTGAATTTGTTCCTCACGTGTTGCCCCAAAAAATGAGGTGATTTGATAAAATGCTTGCCCAAGATTACCATCCGAGTGCGGCGGGGAAGTGGTTCATATAGCCTCGGCTATCACTCCTTAGCCGGTCGTGATGGTCAAGTGGTTTAAAGCGTCCCTGTACATACAGTTGCGTTGCTCCTGGTAGTATGGGTTCGAGTACTTCTGGGGTGTGAGTTTAATTCTCATATATTCCTGGGGCCCATCAGGCTTGTTGATATATAAATATATTATATTATATATATATATTATATATCTAATATATATATATATATATATAATTAGATATTTTGGTAGGAGAGAGAGAGAGAGACAAAACGTTCAGAGAGCCTTTCTGAGCGCTCTCTTAGCCAACACTCTCTCTCTCTCTCTCTCTTCATTTTCACCCTGAGTCCTCTGCTAGTGGCACTAAACTCCACCCCCCTCACCACAAGTGCCATCAGTGAGAGTGAGTCTCTCATCACTCTCACTGGCACCGGTCACTCTTACTGTGTTGCTGACTTTAATTTTTTCGTTACTTTTCTTTCTTCACCTTCGTAAAATTTTCAGTGATTTACCTCGATCTTGAAAACTATAGCCTCGCTACTGACAGATAAATATTTGCTCCTGATAGCTAAATCTTTGCTCCTGACAGCTAAAGCTTCACTCCTGACAGCTAAAACCTGCTCCTTGACGGAGGCATAGAGACAGTCGACAATCATCTAGGGAGTCACGATAAAACACATTTATCAATAAAGGCGTCTCAATAAGCCTCCAAAAGAAGAGCAGAATTTTTTGCCTTCATGAAGGAGTGAATGAAAAATCCTCATTGAGAGGGATTTCTGTACCAAAGAACGCAGTTCAAAAATAACACGACCATGCCGGAAATACCCAATAACCAGGGAAATGGGCAGAATATGTCGCTTTCAAGAGAGACTTAAGGGCAGCCACTCAGATAATCAGATCTGTCAAAAACTCTTTTTAGAACTATCTTAGCTCAGAAAAATTAAATAAAAAAGCGATACTATTGTTTTTCCTTCCCTGCCCCAAGAAGGAAAAATTATTGAATGGGATAAAATAAAATAAAAACCAGTAAAAAATATTGAATGGATTTCAGTTCCATTAATGGTGTTTAATCACGTCTGAAATTAACTATGTAGGATTAATATGTTGAGACGTGTATTGGAGTCTGATGTGTCAGGTGTTGATGAAGCCGAGTGCTCGCAGGTGTTTATATGATGATATGTGGTGAATACTGACGTCTCAAGATGGTAATATGTGTTGATTGGTAGACGCTAGACGAGCACTCTGACACTGGAGGTAAGACAACTTCCATACCAAATTTCATCTTGGCAGTAATCATCATCTAGGCTGTAGTCATCATCAGTAGTCATCAAAATATTCTTGTCACTAGTCAAGCTCACATCGCTGCCATGTCAATAAGGTCCAAGAGCGTGAGGCCTGAAGCAGTTGAAATACGACATCCCAGCCGTGTCGGTAAGTATATATGTATTGATTGGATGGCCTCCTCTTCCTTACTGATATTACCATGGTCAGGTAGCTGTCTGCTGGACTACAGGCAGCTGTCTGCTGGACTACATGCAGCTGTCTGCTGGACTACAGGCAGCTGTCTCCTGGACTACATGCAGCTGTCTGCTGAACTACAGGCAGCTGTCTGCGGGATTACAGGCAGCTGTCTACGGGACTACAGGCAGCTGTCTGCAGGATTCTTTCGAATAGGAACTGTATGTTCCAGCAAACAGGCCAATGGGAGCCTTTATCGTATCTAGCAGAGGAGTGAACGAGCGGCAGCAACCAAACAGCCCCAAGCTGTGATTCCCGGAGATATACGCGAGGTTATGTACCCGTGGAATTCTGTCCAGCTGAAGAGGAATACCGTCAGATTCTAAACTACAACAACGACAACATTCCCTCTGGAAAGAGAACAGGCCGACCGCGTCCTACAGGCGAGGGGACTAAAGCTGTATTGAGTATTATGTTTGGAATCGACTATTGGCATGTGCAAAGTAATTTGCCTTTTATTTATTAAAACAATAGGACAGTGATTAAGGTTAAGGTTAATGTTATTCATTTTCTCTTTCTTGAATTGCGAGCAACTTCGATTAATCTAGTTTTTTCCTAAATTGTCTTGTGGTCTTAATGTTGATGACACAGGATTAATAGTATGAATCCTGACACAGGATTCATAGTATGAATCCTGTGTCATTCATACTATGAATGAGTTGCGAGTTTGGCCTCGTACGATCCTAGTGCCCCTAAGAGTATGCCAGCGTCCTTGGATCTCGCGAGATCCCAGCGTCCCTTGGCCCTAGGGGTATCCCAGCGTGCCTCGGCCCAAGGGGTATCCGAGCGTCCCTCGGCCCAAGGGGTATCCCAGCGTGCCTCGGCCCAAGGGGTATCCGAGCGTCCCTCGGCCCAAGGGGTATCCCAGTGGCCCTCGGCCCTAGGGGGTATCCTAGCGTCCCTTGGCCCTAGGGGTATCCCAGCGTTCATCGGCCCTAGGGGTATCCCAGTGCCCCTCGGCCCTAGGGAGTATCCTAGCGTCCCTCGGCCCCAGGGGGTACCAGTGTCTGACGTTTCTGCTGTCAGATACAGAGTATCTCTGACAGTAGACAGAGTGTCTACTGACTGGTGGGACTTGTGGCTCTCTCCGGCTACCAATAAACGTCTTGACCTAACACAGTTTGAAAGTTAGGAGCCAAATTTAAACTATTTCACACAGATAGATATATTAGACGAGGAGGTGGAGTAGCCATATACGTTAGGGACAATTTGAAATGTAGTCTCAAAGAGGGAATCAAAACTGAGCCACACACAGAAACTATTTGGATAGAATTAAACGAAAAAGCAAATAATATTATAATAGGAGTTATATATAGGCCACCAAATTTAGACAGAATGGAAGCAAAGCATCTATGGGATGAAATATCTAGAGCATCTAGATCTAACAGTATTTATGTCATGGGTGACTTTAATTTTAGTGGAATAAACTGGTTGAACAAAACAGGGAATAGTGAAGCAGAAGATTTTCTAGAATTAATAGTTTCCTAGTAGAAACTACTAGAATGGAGTAGTTTCCTCAGGATATTTTCTGGAAAATATCCTGAGGAAACTACTCCAGCTTGTACTAAGGAGGCACCCTTCTTGAGCCCGGATGGGCACATGTATAAGCAAGTAGATGGGTCGCTATGGGTTCTCCCCTAGGCGTCCTGTTTGCAAACTTCTACATGGGTACTATTGAGGAAAAAGTCTTAGTCGACGTGAACTTGAAACCGGCCATATACTGCAGGTATTTGACGACATTTTTACACAGGTACCTGATGTCAGACATCTGCAGGAGCTGAAAGAAGCGTTTGAGCAGAATTCTGTGTTACGTTTCACTTACGAGATGGAGAAGGATGGGAAGCTGCCCTTTCTAGATGTAACAGTCGTTTTCTCAGGAACGGCGAAGAGGTTAGGTAGCGAAATAGGAAAATTGAACTCAAGCTACAAGAATCATACAAAACCAGGAGAGGGAAAGAGAGCAAAAGGCCATCAGTGAAATAGAGAGAAACCCGAAATATTTTTTC
>WNGS01160430.1:20778373-20799716 GCA_020271785.1 Procambarus virginalis
ATATGCCTGGAAAACCCACTTCGGCCAATCATCAGCCAGATACCACACCACGTACAGACTGGCGAAACGACTCAACGGCTTACTGACTCCTTATGTCCCTTGCGCCTTCAGCCTGAAGTCCCCGAAGGAATTTGTTGACTTACTGCGGGGAACACGGGCCACAGGGATAAGAGCCTCGTTGGACGTAGAATCACTGTTACCAACGTACCTGTGGATGAAACAATCGGGATGATAGTGGACCGAGTGTATCGTGATCTGGCCTGTACTCCTCTTGACATACCAGAAAATATCCTGAGGAAACTACTCCAAGCTTGTACTAAGGAGCACCCTTCTTGAGCCCGGATGGGCACATGTATAAGCAAGTAGATGGGGTCGCCATGGGTTCTCCCCTAGGTGTCCTGTTTGCGAACTTCTACATGGTACTATCGAGAAAAAAGTCTTAGTCGACTTGAACTTGAAACCGGCCATATACTGCAGGTATGTTGACGACATTTTTACACAGGTACCTGATGTCAGACATCTGCAGGAGCTGAAAGAGGCGTTTGAGCAGAATTCTGTGTTGCGTTTCACTTACGAGATGGAGAAGGATGGGAAGCAGCCCTTTCTAGATGTAACAGTCATGGAAAGGAGCGGAGGTTTCCACACTGCAGTCTACACTAAGGAAACAAACATAGGAATGTGCCTAAATGCCAACAGTGACTGCCCAGACAGGTACAAGAGGAGTGTTGTTAATGCTTATGTCGACCGTGCTCTCAGCCACAGCTCAGAATGGAAGCAAGTCGACGAAGAACTCTGTAGGGTAAGGCAGGTCCTAGTCAACAACGGCTTCTCCAATGGTTTCATTGAAGACATCATAAGAAGGAAAGTGAAACGATATGCAACCTCTGAAGAGACAACTAATACAACACCTATACCCCCTATTAGACTATTTTACAGGAACTTCTTCTCCACAGCTCATAAAACGGAGGAAAGGGTCCTGAAAGATATTGTTAATAGAAATGTTATCCCTACAGACAAAAATCAGAAGATACAACTAACGATTTACTATAAAACCAAGAAAACGGCCAGCCTACTCATGAGAAACTCTCCAGACATGGAGCAGAACGCTCTAAAAGAGACAAACGTCGTCTATGCCTTCAAATGCCCTCTTGGGGACTGTAAGCCTTAAAAAACTCAGTATATAGGCAAGACAACATCTCTTTCCAGGCGTTTAACGATGCATAAGCAACAGGGGTCCATTAAGGAACATATATTCTCTTCCCACAACCAAACCATCACCAGAGAAATCTTAGCAAACAACACAGAAATCATTGATTGATACAGCGACAGCAGGCGGCTTGACATCTGCAAGGCACTACACATCAAGAAGTCAACACCAGCAATCAACAGCCAATTGACGCACAACTATATTCTACCCACTTCAAGACTCCGCTCCAACATAGAAACATGAAGAAATATGGGCCAATAGGCCTTCTGCAGTTCTATTTATACCCAACTTCTGCAAATTTATATCCATTATTCCGTGTTCTGTGTTTTGTTGAAAGTTTGTTTTTCACCCCACTATTGTACTACATCACCTCACCCAAATGCAGGTATAAGAGCCAATGCTGTTCAGCCATAAGTTCAGTCATAAGTTGTGTGTGGATAAACTAAAGTCTTTGAAAATGTAATAAGTTTTATGAAACGCGCTCAAGTGTCGCGTCAGACTAGAAATAAAATGAATTTTGGAGAATTGATTTTTCATTTACCGTCACCAGTAAAAAGAAACATAAGGAAAATCGAGAAAATTCGTGTTAGAATTATTAATCTTACTTTTTCGGTCATATTTAATATATATATATATATATATATATATATATATATATATATATATATATATATATATATATATATATATATATATATATTAATATATATATATATATATATATATATATATATATATATATATATATATATATTGTCATGGGGGAAACCGGTTCTTGTCACGGGGGGTGAGCTGGGGCTCTGCTAGCACTCGGCTGCTAGGGGCTCAGAAGGCAGAATACTCAGCCCCTCTGACTCCCGGGATTCACCGAAGTCTCCTTGGTCCTACAGGAGAGGACCAGCAATGCCCACCACCGCAGGTCTTTGCCCCCACTACAGTAGAGGGGTGCCACTGATTCACCCTGGGTGCCCTTCACTCAACCACGGGAAAACTGCTGTTAACAGTTCCGGCCTAGACTCGTGGAGAAGTGAAGGAAGACTCAGGCTTACCTTATAACAAGAACTTCCCCTGAGTCTTGCCTGCCAGACAAAAAGGTTGCAGGAACTCCTTTCCCGCCTGCCTTCTCTATCTTCTTCTTAACAAGGTCATCAGCTGGGTTAGTATATCTGCACCCCAGCGATGCAGTTCCGTGGGAGTGTTCCATACTGTTTGTTGCCAGAGTGTTGCTACTCCCGTAGACCTGCCACTGGACTGTCAGCCCAGGGTACTCTCCCATAAAAGTCTGTGTGGCTTTACCTCTCTCCAGCCACTATGTTACTTGTTGCCACCATTCAGGCTCTGATACTGGTCAGATGGCATAGGGTAGACCTTTATACAAGTCTGTGCTGCTTTACCACTCTCCAGGCAATAAAAACTTCCATAGAAAACGTAATGTTCCCTAGGTGGTACTCTGATAACCCTCGTGTATGCTCATGGAGAAATATTATAATGGAGGCACACTTAAACACAATGATAAAATGTGTGAATATACTGACACAAAATACATGATCACACATACAATCACAAGCAATACATGAAAATGAAAATAAGGATAACAAATCTGGAGATCGTCAGCAACTCTTCCTTCACGACCTCCAACCACTCCTTCATCTGGGCAGATTAGACAGGAGTCACACACTCTCTCACAGAAGGGCCTCTTCGTCAACGTCGGCACCTCCCCCTTCAAATGTCCTGCCGTCCACGAACACACTGTCCTCTCCAACAGTCCTTGACACAAGCTGCCCTGCAGCCTATTCTACTACTAAAGTATTAATGCTATACTGCAATACACATATGCAAATATCGTGGCCTATCTAGCCTACTCACACAAGTGGTAATGGGAGGGAAATATGATCTACCTTTACATTCCTGACTCACGACGCCTGTCCCTCGATGGTGTGAGGTTCCCACGCTTCCTGAGTCGGTCCTTGACGATCCAGGAACGTTCCACAGGTCCTCAGGTGTCGTGAAGCCTTCGCGTCGTAAACGAACCAATCCCAGAGATTCAGCTATCCCAATCCTGGTTCACCAGTGGGCACTGAGCTAATCACTATATGCACGCACTCGTCCCTTCCACAAGGTGTTGCTCCTTGTCCTAGGAACGGTGTCGTCCCTCCAAAATCCTCAGTGAACGTGACCCGGTCACAGCTAAGCCTGCCCGCCACACCTTCCAGGCCCTCAGCGTCCAGCGGCGTCGCCGACCAATTTTCCTAGTTTGGTACTCCTCTGCTCAATGAACTTGGCTTCTTCTTGCTTCCCAAAAGCACAAGGTCTCCAATAACGATGGTGGGCTGCGATGGCTAGCTTTAATCCACTGAGAAAGGCTTGTAAAGCCTCAAATCCTTAACAGCTGACCGAGAAACGTCCTCTCCCTTTCGTAGTCAGACCAGCTCTGACGATGGCGCCACCTGGGGCACTCGGTGACGTCACGACAGGCTCTGATTGGTCGCCCGCGACCTAAGTCGGCCAATCCGCGATCGGCTAGTGTCCTTTACAAAACGGCATATCTGCATGTAGAGGGGTACACTTTCATTTATACCAGGGCGCCACTTTCCCCTTACCTACAACTTATAATGCAAATTTCTCCATTATCTGGTGGCCGATCTGGTCGCCACATACACCAACAGACACCCTGTACCTCAGAGAATCAGTAGGGAGAGCTGATATAACTCTTAAAGCAGGCAAACAAAAGAAATAGAAGAGGGCACCGTAACATACCCCACCCTTTAAAATAAGAATCATATCGGTTAGTAAATCCGGGAGAGGGCATCTGCTATCACATTCTCCCTTCCTTTAATGTGCCTGATTTCCAGCCAGTACTCTTGTAACAGTAGGGCCCATCTTGGCAGCCTTTGGTTCGAGTTCTTCATCCTGTGCATGAACGTCAAGGAGTTATGATCGGTGAGCACTCGCACCGGTCTAGTACCTCCACCCACATAGACGTCGAAATGCTTCAGTGCCAGGATCAGGGCTAAGGCTTCCTTTTCCACTGTACTATAGCCCTCTGGTACTTTTCGAATTTCTTCGAGTACAATGCCACTGGACGGTGAACTTCGTCCTTCTCATGAGCCAACATGGCCCCAATCTCCACGTCGCTAGCGTCGACGTACAAGATAAAGTCTGACTCAAAGTCAGGCGAAATCAGCACTGGTGCTTCGGTCAACAACTTCTTAGTCTTCTCGAAGGACTCCTGGCATGCTTCCCCCCACTTCCATCTAACGATCTTAGATAGCAACTCAGTCAGAGGGTGTACCACTGTCGAGAAGTTCTTGCAAAATCCTCTATAGTATTCAATCATCCCTAGATATCGTAACAATTCTTTTCTCGTCCTGGGATTCGGATATTCTTTGATTGCCATCACTTTCTGGTCTACTGGAGGCACTTTCCCTTGACCCACGACGAAACCTAAGTATTCTAATCGGGCCTTCCCGAATTCGCTCCTGGCCAGATTAACTGTCAGGTTCGCTTCTTCCAACCGTTGGAATAAGTCCGTCAGTCGATTCCTGTGTTGTTTCCAGCTATCGGCGTACACCACTATATCGTCTATGTACATGGTGCAACCTTCCATCCCTCTTAGCACTTCGTTCATCATCCTCTTAAAACAACTTCCGCTGTTCTTCATACCAAACGGAAGCACTTTGTACTGGTACAATCCGTCTGGAGTAGCAAACGCTGAGATCCTTCTTGCACTCGGAGACAAAGGGATTTGATAATACCCTTTCAGCAGGTCGACTTTGGTGACAAACCTTGCGTTTCCCACTTGGTCGATGCAATCACTTATCCGGAGCATAGGGTGGGAATCTGACACTTTTATGGAATTCACTTTATGATAGTCGGTGCAAAAACGATATGATCCGTCACTCTTCTTGACCAGCACACAGGGCGAGCACCACTCACCGTTGCTGGGCTCAGCGAGATCATTCACTAGCAGATATTCCACCTCCTGTCGCATGATCTTCCTCTTCTCAGGACTCACCTGATAAGCACTCTGCTTGTTTGGCTTTCCTCCGCACACGTCCACCTCGTGCACCACACTCTTGTGCCTTCGGAGCACATCCGTGAAGAGCGACTTGTTCCTTCTTATTAGGGTCACTAGATCTCTCCTTTTCCCTTTATCCAGATGACGCAGCCTCTCTTCTAGATGTACCAAACTTTCTGTATTTGACAGGTGCGTACTATCAGCACTGGCCCACTTTCTTTCCTCTGCTGGCAATACTTGGCTCATCTCCATACACAGAACCAATTTCCCTTCTTGCGACTGTGTTGCTCCCTTCACTCCTGCACTCTCTCGCTCCTCTGGGAAGTATGGCTTCAAACGATTGATATGACATACCTGTGTCTTGTTGGGGCGAATCGGCTTGCTGACCACATAACTTACAGGACCCACACGCCGAACAACCGAGTATGGACCACCAAAGCGTGATTCCGTCACTCTACCCCTCCCAGGTAGCAACATCATCACTCTGGCTCCTGCCTCGAACTCCCTTGGGACAGCCTTCTTGTCGTAAAAGATCGACATCTTCTCTTGAGCTGTCTTCAGGTGCTCAGCAGCCAGCTCCTTCGCCATTTCCAATCGTTCATGGAATCTCTGCACATACTCTTCCACTGTCACTAATGTCTTCTCAGCCGTCAACTGCTTCTTCAGCATCAGTAACGGGCTCCTTACTTCGTGCCCAAACACTAGCTGGAATGGAGAGAATCCCAGAGACTCAACTATAGCATCTCGGATCGCAAACAGGGCTGGGCAGACAGCCTCATCCCATTCCGCTCCCTGTTCTGCACAATACACCCTTAAGATGATCTTCAGAGTGGAGTGGAACCTCTCAATCGCTGCCTGCGATTGAGGTCTATAAGGTGACGATAGTAGTTGGGCTATTCCCCAGCTCGCAATAGCCTGCCTAAACCACCTTGACTGGAAAACACTTCCACACTCGGACTGGATCTCCTTGGGCACACCTACCCAAGCAAAGAACCGCTGAAGGTGTCCCATGACGCATCTCGATGTCATCTTCCGCACTGGGATCGCCTCTGAAAATTTTGTCGAAGCACACATGATGGTCACTAAGTAATTATTTCCCTTTCTTGTCCTAGGTAATGGCCCCACAACGTCGATTGTAAGGCGTTCAAACGCCTGGCCAAATGCAGGAACTGGAACCAAAGGTGCTTTCGGGATGGCAGGGACGTTCTTCCCCGCCCTCTGGCACGGGAAACACATCTTGCAAATTCTTCTTACATCCACGTCCATGCCCGGCCAATAAAAATGTTCCCGAAGCCTGCTTAAGGTCTTGGTTATTCCCAAGTGACCCGCGGGATCCACTGAGTGTGCAAGCTTCAGTACCGCGTTTCTGTACCGCGCCGGCACCACCACCTGATGCATCACTCTCAGCATACTATCACCCACTTCTTCCCTTACTGGTCTCCACTGCCTCATTAGCACTCCCTTCACCACGAAGAAGTGAGTTGGTGACTCGGGTCCGGCGAGACCTTCTTCTGCCTCCCGTACCAAGTCAGGAAACTCTTCCTTTTGCAGCTCACCTAGACGGGTGCGGTCAATACCTAGAGGACTGGTGAGAGTATCTTGGACACTCCTATCCGACCCTTCCTCACCTGTCGCTTGTCCTCTGGCCTCCTCTCGGAACAAATGATCGAGCCCCAGGTCACCCGGCATGTTCTCTTCGGCGTGACTGGATCTGCTCACATCATCTTCCCTGACGCCTTGTCTCGACGTCACCGTGAATACCGGAAATGCCACTCTCGCAATTTCCGTTTCGCCACTGCTGGCTCCCGTCCTGCTGCTCTGTCGATAGGGCTCTATACACTCCTCACCCTTAATCAAATTCGGGAGAACACATCCCCCACAGGAGTCATTCCCTAGAATCACCTGAGCTTCCATCCTGGGCAGTAGAGCACAGACCCCTACCACGAGAGTCTGGCAACCATAGTCTGAATTAAGAGTCACCTTATGAAGGGGCATCCTCACTTGTCCCCCCAACGTCCTTATCAGGGCCTCCCCTGTACTGGAACTTCTGTAGTCCTCGGGGAAGAGGGATTCACTAACAAGGGTGAAATCGGATCCAGTGTCCCTCAGCATCCTCATTGGCACAGGATCAGCTCCTCTTATCTCCACCGTCTCCTCACACACAAAGGGGTGAATCCTCTTCTCCCTCATCACCGGCATATCACCTGAGTTATCGTTGGCTTCTTCGCTTCCTATCCTCGCGAAAGCCACGTTCCCACGTGCCTGGGCGACCGCACTCCCTTGCAAGGTGTCCTCGTCCCCCACAGTTGTAACACCGACCGCCTCTCCTGGGCGACCCTCTACCAGTCACCCTGGTAGCACAACGGTAGAGGTTCCCTGGGTCCTCCTAGGACTCCCCGTCGTCGGTTCCCGGGCAGCAGCACTCGCTCCCGAGCTAGGTCCACTGCTCACAGCTTGGGGCTTCCTCCCCGCGTCCCTTGAGCTCTTGAACCGGGTTACTTCATCGGGCACACTACTCTTGGGAGAGTCCCCACCCGTCCTCGCTCCTCCTGAACTCCTAAAGTTCCCTCCCGACCTGGGAGTAAGGCGAGTGTCTGGGCGGCCCCTCCCTCCTGAGATATAGTGCCTCCTCCAGCATGTCGGCTCGGTCCGCTGCAGCCTTCAGGTCCTTAATACCTCTTCTCTCACCCTTACTCGCAACTCAGGATAGAGCACTGAAATAAACTTCTCCATCACTATCAGTCGTTTGATCTCATCCACCGACTCCGCTTCCTCCGCCTTCACCATCGTAGGAATTTCCGTTCCATATTCCTGGCGGTCTCGGCGTAAGACTTTCCCGACGCTCTCGTACACTCTCTGAACCGCTTCCAGTACATCTCTGGAGTCAGCCGGAATGAGTGGAGCACCGCATTCTTAATCGCGTCGTAGCTAGCACACTCCACTAGGACCAGCATGTTGTAGGCTTCCCGGGCCTCACCATCAACCTGCCCTGGACCAGAGCAGCCAATCATTTTCGGCCAATCCTTCAGAGTCGCTATCCGTCAAAGTGTTCGAAGAACGCCTCAGCTTCTCGTGGTTCGAACGTAGGTAAGTCACGTTCCCTTACCTTGAGGTCATCCCGCCGTGCAGGTAGTGAGGGCAGCCCACGATCAACGTGAAGCAATTCGACTTCTTTCTTTGCCTTTATCTCTTCCAGTCGCAGATGTCTCTCTCCTTCTTCTCGCCGCAGCCGAGCTTCACGTTCCTCTTGCTGCAGCGAGCTGCACGTTCCTCTCGCTGCAGCTGTGCTTCTCGCTCACACTCCTCTCGCTGCATTTGCGCTTCTCTCTCCTCTCGTCGCAGCTGGGCTTCCAGTTGCATCTTCATTATTTCCAGTTGCAGGCTCCTCTTACTACAGCTTGACCTTCCACTGCTCCCACGTACACTGTGAATCTCTCCACACTGGTAGGCGCTTGGGGTGGCTCTAGTCGGGACGGTTCTTCTTGGAACGGCTCTCCTTGAGACGGCCTTTCTTGAGATGGCTCCTCTCCCGTCGCCTCCTCTCGAGCCGTGAGCTGTGCCATAATCTCTATCCTTCGCTCTGCTACCTTAGTCGTCCTCAACCTGATCCCAAAGTGGTTTGCCACTTGTTGGACCTGGACCTTGGTACACTCTTCCAAAATTCGCTCATCCCTTGTCTTAATAAATTTCTTTACTTTATCCTCCTCCATCTCTATATCATCGAGAATACACGACAGCACAGACAAGTTGGTAGGTACGAATTTCACCGTTTCAGTCCCTTAGCTGGTTGGGTAACAGTACCACTGAATTCACTGGTAACACTGTATTAGAACCCTGGCAACACTGTCTTGAATTTGGGCAACACTGTAGCTTGATTAAACATACCTTGGCAAACACTGTAGCATGATCCACGCTTCCTTGCGAAGTTGCCAGTTCTTGGCTACCGTGGTTCAATATATATATATATATATATATATATATATATATATATAGATATATATATATATATATAGGGATATAATATATATATATATATATATATTAGCCATTTTCATATATATATATATATATATATATAGATCTATATATATAGAATATATATATATATAGTATAATTTATATAATATAATATATATATATATATATATATATATATATTAATTTTATTCTTATATATATATCTATATATAATGTCGTACCTAGTAGCCAGAACACATTCTCAGCCTACTATGCAAGCCCGATTTGCCTAATAAGCCAAGTTTTCCTAATAATATTTTCTCTAATTTTTTTCTTATGAAATGATAAACCTACCCATTTCATTATGTATGAGGTAAATTTTTTTTATTTGAGTTAAAATTAACGTAGATATATGACCGAACCTAACCAACCCTACCTAACCTAACCTGTCTAAACCTAACCGAAACTAACTCAACTAAGTCAATAATTTATGTTCTTAATATAACATAATAATAATTATTCATATAAACTAATAGAATCAATTTATGGAAAATAAAGAAAGTCACTCGGCCTATTAGGCAAATCGGGCCTTGCATAGTAGGCTGAGAAGTGCGTTCTGGCTACTAGGTACGACATATGTATATATATAAATATATATATATATATATATATATATATATATATATATATATATAATCCTTCGTCAGTAAAAATAGATTCTTGGAAATATAAAAATATAGATCAATATCCATTATCATATATTTTCTATCTTCCATTCAGGCAGCAGAACTCACCTGTACAATTTTAGCCATTTTCACGATAAAGGGAGGAACGTGATCCTACCTTGCTCCTGATCCTGATCCTGGCCAGAATACAGACGGCTGAACCATTAGGCCAAGATGTCCATAAAACACCGGGAGCCTCGAACGCTGATGGGATTGGTTATTACGCATATTGGCAAAGCATCGAGATGCCTCCTGGTGGGATGAAGGAACCGAGACAGATTAAGATAGACCGCTAGTGTGATAGATATTAACATGGTGGTGGTTGTTGGTAAGTTAATGTAGGGATGATATGGATGGTACAGGTGATGTGTTGGTCAGGTGGTGATGTTTTGGCCAGGTGGTAATGTTTTGGTCAGGTGATGTTTTGCTGGTGAGACATTGGCCAGGTGGTGATGTTTTGCTGGTGAGACATTGGCCAGGTGGTGATGTATTGGCCAGGTGGTGATGTTTTGTTGGTGATGTATTGGCCAGGTGGTGATGTTTTGCTGGTGAGACATTGGCCAGGTGGTAATGTATTGGCTAGGTGGTGATGTTTTGCTGGTGATGTATTGGCCAGGTGGTGATGTTTTGCTAGTGAGCCATTGGCCAGGTGGTGATGTTTTGCTAGTGATGTATTGGCCCGGTGGTGATGTTTTGCTGGTGAGACATTGGCCCGGTGGTGATGTTTTGCTGGTGAGACATTGGCCAGGTGGTGATGTTTTGCTGGTGAGACATTGGCCAGGTGGTGATGTTTTGCTAGTGAGCCATTGGCCAGGTGGTGATGTTTTGCTAGTGAGCCATTGGCCAGGTGGTGATGTTTTGCTGGTGATGTACTGGCCTGGTGGTGATGTTTTGCTGGTGATGTATTGGCCAGGTGGTGATGTTTTGCTGGTGATGTATTGGCCAGGTGGTGATGTTTTGCTGGTGATGTATTGGCCAGGTGGTGATGTTTTGCTAGTGAGCCATTGGCCAGGTGGTGATGTTTTGCTGATGAGACATTGGTCAGGTGGTGATGTTTTGCTGGTGATGTACTGGCCAGGTGGTGATGTTTTGCTGGTGATGTATTGGCCAGGTGGTGATGTTTTGCTGGTGATGTACTGGCCAGTGGTGATGTTTTACTGGTGATGTACTGGCCAGGTGGTAATGTTTTGCTGATGAGACATTGGCCAGCTGGTGATGTATTGGCCAGCTGGTGATGTATTGGCAGCTGGTGATGTATTGGCCAGGTGGTTATGTTTTGCTGATGATGTACTGGCCAGGTGGTGATGTTTTGCTGGTGATGTTACTGGCCTGGTGGTGATGTTTTGCTGGAGTCTTCTCTCCAAATGTGGTACCAGGTTTTTTTCTCACAATATTCTCCATCACCTTGCATGGTATACAAGTTAAGGACACTGGCCTGTAGTTCAGTGCCACTTGTCTGTCACCCTTTTTGTATATTGGTACTACATTAGCAGTCTTCCATATTTCTGGTAGGTCTCCCGTTTCCAGTGATCTACTGTACACTATGGAGAGCGGCAAGCAAAGTGCTCCTGCACACTCTTTCAATACCCATGTTGAGATTCCGTCCGGCTTAACAGCTTTTCTCACATCCAGCTCCAATAGGTGCTTCATGACCACATCTCTTGTAATTTCGAACCAATCCAAGGTCACCTGGTTTGCTGCCACCTCTCCCAGCGCCGTGATATCTCGATGTTCTATTGTAAAGACCTCCTGGAACCTTTTGTTGAGTTCTTCACACACCTCTTTTTCATTCTCTGTGTACCTGTCCTCGCCCACCCTAAGTTTCATCACCTGTTCCTTCACTGTTGTCTTCCTCCTGATGTGACTGTGTAGTAGCTTTGGTTCGGTCTTGGCTTTATTAGCTATATCATTTTCATACCTTTTCTCAGCTGATCTTCTCACACTAACATACTCGTTCCTGATTCTCTGGTATATCTCTCTACTTTCTGGTGTTCTGTTATTACGGAAGTTCCTCCATGCTCTTTTGTTCAGCTCCTTTGCTTTCATACATTCCCTATTAAACCACGGATTCTTCCTTCTGCTTCTCTGTTTTTTCCGATCGGGCTGGGACAAACCTGCTTACAGCCTCCTGACATTTCTGGGTGACATAGTCCATCATGGCTTGTACGGACTTGGTTCCTAGTTCTGTGTCCCAATGTATATTCCCATAGGAATTTATTCATCTCCTCTTAGTTTCCCTTTCGGTACGCCAGCCCTTTGGTTCCCAGTTCTTTTTTGGGGGCGATAATTCGTAGCTCAACCAGGTCCTCAAAGCTCAATACACTATGATGACTCATTCCCAATGGGGCTTCCAACTTAACTTCCCTTATATCCGACTCATTTAGGGTAAATATCAGATGAAGCATGGCTGGTTCATCTCCTCTCATTCTTGTCGGTCCTTGACATGCTGACTTAGAAAGTTCTTGTTGCCACATCCAGCAGCTTAGCTCTCCATGTGACTGAGCCTCCATGTGGGTCTCTGTTCCCTCAATCTATCTTCCCATGGTTGAAGTCTCCCATGATGTGTGTCTCGATCCGTTCTGCTGGCCACAGAAGCTGCTCTCTCTATTATATTGATGGTGGCCAAGATGTTTCATCATATTTCTGTCTGGGCCTTCTGTCATTCGGTGGGGGGTTATATATGACTAATACTATAATTTTCTGTCCTCCAGGTGCTATGGTGCCTGGTATGTAGTCACTGAAACCTTCACAGTTCTGACTTACCATCTCTTCGAAACTCCAACCTTCTCTTAGTAGCAAAGTTACACCACCTCCTTATCTCCATGTCTCTCTCTTTCCTCACTACATAGTAGCCCTGTGGAAACACGGCGTTTGTTATGATTTTCGTTAGCTTTGTTTCTGTGAGTGCTATTATGTCTGGGTTTTCTTCTAGTGCCCATTCCCCGAGTTCACTTGTTTATTGTAATCCCATCTATGTTGGTGTACATCGCCTTGAAGCTCACTTTCTTCTGTTCATTTTTCATGTCCCTTTCTTGGCGAGCATTCTGTATGTGTGGGAAGTTGTTCCGTGGGTGAGAAGATCTGTGAGGTGGTTTGCAGGGTCTCAGAGGATTTTTGGGTGGGGGTGAGAGTTTAAGGGATTGGGGGACAGGTAGGGTGTGGTTATGGATGTAGGGGGGACATGGAGGATACGGGGTGAGGGAGGGAGGAGGGATAGGGAGGGTATGGGATGAAGGGCGAGGGGGGACAGGGGGGGAAAGGTGGGAGGGGGAACATAATGGCAATGGGGAAGGGGTGTCAGGATCAGAATGGGGTGGGGGGAAGGGAGGGTTGGGTGGGGGCAGGTAGGGTGAGGGGAAGGGAGGGTTTCTATGCAGAGGGGGGTGGTGGTGTTGCCCTCCCCTTTGGTGTTGCTGGGATGTTGGTTTTGGATTCCCCTCTTGTCTCTGGGACTGATGTGTTGGGGGCTGTGATTTCCGGGTTTGCTCTTCTCTCCCTGCGCTTCCTCCTTGCCTCTGCTGCCCTGGTTCTCTCCTCCTTCCCTCCTGTCCCTCTGCAGGAATACTTTTTTGTATCCCTCCACATGCTGCAGACGACTCTTCCTTCGAGAATATCCTCCTTCGTGGTTTCGTTTGTGAACACCACCTTTACAAGTCGGTTTCTGTCCTTGTGGTACCAGCCCAACCTGAAAAACCTTCTCAATGCTTTGTACAGCCCCTTCCATCTGTAATCCCTTCAGTAGCCCATGGTACTGCCTCTCTATCCTTGCTATTCCATTCTAGCCTGTTGGATCCTTCTTGTTTTTTGATGCCTACAACTACCACTGATCTTTTTCTCTCCAGCAGTTGAGTGTTGCACCTTGCTGCTTCCTGTGGCGTAGCTGCCTGCATTGCTACCTCCCTCACTGTGTCCATTGCTTCTGAGCTCTTTTTCAGTCGTTCCTCAAATGTTTCAGGTACAGAGGCATTTCCTTCCAATGTAACATTCCCACCTTCCCTTTTGGATGATAATCTGATGTTCGGTCTCATTATTTTTCTCTGTGAGGGATTTGATCTCCTCCCTTGCTGACGTCAGCTCACATTTGGCAGATTGGTAATTGTAATCCTCATTTCATGCATCTCCCTCCTGAATTCCTCCAGAACTTGAGTTAACATATTCTTCGTTTTGGTCACTCTCGCTGCTTCCTGTGTCCCTGTTGCGGCCTCCTGCCATTTTGCCCCTTGTCAAGAGAGAGAGAGCAAAAAGAGAGAGAGTAGCCTAGAGAGAGAGAGAGAAAAGAGAAAGAGAGCAAGAGAGAGCGAACAAAAGAAAGAAAGAGAGAGAGAGAGAGAGGAGAGAGAGAGAGAGAGGAGAAGAGAAGAGAGAGAGAGAGGGTTAAGAGGAGGTGAGGTGTGGCAGCTGACGGCAGGTAAGAGAGGGGGTAAGAGAATGGGGTTAGAGAGGGGGTACCCTTCCCCCCCCCTAGAGAGGGGGGAAGGGATTAGCACCCTTTCCACGAAAGGTGCTAATCCCTTCTAGCCTGCGTGTGTGTGTGTGTGCATACGTATATGGGCGTGTGCGTGCATACGTACATGGGCGTGTGCGTGTGTGTGCGTGCATACGTACATGGGCGTGCGTGTGGTGTGTGCATGCACGTACGTACGTGCATGTGCGTGCGTGCTTGTGCGTGCGTGAGTGTGTCACGAGGTCCCGTAAGCGTTAACTGCTACCCAAATGAGCCACTTTGAGATTATAAATATATATGCTATCATGACACAAGAATTTGATAATATTTTACCTCACACTGTACACCTGATTAATTGACCAGAAAGGGGGTACATACCAGTCTGCCTTTCCGCTCGCACAACTAGATGAGTAATGACGTTGTTTGGATGACGATGGTGCTCCGTCGCCTTCCACTTGGTGATTCACTAAGTGCTAGTAGATTGATGATGGTGGTTCTTCTCTATCTACACAAATCTCTGGAGTCAGTCACTGTATCGTTGTGTGACAGTTCACTAATTTACTGTACCACTGACCACAATCACCACCTAGCAAACACAATCAGCAGTTCCACGGCGGGCCGTCCCATGCTGGCCGTCAGGTCAGGTCGCTCTACGCGGTCCTCCACACTGTATATGCACCGGTGATGCCACTAGCTCCACTTTGATTTCTTCACACAATCGCTAGCGATATGACTATGCTATGTAGCACCCTGCTAGCCACACTGCGAGAGGCCAAATACTATGATTTAGCCTCTATACTCCTTCAATGTCCCGAGAAATTTACGAATTTCCGCAGACCTCACTAATCGTGTGTATCTCCTACCGTCGGCGGCCTGTGTGGTGTGTGTGTGTATATATGTGAGGGCGTGTGTGTGTGGGTGTGTGTGTACTCACCTAATTGTGAGTGTGTGTGTGTGTGAGTGTTGTTGGGGGGGGGGGTATTGCGTGTGTGTGTTGTGTGTGTGTGTGTGTGTGTGTGTGTGTGTGTTGTGTGTGTGTGTGTGTGTGTGTGTACTTACCTGTTGTACTCACCTAGTTGTGTGCTGGGGTTGAGCTTCTGGTCTTGGTCCCGCCTCTCAACCGTCAATAAACACGGTGTACAGTTTCCTAACCTATTGGGCTCTATCATATCTACACTTGAAACTGTGTAGGATCAGCCTCACCACATCACTTCCTAATGCATTCCATTGTCAACCACCTGACACTAAAAAAGTTCTTTCTAATATCTCTGTGGCTTATTTGGGCACTCAGTTTCCTCCTGTGTCCCCTATGCGTGTTCCCCTTGTGTTAAATCAGCTGTCTTTATCACCCTGTCGATTCCCTTCAGAATCTGAATGTGGTGATTCATGTCCCCCCTAACTCTTCTGTCTTCCAACGAAGTGAGGTTTAATTCCCTGAGTCTTCTCCTCGTAGCTCATAAACCTCTCAGCTCGGTACTAGTCCGGTGGCAAACCATTTGAACCTTTTCAGTTTAGTCTTATGCTTGACTAGATATGGCTCCATGCTGGAGCCGCATACTCCAGGATTGGTCTGTAATATGTGGTATATAATGTGTTGAAAGATTACTACACAAGTTTCTAAAGGCCGTTCTTATGTTAGCCAACCTGGCATATGCTGCTGATTTATCTTCTTGATATAGGCTTCAGGGGACAGGTTCTGGCGTGATATCAAACCCCCCAGGACTTTCTCTCTCTCTGACTCTTGAAGTATTTCATCTCCCAAATGATACCTTGCATCTGGTCTCTTGGTTCCTACCCCTATCTTCATTACATTACATTTGCTTAGGTTAAACTCTAACAGCCATTTGTTCAACCATTCCTTCAGCTTGTCTAGGTCTTCTTGAAGCCTCAAACAGTCCTCTTCTGTCTTAAGCCTTCTCATAATTTTTGCATCGTCAGCATAACATTGAGAGAAATGAATCTATACCCTCCGGGAGATCATTTACATATATCAGACAACAAGATAGGACCGAGTACAGAGCCACTGGTGACTTCACGCCACCACTGGTGACTTCACGCCAATCGGAGGTCTCACTCCTCACCGTAGCTCTCTGCTTCCTTCTGCTTAGGTACTCCCTTATCCACTAAGCACCTTACCAGCTACACCTGCCTGTCTCTCCAGCTTATGTACCCACCTCTTATGCGGTACTGTGTTAAAGGCTTTCCCACAATCCAAGAAAATGCAGTCTCCCTAGCCCTCTCTTTCTTGCTATATCTTTGTCACCTGGTCGTAGAATTCTATTAAGCCAGTCTGGCAAGATTTACCCTCCCTGAACCCATGTTGGCAATTTCTCACGAAGTCCCATTCTCTCCAGATGTGATACCAGGTTTTTTCTCACGATCTTCTCCATCACCTTGCATGGTATTTAAGTCAAGGACAACTGGCCTGTAGTTCAGTGCCTCTTGCCTGTCGCCCTTTTTGTATGTTGGAACCACATTCGCCGTCTTCCATGTTTCTGGTAGGTCTCCCGTCTCCAGGACTTACTATATACTATGGAGAGTGGCAAGCAAAGACCTCCTGCACACTCTTTCAGTACCCGTGGTGAGATCCCGTCTGGACCAACAGCCTTTCTAACATCCAGATCCAGCAGGTGTCTCGATCTTGACCTCCTCTCTCGTAAATTCGAACTCTTCCAAGGCCACCTGGTTTGCTTCCCTTTCTCCTAGCATAGTGACATCACCTTGTTCTGTTGTGAAGACCTCCTGGAACCTCTTGTTGAGTTCTTCACACACCTCTTTGTCATTCTCTGTATACCTGTCCTCGCCTATTCTAAGTTCACTACCTGTTCTTTCACTGTTGTTTCCTTCTCGTGTGACTGTGGAGTAGCTTTGGTTCGGTCTTGGCTTTGTTTGTTATATCATTTTCATAACTGTTCTCTGCTTCTCTTCTCACCCTGACATACTCAATCCTGGTTCTCTCGGTAATCTCTCTCTGCTATTCTGGCTAGTTCCTACCACGCCCTTTGTGGTTGAACAGGCGATTCATTTGCTTCCGGAATGACATGCCGCTAATTATACCATTGGATTCTTCTTATTGCTTCTTCGAATTTTTCCTTTAGTGTCGTGCAAAAAATGTATGCAGCTTCGGTGTCCTGACACTATTGGGTGATATGTCCAATGCATATCTTGTTACAACTTAGCTGAGGTACTGTGTCCGCCAAGGTATTTAACACCTAGTGAAGCTTCTCAGTCTCCTCAATAATGAACAATTCCCTTCGTGATCGCCAGGGCCTTAGTTGTTTACCAAATAGTTATTTTCTTTTTAGGGGAGATACAATCCGTAAGTGCTACTTACCTTGGTAAAAACTACAAAGTTCAATACAGACTGTGAAAACAACTCATAAATCCCAAGGGTGCACGTCCAGTCTGTGACTGTCCACTAAATATTCCCACTCATTTACAGTTAAAATGTCAAATCAAGCAGGCCTGGTTCATTGCTTCCTCTTCTCTGTTGGTGTCCGTTGATGGCTGACTCAGAAAGTTTCTTGTTGGCCAACGGTCTAGCAGCTTATGGCTCGCCATGTTTGCCTGGTCCCTCCATGTGGGTCTCTGTGTCTCCCACATCTATCTTCCCATAATAGTCCCATGATAGTGTCTCCATTGGACCTGATACAACAGGTAGCTGCGGATCATGTCTATGCATAAGAATGGCCGGCACATGTATTTAAAGTGCATCGGGTCATACTTCCTATCTGGCAGTCCTTGCTGGTCATTTGCAGGTGGGGTGGTGGAGTGATAGCCGATGACTTCGGACTACGTAATTTTGTTGAACGCCTCGCAGAGGCCTGGTTATTGTGCCTGTGTGCTCACTGATAGTACACTGAAACCAATTTCGACTCGCTGAGAACACAATCTCCTGCAAAATCGCCAGTCTTGTTATTTACCAGCAAGGTAAAAAGCCGAGCACCACCGGCGTTCCTTCTCTCTTCGTTCACTCAAAAGAGATAGTCGTGTGGGAACACTGCGCATTATGTTATGGTTTCGTGGTAGCTTGGTTTGGAGATTCTATTATGTCGTGTGGGCATTAGTCAGCTTAGTGACGTATGTCTGACAAGTTCATTTGCTTTATTTGTAGATTCCATCTATCGATTAGAGTAGCATTACCTTGAGCACACTTTCTGTCTGTCCCTTTCAATCTCCCTCCTTTGTAGAGTGTATCTGCTGATGGGAATCTGTTCCAGGATGTGAGGATGTGGTGACATGGAACAGGGTTTGCAGAGGATACGGGGATGAGGGGTGGTGGTCAAGTGGAAGGGGCAGGGAGGGTATGGGTTATAGGGGAGGGAGACAGGAAGGAAAGGCGACGGGGGGAGGGGTGGCATGGGCGGGAGGATGGGAGGGGTTAAGAAAGGTGTGTATAGATTGGAAGTGGTAGGGGGGGAGAGAGACTGTGGCTGGGTTATTTGAGTGTGGGCAGGGAGGGTTTGGGGGTAGGGGGGTTTTCTATGCAGAGGAGAGTGGTGGGGTTGCCCTCCCCGCTGGGGTTACTGCGGTAGCCTGGTTGTGGTTCCTCCATCACGTCTGAGGGTGTATATTTGGACGCTGTGATTTCAACGGTTGTAGGTGAATCCATGGGTACTAGGAGCATCTCCATGTAGAATGGCTGTCGTGTGAGTCACATAGTGAGGCGAAGGATCTTACATTTACTGAGTCTTTATGGCCTCAGCATGAATCTAATGAGAAATCGCAGCAAAGGAGTGAATATCGATGCTAACTTGGAGATGAAACATGAACTGAGAGTATCCAAGAAGCTCTAAAAATTCCATAGAGCTCAATTTACTAGTGTAAGAGTAAAAAAACAACAGCTGAAAAAAAATGTAATGCCCAAACAAACATATTAGGGGAATAGTACGGACATAATGAGATTATTTAAGATTCCATTGATATAATGACTACGAATAGCTTAAAAAACAAATACTGCCAACCCTTTCAACATCAGAAGAGCTCATGGAAACCAACTAGAGAACCCAACCACTTGAGGTGGATGGTAGAGAGACGGTCGCTTCATGCAAGTTCAGCATACGTTCAAAAAAGTCCCCCGAACCGTCCAAGTGGTTGGGCATCATCTTCCTCCAAGACCCCCTCCTACATAAATTTTATTCTGATCCCTTCCAAGTGCCATGTAGTCGTAATGGCGTGTTTACGTTCTCCTGATAATTCCCTAGATAAAGAGATTCGTCACAGAAAGATATATAAAAACACAAATCAAGTGGGTCGGAATGATTACTTGGTCAGAAATAGGCTATTTTATAAGAAATATAAGCTATATAATAGGAAATAGTACAGAGAAGCATTGAGATAACTCACTAAACGTTGAGTTATTGAGTACTATAACGTTGGAGATAATTCCTGATAGACTATGTTTTTTGCTTAAACTATAAAAGATCAATAGTATGTGATAGCGTCAATACTGACTGTCCCTGTGAATTTCTGATTTTGAACGATTCGATTGCTACAGAAGCCTGCTCCCTCGATCTTCCCTTTTGATCAAGCTGGCTTCGCTCCTGTCATGCTATGCAATTGAATCCACGCATCTTACCCTAGATGCACCGCAACGGGCGCCAGACAATTATGGCAAACCCTCATTGAATTTGTAAACTACGAACGGTTTATGGGAGTTTACATCGGAATGACCAGTTGTTCGTATAGCTACATCCTGAAACTAAACATGCTCAAGTAACGTTTATTCAACTTTGATCCAGCATTCCCAAAGTTGCATTAACTTTTCAACTTGATTCATTGTTACATTATCGTCATTTTCCTCAGATTGGTCAGAGGGGGGATTGGAGTGGACCCTCCGTAGGAGCCCTCCGAGGGTTGCCCTTCCCAAGAGGGACCATGTCCGAGACGAAACCATATTTCCGAGTCCCATGTCCGGGCTCTGACAGCATGAAGGAAAGTATTCAAACCCGCTTTGAGAGAGCACGATACGTTGCCTTTAGTGAAGTCCGAATTAGTATGGAATCTCTTTTATGGGTCATCAAAGTAGCATAGAAGCACAATAGAGTGAATGAACTCGGGGAAACTTGCCTCTTGGCTACGGAAGAGTCCAAACTGGGCAAATGGTAACTGTTGTATGAGTTCATTCAAATACTATTAGCAACGAATCGAATTAGAACGTAGTTGAGCTCACACGATATCAACGTAAGTAATAATGAAAAAATGGTAGAAATATGAATAAACATTAAAAATACCTCATCTGTTCATGAGATTATTCACAATGCATTATATACAATCAGTATAAACGTTTCCTTACTGACTCCAGCAGTCATCCACTACAGCAAACCACTGTTGTATAAGCTCAAGTAAACCAGAATAATGTATTTATTACTACTTATAATGAAGTGGAATAACTTACCACATCCTGTATTATCTTATACGCCAATATTCTTCCTTATTTTATAACCTACAATGATAGCATTAACCTGTCAATAGGTATGTCAAATTTGACAACACAGAGAATAGTCAATAACCTTATACATATTTTAATGTTATTAACTTGAAGCCAAACTACCACACTAGATTACTTTATTATTACATCACCTTACAGGAAATCACTTAAAAATGGCCAACACAAACTATGATTACAAAGAGTCATTTGAATGACTTGTCTAAGATGAACGCTCCACGATTCTTAAACTCCCTTTATCCCTCAAAAGAAAACAAGATAGACAAAAAATAGTTTGGAACTATTTAAAATTTAAAGACCTTTGCACTAACAATGAAAGGGAATTAGCAATGATAGTCAACATCAATGTGTATTGTCCTGAAGTTCAATTAATTTTTGTTGTAATAGTTCCTCGCCTTGTTTGTGTACCCAAACTCTCCTGCAGATGTAGCATCACACACACACACCACACACCACACACACACACACAAAACACACACACCACACACACACACACCCACACACAACACCACACACACACCAATGTCAAACGACGGACGTGTTG
>WNGS01160430.1:20799741-20821018 GCA_020271785.1 Procambarus virginalis
TCACACATTCAATTTTCTTGTGTCCCCCACGATAAATTTTGTGTTGTCTTTTTCTTCGCCCACAGAAGAAGAGGAGGAAGAGAAAATGAACCACTAGAGGGAAGATAATTGAACCGCTAGAGGAGGGTAAGATGACTCACTAGAGGGAGGGGAGGGGGAATTAACCACTAGAAGGAGGGAAGAGGAACTATTAAACAAAGAGAAGATGAACTGGGAGTATTTCTTGAGATGGAAGATGAGGAAGAAGACATAAGAGAAAATAAAGCACAACATGGATGATATTTAGAGAAGAGGATTAGGATGGACTTACAGTTTTATTAAGAGAAAAAAAAGAGAGAGTTGACAGACTGGAAATTGGTGAGATGATGGCGGTTGATGTGGAGGTTATAGGGATGGATGGATGGTGTTAGAGCCCATGTCACTGTCACCCTAAGCAACGTGTTGGAACTTCAAAGGTGGATCAAACGAAAAATGGAATCAAATTTCGGTTTCCTCAGTTAAATATTGAACTGTATGCTGACTCCATGAACCGTTACCTCATTATCTTTACTCGAATTTAACTCATTATGGAGAGCAAAATATCTGTACTCATAAATACTTGAACACCCTGTACTCATAAATGCAGCCTGTCCTCCTAGGGTTTCCCAACGTCAAGAAAACGGTCAATGTACAGCGTCCTCTCCTAACCTACCTCTCCTAATCACTTTCGTCAGCCGCTTCTATTTTCTAGCACGACGATTTTGGGCCTTATGTAACGCATTCGAGCGAAAAGCTACTTTTTTGTAGGAGGACAGGTTGCATAAATGCCTGTACATCTTGTTATCATAATGTTCGTCCAAACACTTGAAATATCGCAATACATCCAGAATCAATTTGCTTTTGATTTCCTTAAATAAGGAGATGAAAAACCTAAATAATCCTAAATGGTTGAGAGTAGAATCGGGCCACACAAGCCAAATACCAAGTGTTACCAAGACGCAGGTAAAGTGTTACCAAGACGCAGGTAAAGTGTTACCAAGACGCAGGTAAAGTGTTACCAAGACGCAGGTAAAGTGTTACCAAGACGCAGGTAAAGTGTTACCAAGACGCAGGTAAAGTGTTACCAAGACGCAGGTAAAGTAGCACCATAAAGCCAGCAGTTGGATGCTGTTCCTGGCTCTCTGCCACTCCTCCCTCATCTCGGAAGGAAGAGCATCACGAGACCCGCCCAGGTCGCTGGTTAGCGATCAATACTCCACAATGGAAAGACGGATTATGAAAGATTGGCTGACGTGCAGTAAAGACGTTTCACGTTCGTGTAGGATGGAATGACAGATGATAAGGATGATAATGATATGTAAGACGGTTGAGGAATGATACAGCTTAAATGCAAGGTGTATGATGGGTGAGGAATGAGAAAGTTCCAAGACAAGGTGTATGAAATTTCAAGAATGATAATGACCCAAAGCGAGAGATGATTGAGGAATTCTGCTCTAACTAGACAATTGATTGCATGAAGGAACTGAAATTTAGAGTTGGGTTAAGAAAGGCATAGTTACTGATACATTACACACACACACACACACACACATATATATATATATATATATATATATATATATATATATATATATATATATATATATATATATATATATGTGCGTATATCACGAAATTAAACACGTGATTTTAAAATGTGACAATGTCAGACCACGGAGGAAAAATGAAACAGGAATTTCCTTAAGTACTTTCGTATATTAATACATCTTCAGACTCCTTCTGAAGATGTATTAATATACGAAAGTACTTAAGGAAATTCCTGTTTCATTTTTCCTCCGTGGTCTGACATTGTCATATATATATATATGTCGTACCTAGTAGCCAGAACTCACTTTTTGGCCTACTATGCAAGGCCCGATTTGCCTAATAAACCAAGTTTTCCTGAATTAATATTTTTTCTCTAATTTTTTTCTTATGAAATGATAAAGCTACCCATTTCATTATGTATGAGGTCATTTTTTTTATTGAGTTAAAATTAATGTAGATATATGACCGAACCTAACCAACCCTACCTAACCTAACCTAACCCATCTTTATAGGTTAGGTTAGGTAGCCGAAAAAGTTAGGTTAGGTTAGGTTAGGTAGGTTAGGTAGTCGAAAAACAATTAATTCATGAAAACTTGGCCTATTAGGCAAATTGGGCCTTGCATAGTAGGCTGAGAAGTGCGTTCTGGCTACTAGGTACGACATATATATATATATATATATATATATATATATATATATATATATATATATATATATATATATATATATTATATATATATATATATATATATATATATATATATATATATATATATATATATATATATTTCATTCATATATATATATATATATATATATATTTTCATTCATATATATATATATATATATATATATATATATATATATATATAGTAGTAGGCAGCCATCAGTCTCAGTAGACTATGGAGTTGCGCTCTGGTTGCCGGTCTGGAGTGGCCTCACCAGGGCGCAAAGCCAGGGTAGGTTGATTCGGGGAAGAAGCTGTTACCCAGGCAGCAGGTCCCCCGCTCCACGGCGCTGAAAGTCTCCAATGGAAAGGCATACGCCAATACGATTGGTTCCAGCGCCGTCGCAGTAACTGTGAGTTCCGGGGTTGACCTCAAAGGTAGTGAAGAAGGGCACAGGGACCTCCAACCCCGGAGACCGCCGTGGTCGGGGCCGGAGAAGAACCACCCCGTCAAGGGTATGAACGACCCCAGCCTCCTGAAGCAGAGCCTGGGCCGCACGACCCTCAGGAGGTGGACGTCCCGGTCCCGCACCTACGGGTTCCAGACAAAGATCGTCACATCCCCTCTTCACCCGAGGCCGGCCTCCTTCAAGACCAAGTAGAAGGAAGAGTGATAATTATTAAATACAACAATTATTATTATGATAATTATTATAATAATAATTGAAAATATTTAATAATTATCACTCTTCCTTATGTATATATATATGTATATATATATATGTATATATATATATATATATATATATATATATATATATATATATATATATATATATATATATGTATATATATATATATATATATATATATATATATATATATATATAACTGAAAATTCACACCCAAGAAGTGACTCGTACCCATACTGCCAGGAGCAACGCAACTGGTATGTACAGGACGCCTTAATCCGCTTGACAGTCATGACCGGACATAAGGAAGTGATACCCGAAGCTATTTCAACCACTTCCCCACTGGCACTCGGATGGTAATCTTGGGCATAGCATTTTATCAAATCACCTCATTCTTTGGGGCACACATGAGGAACACAAATGTGAACAAGCCTGAATGGTCCCCAGGACTATATGCAACTGAAAACTCACACCCCAGAAGTGACTCGAACCCATACTGCCAGGAGCAACGCAACTGGTATGTACAGGATGCCTTAATCTGCTTGATCATCTCGACCGGACATAAGGAAGTGATAGCTGAAGCTATTTGAACCACCTCCCCCGCCGGCACTCGGATGTACTCTTGGGCATAGCATTTTATCAAATCACTTCATTCTTTGAGGCACATGTGAGGAACACAAATGCGAACAGGCCTGAACGGTCCCCAGGACTATATGCAACTGAAAACTCACACCCCAGAAGTGACTCGAACCTGTACTGCCAGGAGCAATGCAACTGGTATTTACAGGACGCCTTAATCTGCTTGACCATCACGACCGGACATAAGGAAGTGATAGCCGTAGCTATTTGAACCACTTTCCCGTAACTTTATGATAAGCTGCCTCGTGAGCTCTAAACTTGTCAAAAGATCATGGTACATTTGCACAAATCTAAATTTCTTCATGAAGTAAAGCTAATATTAGAGCAGACGTTTTAACAAGATATGATTATACACTAGAGTTTCTAGTGATGAAGCAATAAGGAAGCTAGAACTGCTTGCTTGGTTAATAACGCGAAAATTATCGAAACTGGTTGTTTGTGTAGAGGTAACAGGACTGGCAACTGGGTGAGAGGAGTTCTTTGTCAAGTTGATATGGCTTGAAACCGGTGAAATGATAATCTCACAGAAGTCTAAGTAATTGAGGTAATTAACAGGAGAAAGTGAAAAAGAGTAACTCCAGAAACATACAGGACTCGTGATATCAAAGGAATCAGATCCATCGAGGATTTTAATCGAATTCATATATAGTCACACTCGTTAAGGAATGAATTCACAGAAATCTGAGTGGTGGAAAATCTTAGGAACGCGTCCACTAAATTGTTCAATCATCGAGTGTAAAAAATTATTCAATTCCGTGATTTAGATCTCTGATAAAGTTCACAAAATTTTGAGATTTTCTCAAAAATCTCAAATAAAGTTCACAAAATTTTGAAATTTATATATAATAATTAAAAGTGATTAATATAAAAATGAATCAATTAGTTAACACTTCTCAGTTTACTTTTTATTTATTTTTAGAATAAAATACCTTGTTTTGAAGCACTTTTCCGTATATCTTTCTGAAAGAAAGGTTTCCCTGATGGTAAGTTAATAATGATGAAAAAGAGCTATACTAGAATAACTATGAAATACTTAACGCTACGATATGAAAACGAGGAACTGGATTTGACGAGGAGCTGAGATATAAAGACGAGAAGCTGGGATATGAGAGAAGGATTGTTGTTAGATAAAGGTTTTTAACTACACTTGTTGGACCAAAGCCTTACAATCTCAATCGTCGATGACTACCAGTGACGTGCCTATATCCTAGATAATTTAAGGCTTATTTTTGGAGACCCACAGTTGATGTGTCATCGTTTCGTCCTTGTTACAGTACTACTAGTCTCTGTTCCAGGTTCAGTACTAATATAAGGTTTGGACTTATGTACACTTTCTTAGTTCTTCCGTTATTGTAATTATGTGTATTAGTTACGAATATAGTTAGTTACGGAATTTGACAACTGTAATGAATTTTTAATCACTGATAAATGTAGTTTCTAAATGTAAACCTTAAGTATACATTATGTAGTTATATATGTTACGTTATATTATAATAACTTTGTCTTCTGTTACCGTAAATGTGTGTAAACTATCCCAGCTATAAATGAGGAAACATTTATGACTAATACATTTACATATGAATTTGAATTAATAACCACATTCGTACGCCCTCCACATGTTGTAATGTCGATAATTGTTCCTAAACAATTGATAACGAAGATCACGAAAAAAACTCTTGGGGAGAAAAGGGCAATTGTTAAAGTTTCTTCGCCTCCGGATTGACTCAGAATGCGTTGCCAATATCCCACCTTGGCAATAAAATCTTCACCTCCATGTTTATTGATTTTGGAAGACAATTATCACTCGCGGCCAATGTACCAAATTAAATTTTAATGCCCCTGTGCTGAAAATTCTGCTAAAAGTTAAAAGGTACTTTTGATGCTTAAAATTATTGCATAGTTTTTTACGACGATCAACAATAAATTAAGTTAAAAAAATGCCTTTATGTTTGCTGTCCCCTCCAAAAAATTATTGGGACAGTTTGGGTTCACATTTGTACATATATAATAAATATTTTCCATTCAACTTTACATACATATTAGAGGTAAATGTTGTTATTGTGAGGGTTTTAGTCGGAGGAAAATATATTGCAAAACAAAAAACAAAAGAAATCGTTTTGTGACGCGGCCGCATGACTTATAAAGATTATTGATATTTCATATATAATTAATCTTGACAGTAACATTTTTAATTTGATAAATATTTAATATTGTAGTCTCAGAGGTATTCGTGCATTTGCGAAAACCAAACTAATTAATGGACAGCTGACAAAGAATAGAACAAATATACTACTGAACTAAACTGAACAGCTGACCAAATATAGAAGTTCAAATACAATTATCCTCTCTCACTTCGTGTTCATGTAGGTCGGCGTTCAATCCCCAAACAAGTGGTTGGGCACCAATCCTTACCCCCGTCCAATCCCAAATCCTTATCCTGGTCCTTTCCTAGTGCTATATAGTCGCAATGGTCTATACGACTATATATGGGAGTATGTTATTGCATAACTAAATATTTCAGTACAATTTCCTCACTGGAAAACAAAGGTATCGGCTGCATAAGGGTGAATATAATACCATTGATGAACAGATATTATGACAAAACAGTCTCCATTATTGAAGAAATATCAAATATATTTAAACAAGTAATCGGAAGAATAACGGACATGTTACTTGCTGAATTCCTTGACATTTACTCAAAATTTATGATAAAATATGGGATTAATATGCATTGAATTTTGGAATAATATTGTTGGAGAATGAGATTTTTAAATATAGAAACAAGGTAATAACTTTAATACTAAAACGTGGTCAGGTGTAAATAATGAAGTTATTAGAATTTACAAAATGTCTGTTGACTTCAAAGCTCACCGGAAACGCACATATTCATGAATAGACATATTCGTCAAATTTCATATAATGAGATAGATAATGAAGGAGAATGAAGTAGACATGAAAGTAGGTGTTAAAATACCCTTTAGGAGAGTACTAAGTATTAATTTGGCGACCAATATGAGCTCGTATGAACCCATCTTGCTTAATAAAATTTTTGCAGATTGAAAGATATCAACACTCCTTAAACTGTTATTGTCTACACTGAACTGGGCGCCTGACCTCAGCTGAGACAGTTGAACTACAAGAACTTGACCTTAAGAGAATGACCTCAAGTGTCACCGTTTGACTTTAAGGATGTTATCCATAGAAAACTTAAATATTACGATTATTTAAATGAACTTAATTCGATATATTTATAACGAATTGGTCGATTCCATAAAATTTGCGACGTGTTAAGTGAGAGGGAGAATTTCTCCTGGGACAGAAGCATTATACATCCACCATTATTCCTCGACACATCCAGACATTAACCATAACTCGTAGACACAACCAGGTATTAACCATAACTCGTAGACACAACCAGATATTAACCATAACTCGTAGACACAACCAGACATTAACCATAACTCGTAGACACAACCAGACATTAACTATAACTCGTTGACACAACCAGACATTAACCATAACTCGTTGACACAACCAGACATTAACTATAACTCGTTGACACAACCAGACATTAACTATAACTCGTTGACACAACCAGACATTAACCATAACTCATAGACACAACCAGATATTAACCATAACTCGTTGACACAACCAGACATTAACTATAACTCGTTGACACAACCAGACATTAACTATAACTCGTTGACACAACCAGACATTAACCATAACTCGTAGACACATCTAGACATTAACTATAACTCGTAGACACATCTAGACATTAACCCTAACTCGTTGACACAACCAGACATTAATCATAACTCGTAGACACATCTAGACATTAACTATAACTCGTAGACACAACCAGACATTAACTATAACTCGTTGACACAACCAGATATTAACCATAACTCGTAGACACAACCAGACATTAACTATAACTCGTAGACACAACCAGACATTAACCATAACTCGTAGACACAACCAGACATTAACTATAACTCGTAGACACAACCAGACATTAACTATAACTCGTTGACACAACCAGATATTAACCATAACTCGTAGACACAACCAGACATTAACTATAACTCGTAGACACAACCAGACATTAACCATAACTCGTAGACACAACCAGACATTAACCCTAACTCGTTGACACAACCAGACATCGTCCATAGCTCCTGGACACAACACAGACCTACTATCGACCAGAGTATCCATACAACCACACTATTTGTGTAGGTATATGGATACACTGTGCGGGGTGTGTGTTGTATACATATAACCACACTATTTGTGTGGTTGTATGAATACACTGTGTGTGAAGTATCCATACAATCACACTATTTATGTGGTTGTATGGATACACTGTGTGTGATGTGTGTTGTCACCATACAACAACACTATTCATGCTATCACGACCAGCCTCATGACCTTGGTAAAAGTTTTTGGATTTCTGCCACACCTCTTCCAACAGCTGCTACTCTCCAGTGCTAGTGGGAAAATGTGATGTTCAATGTTACTGAACATTGAACATTGAGGTCGTATCGAAGATGCTCATCGAGTAGGTCTGGTGTTCAATGAGCAGGTGTAATGCTCACAGAAGTAAAGTATAATTCCTCTAATAGGTTGAGCACTGTTCCTTCACTACATCCCAATACCCAAACTCTAAGTCCTTGTATACCTTCCAAGTGCTATACAGCATTTGGAATGTTGCTGTCAATCAATCTCGCCCAGTTGATTGACAGTTGAGAGACGGGACCCAAGAGTCGGAGCTCAACCCCCAGCAAGTACAACTAGGTGAATACAGCAATGCTTGGCTTCGCGCTTGCCACAAATATTTACCCTAATCTCCGTCCTAAATTTGTAATATATATATTCTACGGTGGTACCCTGGCACATTTTATTACATTGTAAAACAATTACATTGTTTAACAGTCTCCGTGGTGTAGTGGTAAGACACTCGCCTGGCGTTCCGCGAGCGCTATGTCATGGGTTCGTATCCTGGCCGGGGAGGATTTACTGGGCGCAATTCCTTAACTGTAGCCTCTGTTTAACGCAACAGTAAAATGTGTACTTGGATGAAAAAACGATTCTTCGCGGCTGGGGATCGTATTCCAGGGACCTGCCCGAAACGCTACGCGTACTAGTGGCTGTACAAGAATGTAACAACTCTTGTATATATCTCAAAAAAAAAAAAAAAAAAAAAAAAAAAAAAAAAAAAAAATTGTCAAATCTCCATATCTTATCCCACGTTGAGCTATCAACGACCATCGACATCACAATTTAGGTCTTCAGGTTTCACCACCTTGCTTTCTTACTAAGCAAGGTTTTAGAGAATGGTTTTGAATATACTGTATAACAGGTATATTATTTACCTTTAACTATGAAGGTAAAACTGCATCTCTTCACCTTCAGCGTCAATGATTACCAATGAGACATTTTAAATTAAGCAGATTATCGTCCCCAAAACACCACTTTACTGACATAACTACCAGGCCAACAGAGTCACTCGATCACTTTCTAGGGAATAAACTTTGATGGGAAAGTGAGTAAATGACTTGAAAGCACTAGAATAGTGGTGATAAGTTACCTACGGATTTTTAAGCAAGTGCAACCCCTCTGTTGTAAACGAAAAGCAGCATCCCCTCATACGTGCTCAAACCCGGAAATGAGTGGATGGCAGATGACAGGGAATCCACCCTCTGCCATCCCCAGAGGGCGGATACCCGGAAAAATACCAGCATATATTCATCTAAAACAACTACCTGTTTGTGGGCAGCCGCCTGACAGTTGACAGTGGACCCCCGATGTCAGGACCGTTACTGATGAGGCGAAATCCTCACGTCGGGTAATTCAATGTCATTTATCAGGCTCCAAGGCTATATATATATATCATCGGGTTGAGTTGGCTTTACCGCCAAATATATCACCGAACCTCGAGAAACGTTGGGGCTTGCAAGTAAGATGTTTCCTCATATCAGAGCTTTCGAGTGCGCGAAAATGGTTCTTTTTTGCGTTGGATTTCGTGTCTATTACACCCGTGAGTGTCAATACAGTCACACCAACAAGTTACTGACGAAGTGTGACTATTTCGCTAATTTCAAACTGTGGTCCAGTCTTACCAACACTGACAATCATTCTGTTGGGGGTTGGGCTTAATATCATGACCCCAAAGAGTGTTACGAGACCCACAAGACTGGGGGCGGAGGACTGGAAGGTTTCAAATGGTTTGGAAACGTATCAGACCATGTTGAAATATATTTAATTTTTTTATTAAAGATATTAAACAATGTTTGGAAGCATCACAAGGAGCTGGAAAACAGGAAGTTATCAGAGGGTGCTAGAAAAAATAATGCGCTCCTAGAAGACACCACACAATGCTGGCAGATATCAAACGGTGTTGGTAGATACCAGACAGTGGGATTGTAATCATACTCTACTATAATAAAACAGACGCTGCTGGAAGATATCAGACGTCCATTGTCGGAAAACCCGACACCATTTAATAATATTACATGCAATTTGCAGATAATATTGCTGCTGCGTTGTATACACAAGTTAAACCATAGAAATGTAGCCTGTAGTGGAATTTTCCGTCAATAGAAAACGGGATACCATTGCCACATACTATTATAAATTCACCAACTACTGTGTTGCGAATTATTCTTAATTACGTTAGTCTTTGGACTTTTACCATTGTAAAACATCTCAAATGAATTATCTTAACTATCAGTATCAAAATAGAGTAAATGTGACCCTTCTATCACTTACTGATATCTAGACAAAGTGCCAAGGCGTCAGTAGGAGGGAGTGGTCAGCCATTGTTGGTAAAGACCAGAGTCGTCGGAGCGAGTTCAGCTCCTATAATTTCTCTTGGACGAAGTGTTATGTCGATCAGAATAGTGTTCTACCATCATCAACACGTTGTCAACAATCACAAGAGAAGTGTTTTTCCGAAACCCGTTTATCTAATCATTTTTGGCCATTAATGTTAGGTAGATATTGGGCGAATGGGTGAGAACACAAATGATCGACTCAAAAAAGGTAATTAAGCCTTGGTCCTTATCTTATCTATTATACAGTGTTTTCTCTGATTTAGCTGTCATATATTAGGATTCTGGCTTTACAGCTAACGCCATTTGACAGGAACAAGAAGAGGAAGCAAGACTTGATACATCAGTTACTGGGTGATGGAAGCTGCCTCAAACGAGGATAATTTGGTGTCTACATCCTAGTTATACCTGGTGGACTAAGCCTGCTGTACAATAAGATAAGGAACCTCCTCAATGTATACCAATATGTGTAGTTAATACTGTAGTTTGATTGGCTGCATATATATAAATTTAATATAAACCCCCCCTAATGTGTAAGGATCGATTTGTGAGATTATTGCAGAAATACAGTCCACTTAACATCATACTAATTGCTATCGAAATATATAAATTAATCTAAATATAAATTCAATATAAATTCTTATAAATTAAATAAATATAAATCTCACAGGTCGGTTCCCACATTATAGGTCCTATAATCTAGGTCCTTCGAACCTAGATTATATGGTCTTTCGAACCTAGATGGTCTAGAGAGCTAGATTGTCATCAAATTAAATAAACTAGTGTAATAAATAAGTGAACAATACAGTGCCAGTCAAAGACCGGCAGCCGTTGCCTTGAGCGAGCTTAAGAACCCCACAGTCCAGCCTTATTCAGTGGTTTCATGGTCACCCACAGATTTGGTGGGTTCTTATTCCGTGAAATGACAGCTCTAATATTGAAGCCAGCCAAATTAGTGGCTGTGTCCTCGCGAGATTGTTCACGGATTTTGTGGTGTTAATTTTGCGAGAGATTATCCACGAATTTTGTGGAGTTAATTTCGCGAGGTCACTAATAATATTTAATACTTATTACCATATTACCATAGTCTAGTTGTCAACAAGGCAACAACAGCAACAACAACAATAGTTACATCTAATACGAGTCAAGCAGAAGCTCGACTCCCTCCAATTAATTTACCTCACTTTGTCAGGAAAAGACGAGGAAGATTGGGACGAATTTTGGAACAAATTCGTTGACCTTGTGGACTCAAAACAATCTATATCTAAGAGTAGTAAATTCTCTTATCTGCAAAGCCAATTATCAGGTGAGGCTAAAATAGTAGTATCCCATCTGAGATTAACTAATGACGGCTATGATCTGGCAGTAAAACATCTCAAGGATAATTATGCTGATCCAGAAGTAAGAACATCACATTTAGTTCATGAGCTGTTGCATTTATCCCCACCGGAGGCTTCAGCTGATTCACTCCAAGTCTTCAAGCTGGAGGTAGAATCAATGATCAAGGCCCTCAGCCTGACAGCAGATATAAACGGGGCAGAGTGGGTCTTGAAAATAATTGTCCAGGAGAAAATACCAAGGGACATATTGAGACAAATGAGTGCTCATTACAAAAAAAGTATCTTATCTATGAATGAAATATCTGAAGGTTTAAGGTCAGTAGTTCATCAATTACGAACACATGACAAATTAAAACCACCAAGTAAACCCTCAGAAACCAATAATAGTAAACCACAGTGTACCAAAGGTACTCCTAATCAATCTAGACCATATAATTCAACACCAAAGTGGAACAGTGGCAGTGTGGGCGTATATGCAGTGTGACCCTCCAAGCCTATAGTTACTGTGTCACCCAAGAACGTGACACCAAAGGGTACTGGAAGCTATGGGAAATGTTTGTTCTGCAATGAGAAACATTCAATGTACCACTGCCCTAATTTTCCTGATAGTGACGCCCGTGTTGAGCGACTCAAGGATTTGCAACATTGCACGAGGTGCCTCAGGAAACATAACATCAACGACTGTGAGACCCACTTACACACCTGTAAAAGGTGTAACAAAGGTCCTCACCATGCAGCATTGTGCAGAAACACCAAAACAACGTCTCCAAACCCCAAGGTGGAAGATAGCATTCCCCCCACAGCACAGTACTGCAAGGTGCAACAAACAACGAGTGTCCAATCGGCAAAGTCTAAAGGTAATACGACTTTGCCTACTGCCCAAATTGCCATCCAGAATAAGAGGGCCAAAGTCCATACCCGTGGGTTGTTTGACCAAGGGTCCCAGAGAACATATGTCACTAAAAAGTTGGCAGATGAACTACAATTAAAGCCTGTAGCCCAGACGACAATCAACATCTCAGGGTTTCAAACAGATGCAGGACCTCAAGTCTACCAGGTGGTACAACCGTCAGTACGTTTAGGCAGGTACGTCTGTCAAGTACAAGCCATTGTGGTGGACAAAATACCAGTAGACCTACAAGTTCAAGGTCTGAGAGCAACAGCCAAATTCCTGAGAAATAGAGGAAAAATCTGACAGATAATATTAAGTCTGATCACCTCACCGACTTCGATCTCCTTGTTGGGACAAACTACTACCATCGATTCGTCGGTAGACCTACTAAATATCAGGGCATAACCATGTTAAATTCTGCTGGAGGCAAATTACTCTCAGGCCCAGTATTAAGCCTGAAGAGACCTATGTCTAAAGATAAACAATACCAATAGAAATCTAAATTTGTCAGCTGATTATATTTCTCCAGTAGCATTATAATAAGAAGATTACAGCTGACTATAACAACAGAGGTTGATGTTAATATCATCATTTAAAGCTGAAGATGAGTTCATGAGGCCTCAGTGGCAAATCAGTGAACAGAAGCCTAAACAGTTACAAGTCACTGCGACCAATGTCACTGAACCCACTGCAGTCTCAGAACCATACTTAGCTTTAATGCTGGGCTATTCAATCCTCTTGAATCAATTAACTAAATTAAACCCCAATAAATCTGACGACTGATTTTGATACGTTTATTATTTAATCAAGATGAATTCCATGGGCCTCAGTGTATATATATCAGTGACCAGTTACCTGAACAAACTTCATGTTATATCTAATGTCACTGATCTCCCTGCAGTCCCTGAATCATACTTGACTGTAGTAATTGATCACATTCAGTCTTCTGGGTTAAATAATATGTATTTAGGCTATAATTTTAGCCTTTCAAGAGTTAACAGGGAAATGAAATCGTATTAGACTTCTAACCCCTGCAACTCGAGTACGGGACATCCATCCTGTATGAACAGACGCACAAATGTGTGATTACTAACAACTAACATCAAATTAATCTAATAATTCGAAGGAGGAGTATCGGTGTTCTAAATAGGACTTCGACCCGTGAGCAGCCCCCCGGGGAATTATGTCGGAAAACCCGACACCATTTAATAATATTACATGCAATTTGCAGATAATATTGCTGCTGCATTGTATACACAAGTTAAACCATAGAAAATGTAGCCTGTAGTGGAATTTTCCGTCAATAGAAAACGGGATATCATTACCACATACTACTATAAATTCACCAACTATTGTGTTGCGAATTATTCTTAAATACGTTAGTCTTTGGACTTTTACCATTGAAAAAACATCTCATATGAATTAACTTAATTATCAGTATCAAAATAGAGTAAATTTGACCCTTCTATCACTTACTGATATCTAGACAAAGTGCCAAGGCGTCAGTAGGAGGGAGTGGTCAGCCATTGTTGGTAAAGACCAGAGTCGTCAGAGCGAGTTCAGCTCCTATAATTTCTCTTGGGTGAAGTGTTATGTCGATCAGAATAGTGTTCTGCCATCATCAACACGTTGTCAACAATCACAAGGGAAGTGTTTTTCCGAAACCCGTTTATCTAATCATTTTTGCCATTAATGTTAGGTAGATAATGGGCGAACCAGTGAGAACACAAATGATCGACTCAAAAAAGGTAATTAAGCCTTGGTCCTTATCTTATCTATTATACAGTGTTTTCTCTGATTTAGCTGTCATATGTTAGGATTCTGGCTTTACAGCTATCGCCATTTGACAGGAACAAGAAGAGGAAGCAAGACTTGATACATCAGTTACTGGGTGATGGAAGCTGCCTCAAACGAGGATAATTTGGTGTCTACATCCTAGTTATACCTGGTGGACTAAGCCTGCTGTACAATAAGATAAGGAACCTCCTCAATGTATACCAATATGTGTAGTTAATATTGTAGTTTGATTGGCTGCATATATATAAATTTAATATAAACCCCCACTAATGTGTAAGGATCGATTTGTGTGATTATTGCAGAAATACAGTCCACTTAACATCATACTAATTGCTATCGAAATATATAAGTTAACATAAATATAAATTCAATATAAATTCATATAAATTAAATAAATATAAATCTCACAGGTCGTTTCCCACAAATATCATGCTTATCTGACCTGGTGTGTCATGACGTATCTTCCTCATAAGGTAGAGGGAGAGAACTGTAATCTTCCTTCACTTCTACTGGTGCTGCAGAATGTTTATTTTGTTCCGAGGGAGACCAGTTCATTATTCCCTTCGTCTACAGAAATATTTCCTTTAAGATGGAGGGTGGTCAGTGCTCTTTCCAACTCTAGCGTGGAGAGAGATGAGTTTTTTTTAGCGTCAGGATAAATAACGGGATTGCATTGACTAGCTTGAAGATGACCTGGTCTAACCTGGAGATGGCCTGGTCTAGCCTGAGGAGGACTTGTCTTAGCCTGACCATGACCGCTTCCCTTTAGAGAACTATCCGCCCAAAACCTTCATTTCGTTGAAAAACAAGTTGAAGAACAAGAGGATCATTGGGCTTTTTCAGGTCATGGAGACAGGGGTTATTAATGCTGGGTCATAATGTCATTTTCGAAGAACACTCTCTTCAGTTTTACGTTCCAGTTGAAGTAATTAACTTTTATTATACTTTGCTGCAAGATGTATTATATTTTTATCTATGAATATGAAAACATTGGGTACAAATTAAATTTTGTTTATATTTATATTAATATGAATTAAAATAAAATTATTGATAAGCAGATAATAACATAACAAATATTATACATAAAATATCATTATCATCCTTTAATGTTCACAATATAAGATAAATTACTGTTTATTACTAAAGTTTCTATCATCTATTGTATTCAAGTACAGCAATTCTTAATCGGCTGTTGCTGGAATAACAGCTTACTCTTAAAGTTTCTCACTATTCAGCCCGTCCTCCTAAGGTTTCCCAACGTCAAGAAATTGTCGAACTAAAGTTCCCTATCCTAACCTACTAGACGACCCAGAACAGAAAACGGTCCAGCATGTCAATTTCGCGAGCCGCTATCATTATATAGTATAACAATTTTGAGGCCTTGGAGTATACGTCAAAATACGACGTTCTATAGAAGGACGGTTTGCAATATTACACTAGATTCCAGAGGATGACACTAGGTTAAACTCTTGTTATAACACCTTTACGTATACCACAATAGTAAACCAAGAAATACACCGATACAGACTTTTGTCGTCTTCAATTTTCTTTATTTCCTGAAGTCAAATTCACCATGTCTTTTTTAAGATTAACCCTGTGAGAATGTAGCTCCACAATGCGTGCTTGCGCTAGAGTGACCGCATGGTAATGGAGATTACCATGCAGGGTAATGGAGGCCGATCGTAATTTAGGTTACTCATGCATACTTACAAAGGTAACTGGATGCAGCCTGTGGCAATGTAGCTTGGTAATGCTGTAATCTAGTTTAGTAATACGTTGCTGTATTAACTGGATTTCCTCATAACTCAAATAATTATGCGTTTCTATTCTTACTCTTCTTTTCTTTGGCTCTTGTATTTTGGGGTTGTATTTGTAAGCAGCCTTCGTCAGCATCAGTTTGCAACAACAACAACCACAAGCATCAGCCTGCTACAACCTGCAACATTTCCATTCCTGCCGTCATCAGCTTTACGGTCAATAAACCTGGCTTTACCTTTTATGCCAAGTCATGCACAACAGATGAGATTGGCATTTTCCCCCAGGCAAATGCACAGGGGATGGCGGGAAGGGAAGCACAGACAGTCACTCCATTGTTTTTGTGGCACTAAACTGCTCCGTTGATTAAACTAATTGATTTTTGATGCACACGTTACATTCATCATTCACAATTAGACAAGCGTTACATTTTAAGTGGCTTTTGTCTAACCAGAAGCGTTCGAATAATCTTTCCCATTAGCTGGTTAGTTTTTTTATAATATCTTACAAGTGTACGGTATTAATTAATCATTAAAACATGTTTGTACACTTATACCTGGGATTATATTTGTATAAACTAAAGTCACTTTCACGACACCAGAATTTAAAGTGCACGATTATCCTAGATGACGCGTAGGTTATGGGTAGCGTAGAATTCCAATTTACTTTCTCATTAAAATCGTGATAAATTTGACATGTTTGGCTAACTATAACGATCCTGTGGTATTGCTGAATGTTGTAAATGGTTTCATGAATTGTAAGAAAAGAAGAATTATGTTGCACTGCAAGAGGTCAGTTGATGCTATACTCGTTTTAATTAACCTCGTCTCCCCGTTGATCCAATTATCTATTCCTGAAACCTGTTAAATGGTTTGCCTTAAAAGTTCTTACTGGAAGCCCATTTGACTCATCCACATCAGTTCCCAACCCTTAAATTTCTTCTATATTCATTTAAAAATTTATTTCTCCAGTTTCGACCTGTGGTTATGCGTTATGATGTCTTCCGATTGTGACTGTTGTTGTTTTAGATTCAGCTACTCGGAACAAAAAGTTACAAGT
Organism: Procambarus virginalis; assembly: GCA_020271785.1. Lineage (NCBI taxonomy): Eukaryota > Metazoa > Arthropoda > Malacostraca > Decapoda > Cambaridae > Procambarus > Procambarus virginalis. The sequence goes on from WNGS01160430.1 coordinate 20,816,988, forward strand.
AGCACGGGATATGGTGAGCCCGTAGTGGAGTAGTGGACTTACCAAGCACAGGAGCGGGGCTGTAGCTCTGTGTTCTGACAGCGACAGAGCCCTGTCTATACAGCCCTTGTTTATGTCCCTAATCCAATTGAAAACTTCGAGTATATCACGCCCTGGTCGGGCGACTCTCCAGTGAGGGTTAAATTGAGACCCTTGAATCTGTCTTCATAAGAAAGGTTCCTCTGTATTTTCCAAGGATAATTTGTAACCATTTACTTATACTCCGACCAAAATATTCAAGCTTATTCCAAGTTGGGTTTAACTATTGTCGTCCTTGATTACTACTCAAAGGCCAGGAAAATGGAAAAATCGGAACGACTCTTGTGAGCGTGTGTTGGGAGCCTTTTATTATCAACTACGATTTTTCCGAGTGATATGTGATTGCAATTGTAGTTATTGCTTCCAGGAACCTTAACCCCCCCCCACCTAATAGATGTCAAGCACGAGTTTTATAATCCTTCTTTCGTCAATATTACAGACTATGCCAGCTCTATGCTCCATGCAGCAGAAAAAACACGATTTCCGACTGATTAATTAAATTCACTCCTCAGTCCCCCAGTGAGCTGCTCCTTGTATTCTTGTAGAACCTCCCAAATACCTAGCCAGGACCAGGATATTTGGGATAAAACCGGGATAACACAGTTTATGAATACACACACTAACGTGATGTAACCATGAGAAAATCCTATACTAAGAAATTATCCATAGACAAGTGATAAACTGTTTGCAGGTTCGTGAACTGCACTTTTCTTTCCGGCTGAAGCAAGGTTCTCCCAGAGTAGATTATCATTATAAGACTTTTTGCATTATGCTTGAGAGTTGGCAGTGATACAGCGGCCATCACTCACCTATAACGTCCTCTTGTATTAACAGACACAGGAGCCCCACACCAACATTACCAACTTCACGACTATCGTAAGAGGAGAATATTATGAGGACTATTGACACCCTGCACATCACAACTGGTAATATTTTAATATTACGGAGAGAATATTTCCCGAAAAAATCGCTTTCTGATGGGTTTTTGAAGAGGGGGTTCTAACAAAGTCTGGTTTCAAAAATTAATTGAAAAGGGGCATGAAGGAAAAATTATTATAAGATTATATATATATATATATATATATATATATATATATATATATATATATATATATATATATATATATATATATATATATATATATATATATATGTGTGTGTGTGTGTGCGGAAAAACCACAAAGAAATGGAGAAGAGAGATGAACGTTTCGACTCGTGAAAGCCGTTGTCAACATCAGACTGACTGAGAGAAGTAGAGAGAGGGTGCAGGTCAGCACCTGGACCTGACCAACCATCTATGGGAAAGGATTACCAGAAACAGGAAGGGTCAAAGAGGATTAAGCGGTCAGAGAATAAGGATGAAGATTAAGGAAAAGCCTCATGAACACACAATAAAGGAATATAAAATTGTAATGAGGCATTGTATGCCTCCTTATCAAAGTTTTTCTTAAACTTTTGTGTAATATTGTAACTTAAAACTGGATCAAGTTTGTACATACCAAATCTTCTCAATGTTAGTACTGGCCAGTCTGTACGTGGGTGTGGGTATCTGGCTGATGATTGGCCGAAGTGGTTTCCAGGCTTATGTGTCTTGACATTTCCATACGCATATCCAGGTTTATATTCCCGAATAATCTTTGGCAGGTGGAGTCCGGATTTCTTGNGGGGCCAGAGAGTGGGCGAGTGTGGGGCCAGAGAGTGGGCGAGTGTGGGCCAGAGAGTGGGCGAGTGTGGGGCCAGAGAGTGGGCGAGTGTGGGCCAGAGAGGGCGAGTGTGGGGCCAGAGAGTGGGCGAGTGTGGGGCAGAGAGTGGGCGAGTGTGGGGCCAGAGAGTGGCGAGTGTGGGGCCAGAGAGTGGGCGAGTGTGGGGCCAGAGAGTGGGCGAGTGTGGCCAGAGAGTGGCGAGTGTGGGGCCAGAGAGTGGGCGAGTGTGGGGCCAGAGAGTGGGCGAGTGTGGGGCCAGAGAGTGGGCGAGTGTGGGGACAGAGAGTGGGCGAGTGTGGGGCCAGAGAGTGGGCGAGTGTGGGCCAGAGAGTGGCGAGTGTGGGGCCAGAGAGTGGGCGAGTGTGGGCCAGAGAGTGGGCGAGTGTGGGGCCAGAGAGTGGGCGAGTGTGGGGCCAGAGAGTGGGCGAGTGTGGGGCCAGAGAGTGGGCGAGTGTGGGGCCAGAGAGTGGGCGAGTGTGGGGCCAGAGAGTGGGCGAGTGTGGGGCCAGAGAGTGGGCGAGTGTGGGGCCAGAGAGTGGGCGAGTGTGGGGCCAGAGAGTGGGCGAGTGTGGGGCCAGAGAGTGGGCGAGTGTGGGGCCAGAGAGTGGGCGAGTGTGGGGCCAGAGAGTGGGCGAGTGTGGGGCCAGAGAGTGGGCGAGTGTGGGGCCAGAGAGTGGGCGAGTGTGGGGCCAGAGAGTGGGCGAGTGTGGGGCCAGAGAGTGGGCGAGTGTGGGCCAGAGAGTGGGCGAGTGTGGGCCAGAGAGTGGGCGAGTGTGGGGCCAGAGAGTGGGCGAGTGTGGGGCCAGAGAGTGGGCGAGTGTGGGGCCAGAGAGTGGGCGAGTGTGGGGCCAGAGAGTGGGCGAGTGTGGGGCCAGAGAGTGGGCGAGTGTGGGCCAGAGAGTGGGCGAGTGTGGGCCAGAGAGTGGGCGAGTGTGGGCCAGAGAGTGGGCGAGTGTGGGGCCAGAGAGTGGGCGAGTGTGGGGCCAGAGAGTGGGCGAGTGTGGGGCCAGAGAGTGGGCGAGTGTGGGGCCAGAGAGTGGGCGAGTGTGGGGCCAGAGAGTGGGCGAGTGTGGGGCCAGAGAGTGGGCGAGTGTGGGGCCAGAGAGTGGGCGAGTGTGGGCCAGAGAGTGGGCGAGTGTGGGGCCAGAGAGTGGGCGAGTGTGGGGCCAGAGAGTGGGCGAGTGTGGGCCAGAGAGTGGGCGAGTGTGGGCCAGAGAGTGGGCGAGTGTGGGGCAGAGAGTGGGCGAGTGTGGGCCAGAGAGTGGGCGAGTGTGGGGCCAGAGAGTGGGCGAGTGTGGGCCAGAGAGTGGGCGAGTGTGGGGCCAGAGAGTGGGCGAGTGTGGGGCAGAGAGTGGGCGAGTGTGGGGCCAGAGAGTGGGCGAGTGTGGGCCAGAGAGTGGGCGAGTGTGGGGCAGAGAGTGGGCGAGTGTGGGGCCAGAGAGTGGGCGAGTGTGGGGCCAGAGAGTGGGCGAGTGTGGGGCCAGAGAGTGGGCGAGTGTGGGCCAGAGAGTGGGCGAGTGTGGGGCCAGAGAGTGGGCGAGTGTGGGCCAGAGAGTGGGCGAGTGTGGGCCAGAGAGTGGGCGAGTGTGGGGCCAGAGAGTGGGCGAGTGTGGGGCCAGAGAGTGGGCGAGTGTGGGGCCAGAGAGTGGGCGAGTGTGGGCCAGAGAGTGGGCGAGTGGGGCCAGAGAGTGGGCGAGTGTGGCCAGAGAGTGGGCGAGTGTGGGGGCCAGAGAGTGGGCGAGTGTGGGGCCAGAGAGTGGGCGAGTGTGGGGCCAGAGAGTGGGCGAGTGTGGGGCCAGAGAGTGGGCGAGTGTGGGGCCGAGAGTGGGCGAGTGTGGGGCCAGAGAGTGGGCGAGTGTGTGGGCCAGAGAGTGGGAGAGTGTGGGCCAGAGAGTGGGCGAGTGTGGGCCAGAGAGTGGGCGAGTGTGGGGCCAGAGAGTGGGCGAGTGTGGGGCCAGAGAGTGGGCGAGTGTGGGGCCAGAGAGTGGGCGTGAGTGTGGGCCAGAGAGTGGGCGAGTGGGGCCAGAGAGTGGGCGAGTGTGGGGCCAGAGAGTGGGCGAGTGTGGGCCAGAGAGTGGGCGAGTGTGGGCCAGAGAGTGGGCGAGTGGGGCCAGAGAGTGGGCGAGTGTGGGCCAGAGAGTGGGCGAGTGTGGGCCAGAGAAGGGGCGAGTGTGGGCCAGAGAGTGGGCGAGTGTGGGCCAGAGAGTGGGCGAGTGTGGGCCAGAGAGTGGGCGAGTGTGGGGCCAGAGA
>WNGS01160430.1:20854429-20867716 GCA_020271785.1 Procambarus virginalis
GGGATTATGGTCACTGTCTGCTTCTGTTGTAACATTATTGACAAGAGTCTTAGCTGTACTATTATGATTCTTAAGAGGTAGTGGAACTGGTGGTGGACCAACTGTGGGTGGCCTAGATGGAGCACTTCCTATATTAGGTGGGGTATCATTTGACCTGAGAAGTATAAAAACAAAAAAACAAAATTCCACCTTTGTAGCACAATTCACAAAGAAAATAGATGCCCCATCAAAAATGCTTTGTATCTATTTTCTTTACTTTGAGTTTTAACATAGTTCTTATTTGTGCCATGTTGCCTAGTAATGAAATACACAAATTACACNCCCCCCTTCTAATTCTCCACGCCTGCTGTAAGAGTCATGTCCACTATTCCCGAGCGTTCTCTACATTGCAGGCATCAATTGAACATATGTGGGAGAGAGCGCATTCTCGAAGAGCCGAGAAATTTGCAAAATGTAACATTTTGCTGTGGGATAGGCCTTTAGGGAGCCAATATGGCGCTGGCAAGTCTGTTCTCCCGCCAAAAACTGTGTGACGTCAGTGGCGCCAGATTGGTCACCGTCAGCGACATGGCACTGGGAGCCAATGAAAAAAACTTTGGGAAAAAGTGACGTCACATAGGCATGGGGGTCCGCCCGTGTTGGCGCCAGGAGATATCAGTCTTTCACGACACGTCCGAGAGGTAGGACGCGCGATCGTCGTCCTGTCAGAGTGACGGATTTACCGAACTCCGGTGGATTAAGCGTCTCCAGTTGTTGGCACGCACTCTGTGAGGGTCTTCCTGAAACCCACAGTGTGGCTCAGATAAGGAATTGACAGAATATTGAGCAACAAGTGCTCAGGGGACAGGTGCGTTGCAAGAAGGGCCGGGCATCGACGTGTGTCGTCGTGGCAGTCACCAGTATAAGAGACAGAGTAGTGGCCGGGCCCACCACCGTGAGTGAACCGGGTGAACAGCCTTGTCAACAGGTTGAACAGTGTGATCGACGATCCTGTCAAGTTTGACAGTAACCCCACCTTCGTGGACCCTACGAGTCAACAGTTGGATGCAAGCACGTCGAGAAGTCTTCCCAAATACCTAGCGATATATCTAGACGACGAGGGAATTGACAGTGTGTGAGCTTCAAGTGCTCTGAAGTCGGGTGCTGTGCGTGTGAGCTTAAGCAGCATCGTCTGGTACGGCTGTAACCCACAGTGACTTCGTAGTGGTGAGAGGCAGTTACTCTGGGAGTACAGTGACAAGAACTATTGGGGAAACGTGCGACGACCGCCGAGACGTAGGCTGGCTGCCGTAGTTGGGAGGAAAGTTGACGGCCAGGAGACCGACTTCCCCTGCGACGTACTGTAGAGGAAGGGGCACGGACCTGCTGTGTACAGAAGCGGCGAGACGCGACATCCTAAGGTGTGGGCTTGTGTTCTGGATGGTGAACGAGGCGAGAGCTGGACCAGGAGCTACAACCCAACTGTCATCCTAGGATAGGTGAAGTAGGTGTTTACAGTTACCCTCCCATTTCCCCTTTAGTTAGCTATATATATTCTTGTCAGATATTTTATAGGTCGTGAGCAAGTCTCACTTGAGTTAAGTCACAGAGAGCACAGTATGTGGTGAGGCTACCCAGAGCGCTCACAGTATCAGTTTACATATATATTATGTGTGGGTGTGTGCAAGCACCAAGATTCATCAGAGAATTTACTGTGACTATTATTAATCTACAGTGAGTATTATTATTATATATATATGGTAGTAAACCAGATATTTGTGATTGATCTCTATAATTATTGATATAAATGCCTGTGGATTGATCTATAATCTATTGATATAAGTGCCCGTGTGTTGATCTCCATAATCTATCGATATAAATGCCTGTGTGTTGATCTCTAAATCTATAAATAAATGCCTGTGTATTGATCTTCATGATGTATATAGATATATATGCCTGACATTTTATTACTGATTTATATATGACATGCCTGTGTACTGAATAATATCATATACGTGGAGTGATCGTCAGTGATATCTCTTAAGAGAAAGTATAGATATAAAGAAAAGTTCAGTGATCAAGTGAGTGCATTCACAGTAAATATTATTAAGAATAGAGTAATCTTTGGTACGGTGAAAAGTCACTGTGAGAGTATTGTGAATATAGATGTTGATCGTGAGGCCAGTGAAATCATAAGTAAACCACGTGAACGTTGAATAGTGTTTTGGAAAAAGTTAAATAAACGGGGATCGTGACAATTAGAAAACAAGTGCTAGTCTGTTCCCACGATCGCGAGGGTCCCGGCCAGCTGAGTCTGATAGGTGACACGTGCCGATGTTACCATATCGGTGCGCTATAGAATATTATGCTATGAATGGAGTAATTGTCATATATTAATCCTGATACATTGATGCATATATATTTCTCGTTGTCTTTTAAGTAAAATACCAAAACTCTTTGGTGTTTGATATCATCCCCTCCATTTATCTTGTGACCGTGTAATGATATAAAGTAGAGTGACCTGCCTGATACTATATAACTGGAATTTGCTCTTGCCACAATTACACCTGACCACTGCAATGTTACTGGACATCTAAAAAAACCAGTTGGCGACCTTGAAGGCTGTATAAGAGTTCGGTGTCGGGGTGGGCCACAGATTGAGGGAACGATCTGTGCTCTCACTCATCTTATAATCTAAAGGCCGGTTGTGAGATCGACTGGGATACTCTCCGAGGCCAGCAGTGGAGCCTAGAGGATTGAGGGAAGACCCGCCGAACGACGGTGAGTAAGGGTTATTGTTGGAGCAACCACCTGGAAAGGATATCCAGTCTACTGTTGCTTTAACCCTTCTCTAACGAGAACACCGTGAAACCCCGACAGGTGCCTGTCTGACAAAGTGTGCCAGACTGAAGAACTCTCTTGTAGCGAGTTTGGGCACGATATTTTATTTCACAGCGTTGCTGTTTGATGTACTGGTAGCATTGCTACGGATTTTAACTACTTTGCAGAAGATAGCAATGAAGGTGGTGGAGACCAGTGTCACTGTGTGCTCCGCTCTACACTTATAGATATAAATGTTCTAGGATTTTCCTTGTAGATATATTGTCCAGGTACTCCCCCAGTTCTAGAGAGTGTTCACTGGTGATAATGATATTAGATAAGGTGTCCTTGAGCTGGTAATGTTCGCTAAGGAACCGTCACTGTTCACTCAGTTTGTAAACAAACACGCAGTCGCGCGGTGCCGCGGGGTGTGGTGGGCGCTTCTTGTTCCCAAGATGCCCCCCCTCCTCTCTCTTGAGAGTGGTAACTTACAATGAATATTGATTGATTATTTTTACAGTCTAGACTTATGATTGAGATAAGATGTGATTATAATAAAATTAGATATAGGATTTAAAGATTATAAGTGGTACTTGATAATACCACTGATTCTTATTAAGGATTCGATTTTATCTCTACCGGATGTTACATCATTGTTCCAATAGATTTTTAATTAACAAATCCTTCTAGGAGCTTCTGGATCCTTGAGAGATCATGCACAAAGTCACGTAGGCATCTATAGGGCCCTAGCACATACGTGATCCAAGTGACATTATCATATAGGATCAAGCTATCTTGTGAATCTATTGTAATTCTGATATGATTTTGATACGATTTTGATTTGATATAGATATGATATAGATATGATACATTTCTTAGATGATTATTAGATATGGTGGGTAAAAATTTCCCACACTCCACGCTGGGGCCGCATACTCCAGGATTGGTCTTACATATGTGGTGTACAAGATTCTGAATGATTCCTTACACAGGTTTCTGAACGCTGTTCTAATGTTAGCCAGCCTCGCATATGCCACAGACGTTATTCTTTTTATGTGGGCTTCTGGAGACAGGTTGGGTGTGATATCAACTCCTAGATCTTTCTCTCTGACCGTTTCATTAAGTACATTATCTCCAATTCTGAATCTTGTGTCTGGCCTCCTGTTTCCACTGCCTAGTTTCATTACTTTGCATTTACTCGGGTTGAGCTTCAACAGCCATTTGTTGGACCATTCACTCAGTCTGTCTAGGTCATCTTGTAGCCTCATACTATCATCCTCTGTTTCAATCCTCATAATTTTTGCATCATCAGCAAACATTGAAAGAAAGGAGTCTATACCCTCTGGGAGATCATTTCTGTGTGTGTGTGTGTGTGTGATCCGTATTACATTAAGACTTCACAGAACAGGGGCAAAATTATTTAAAAAATATACAACTCAGTTTAAAATATGATTTCACGCCACATTCATATCTCACACTAACTATAAGCCTTCCAGAGGCGCAGCCAGAGCCCGACACAATCGAAGAGAGTTAGAGAGAGAAAGAGAGAGAGAGAGAGAACTACAGCAATAAGTAAGAAAAAATAGGTCTGACGTTTACACACCCACACACACACTCACACATAACACATACACATAACACACACTCACATATAACACCCACACAAATATCCACACGCAAACACACACACACACACACACATTGGGACAACGCTCAAAATTTATGCGAGGAACCATAACAGAAACCAACTGCAGAATACTTTAAGTGAAATTGGACAGACTTGAGAGATTGGCTGAGAAATTATTGTTTGACTTTAATCTAACAAAATGCGAGGAATTTGGAGTTGAGACAGGAAAAAGTAGGCCAAAGTGAGAGTAATCGACGATATGAAGGCAAATGCTTGACTCTCAGGACAAAATTTCGGTAGCGATATTACCAAAAGTATCATTGTGGACAAATATTAAAATGGTTAGAGAAAGGGCTTATGCACAGCTGTTAAAGATTCGTATAGCCCTTAAATACCGGAAAAAATTAAAGCTTTCACGACATTGTGCAATATCTACGTTCGGCCGGCATTATGGACACCAAGGGTGAACCTCTCCCCCCCCCTGATAAAACACACCGCAAAAAAAAGATAATGTCCGAAAGGATGTGCCAAAACCGATCCTTGAACAGAGAAGACTGAGCTACAACGAAAATCCGAGAAAACTAGACCAAACCACTCGAGAACCAACAAGGAAAACAAACTACATAATGATGATGTATTTAATTCTAAGAGGCATTGTCAATTTTCACAGTTAAATGCTCATCATATATGGGCAGGACAGAAATGCTCATCATATATGGGCAGGACAGAAATGCTCATCATATATGGGCAGTACAGAAATGCTCATCATATATGGGCAGTACAGAAATGCTCATCATATATTGGCAGGACGAAAATGATTGTCATATATGGGCAGGATGAGTGGACATAGGTAGAAACTGGAAATCGAGATGAATTGTTGGAATGGTAGAATCCACTTCTTTTGTGTAAGACTAGTGAGCAAGTGGATATAGTTTCAAGAGTAGGAATGATAAATGATGCAAGAGCATCAGTGGCAATTACCATAGTCTATCACCGATTGAAAGACTGGTACCAGGAGCTGTAGCTCTCTTCACAAGCACATGTTGATAAGTACTCACACACACACACATATATACGCATTCACTAAAATATGTTAAACTTCAAGGTTATGGAAAATATCGCCCCTGACAGGTGTCAATATATCAGTATTGGCTTTAAAACTATCAAGAACAAGGGGGGACTAGTGAGTTTGATGACCTCTTGGCGTGTGTACACAAATTCTGGAATAAAGTCGCTTGCTATTGACTAATATTTCTGGATAATGCAATTTTCCAAATGCATTCGGGGAGACTTTTCAATGACAGAAAGACATTCAAGACATCACGCAAAGATGCCATTACCATACTTTATTGCACCCATTAATAATGGTGCAATAATGTATAATTATGCATTCTTGTTTTTTTAACTTGAATAAACGCCTATTCGCGTTTCCAATGATCACTTATATTTCACTTGACGATAAAGTACTCGCCTCATAACCTATCCTCACACACAAACACACACACAGGGAATGGCTAAAGGAGCTGAACTTTACATCCCTGGAAAACAGAAGAGTAAGGGGAGACATGATAACCAACTACAAAATTCTCAGGGGAATTGACAGGGTGGACAAAGACAAACTCTTTAGCACGGGTGGAACACCAACAAGGAGACAGGTGGAAACTTAGTACCCAAATGAGCCATAGACACATTAGAAAGATTTTTGTCAGTGTCAGAATAGTTAACAAATGGAATGCATTAAGTAGTGATGTGATGGAGGAAGACTCCATACACAGTTTTAAATGTAAATATGATAGAGCCCAGTAGGCTAAGGAACCTGTACACCAGTTGATTGACAGTTGAAAGGCGTGACCAAAGAGCCAGATTTCAACCCCCGCAAACACAAGTACACACACACACACAAAGCAAGATTTCGAACTTTAGTTCCTCAACAAAACCTCACGTGAGCTTACTGTAGAGACTGCGAGTTTTGTCCGACACTAATGGAAATGTCCCAATATTTACAATGATCAGGCAACCTGTTATATACCACTGCGGCCATACAACACAAGTGTAACCCCAGCTGTACCTTTTATCACACTGTTCACAGACTGATGACACATGGCTGATGTCTCTTAGGGTCACATCTTGGCCTTTCATTTTCCCGTATCCATGTATTATCTATAAGTTGAACCGACATATCTGATCAATATTGTACAAATCGATTTTGAATTACAGAAAGAGAATTTACTGTCTAAATGTTATTGCATTTAATTTATTTTGCATTTAACATGTATGATGTCTAAAGACATTTTAATTACATTAAATATTAGCCATTTTCTGCATTAAATAATGTTAGATATTCTATCTGGTTTTGTTCCTGATATTTTTATCTGCATTGTTTAGTAAGACGCTACAGGTAAATATTTTAGTGGATATACTAAGATTTGGTATATTGAATATACTAACGAATGGTATGTTGAATATATTAAGCCATGGTATAATGAACATACCAAACCATATTATATTTAATATACCAAGCAATGGTATATTTATTATAACAAGACATGGTATATGGAATATGCTAATTCATTTGTATATTAAATACTAGCTGTACCCGCCACGCGTTGCTGTGGCTCAGTCTGGTTAAATGGGAAAAAAAGAAAAGAGAAAACCCACGTTTCTAATAGGTTTAGTTTCACAGTACTTGTGAGTATACAATATTTTTTGTTGTTCTATTGTCTGTGAGATATAGAGATTGTCTGGTTTGCCGACTCTAAAAGACGCAACATGTAATTGTCCATGTGTGAAGCAATCTGTGTCTAGATATAAACTGCACAATTCTAAAGATTGGCCTTGAGCTTCGTTGATGGTGATTGCAAACGCCAATCGAATTGGAAATTTCATTCTCTTAAATTGAAATGGCATATCCGTTGAAATCATAAGAATGTGAAGAATGAGGACATCTTCACATCTGAATGCTCCTATCAAGATTATTCCTTCTACGACGTCGCTGATTAATTTTTTTACTGCAAGGCGCGTGGCGTTGCAAAGTTTTGACTGGTTGATATTTCGCAACATGATAATTGGCAAGCCGATTTTCAATTGCAGTACGTGTGATGGTATCCCTGGCAGATCGAGTGAACTCAAAAATTATGTTGGATAATTAACCGCTTCATCTGCTTCCACAACAGTGTCGACGGACTTGTATGTGACTGCGTTGCTTTGAAAGTTAGACTGAATAATATTGTTAAGTTTGTAGACGTCTTTGTTCTTGGTTGCAAGAACAGTTCGTTCATTCAGCTAATCGTGATTCTTATAATTGGTTTGAATATTGGGAAATACTTTTTCAACCCCATTTTCCTTTTGACGTCACTAAATTGAAGAAGTTATGAGGCAATGAAATTCGTCCTGAGGTCAGATGAACCGGCATGTTTCCGTTCCCAATTTCCAGCAATTTATGTGAGAATATCTCAGCTGATGGATAGTTTTGCAGCTGGACATGCACATGTGTAGTTAATTTAAATGTCTTTACCTGGCACCGCAAAGTAGAGTATTTCAGGTAAGCAGTTATTTCGTCCGCTGGTGTCGATCGAGGAATTACACTTAATGTTTACCTGAAATCTCCAGTAAGCAATATTAATGCATTCCCAAATGGTCTGATGTTTCCACGCCAATCTTGCAATGATCGATCAAGAGCCTCGAGCGATTGTTTGTGGGCCGTTGTGCATTCATCCCAAACAATATGTTAGTCATTTCTGCAATACTTTTCCCATGCCGGATACTTTGGAAACGTTGCACGTGGGAGTTTCTATGATACCGCATGTTGAATGGCAATTTCAAAGCCGAAGTAGTAGTTTTTCCACATGGTAGCAATGTCGCAACAATTGTGGACGATGCAAGAGCTAAGGTTATGTCATTTTGGGATCGAAATGCTGCCAGAATCAATCTAATTAGGAAGGTTTTATCAGTTCCTTCTGGCGCTTCAAAGCAGATTTCTTCAAACCCGTTATTGACAGTTTGAATTATTTGATTGTAAATGCCTTTTCGCTCAAGCGTTAGCTTTGGAATATTTGATTGCACATACGACAACAGATCACCCGTGTTGTAATTTTGTTCACGACGCAATTCTACATCGAACGAAGCCGCAGCAGATTCGGTGATGGCATTTCCAATTGATTGAGAACTTTGTTCGCGATTTCTAAGCACAAATTTTCAATCATTATCAACGCTTCGTTGTAGATTTTTGCTGTGAAGTCCATGTTCATATTTGAATTTTCCTTGCGTATTCGACGGATAATATCTTCAGCCATGTGCGATTTATATTTCCCTCATAACTCTTTTGGAGATGAAGGAGAGCCGGTGGTCAATATGATTGCAAACAATGCACGAATTTGAATTGGATGTGACGTGTTGGACGCATATTAAGACATACATCCCAGTGTCGGTCATTTTCCAATAAATTCAGAGCTTGACATGCACTACGGGAAGTGGCATGTGTTACGCGGTTGTCAAATCTCAATTGCAGGAAAGACGTTGGACCGGGCACATTTACCAACAGCTTGCGAAGAAAGAAGCATTCATCTTGATTGGGATACACGGTGTACAGTCTGCCAATCGTAGTTTATTTGAATATGCCAGGTTGTCCGTTGACTCACTCTCCTCGTTTGGGTCGTTCAAATGATTTTCGATTGGCATTCCACGTGTAATACGGAGGCACTTCCGAATCCAGCAGTGTTTTCGCAAACGCGTTATTTTGACCTAACGTGAAGTAAGCAGGTAATGTTGCAGCCGGTGGATTCAAGGCCGTTTCTTGCACATTTGCAGCTGTGAAATAAACGTTTTGTCTATGTCTTGTTTTCAAAACCAAAACAAAAAATACTTACGAAATATTTTAATTTAAATGCAGATCAACTGACACAGACGTGGCATATATATAGTATGTATATAAAAACCCGCTCGGATGCGAATGGAACGTTGTGTGAAAATTTCAAAGCAATCGGTGAAGAACTTTCGGAGATTAGCGATTTTGAACAAACGAACATTTCCATTTTATTTATATAGATAATATGCCGTAGTAACAGTATACTGAGTGCATTAATTCATGATACATTGAATACTTTAAGGAAGGACTTAAAAGGAGAAAGAGCCAAACAATTATGACTATATAGCACTTGGAAGTATATTAATCCATAGTATATTGAATATACTATGCCATGGCATATTGAATATACTATGCCATGGCATATTGAACATATTATGCCATGGCGTATTTACTAGATTAACCCAGATTACACTGAAAGAACTTTTCAGTGTAAATCACTGCAAACTTGCATTTGAGGGTCAATTAGGGATACAGACATCAGTATATTGCTCTTAAATTGTCTTGCTGATGCATAAACAACATATACTCTTATGCCTTTACTTTTAACAATTCGTCGTGTTTTTTAAGTATTGGTTAATTCAGCCAAAATGCGACGCATTAGAAGAGGAACGGATTATATTGATAAAATATATACTTTTTTAATATTTAGTAGCAACTATTATCATTACATATTAATTAATGTAACCCTGATATATGACGACTATATATAAATCTTATTTAGAGTGAATAGTTAAGTAACAATAATGCAATAACAATTAAATAACATAAGTTTTTTAAATTATTAACAGTACACTTTTTATTTGTATATTTTTTCAGACATACACATGCACACACAGGTCCATCAATCTATCCTCAACTACCAAATTCCACTGTTATTCTAAGTCAGAACAAAGCCTCTCCACTTCCCATAATATACTTCTGAAAACTAACACTTCACAATCACCCACTCTCAGTGTATCCCCATAATTGACGATATATCCCTCAACGACTCTAGGCACGTACGGAACAAGCGGTGTATCTTGTCTTGGTTCCTCGTCTGTTTCTCACTGAATAGTGATGAATAAGTTTCCTCACTATTCCTGACTTTCTTCGTCAAAGTGTGCCTCCAAGTTCTTCTTACAGAAGGAATGAAGAGGTGCATAACGCTTCTGTCAACACTGATTTTATCTCGTAGTTAAGATTGATCAAACTCTTTAGTGTTATTTAGGAAGCCACAATATAGTTTAGACTGACCAATCACAAAATATACTTACGACTTGGAGTCCAATTTAACTGTGATTGAACGCTTGTTGATCTTATCCGATAGTTGTGGTGCGGGAGTTTAGCCATTAAGGAAGTAGATATTCCCAAAACACTCATAACACCATAACTTTAAACTAACCATTGCTAATGCCGTAATGACCCAACTAGTGGAAAGTATGAGTTGAGAAAGACTGGCCGCCGAGTTTCGAGTAAACACGAAAGGTATGTTCTCAGAATATGTCCATTCCTTCCAGCGGTCTACCCAAAAGATGTATTCAGCAATTTTAACATGCTTTTCATTCAAAATACGAAATTTCTCAAATATAAATTAATATTAGCATATTGTGCATATTTAGGCACTGCTCAGGTTAGGTATTTAGAATCTGTTGGCGATTATTTGTATTTGTAATACGTGGGTGAAGCATTTACAGCGTTTTGGTTCGAACAAAAGTCGTCAGTGAAGCACTTGTTCCGGAAGTGTTCGGACGTCATCAGTTGTGAGTCGTGTATAAACCGTTTTTCATTCATAAACAGCTGGGGGGTTTGGCGGGTGCACAGAATGGACTTTGGCCTTAGTTTATGAGGACGGGCTGCAAAAAAGGCAGGTAGTGTTTCATCCAGCCCGTCCTCATAAACAAAGGGCCAAAGACCATTCCATGCTACCGCCAAACCCCCGTGCTCTTTATGAATGAAAAACGGTTCACACACGACTCACAACTGATGACGTCCGAACACTTCCGGAACAAGTGTTTCACTAACGACTTTTGTTCGAACCACAACGCTGTAAATGCTTCACCTTCGTACTACAAAAACAAACAATCGTCAACTGAACCTAAACACCTAACCTAACCAATGCATAAATATTCACAATATGCTAATGTGCATTTATATTTGAGAACATTACTTTTTTGAATGAACAGCATGTTCAAATTTATGAATGCATCTTTAGGGTCGACCGCTGGATGGAATGGACTTGGTCTAGGGACGGGTTGATAGCGAAACTTCGTAGTTCTTTTTTGGCTAATGTAGCCGCCAAACCCCCTGTTCATGAATGAGAAACACATTACAGACGATTCGCAACTGATGCCATTAAACGTTTCTCGAACAGTGATTCGCTTACTTTCTCTGCTCGAATTGCTCCTCTCAAATTGCTTTGTAATCATACTGGAAATACAAATAAATGTCACAGTGCCTAAACACTAAATCTAATCTATGCCTACCTGTTTAGCAAAATTATAATGTACTGTACTGTAAATAATGTAATGCTATGCAGAACGAAATCACATTAACGTTATGTATCAATGATAAGATAGGTATGAGTGAAGAGGTAGATTCGAACCTAAGGAGGATTCAAACGTCTAAGGTGTTTGCTTGTGAGTATACCTAGAGCATAGGTTCGAATCCTGCTCACGGATCCTACTGATTTTCGCAAAATCTATTTTCAGGAAATGACCAAAAGATTTTGAATACAAAATGCATTAACACTAATCCAGGTTGGATGAAGACAGGTTGGGAATCGGTTGTGAGTCTTGTGCAAAACGTTTTCAATTCACAGAAAAAGGGTTTGGCAGGTAGACTAAAGAGGATTTGTATACTGCTCAATCCTGCAGCTCGATTACGGAGAGCTTGAAAAAGCTTAAGCTGGTGTTGCTTGCAACAATGCGAAAAACATATTTCATGCATGTATGTGCTGATTTATATGACCCTTATATAAGACCATGGTTATATATCATTAAATTACCCTCTTTGTAACGATTGAATTTTAGATTCTCGACCATTGTGTACGAGGCAAATTAGTCCTCATTGTCATTGTGTACGAGTCATAGAGTCCACGAAATCCGGACTCACCTGCCAAAGGTTATTGGGGAATACACACCTGGTTATGCATATGGAATGTGAAGACCCACAAGCCTAGAAACCCACTTGGCCAATCATCAGCCAGATACCCACACCCACATACAGACTGGCTAAACGACTCAACGGCTTGCTGACCCCTTATGTACCCTGTGCTTTCAGCCTGAAAATCTCCAAAAGATTTGTTGAGTTTACTCGGGGACCACGGGCACGGGGATAAGAGCCTCGTTGGATGTAGAGTCATGTTTACCCACGTACTGTGGATGAAACAATCGGGATGATAACGGATAGAGTTTATGGTGATCCGGCTGTACGCCTCTTGACATACCAGAAAAATACAAGGAAGCTGCTCCAAGCCTGCACTGTTGAGGCACCCTTCTTGAGTACAGTGGCACATGTATAAGCAAGTAGATGGGGTCGCCATGGGTTCTCTCCTAGGTGTCCTGTTTGCGAGCTTCTGCATGAGTACCATCGAGCAGAGGGTCGTTGGACATGGACTTGAATCCGCCAAATACTGCAGGTATGTTGACGACATTTGTATGCAGTTATGATGTCAGACGTCTGCAGCAGCTGAAGGAGGCGAGCAGAATTCTGTGTTGAGTTTCACGTACGAGATGGAGAATGATGGGAAGCTGCCATATCTAGATGTAACAGTCACAGAAAGAATGGAGGCTTCCACCCTGCAATCTACACTAAGG
This sequence comes from Procambarus virginalis, assembly GCA_020271785.1. Lineage (NCBI taxonomy): Eukaryota > Metazoa > Arthropoda > Malacostraca > Decapoda > Cambaridae > Procambarus > Procambarus virginalis. Next base: position 20,867,514 of record WNGS01160430.1, read on the forward strand.
AAACAAACATAGGAATGTGCATCAGTGCCAATAGTGACTGCCCAGACAAGTTACACAAGAGAAGTGTTGTCAACGCTTACGTCGACCGTGCTCTCAGCCACAGCTCAGGATGGAAACAAGTCGATGAAGACCTCTGTAGGGCAAGTCAGGTCCTAGTCAACAACGGACTTCTCTAACGAATTTGTTGAAGACGTCATAAAGGG
>WNGS01160430.1:20878464-20889623 GCA_020271785.1 Procambarus virginalis
ACAGAAGACCCAGACAGGAATATGAAACAACATGGCCACCATCAATATAATAGAGAGAGAGCAGCTTCTGTCGCTACAAGGAACTGATCCAGACTACTAATCATGGGAGACTTCAACCATGGGAAGATATATTAGGGGAACAGAGACCCACATGGAGGCCCAGACACATGGAGAGCTAAGCTGCAGGATGTGGCAATAAGAAACTTTCTAAGTCAACACGTCAAGGGACTGACAGGAATGAGAGGAGAGGATGAACCAGCTTTGCTTGATCTGATATTTACCCTAAATGAGTCGGATATAAGGGAAGTTAAGTTGGAAGCCCCCTTGGGAATGAGTGATCATAGTGTATTGACCTTTGAGTACCTGGTTGAGCTAGGAATTATCTCCAAAAAAGAACTGGGAAACAAAGGACTGGCGTACCGAAAGAGAAACTATGAGGAGATGAATAAATTCCTAAGGGATATACAATGGGACACAGAACTCAGAACCAAGTCCGTACAAGACATGACGGACTATGTCACAAAAGTGTCAGGAGGCTGTAAGCAGGTTATCCTGGCCCGACAGGTAAAAACCGAGAAGCAACAGAAGAATCTGTGGTTTAATAGGGAATGTATGAAAGCAAGGGAGCTGAACAAAAGGGGCATGGTAAAACTTCCGTAATAAGAGAACACCAGAAAGTAGAGAGAAAGATAGCAGAGAACCAGGAACGAGTATGTTATTGTGAGATGAGCAGCTGAGAAAAGGTATGAAAATGATATAGCTACTAAGGCCAAGACCGAACCAAAGCTACTACACAGTCATATCAGGAGGAAGACAACAGTGAAGGAACAGGTGATGAAACTTAGGACGGGTGAGAACAAGTACACAGAGAATGACAAAGAGGTGTGTGAAGAACTCAACAAAAGGTTCCAGGAGGTCTTTACAATAGAACAAGGAGAGGTCACGGCGCTAGGAGAGGTGGCAGCAAACCAGGCGACCTTGGAAGGGTTCGAAATTACAAGAGGTCAAGAAGCACCTAATAGAGCTGGACGTGAGAAAAGCTGTTGGGCCGGACAGAATCTCACCATGGGGTATTGAAAGAGTGTGCAGGAGGACTTTGTTTGCCACTCTCCAAAGTGTATAGCAGGTCACTGGAAACGGTAGACCTACCAGAAATAAGGAAGATGGCTAATGTAGTCCCAATATACAAAAAGGGTGACAGACAAGAGGCACTGAACTACAGGCCAGTGTCGTTAACTTGTATACCATGCAAGGTGATGGAGAAGATTGTGGGAAAAAAACTAGTAACACATCTGGAGAAAAGGGACTTCGTGACAACCCATCAACATGGGTTCGGGGAGGGTAAATCTTGCCTTACAGGCTTAATAAAGTTCTACGATCAGGTGACAAAGATTAAGCAAAAATGAGAAGGAATTGCGGACTGCATTTTTCTGGACTGTCGGAATGCCATTAATACAGTACCCCATAAAAGGCTGATGCATAAGCTGGAGAAACAGGCAGGAGTAACTGGTAGGGTGCTCCAGTGGATAAGGGAGTACCTAAGCAATAGGAAGCAGAGAGTTACAGTGAGGGGTGAGACCTCAGATTTGCGTGAAGACACCAGTGGAGTCCCGCAAGGCTCTGTACTCGGATCTATCCTGTTTTTGATATACGTAAATGATCTCCCAAAGGGTATAGACTCATTCCTCTCAATGTTTGCTGACGACGCCAAAATTATGAGAAGGATTAGAAAGAGGAGGACACCTTGAAGCTTCAAGAAGACCTGGACAAGCTGCAGGAATGGTCGAACAAATGGTTGTTAGAGTTTAACCCAAGCAAATGTAATGTAATGAAGATAGGGGTAGTGAGCAGGAGACCAGATACAAGGTATCATTTGGGAGATGAAATACTTGAAGAGCATCAACCCCCTAGGTCTTTCTCTCTCTCTCTCTCTGAGAAAGAGAGAGAAAGACCTGGAGGGTTGATAGCAGTGTAGATATGATAAAGTCCAATAGGCTCAGGAACCTGAACACCTGTTGATTGACAGTTGAGAGGCGGGATCAAAGAGCCAGAGCTCAACCCCTGCAAGCACAATTAGGAGAGTACAATTAGGCGAGTAAACAAAAAAGCAATGGTTAGAGAACAAAGAAGACCAACACCAACAATCTAGTTGATAATAGTCCAGGAAGGACCGAAACGTCGTCGTCTCCTCATCTTTTGATGTGTGGTTTGGTCATCATAAGGAGGCAGAAACAGATACCAATTCAGCAGCAATTCGTATATACCCTCCAGAGGAGCCAATTGGCTTAGCTAAGCGAGAGAAACCAAAGAGAACTCTTAATCTAGAAGATTGCGTTTAATGAAGTTTTCACAAAAGAATTAGGACACACAAAGAACGTAAAAAGCACGAAAATCTTAATAAAAAAAGCTTCCAAAAATTTTGAGCCAAAAAACAAACACAGCTTACTACAGCTGGTTACAGTGGTGAAGACTGTGTGTGTAGGTACAATGATAACAGAGAAGGTATCCGTGTTACGACTGTTACAGTGAGTGGTGTAGATGGTCACGGTGATGACGACCGTTTGCAGTAAAAATACTCCCTTCGAGACACTGAACTACTCACCTCGGGGAAAAATGAATCCGAGCCCAAAGCCCCGGGATTGTAAATAAGGATTTCCAAATATTTATTGTGACAGCTGAGTACCAATACTCTCTGGACAGTGTCAGACTCCCGCAGCTGGAAGAGTGCCAGAGTGTGCCTGCAGCTTGAACACTCATCTCTGTCTGTCTGCCTGTCTCTCTCTCTCTCACACACTATCTCTGTCTGTCAATGGTAATGCTCAAGAGAGAGAGAGAGAGATAAAGATTAGCAATGTATGGGAGAAAGTGAAGAAGAAGGCAGCGTAGCGGTGTTGGCAGTGATGTGTTACTTCTCCTCTCCTCTGCACCCCCCTCCCCCCACCCGTCCCAGGCCATACAAAACAGTAAAATTAACTTTGGAGTCTAAATTTTTCAACACTTCCTTCTCAAATAAAGTAATAGAAGTATAGAGAAGATTCGTACTATAATCGTTCATCACACTTTAACTCATGTTCAATAACGTTTCTAGTAAAAAAAAATATTTCCATTAAACAGACATTTTCCAACCCTCGACATCGATAAGTAAGTTGGATTGCTGAGGTCTGAACTTTTCTGGATAGATAAAACAACTGCATTTTTAAATGCATGTAAAATTTTGTGAACGTGCTGAATAGCTGAAGTGGATATAATTGGTACTTCTTCTCGACTGTATTAGTGACGGGGATGTATATTGAACTTTCTGTCCACAAGAGTGGCGGAACTTGAGAGCATTAAACCTTTGTTAAAAGGAACTGAATCTGAATCTCGACTTTATGACAAATATCATGTTGTTTAGTTTTTTGGCTGGTAATAGAATTTATGGATATTGATCATCTTCAAAATAATGAACAAACTAGTTATTTCAACAGTTATCACCGTCCTGGAGATAGCACGTGCACTCAAAATGTTTATACCATCGTAAAGAGAAACTTTGCGGCGATGCGATTGTAACCCTGGTAATTACAGACTCAAAAACACAGAATTATTGGGCAGTTTGCAAGAGAAAATAATCTAGGTGCAATTAGTGAGCTGAATTGTACACAAAGAAGAAAAAAATAGAATTTTTAAATATGATTTACATGGTTTTATTGTGACCTGGAAACACCATTCTAATAATGAATATCATGTGTATACCAGGAAGGACTAATACTGACTTGGAAAATGCAAAGGGACTCTCTATACCTAATTTATATACATGCACTATTCATAAATATAGTTAGAGCCAAATACGTGGAAGTCTGTAACTGATTGAATGTGGATGTGGATGTGAGGAGTCAGAGAAACTATCTGGAAAATTGACAGTAACCAAGAACAAGATATAAATTAATTCTTCATGTTTGCCGTTCTTCGTAAGAAAGTTTAGACACGAATCCAAAATGATTGCGAGTGAAGTCGTTAATTGGTGAGCTGTTAGGGAGTCGTTGATGGTTTAGGAGAAGAAGCTCTTGGAGGATGAGGTTGAGGTCTTGAGCCAGCTTGAGACATAATGATAGGAAACGACATTCCGTACGACATTTGCCTTCTTCCAGCAACTAGGCAATTCTCCAGACAAAAGTGACTCATTAATTAATGATCATTGCCAGAGGTGGGTGGGTGTTTGTTTTCGCGTATTCACCTAGTTGTACTTAGTTGTGCTTGCGGGGATTGAGCTCTGGCCCTTTGGTCCCGCCTCTCAACTGTCAATAAACTAATGCACAGGTTTCTGAGCCTACTGGGCTCTATCATATTTACACCTGAAACTGTTTATGGAGTCAGCCTCCACCACATCACTTCCTAATGCATTCCATTTGTCTACTACCCTGACACTGAAAAAATTCTTTCTAACGTCTCTATGGCTCATTTAGGTACTCAATTTCCACCTGTGTCCCCTAGTGCGTGTTCCCCTTGTGTTAAATTGTCTGTCTTTATCTACCTTATCAATTCCTCTGAGAATCTTGTATGTGGTGATCATGTACCCCTCTAACTCTTCTGTCTCCCAGTGACGAGAGGTTTAATTCCCATAGTCTCTCCTCGTAGCTTATACCCCTCAGTTCAGGTACTAGTATGGTGGCAAACCTTTGAACCTTTTCCAGTTTAGTCTTATGCTTGACTACATATGGACTCCATGCTGGAGCCGCATACTCCAGGATTGGTCTGACATATGTGGTATACAAAGTTCTGAAAGATTCCTTACACAAGTTTTTAAAGGCCGTTCTTATGTTAGCCAACCTGGCATATGCCGCTGATGTTATCCTCCTGATATGGGCTTCAGAGGACAGGTCTGGTGTGATATCAACCCCCCAGGTCTTTCTCTCTCTCTCTGACTCTTGAAGTATTTCATCTCGCTAATGATACCTTGTATCTGCTCTCTTGCTCCCTACACACCCTGTGTGCGTGTGTGTGTGAGTGTGTGTGTGTGTACTCACCTATTTTTACTCACCTATTTGTGTTTGCGAGGGTTGAGCTTTGGCTCTTTGGTCCCGCCTCTCAACTGTCAATCAACTGGAGTACAGATTCCTGAGCCTACTTAGCTCTTTCATATCTACATTTGAAACTGTGTATGGAGTCAGCTCCCACCACATCACTGCCTAATCCATTCCATTCGTTAACTACTCTGACACTGAAAAGTTCCTTCTAACGTCCCTGTGGTTCATGTGGGTACTCAGTTTCCACCTGTGTCCCCTTGTTCGCGTACCACCAGTATTGAATAGTTTGTCCTTGTTTACCCGGTTGATTCCCCTGAGGATTTTGTAGGGTGTGATCATGTCTCCCCTTACTCTTCTGTCTTCCAGTGTCGTAAGGTGCATTTCCCGCAGCCTTTCCTCGTAACTCATGTCTCTTACTTCTGGGACTAGTCCAGTGATGCCACTAGACCTTTGGACTTTTTCCAGCTTCGTCTTGTACTTGACAAGGTATGGGCTCCATGTGGGAAAAACCTGCTGGGATTGATATAAGAGAAGACTACCAGGGACTTGTACTGAACTAAATTAAAATTACTGTCTGCAAATTAATTCAACTAAAATCTCTAGCTAGGGTTGTAAATCCTAGCTCCTATTTTTCTAATGACAGATTGTGGGCTGTAAGGGGCAGGTGGGGTGAGTCAATAGTTGATAGGTTGATTGAAGATCCACATCCACCTGCCAACAGGTATCTCACATCAGCTTGTATTTTATACAAGGATAAGATTTAATAAATTCAGTTATTTGACTGAACACTGGCTCTGTTTAAATCAGAGATTTAAACATACACAGTCTAGCCTAGCACCATAGCAATTAACAGCCAATACACATACTATAAACAATTTAAATAGTAAATTGTAAAAGTATGAAAAATGACCTGAATGTAGTCCAAGTACTGTTACTAAGTACTAAAATTATATTCAATTAAATGAACTTATATGATTACTTAAAAAATAACTAAGCAAGCAATTGTTAACTTAATTTATATATTCAAGTATATGCAATGTATATGATTAAATACAATCAGCTTGCTGAATCTCTTCCAACACTCTGGACACTTATGAGTTTTTATTACTTATTTATTGTAACAAACTTTTCTGACAGTGGACACTCATGAGGTTTAGAGCTTGGATAAGACTCTGCTGTACCACAATATTAATAAACGTACTGAAATATGAGGCGTTGCCTCGCTTTATTACCAACAATCAGACTTATAGGATATTAAAGTTATACAAGCATACAATTGGCCAATTAATACGATACTGTAATAACATTCAATAAACTTATCTGAAGCCGGGTGCCTGTCTGACAAAGTGTGCCAGACTGAAGAACTCTCTTGTAGCGAGTTTGGGCACGATATTTTATTTCACAGCGTTGCTGTTTGATGTACTGGTAGCGTTGCTACGGATTTTAACTACTTTGCAGAAGATAGCAATGAAGGTGGTGGAGACCAGTGTCACTGTGTGCTCCGCTCTACACTTATAGATATAAATGTTCTAGGATTTTCCTTGTAGGTATATTGTCCAGGTACTCCCCCAGTTCTAGAGAGTGTTCACTGGTGATAATGATATTAGATAAGGTGTCCTTGAGCTGGTAATGTTCGCTAAGGAACCGTCACTGTTCACTCAGTTTGTAAACAAACACGCAGTCGCGCGGTGCCGCGGGGTGTGGTGGGCGCTTCTTGTTCCCAAGATGCCCCCCCTCCTCTCTCTTGAGAGGGGTAACTTACAATGAATATTGATTGATTATTTTTACAGTCTAGACTTATGATTGAGATAAGATGTGATTATAATAAAATTAGATATAGGATTTAAAGAATATAAGTAGTACTTGATAATACCACTGATTCTTATTAAGGATTCGATTTTATCTCTAACGGATGTTACATCACTGTTCCAATAGATTTTTAATTAACAAATCCTTCTAGGAGCTTCTGGATCCTTGAGAGATCATGCACAAAGTCACGTAGGCATCTATAGGGCCCTAGCACATACGTGATCCAAGTGACATTAACATCTAGGATCAAGCTATCTTGTGAATCTATTGTGATTCTGATATGATTTTGATACGATTTTGATTTGATATAGATATGATATAGATATGATACATTTCTTAGATGATTATTAGATATGGTGGGTAAAAATTTCCCACATCTTCCAGAGGGAGAGAACTGGCACAGAGTCCTATACTAAGGACAGTAGTAACCATATGTATTTATTTACTCTCCATCGGATTGATAATACAAGTGCAAATTTTGCTTGCACTTTTGTGCGGCTGTCCGTTGTGGACGATTGTGTCTGTTAGGAGTCTGTGGGTCATGTGTAGTTAGAAGGTCTTGAGGTCTCTCAGGATCTAACTGCAGCTGGCTCACTGATTCCATGTGGATGAGTTTGTCCAATGTCTTCAGGGAAGTTGTTCCTTTAGACAGGATCTTGACTATTCTCAAAATCCCCTGGCTATCTGGATGGACTGAGACAACTTTACCTAATGGCCAGTCAGCCCTAGGGCCATCACTGTCTACCAAGACAATATCGCCAGGTTGGAGATTAGATATATTATGTGGGACATTGGCCCCATAGTGATGTTCTCGTAGAGATGTAAGATATTCTTTTGTCCAAACATCATTCCATTTTTGGATTATGCTGGACAGATGCTTATACCCCTGAACCAACTCGCTCTGACCCACATATGAGGGATCTCTGATCTCATCATCCACTAGAGATGGTACTGGAGTCAGAAGTCTTCCATACATTAGGTGTGCAGGACTTAATGGCTCATGTTGAGTAGGATCATCAGACAAGTAAGTCAACGGCCGGTTATTCACCCTTGATTCTATTTCCGTGATTACTGTCTGGAGTTCTTGAAGATTGATTTTCTGACGGTGTAGAGATTTTCTCAAGGATCTTTTGACAGTTCCTATTAACCGTTCATAAAATCCTCCGTGCCATGGGGCTCTCGGAGGGATAAATTTCCATCTGCAATGACGCTGTTCCAGTGTGGAAGTAACTGCAGGATGGGAACAGATTTCCCGTAGACATGCTTCTCCAGCTACCAAGTTTGCTCCGTTGTCTGAAATCATCAGCTTGGGGCATGATCGGCGTGCTGCGAATCTGCGGAAAGCTTGAATAAATGATTGAGCAGTCATATCGGGTGTTACCTCTAAATGTACTGCCCTGGTGGTAGCACAGGTGAACAGACAGATGTATGCCTTGATAGGTTGCTTATCTGGAGTCCCTGTTAGATATATTGCTCCTGTATAATCTACTCCGGTCGTTTCGAAAGGATGTAGATGGACCACACGTTCCTTTGGTAGGGGTGGTGGCCCTGGATAAGAGCAAGTTCTTGCATCGTACCTTCGGCATATCATGCAATTTTCAAGATTGATTTGACTGACTGTCTTCCCTGAGGAATCCAGTACTGTTGTCTGATTTGTGTGAGTGTGTCTAACACTCCTCCATGTTTGATGATTTGTTGATGTGTATGTAACACAATCAACCTGGTGATCCAATGATTTTTTGGTAAAAGCCATGGATGCACGGTATCTAGATTGACATCTGCGTGTTTAAGTCTCCCTCCACAACGCAGAATGTTGTGATTTTCTTGGTCTATCCACAGACCGAGATTGTGTTTTAACTTATGCGGAAGATTTTCATAGTTATTCCCATAAGTTTCTCTCTGGGCTTGTCTTACCCAATAGATAAGTGCATCTGGAAAAGTGTATTTTATACCTTTTTTCCTGAGATATTGAAACACGTTCTGTGTTACATTGATTAATTTGATGAGCGAGGAGTAACGAGTACAATCCAAGACTGATATTTGAGCTTGCTGCCTGGTGGTAGTTATGGTTTGTGTCGTGATGACGTGTGGCTTTTGTTCAGGCCAACTGCCATTCACTAACCATCTAGGCCCATGAAACCAAATATCTGCCTTTGCAAACTGTTTAAACGTCATACCTCTTGATAAGAGATCAGCTGGATTATCTTTTGTTGGTACATGCAACAATTGAAAGCCTGCGGAAATTTCTTTAATTTCCGAGACGCGATTTTTTACATAGGGAGTCGGACAGTTGTCGTTTCGTACCCATTGTAAGACAGCTTCATTGTCAGACCATATAATGACATCTTTGATGTTCATGGTAGACAAGACTTGTTTGATATGCACAGCTAAGCGTGTGGCAGTTAGCAGTGCTGTTAGTTCCATCTGAGGCAAAGTCCTCTTTTTTAATGGAGCGACTCTGGCCTTAGAGGTGATAAGATATGATTGATTAGAAGTCACTAAGTAAGCACAAGCTCCAAAAGCTTTGGCTGACGAGTCTGCGAATACATGTAGTGTTACTTCATCATTTTCCTCGACTATGTGTCTCGGAAAGATTATCTTTTCGACTAAAGTTTGTTCTTGAGCCACTTCCATCCAAGCTTTTTGTAACTGGAGTGGTAGTGGATCATCCCAACCAACTTTAGACTTCCAAGCTTCTTGCACCAGTAAACGCCACTTGATAGTTAAAGGATTTAGTAGACCAAGTGGGTCGAATACTTTGCTAACTTGTGAAAGCAAATCCCTTTTTGTAGCAATGCAATAATTTACTGGCACGGATTTGATTGAATGTGTCCGAGATTAGATCCCACTCCATACCTAACACCTTTTGTGATTCTGGTACGTGATATTCAGGGTAATCTCTTGCTATTTGATTATTCAATGTTGCATTATTAGAGGCCCAAGATTGTAGTGGCATGTTGGCACCTTGTAGCTCCTTGTTGGCCTCTTGATATAATTGTAACAGTTCAGTAGTACTGTTAACTGTCCCTTGAAAATTATCTACATATAGATTCTGACTGATTTCAGCCTTATAGGGACTTGATGATTTCTTCAGATGAGTATCTAGAGTTGCTTGCAACAGAAATGGACTTGAAGTCGCGCCGAAAAGAACTGAGGAGAATCTGAAAGTCACTATAGGACTATTGATATCTTCTGGGTTCTCTACCCATAGAAACTTAGTGAAGTCTCTATCTTCTTCCTGCAAGCCGACTCTTAGAAAGGCCTTACTTATATCTGCTGAATATGCATATTTGTTAAGTCTAAACTTCAACAGTATGTCATACAATTTCTGAGTTAGACTTGGACCTGTTTGCAAACAATCATTTAGACTGGTTCCTTGGGGTCCAGATTTAGAGCTACAGTTAAAAACTATCCGTAAAGGAGTTGTTTTTGATTCTCTCATTACAGCCATGTGTGGTAAAAAATGGCCTGTTTGCTTATTGTCGTGTTTCACGACTTCAATGAATTTATTCTTTAATTGTTGAGCAATAATCTCATGATAGAGTTTTAAATGCTCAGGCCTTTTTCTTAGCTTTGCTAATTGAGATTTAAATTGACTATAAGCCATGTGATAATTGGTAGGTAAGGTTTTATGGTTGATTTTCCATGGTAGCCTTACCCAGTACTGTCCATCATGGTACTGTACAGTTTCTAAGTACTGATTGTATGCACAGACATCATCAGGACTTGGTTGTTCAGGAATTATTCCTATAGCATCAAGTTCCCACAATTGATGTACAGATTCCAATCCATCATCAATCATGTGGGGGATTTTAAGTGGTGATTGTTCTTTGCCTAGTCAGGCCATGATTACAGTTTCTGTATGATGTGATTTTTCAGGAGTTGAAGGTTCAAGATCTAGTATAGGTCCTGTCAACAATATGCCTCCTGCTGATTTGAGTATTTTCATACCCATACATTCTTCTGACAGAATGAATTGATGATAATAGTCAGCTCCAATCAGGATTCCGATATCTCCTATGTAATCAGAATCGAGCCGAGGATCTGCTAATTGATTCCTTTTCTTTTAGGAATTTATTGTGGCTGCCAGACCAGTCACTTCCATTTCAGTAGGATTTTATCAACTACTATGCTTCGACTGTCCTTTGGGATGTACCTAGGCAGACATGAGTTGTACTACCGGAAGGTTCTATGCCTGAATTGGTAAAAAACCCTGATATGGATGTAGATACTTGCTTTGAAGATTTAAGTTGTAAATCTTCTGCCATCTTTTACTGATAAAGGTTTCTGTGACCCTTGATCAAAAAGCCTCTAGTTTTGAATACAAATTCCTTGATTGCATAGTTT
>WNGS01160430.1:20890623-20907896 GCA_020271785.1 Procambarus virginalis
GCTAAGAAAAAACTGAGCTCTGTGGTACTTTCAGGGGAAAACAGGAGAAGCAAAAAATGGCATCACAGATCAGTCTGCTACCTCGAAGAGCTTCAACCTGCTTGAGCAAGCCGTGAGCTCCTGCCTGTAGAGAGGTTACTTCCCTGGGAGGATGACTCATGCAGATCATCATCAATGAAATGGCAATGAAAAAATCCCCAACATGTTACCACAAGAAATGAGGCACAAGTATCTCGAGGAATTTATAAAGAAGCCGGAGATGAACTAGATCAAATCTACACTGATGGGTCGTCTAATCCTGTCAATGGCAGGGCTGGTGCAGGATACACGGTAATCAAGGATAATACTTTCCAACGCAGAAATGAAGAAAAAGCACGTATTGAGAACTATGCCTCTTCAACGCAAGCAGAGCTAACTGCCATTCTTTTGGCGTTAAGGTTTCTTGAACGGAACACTAATAGTGCAGTGATTTGCACCGATTCAAAAGCAGCACTGCAAAGCCTAAGTAAAAATCGGGCAGAAAATCTTGCAATAGTCGCTGAAATTAAGAGAGCTGTGAGAGTAGTTACCAATCAGGGAAGAGTCATCAAGTTTCTGTGGATCCCCTCCCATATTGGAATATGTGGGAATGAACGAGCAGATGTGCTGGCTGCTGAAGGCGCTGAAGGAGACCATATTGAATACTTCATACCCAAGACTACTACAAATTAGAGGTATTGTCAGGTAACATCACCGTGACAATGTAACTGAGGAAAGGAGGATAGAAGCACAAACCAGTGAATCTGTACGATGGTACAACATGGTTGCAGCTGGCAATCCCAATCATTATGGCCGAAAAGGAGGAGGACGAGGGAGAGAATCAGTAATAGCGAGAATCCGTCTTGGGTACAAATATCCATGGAGATATGGAATGGAAACAACAGTTGATTAGCGAAGTTGCAGAATCTGTGGTGAGAGTGATGGAGACCGCCTTGACCACTATCTACGTGAATGTGAACACCTGAGAGACATCAGAAGTATGTATAGAATAATAAACCCCACATTGTTTGAGTTAGGAAAACACTATTTGTCAAATATTGATACTGTTCTTAAAAGATTTCCCCATTTTGCACCCGCAAGATAAAGTAAGCTTTTAAGGGTTGATAGATGTTTATCTTCTTGTTTGAGGAGCTGTTCACTTGAGACAGTTAACAAGTCCCAGCTGTGTCTGGGTACAAGTGACAGGATGAACAACCCAGCGGGTTTTCTTCCTACTGGGGAGTGTTGTACATGCTGCTTTGGCGGTATGTCCACTCACAAGATAAGTGGTGCTGCCCAATAAACTCGCCCTCGGGGCAAAATTTAAATTTAAATCTAGGTCAGAAAGAGCTGTAGAAGAAGCAAAAGTAGTAGATAAAATTGTTGGCCTCGTGGAAGGTCTTACAACCATAGAGAATGTGTGCGACTACAGAAGAATAGGCAGATATGTAAAAGGGAAAATCGACCTTTGAGGATCACCCTAAATGGTGCCAAACAGATAGAAGAAGTACTAAGGAATTCTAGAAAATTACAAAGTAATGAGGATGGGAAAGTGTGGTCGTTAAGACGAGATCTTGCAAAAGAAGATAGATAGAAGCTGAAGCTGAACCTCGCCGAGGCAAAACGTTTAAATAAGAGCAGGAATGAAGAAGAAATCAATTTTTTTTTCTACAAAGTGATAGGGGTAGGCAGGCCAGTAAAGTGGTACATAAAGGCAAACCAACAAAATCATTAGAGAGGGGGAGTGAAAAATAAGAAGAGGGGGAACAAGTTCCTGAAGATTGCATACACCAACATAGATGGAGTAAGATCGAAGATATTGTAGTTAAGTGATGTAATACAGCTGCAGACACCAGATATTCTTGCACTCACGGAGACAAAACTTGAAGATGTTATTTTAAATGAGGTGATATTCCCAAGGGGCTACTCAATTTGGAGACGGGACAGAAAAATTGGGAAAGGCGGTGGCGTTGCTGTGCTAGTGAAAGAACACCTAAAGGTGAACGAACTAATGACTGCCAATCCGCAAGAAGTTGACATAATAGCACTAGAGATCTGCCATGAGGATGATAAACTAATGATCATAAATGCATATAGTCCACCACTAAGCAGCACATGGTCAAAGGAGGAGCTAGACAGTAAACGAGAAGGTCTTATAACAATAGAGAGAGAGATCATAGCGAGAGCGGATAACGATAGTTCACGACTGTTGATAGTCGGCGACTTCAACTTGAAATCCATAGACTGGGAAGGATATGAAGCTAAAACACAAGAGTTTTTGGACCTGTAAATTTGTAGACCTCATCCTGGAAACATTCTTGTATCAACATGTTAAACAAGCTACGAGGATGAGGGTAGGGGACATTCCCTCCATGCTAGATTTGATATTTACTAAGAAGGAGGAAGAAATACTTAAAATTCAGTACCTTCCTCCCTTGGGTAAAAGTGACCATGTCTCTTTGGGAATAAAATATGCCATGCGTTATAATCTGGAAGAAGATAAGAAGGTTGATGCAATTGAAAAACCTGACTTTAGGAGAGGACATTATAGCAATCTTAGAAATTTTTTAGTGGGTATAATTGGACAGACTTGTTGCTAGGCAAGGAAGTGAATGACATGTATGTCATGTTTTGTGAAATATATGATAAAGGCACAAAAAAATTATACCAAAACAGAGATGCAGAACTAGGAAACAGGATTTGTTAAACAGAAATTGCGAGAAGGCCAGAGACCAAAAGACACAAAAATGGAATCAATACAGGAAGAGGTCAAACCTCTAAACATACCAGTGATACAAAGATGTGGGAAACAACTACATGGCAGTGAGGAGAGAGGCAGAACAAAATTTTGAAAAAGGGAATGCAGACAAATGTAAAACAGAACAGGTCGATTCTATAAATTCATAAACAACAAATTGCAGGTAAAGCATAATATTCAGAGGTTGAAAATGGGAAATAGATTCACGGAAAAGGAAAAGGAAATGTTTGAAACATTAAATCAAAAGTTCCAAAGTGTGTTTGTACAAAATGAAATCTTCAGGGAACCAGACACAATAAGAATTCCAGAGAACAACATAGAACACATAGACGTGTCTAGAGACGAAGTGGAAAAATGCTCAAGGAGCTAAATAAGAACAAAGCAGTTGGTCTAGATGGAGTTTCACCATGGGTTCTGAGAGAATGTGCACCTGAGCTCAGCATTCCACTTCAACTGATTTTTCAGGCATCCCTGTTCACAGGAGTTGTAGCTGATGTGTGGAAAAAGCTAACATAGTTCCAATCTACAAAAGTGGAAGCAGGGAAGACCCCTTAATTATAAACCTTTATCATTGACAAGTGTAATAGTCAAAATATTGGAAAAAATAATTAAAACTAAATGGGTAGAACACCTGGAGAGGAATGATATAATATCAGACAGACAGTATGGTTTTCGATCTGGAAGATCCTGTGTATCGAATTTACTCAGTTTCTATGACCGAGCAGCAGAGATATTACAGGAAAGAGATGGTTGGGTTGACTGCATCTATCTGGACCTAAAAAAGGCTCCACAGAAGAGGTTGTTCTGGAAACTGGAAAATATTGGAGGGGTAACAGGTAAGCTTCTAACGTGGATGAAAAATTTTCTGACTGATAGAAAAATGAGGGCAGTGATCAGAGGCAATGTATCGGACTGGAGAAATGTCACAAGTGGGGTACCACAGGGTTCAGTTCTAGCACCAGTGATGTTTATTGTCTACATAAATGATCTACCAGTTGGTATACAGAATTATATGAACATGTTTGCTGATGATGCTAAGATAATAGGAAGGATAAGAAACTTAGATGATTGTCATGCTCTTGAAAATGACCTGGACAAAATAAGTATATGGAGCACCACTTGGCAAATGGAATTTAATGTAAATAAATGCCATGTTATGGAATGTGGAATAGGAGAACATATACCCCACACAACCTATATATTATGTGAGAAATCTTTAAAGAATTCTGATAAAGAAAGAGATCTAGGGGTGGTTGTAGATAGAAAACTATAACCTGAGGACCACATAAAGAATATTGTGCGAGGAGCCTATGCCACGCTTTCTAACTTCAGAATTGCTTTTAAATAATGGATGACGTTATACTAAAGAAATTGTTCACGACTTTTGTTAGGCCAAAACTAGAATATGCAGCGGTTGTGTGGTGCCCATATCTTAAGAAGCACATCAACAAACTGGAAAAGGTGCAAAGACATGCTACTAAGTGGCTCCCAGAACTGAAGGGCAAGAGCTACGAGGAGAGGTTAGAGGCATTAAATATGCCAAAACTAAAAGACAGAAGAAAAAGAGGTGATATGATCACTACATACAAAATAGTAAAAGGAATTGATAAAATCGATAGGGAAGATTTCTTGAGACCTGGAACTTTAAGAACAAGAGGTCATAGATTTAAACTAGCTAAACACAGATGCCGAACAAATATAAGAAAATTCACTTTCGCAAACAGAGTGGTAGACGGTTAGAACAAGTTAGGTGAGAAGGTGGTGGAGGCCAAGACCGTCAGTTGTTTCAAAGCGTTATATGACAAAGAGTGCTGGGAAGACGGGACACCACGAGCGTAGCTCTCATCCTGTAACTACACTTAGGTAATAACACTTAGCTAATTACAGAAGTAAAATATTTTATATTTTTTTTCTTCCCAAAGTTTTTCTTGGCTCAGAAGCTTTCAATCTTGCTAGTCCCCCACAACTTTTTTAAGTCTCCGAGGATGTCTTTATCAGGTTTCTCCACGTCCGATTGCGACCTGTCCTCTTAAAAATATCGTCGATTTTAGCCATTTGCCCGTATGGCCGAATTTGGAAGTAATTTGAAAATGAAAAGAAAATGAAATAAATTTGGGATTTCTTTTTTCAACTACAGTAAGTTAAGGGTCCTCTGATAGGTTAGGTGGGCAGGAAATTCTTATAAAGTTTCAAAACGTTTAGAAAAACGTGTATTGAAAGTCATCTATTCTAACCTTACAGAGTCGGCCGGACGATTCAAACAGATAACGGAACAGTACGTCACTTTTGTGAGTCGATTTCATTTTAAATTACGTCCAATTTGGCCATAGCGCGCATACAAGCCAAAAGTGACGTTATTTTAAGAGGACGGGTTAGGGTGTCACCCCTTCGGCTCACTCTTGTCACTGCCTCACTCTTCTCTTGTGTTGTGCAACTAATGGACATTTTAAAACTTTTGTATGTTAAGTGCTCCGAGGTAACCGGTTTAGTCTAATCTCCCGTGTTATCTGGCCCCTGGTGGCAGCTTTAACCAAGTCTCCTGTGTTATCTGCCCACTGGTGGCAGCTTTAACCAAGTCTCCTGTGTTATCTGCCCGCTGGTGGCAGCTATAACCAAGACTCCCGTGTTATCTGCCCCCTGGTGGCAGCTTTAACCCAGTCTCCCGTCGTGTTATCTGCCCGCTGGTGGCAGCTTTAACCAAGACTCCCGTGTTATCTGCCCGCTGGTGGCAGCTTTACCCACTCTCCCGTGTTATCTGCTCGCTGGTGGCAGCTTTAACCAAGTCGCCCGTGTTATCTGCTCGCTGGTGGCAGCTTTATCTAAGCTTCCCATGTTATCTGCTGGTGGCCATCACATTAGTTCAATCTTCTGCAATATATATTTTTCGTGTTATCGATCTCCCGTGTTGGGAGTTGAGGCAAACGTAGTTAGAGATAGCAAGTTCAAGGCCAGTTTTCCAGCGGTTGATACGTCTCGACATAGAGGAGTGTAGCTTACTGAGTTTACTGTGTACTGTGGCTGACTGATTGTACTGTGTACTGTGGCTGACTGACTGTAATGTGTACTGTGGCTGACTGACTGTAACGTGTACTGTGGCTGACTGATTGTACTGTGTACTGTGGCTGACTGACTGTAATGTGTATTTTGGCTGACTGACTGTACTGTGTACTGTGGCTGACTGACTGTAATGTGTACTGTGGCTGACTGATTGTACTGTGTACTGTGGCTGACTGACTGTAATGTGTATTGTGTCTGACTGATTGTACTGTGTACTGTGGCTGACTGACTGTAATGTGTACTGTGGCTGACTGATTGTACTGTGTACTGTGGCTGACTGACTGTAATGTGTATTGTGTCTGACTGATTGTACTGTGTACTGTGGCTGACTGACTGTAATGTGTATTTTGGCTGACTGATTGTACTGTGTACTGTGGCTGACTGACTGTACTGTGTACTGTGGCTGACTGACTGTAATGTGTATTTTGGCTGACTGACTGTACTGTGTACTGTGGCTGACTGATTGTACTGTGTACTGTGGCTGACTGACTGTACTGTGTACTGTGGCTGACTGACTGTAATGTGTATTTTGGCTGACTGACTGTACTGTGGCTGACTGACTGTACTGTGGCTGACTGATTGTACTGTGTACTGTGGCTGACTGATTGTACTGTGTACTGTGGCTGACTGACTGCACTGTGTACTGTGCCTGAATAATTGTGCTGTGTACTGTAGCTCACTGACTGTACTGTGTACTGTGGCTGACTGACTGTACTGTGTACTGTGGCTGACTGACTGTACTGTGTACTGTGGCTGACTGACTGTAATGTGTATTTTGGCTGACTGACTGTACTGTGTACTGTGGCTGACTGACTGTACTGTGGCTGACTGATTGTACTGTGTACTGTGGCTGACTGACTGCACTGTGTACTGTGCCTGACTAATTGTGCTGTGTACTGTAGCTCACTGACTGTACTGTGTACTGTGACTGACTGACTGTACTGTGGCTGACTGACTGTACTGTGTACTGTGGCTGACTGACTGTACTGTGTACTGTGGCTGACTGACTGTACTGTGTACTGTGGCTGACTGACTGTACTGTGGCTGACTGATTGTACTGTGTACTGTGGCTGACTGACTGTACTGTGTACTGTGGCTGACTGACTGTACTGTGTACTGTGGCTGACTGACTGTAATGTGTATTTTGGCTGACTGACTGTACTGTGTACTGTGGCTAACTGACTGTACTGTGGCTGACTGATTGTACTGTGTACTGTGGCTGACTGACTGCACTGTGTCCTGTGCCTGACTAATTGTGCTGTGTACTGTAGCTCACTGACTGTACTGTGTACTGTGGCTGACTGACTGTACTGTGGCTGACTGACTGTACTGTGTACTGTGGCTGACTGACTGTACTGTGTACTGTGGCTCACTGACTGTACTGTGGCTGACTGACTGTACTGTGGCTGACTGACTGTACTGTGTACTGTGGCTGACTGACTGTACTGTGTACTGTGGCTCACTGACTGTACTGTGGCTGACTGATTGTACTGTGTACTGTGGCTGACTGACTGTACTGTGTACTGTATCTGACTGATTGTACTGTGTACTGTGGCTGACTGACTGTACTGTGTACTGTGGCTGACTGATTGTACTGTGTACTGTGGCTGACTGATTGTACTGTGTACTGTGGCTGACTGACTGTACTGTGTACTGTGGCTGACTGACTGTACTGTGGCTGACTGACTGTACTGTGTATTGTGGCTGACTGACTGTACTGTGTACTGTGGCTGACTGATTGTACTGTGTACTGTGGCTGACTGACTGTACTGTGTACTGTGGCTGACTGATTGTACTGTGTACTGTGGCTGACTGACTGTACTGTGTATTGTGTCTGACTGACTGTACTGTGTATTGTGGCTGACTGACTGTACTGTGTACTGTGGCTGACTGATTGTACTGTGGCTCACTGACTGTACTGTGTACTGTGGATCACTGACCGTACTGTGTACTGTGGCTGATTGACTGTACAGTGTACTGTGGCTGACTGACTGTACTGTGGCTCACTGACTGTACTGTGTACTGTGGCTGATTGACTGTACTGTGTACTGTGGCTGACTGACTGTACTGTGGCTCACTGACTGTACTGTGTACTGTGCCTGACTGACTGTACTGTGTACTGTGGCTCACTGACTGTACTGTGTACTGTGCCTGACTGACTGTACTGTGTACTGTGGCTGACTGACTGTACTGTGTATTGTGTCTGACTGACTGTACTGTGTATTGTGGCTGACTGACTGTACTGTGTACTGTGGTTGACTGACTGTACTGTGGCTGACTGACTGTACTGGTATTGTGGCTGACTGACTGTACTGTGTACTGTGGCTGACTGACTGTACTGTGTACTTTGCCTGACTGACTGTGCTGTGTACTGTGGCTCACTGACTGTATTGTGTACTGTTGCTGACTGACTGTACTGTGTACTGTGCCTGACTAATTGTGCTGTGTACTGTAGCTCACTGACTGTACTGTGTACTGGGGCTTACTGACTGTACTGTGTACTGTGGCTTACTGACTGTGCATGCAGTGGTATGCGGATAGACTATTAAGGACTTCAGCAGTTAAGGATAATTAGATAACAGCTGATGAAGACAATTGACATTCAAACTACACAGAACACATTCGATAAACACCTGAGAGCTTAATTAGCCTGTCAACATTAACATAAGTAAACAGTATGCTTCGGACATGTGTGATTAGGACAGGTAAACAACAGTGTCTCACCACACATTAAATGTCTCTCCATCAACACACGTTCGAAGAACAGTTATGGAAGACAAATGTCGTGTCAAACAAACAAAGAAAGCTTGTTCCCACATTTGAGAGTAACGGAGACATACTGAACATAATTTTATTTGCGTTTTTCCATCAGAGATTTTCGTTGTGAAATAATGAAAAAGTATTGTGATACAATAGTGTCATTTGCCATTTGTAAATCAACATTTCCCACTTGCAGTATGCAATTCCTTTTTCCCAATGCGCTATTTATCAATCTGAATTCTCACTAATTTGGCGTAAGACCTTAACGATACCATAATTTATCCGAACTGTTCTCCAAATTTTAATTAATTTTATTTTCCCCGGCTCGCATATTTATGTTGTAGACACGATAACAAAGTTAAGGTGTTGAGTGTAGAATTGAAGCTGAACTGTGTGAGGTAAATCTGGTTGATAATACGGAGGGATTATTCGCGCTCTTTATCCGAAATTATTTGCGCTTATTTATACGCGATTATTCGCATAATCTCGCTGCCAGCGAGATTACGAGTCATGAAAATCATGAAAGATTCGTCTGAACCCAGCTGCAGGAGGCGAGTGGCAGCTCAGCCCATCCTCATAAACAAAGGCCAAAGTCCATTCCACAACTCGTCCTCACACTAGGCTGGTTAAAACAGTGGCCGCCCTCTATAAACGCATTCATCAATTTTAACATAATGCGTATTAAACATTGGTTTGTTCTCATATATTAATTAATATTTTTATACATAAAACTTCCATGTATAGTTAGGCATAGGTTAGGTTAGGTGTTTAGGTTAGGTTAGGTTAGGTTGGGTTAGGTATTTAGGTTCTGTTGGGGATTATTTATATTTGAAGTACGTGGGAGAAGCATTGATAGAATTGTGGTTAGTTCAGAGGACGTGATCGAAGCCCTTGTTCCGGAAGTGTTCTGACGTCTTCAGTTATAAGTCTTGTGTAAACCGCTTTTCATTCATAAACAGCGGGGTTTGGCGGCTGGCTCAACGAGCCTGGATCTTAGTATGCGAGGACGGGCTGCATTCCATGCACCCGCCAAACCCCAGCTGTTTATGAATGAAAAACGGTTTGCACACGACTCACAACTGATGATGTCCGAACGCTTCCGGAACAAGTGCTTCACTGACGACTTTTGTTCGAACCACAACGCTGTAAATGCTTCACCAACGTATTACAAATACAAATAATTGCCATCAGAATTTAAACACCTAACCTGAGCAGTGCCTAAATATGCAAAATATGCTAATATTAATTTATATACGAGAAATTTCCTTTTTGTGAATGAACAGAATGTTAAAATTGATGAATACATCTTTTGGGGTAGACCGCTGGATGGAACGGACATGTTCTGAGGACAAACCTTTCGAGTTTACTGGAAACTCGGCGGCCAGTCTTTCTCAACTCGTACTTTCCACTAGTCGGGTCATTACGGTATCAGCAATGGTTAGTATAAAGTTATGATGTTATGAGTGTATTGGGAATATCTACTTCCTTAATGGTTTAACTCCCGCACCACAACTACCGGGTAAGATCAACAAGCGTTCAGTCACAGAAAGTTAAACTGGACTCCAAGTCGTAAGTATATTTTGTGATTGGTCAGTCTAGACTATAGTGTGGCTTCCTAAATAACACTCAAGAGTTTGATCAATCTTAACTTCGAGATAAAATCAGTTTTGACAGAAACGTTATGCACTTCTTCCTTCCTTCTGTAAGAAGGACTTAGAGGCACACTTTGACGAGAAAAAGTCAGGAATAGTGAGGAAACTTAGTCTTCACTATTCAGTGAGGAACAGACGGGGGAACCAAGACAAGAAACACCGCTTGTTCCGTACGTGCCTAGAGTCGTTGAGGGATATATCGTCAATTATGGAGAAACACTGAGAGTTTGTGGTTGTGAAGTGTTAGTTTTCAGAAGTATATTATGGGAAGTGGAGAGGCTTTGTTCTGACTTAGAATAACAGTGGAATTTGGTAGTTGAGGATAGATTGATGGACCTGTGTGTGCATGTGTATGTCTGAAAAAATATACAAATAAAAAGTGTACTGTTAATAATTAAAAAAAAATATGTTTTTTAATTGCTATTGCATTATTGTTACTTAACTGTTCACTCTATATAAGATTTATATATAGTCGTTATATATCAGAGTTAAATTAATTATTATGTAATTATAATAATTGCTACTACATATAAAAAAGTATATATTTTAGCAACATAATCCGTTCCCTCTTCTAATGCTTCGCATTTTGGCCGAATTAACCAATACATAAAAACCACAACGAATTGTTAAAAATAAGACATAGGAGTATATGTTGTTTATGCATCAGCAAGACAATTTGAGAACAATATAGTAATGACTGTATCCCTAATTGACCCTCAAATGCAAGTTTGCAGTGATATACACTGAAAAGTTCTTTCAGTGTAATCTGGGTTAATCTAATCAATACGCCATGGCATAATATATTCAATATGCCATGGCATAGTATATTCAATATACTATGGATTAATATACTTCCAAGCGCTATATAGTCATAATTGTTTGGCGCTTTCTCCTTTTAAGTCCTTCCTTAAAATATTCAATGTATCATGGATTAATGCACTCAATATACTGTTACTACGGCATAATAGTTGTATTTAATATAGAAATGAATTGGTACATTCCATATACCATGTCTTGTTATATTAAATATACCATTGCTTGATATATTAAATATACTATGGTTTGGTATGTTCATTATACCATGGCTTAATATATTCAATATACCATTCGTTAGTATATTCAATGTACCAAATCTTTGTATATCCACTAAAATATTTACCTGTAACGTCGGACTAAACAATGCAGATAAAAAATCAGGAACAATACCAGATGGAATATCTATTATTTAATGTATAAAATGCCTAATATATAATGTAATTAAAATGGCTTTAGACGTCATGCATGTTAAATGCAAAATGAATTAAATGCATTAACATTTCGACAGTAATTTTTCTTACTGTAATTGAGTATAGTTTTGTACTTCATTGATCAGATATGTCGGTTCAACTTATGGATAATTCATGGATACGGGAAAATGAAAGACCAAGATGTGGCCCTAAGAGACATCAGCCATGTGTCACAAGTATGTCAACAGTGTGATACAGTGTGTATCCAGCTTGAAGTTACACTTGTTTTGCATGGCAACAGTGATATATAAGGTACAACTTGAGGTTACATTTGTTTTGTATGGATATAGTGCTATATAACAGGTTGCTTGAACATTGTAAATATTGGGACATTGGCGTTGGACATAACCCGCTATCTCTACAACAAGCTCACGTGCGTTTTGTTGAGAAACTAAAGCTCGAAATCTTGCTATTGTGTGTGTGTGTACTCACCTAGTTGTACTCACCTATTGTGTTTGCGGGGGTTGAGCTCTGGCTCTTTGGTCCCGCCTCTCTACCATCAATCAACAGGTGTACAGTTTCCTGAGCCTATTGGGCTCTATCATATCTACACTTAAAACTGTGTATGGAGTCAGCCTCCACCACATCACTTCCTAATGCATTCCATTTGTCAACCACTCTGACACTAAAAAAGTTCTTTCTAATATCTCTGTGGCTCATTTGGGCACTCAGTTTCCACCTGTGTCCCCTTGTGCGTGTGCCACTTGTGTTAAATAGCCTGTCTTTATCTACCCTATCAATTCCCTTCAGAATCTTGAATGTGGTGTTCATGTCCCCCCTAACTCTTCTGTCTTCCAGCGAAGTGAGGTTTAATTCCCGTAGTTTCTCCTCGTAGCTCATATCTCTCAGCTCGGGTACTAGTCTGGTGGCAAACCTTTGAACATTTTCCAGTTTAGTCTTATCCTTGACTAGATATGGACTCCATGCTGGGGCTGCATACTCCAGGATTGGCCTGACATATGTGGTATACAAAGTTCTGAATGATTCTTTACACAAGTTTCTGAATGCCGTGCGTATGTTGGCCAGCCTGGCATATGCCGCTGATGTTATCCTCTTGATATGTGCTGCAGGAGACAGGTCTGGCGTGATATCAACCCCCAGGTCTTTTTCTTTCTCTGACTCCTGAAGAATTTCATCTCCCAGATGATACCTTGTATCTGGCCGCCTGCTCCCTACACCTATCTTTCGACCATTCCTTCAGCTTGTCCAGGTCTTCTTGAAATCTCAAACAGTCCTCTTCTGTCTTAATCCTTCTCATAATTTTGGCATCGTCCGCAAACTTTGAGAGAAATGAATCGATACCCTCCGGGAGATCATTTACATATGTCAGAAACAAGATAGGACCGAGTACAGAGCCCTGTGGGACTCCACTGGTGACTTCACGCCAAGCGGAGGTCTCACCCCTCACCGTAACTCTCTGCTTCCTATTGCTTACGTACTCCCTTATCCACTGGCGCACCTTACCAGCTACACCTGCCTGTCTCTACAGCTTATGTACCAGCCTCTTATGCGGTACTGTGTCAAAGGCTTTCCGACAATCCAAGTGTGTGTATGTGTGTGTTTGTGTGTGTGTGCGTGTGTGTGTATACTCACCTATTTGTACTCACATATTTGTGCTTGCGGGGTTGAGCTTTGGCTCTTTGGTACCGCTTCTCAACTGTCAATCAACTGGTGTACAGATTCCTGAGCCTACTGGGCTCTATCATATCTACATTTGAAACTGTGTATGGAGTCAGCCTCCATCACATCACTGCCTAATGCATTCCATCCGTTAACTACTCTGACACTGAAAAAGTTCCTTCTAACGTCCCTGTGGCTCATGTGGGTACTCAGTTTCCACCTGTGTCTCCTTGTTCGCGTCCCCCCAGTGTTGAATAGTTTATCCTTGTTTACCCGGTCGATTTCCCTGAGGATTTTGTAGGTTGTGATCATGTCTCCCCTTACTCTTCTGTCTTCCAGGGTCGTAAGGTGCATTTCCCGCAGCCTTTCCTCGTAACTCATGCCTCTTAGTTCTTGGACTAGTCTAATGGCATACCTCTGGACTTTTTCCAGCTTCTTGTGCTTGACAAGGTACGGGCTCCATGCTGGGGCCGCATCCTCAAGGATTGGTCTTACATATGTGGTGTACAAGGTTCTGAATGATTCCTTACACAGGTTCCTGAACGCTCTTCTGATGTTAGCCAGCCTCGCATATGCCGCAGACGTTTTTTTTTTATGCGTGCTTCAGGAGACAGGTTTGGTGTGATATCAACTCCTAGATCTTTCTCTCTGTCCGTTTCATTGGGTACTTCATCAATTATTCTGTATCCTGTGTCTGGCCTCCTTTTTCCACTGCCTAGTTTCATTACTTTGCCTTTACTCGGGTTGAACTTCAACAGCCATTTCTTGGACCATTCACTCAGTCTGTCTAGGTCATGTAGCATCCTACTATCATCCTCTGTTACAATCCTCCTCATAATTTTTGCATCATTGGCAAACATTGAAAGAAATGATTCTATTCTCTCTGGGAGATCATTTACGTATATCAGAAACAGTATAGGTCCAAGACTGACCCCTGCGGGACTCCACTTGTAACGTCTCGCCAATCTGAGACCTCACCCCTCACACTGACTCGTTGTCTCCTGTTGCTTAGGTACTCCTTTATCCAATGGAGTACCTTCCCTTTCACACCGGCCTGCATCTCCAGCTTTTTCACTAGCCTCTTGTGTGGTACTGTATCAAAGGCTTTCTGACAATCCAAGAATATGACAATCTGCCCACCCTTCTCTTTCTGTGTGTGTGTGTGTATGTGTGTGTGTGTGTGTGTGTGTGTGTGTGTGTGTGTGTGTGTGTGTGTGTGTGTGTGTGTGTGTGTTTGTGTGTGTGTGTGTGTACGTACCTAGTTTTGCTTGCAGGGGTTGAGATCTGTCTTTTTGGTCCCGCCTTTCAACTGTCAATCAACTGGTGTACAGGTTCCTTAGCCTACTGGGCTCTATCATATCTAGATTTGAAAATGGGTATGGAGTCAGCCTCCACCACATCACTTCCTAGTGCATTCCATTTACTAACTACTCTGACATTGGAAAAATCTTTCTAATGTCTCTGTGGCTCATCTGGGTACTAAGTTTCTACCTGTTTCTTTGTTCGTTTTCCACCCGTGCTAAAGAGTTTGTCTTTGTCCACCCTGCCAATTCCCCTGAGAATTTTGTAGTTGGTTATCATGTTACTCCTGTTTTCCAGAGATGTAAACTTTAGCTCTCTTAGCCTTTCCCTGTGTGTATTCACTTTGTTGTGTTTTGCGGGGGTTGAGCTTTGTTCTTTCGGCCCGCCCCTCAACTGTTTACTAACTACTTTTTTTTCCACACCACACACATACACACACACACACCAGGAAGCAGCCCGTGACAGCTGACTAACTCCCAGGTACCTATTGACTACTAGGTAACAGGGGCATTCAGGGTGAAAGAAACTTTGCCCATTTGTTTGTGCCTCGTGCGGGAATCTAACCCGCGCCACAGAATTACGAGTCCTGAGCGCTATCCACCAGGCTACGAGGCTACTTAGGACCCTGTGTGTGTGTGAGGATAGGTTTTGAGGCGAGTACTTTATCGCCTAGTGAAATATAAGCCATCATTAGAAACGCGTATAGGCGTTTATTCAAGTTAAAAAAAACATGTATGCATAATTATACATTATTTCACCATTATTAATGGGTGCAATAAAATATGGTAATGGAATCTTTGCGTGATGAGTTGAATGACTTTCTGTCATTGAAAAGTCTCACCGAGTACATTTGGAAAATTGCATTATCCAGAAATATTTGTCAATAGAAAGCGACTTTATTCCAGAATTTGTGTACACACGCGCCAGGAGGTCATCAAACTCACTAGACCCCGCTGTTCTTGGTAGTTTTAAAGCCAATACTGATATACTGACACCTGCCAGGGGCGGTATTTTCTATAACCATGAAGAAGTTTAACATATTTTAGTGAATGCGTATATATATGTGTGTGTGTGTGTGTATGTGTACTTATCAACATGTACTTGTGAAGAGAACTTCGGCTCCTGGTACCTGTCTTTCAATTGGTGATCGACTATGGTAATTATCACTGATGCTCTTGCATCATTTATCATTCCTACGCTTGAAACTATATCCACTTCCTCACTAGTCTTACACAAAAGAATTGGTTTCTATCACTCCCATAATTCATCTCGATTTCCAGTTTCTACCGATCCCCACTCGTCCTGCCCATATATGATGATCATTTTCGTCCTGCCCATATATGATGATCATTTTCGTCCTGCCCATATATGATGAGAATTTCTGTGCTGCCCATATATAATGAGCATTTAACTGTGAAAATTGACAATCGCTCTTAGAATTATATACATCATAATTATGTAGTCTGTTTTTCTTGTAGGTTCTTGAGTGGTTTGGTCTAGTTTTCTCGGATTTTCCATGTAGATCAGTCTTCTCTGTTCAAGGATCTGTTTTAGCACATCCTTTCAGACATCTATTTTTTTTTTTGCAGTGTGTTTTTCATGGGGGAGGGGGGTTCACCTTTAGTCTCCACTAATAATGGCCTAACGTAGATATTGCACAATGTGGTGAAAGCTTTCATTTTTTCCGGGTATTTGAGGGTTATACCAATCTTTACCAGCTGTGCATACGCTCCTTATCTAACCATTTTAATATTTGTCTACAATGATACTTCTGGTAATATCGCTACCGAAATTTTGTCCTGAGAGTCAAGCATTTACTTTCATATTGTCGTTTACTCTCACTTTGGCCTACTTTTCCCAGTCTCAACTCGAAACTCCTCGCATTTTGTTAGATTAAAGTCAAACAATAATTTCTCAGCCAATCTCTCAAGTCTGTCCAATTTCACTTAAAGTATTCTGCAGTTTATTTCTGTTATGATTCCTCGTATATATTTTGAGCGTCGCCACAAAGTGTGTGCGTGTGTATGTGTTTGCATGTGGGTGTTATGTGTGAGTGTTATGTGTGAGTGTGTGTGTGTGTGAGTATGTGTGTGTGGGTGTGGGTGTGTAAACGTCAGACCTATTTTTTCTTACTATTACTGTAGTTGTTCTCTCTCTCTCTCTCTCTCTATTATTTTTCTCGCTCTCTCTGTCTCTCTGTCACACACACAGTCTGCAACCCACAAAAACTATCTAACCTTGTGGCCTATTTTACTACCAGGTAAAAAAAAAGCATCTGGTGAAAGAATCTTGTATGGAGTCTGATATGGAGTACTATGTCAAAGACTTTGTGACAATCATGATATGTGCAGTTTATCCAGGTTTTTCTGTCTTTTGTAATTGTTGTCAATTTGCCACAGAATTCTACTAAATCTGTGAGGCAAAACTTACCATCTCTTAATATGTGGTGGTTGTAAGTCCCTTCTCAAGAAATGTACTATCAGTCTTTTTTCTCACAATCGTCTCCATCACCTTGCACGGTATGCAATTTCCTTGCACTGGCCTGTTTTGAACAGTGCATACTGAACAGTGTTCAATGCCTCAGGCCAATAGCACTGAAGACTGGGACTCGCATACTGTTTCTTGCTTTCTGGCAGGTCTCTTGTTTCCAAGGTAGTGATTCTTCTCCCGATTTTAATATGCATGGTGAGATTACGTCTGGTCCAGTTTCAGCAGATTCTTTCTAAGCTTTCTAAAATCAAATTTCTCCTCTGCTTCTGCAACATATCCTTTTATAAAGAAAGTCGCATTTCGATCGTATGCGTTACATAAGGCCAAAAA
>WNGS01160430.1:20916847-20934870 GCA_020271785.1 Procambarus virginalis
CAGCAGTCCCAGTTTATCTGTTGGCAGCAAAACTGTACCATATGGTGGAGACAGAACAGTAAATACTACTATTAATGTTAATTTGGAAAGCGGAAGAACATTGCTATGAACTGACCTGGATATTGGCCCTTGACCCATGATGCTGCCTGTGTTAAGTTATATAAATAAATGTAATAAATCAGAGTGAAGCAGCAAACAAGCAGTAATAATAATAATTATAATTAATGTTGTTATAAATAAAATCAGTTGGAACAGTGTGGGGGTTCCAACCAGCGTCCTAGTGAATGACACATGCGCACATTAACCACTGGGTCACGACAGAAAAAAAGCTATTCAACGTGGGACTCTCATAATGAGTCCACTAAGGAAGTCTGAAGCTGGTGCCACAACCGGGTTTTTGCAAATAGCCCGCCTGCACTCCGGTGTGGGTAATATAGTTCTAAACCAAACAATGCAGAGTTTGAGGGGTGGAGTTCTTCACTCAATCTCACTCAACTACTCTACCACACTCACCCCTCACTCAACTACCCCCATCGTACTCACTCTCATTCACTCCACCATTCTCCTTCTCACACACAATACAATCTTTCCCATTTCACAGGACCACCTCCTGCAGTCTTTGAAGCTAGATCAATTGTCTCTTTCCTCACTCACTCACTTATTCATTCATCCAACTAGCTATCGACTTTTCTCCCTCTCCTTATCGCCCTTTCCTTCTTTCTCGCCTCTATTTACATATATCTGGAAACCCTGTTATAATTAATGGAACCTATCGTTACAATCTTGGATTTTCTTAACCTTAAAATCCCCTCTCCCTCCCTTCCCCACCTTCCCTAGATCCCTGGCACAGTGCCACTGAATATATTTGTGTGTGCCATCACTCAGAGTTTGATTTTTTGGGCCGAAGTGATAGTTTGTGGCAAGCAGAAAAAGAAAACGTTTGTTTGCTTGCATTGTATAATGAGTGGTAACTTGATCAGCTGGTCGACAGGTGGGTTTGGACAGATGTGTTTGGATAGGTGTGTTTGAACAGTTGTGTCTGGACAGTTGTGAGTGGACAGGTGTGTTTACCTTTCGTTACCTGTGATCTGAGTAAGCATGAGCCGATTGTTTAATATTCCCCTGGGGATCACCTGAGGGCCAGGTTTAGCATGGGAGGCCCGCTGCATGAGGGATCGAAGAATGAGGAAACATATTCTGTTCCCTCATTTCCATATAAGGCACAACATGAGGAGATCCACCAATATGAATCACTGTATGAAGCAATGCACCATCAGGCGAGGCAGAATGTGAGGTGGCACAGAATGCTGGAGCTCAGAAAGATGAAACGTAAAATCATGAGACGCAAAACGATGGGGTGTTAAATAATATGATGCAGAGAGATAGGAAACAGAATTAGGTTTGTGAGTGTGTCTTTTCTTACCTATAGGTACTCATCTACATGGGCTTACATAGAGAGATTCAGCTCTTGGGCCACGTCTTTCAACCGCATATTGCAATGCCTCCCGACTCCCGTTCTTTTCATTATATGATCCCATGTGACTATGAATGGAATTAGCGTTAACTACTTCTCCGTTTAGCTCATTCCAATTGCTAACTTGCCTTACACAATAGAAATGTTTTAATCAATTAGTATATATTATATGAGTAATTAGTTATCACCCATATTATCTCGTCATTCACATGTTCAAACAAAACGTCAATATCTTGCCTCTCAGAATCATTTATGACAAGATCATGGCCCCTTTTTTTCGGGTTTTCTCCAGCCTGATCTTATATATCAAGCGTAAATTTGACGTGGATTTTGCCTCACTTTCTTGTCAATCTATCGAACCTAGTGAGGTCAGTGATCATTGATCGGTGGTAACACATTTATTGGTATGCTTTTAACTGTTCTAAACCACCGCCACCTTTACGTAAGGGGCAGATAGCGTTAACACAGTGGTGTGTTAAGAGAGAAAAGCAATGTGAGGTCATGATTTCTCAGCTTATCAACCTACCTCAGCCCTCTCAATTAAAATGAGTCTAGCAGCAAACCTTCGGAATTCCTCTAAATTTTCTATGAAAGCTTCAGGTTGATTTCTCCTCAAGGGTATGTATTTGAGAACTGGTTGAACGTGAGAAGTGTAAAATATCCTGTAAATTGCTCTATTCAGGCTCCTGAAGGATACAGGAACGTGCTCCAAGCATGGAGCTAACATTTCACTCGGTAATGTTTTAATACATTTACCTCCATCCTGTGGTTTGCTGACAAGAAGTTCATATGGTATGTTTATTGGAGCAACTCTGTCGTGCTTACCTCTTCGTCAGGGGTAACAGAGCAGTTTGTCTTCCTTTTGATGACATCTTCGTTATATATTAGAGAGAATCCGATGTTGACAAGCATCTGCTCCACTCTGTTGATTTCTTCTATCGTTCTGCATCCAATTGGAGCCTGGTTGATGTATCAACAACTGATCGGTTCTTAGTTGTCTTAGGATAGACTTAAGCGTGTGAGCCATCATTCATTTCCGAGAAGGTTAAACTTCCCATTTCGCAAGCAAAGCTTATCAAGGAATATCACTCGAACGTAAGCATTAGTAACATTCCTTGTCAGGAATCTACAAAAAAAGAATCATCAAAGGTTCAGTAGAAAACGTAAAGATTTAGCTGCCGGTTAACAAGGAATCTTCTCATAAAAAAAGTACATGTATTGTTGGATGGCATCCGCAGTGCTAACTTGAGACGGTGAACTTTCTCAACGATCATCCATATTGTCTTATACACGGGCATGAGTGCGAACAGATAAAGAAACATAACACATATGGAGTCAGCAGAGTTTCTGAGTCAGCCAACCTGTAGGTGTGTGACGGGGGGGTGGGGGGGGTTCCGACTGGTGTTAGAACGAAGTACTTTGCCATGCTTGTGGGTTGTGATAATCCCAGAAGGATAACAAGGCTTGTACTCCACAGTATATCCACCGTCATGCGTTGTCCAGACTTTATCGCAAAAACGCATTTCAACCAATTTAAACTTAGTTGACAATTCAGCAGTGCTATTTCTTTGCAATCTTTTGACGTTTAGTTCAAGTCGAATGATTTAGATAATTTTTTGAGCAACGTGGGGGTTGCCAGGGGCCGCCAGCCACTCCGATCAATGAAATCAGGGAAATCTGGATTACCAATTTACTTAACAATCCCTGACTGACATCAGTCAGATAATTGTGATTGCTCTCGACAATTCTTACGTATTGTCGAGAGTAGGAATATATATAAAGTTATAAACTAGATCTACTATAGCATGAAGATTATATTTCATTTTAGCTCTTCCTCTCTGCTTCTTGCCTCGAGGTTCTGGATGTTCAAAACGAAAAGAATGAATTTTTCTGTTGATATTTTATTTTGAGATGTAATTTTTATCGTTTCTAGTATTAAAAAGTCACTATATACGCTGTACTGGTTTTGATTTCGTTAGTATATTCTTGTATATATATATATATATATATATATATATATATATATATATATATATATATATATATATATATATATATATATATATATATATATATATATATATATATATATATTTTTTTTTTTTTTTAAAGTTTGTGAGGGTACCACCTCTGGTGCCAATGTCTATGGGGACCCATAGCCTCGGAGAAGAAAATAAAATGTATTCAGAGGAGACCTTGTGGTTTCTCACTGAACACTAATATTTTCTTCTCCTACCACCCCCATTCTTTTGTATGTACACATATATATTTGCTTTATTTGAACTTTGTTACAAAAAAGGAGTTACATATAGGTTACAAAGAAGGTTATCATAAGTTGTCGAGTTCCTCCAGCTCCTCAGATGGCAGGCAGGAACCCTGGATGCAGTGCGCATTTCCCCTCTGTATCGCCACGCTGAGGCGCTGGAAAAGAAAGCTGGCAGCTCTAGGGTCCCTTGTTGTTTCAATGAGCCTAGAACCCAGTTCCTTCAAAAAACTGGTAGCACTTTAACCCAGGCGCCGAGTGTCTCAGAAGCAATGGGGACAATATACACGGTGGGTAGAGTAAATAGTTCCGTGATTTGGGTGATCATGGTAGGTTGTTCTATTCTTATGTGAACACCCAATTCACGGAACTATTTACTCTACCCACCATGAGAGTAAGGACAAGACCAGAACATAACGATGCCAACACAGAAGACAATGTTCAACATAACAGGCCAATTACACTGGATTAATCTTTGTATGTAGATACCAGCTGCCTCGTATGGGCCAATAAGCCTTCTGAAGTTACCTCTATTCTTATGTTCTTATGTTTCACCCCACATTTATCCCTTATGTATCCCCCTATGTTTTCACCTTTATTGTCTTATCACCTGACCCAGTGCGGGTATAAAATCAACCAGCATTGTAAAATCTCTTCACTTGAGAATGAACCATAGAGGATCGAAACGTTCTGCAAATTGTATAAATAAGTGTAACACATTCTATAGTAATCACCTCTTTTCTTCACCCTGAAATTACGAAAATGAGTTTTGGAGATCTTCTATTTCAGCTAAGCCCTGATGCTAAGAAAAGAGTTAGAGGGATAGAAGCCCTAAATTAGAAGATAGTAAATACAGAATATGAGGTCATATTCAATGAGACATGTTTAAAAGAAAACCTGCTGCCAGTATACACCAATATATATTGAAGCTGCGACTTTGCTAGAAGCTGCGACAACACCACATGACACTGCCCGACTTAGAGCGGTAGCAGCTCCCCATGCAGGTGATTTCCTATTAGCAATCCCAATGTCAGCAACCGGCACCCGTCTCACACCGCAGGCCCTCCGAATTGCTGTGGCTCTCCGTCTCGCTGCCCCAATCCACACCGAATACAGGTGTATTTGCGGCGAGGCAGAGGCCGACAGGTACGGACGGCATGGCCTTCTCTGCCAAAGGACAGGAGGATGGCATGCAAGACACGGCGAGGTCAATGGCATTATTAAGAGAAGCCTTACCACAGCCGGCTGTCCAGGAGAGAGAGAGCCCCGCTACCTAATGTCCCGCAACTCTAATGAGCATGTCGATCGCCCAGATGGAATCACGGTGAACCCCTGGAAGAATGGTAGACAGTTGGTGTGGGACTACACTTGCGTCTCAACTTCAGCCAATACCTATGTTGACTTCAGTGCTACTCAAGCAGGAGGAGCTGCCAATCACCGGGAAGCGGCCAAGTCACGTAAATACAGAGACCTTGAGCACCACTACAATTTTGTCCCCATTGCCTCAGAGACACTTGGTGCCTGGGGTAAAAGTGCTGCTAGCTTTTTGAAGGAGTTGGGGTCTAAGCTAATCGGAACAACTAGAGACCCTAGGGCTGCCAGTTTTCTTTTTCAGCGCCTTAGTGTGGCAATCCAGAGAGGAAATGCTCACTGCATCCATGGTTCCTGCCCACCATCTGAGGAGCTATTCAACTTGTGACAAGCAGCCTTGTACCCTGCATGTAATCAATATTGTAACTTTTTTGTGTAATGACATTTTCAAATAAAATTAGATAAATATACACACATACCAAAAGAATAGGGGTGGTAGGAGAAGAAAATATCAAAGTGTTCAGTGAGGATCCACAAGGTCTTCTCTGAGTACTCTTTATTTTCTTCTCCGAGGCTATGGGTCCCTACACTTGCACCAGAGGTGGTACCCCTTATATATATATATATATATATATATATATATATATATATATATATATATATATATATATATATATATATATATATATATATATATATATATATATATATGCAGGGATGCAGTGCTCAGTGCGGTTCATCGCCTTTTTCCTTCCCTCTACCCGTTTGTAAACTCATGCTACAGCAAGAATCTAACTCTGCTTTTTGGGGAACATGAAATCGAATCACAAGAAGGTGTCCAACAGGGTGACCCCCTTGCTCCTTTTCTTTTCTGCCTAGTCATCAAGGAAGTCACCGATAACCTGTCCAGTAAGCTCAACATTTGGTTCTTGGACGATGGTACTCTAGCCGGCTCCCCAGCCTCACTCTTGGACGACATAAGAATAATTCAGGAGCAAGGAGCAAGCCTAGGCCTCACCCTGAACCCTTCCAAGGGCGAAATAACCTCCACCAACCAGCACATAATAGAGCAAATAAAGGTTGTTTTGCTTGACATTCATACAACCAACCCTGAGGACAGCACACTCCTAGGTGCTCCTCTTGGAAGGAATGCCATCGACGAGATCCTTGGTAAGAAGATCACTGACCTGAAAAGAATGAACGAGAGGATTGAAGACATCGATGCCCATGATGCACTTTACCTCATCACTAGATGTTTGTCCCTCCCCAGGCTGACCTACTTTCAAAGATGTTCCCCATCTTTCAACAATATTAAATTAGAAGAGTACGACAGCTTGCTGAAATCAACACTAGAAAAAGCCCTCAATCTTTCCCTCAGCAACTCGCAGTGGAAACAGGCCTCCCTTCCAGTCAGACTCGGGGGCCTTGGCGTGCGCACAGCAACACAAATTGCTGTACCAGCATTCCTGTCCTCTTCAGTGGGGTCTGACAACTTGGTGAAGGAAATCCTACCTGAGCACCTAGTTCAACATGCAGGGGTACATGATCCCAGCTTCATACAGACTGGCTAAGCGACTCAACGACTTGCTGAACCCTTATGTACCCTGTGCTTTATAGTTGAAGTCTCCAAAGGAACTTGTTGATTTACTGCGGGGAACACGGGCCACAGGGATAAGAGCCTCGTTGGACGTAGAATCACTGTTTACCAACGTACCTGTGGATGAAACAATCGGGATGATAGCGGACAGAGTGTATCGTTATCCAGCTTGTACTCCTCTTGACATACCAGAAAGTGTTCTAAGGAAATTACTCCAAGCTTGTACTAAAGAGGCACCCTTCTCGAGCCCGGATGGGCACATGTATAAGCAAGTAGATGGGGTCGCAATGGGTTCTCCCCTAGGCGTCCTGTATGCGAACTTCTACATGGGTACCATCGAACAAAAGGTCTTAGTCGATATGAACTTGAAACCGGCCATATAATGCAGGTATGGTGACGACATTTTTACACAGGTACCTAATGTAAGACATCTGCAGGAGCTGAAGGAGGCATTTGAGCAGAATTCCGTGTTGTGTTTCACTTACGAGATGGAGAAGGATGGGAAACTACCCTTTCTAGATGTAACAATCATGGAAAGGAGAGGAGGTTTCCACACTGCAGTCTACACTAAGGAAACAAACATTGGAATGTCCCTCAATGCCAACAGTGACTGCCCAGACAAGTACAAGAGGAGTGTTGTTAACGCTTATGTCGACGGTGCTCTCAGCCACAGCTCAGGATGGAAGCAAGTCGATGAAGAACTCTGCAGGGTAAGGCAGGTAATAGTCAACAACGGCTTCTCCAATGGTTTCGTTGAAGACATCATAAGAAGGAAGGTGAAACACCATGCAACCTCTGAAGAGACAACTAACACAACACCTGTACCCCCTATTAGACTATTTTACAGGATCTACTTTTCCACAGCTCATAAAACGGAGGAAAGGGTCCTGAAAGATATTGTTAATAGAAACGTTATCCCCTACAGACAAAAATCAGAAGATACAACTAACGATTTACTATAAAACCAAGAAAACTGCCAACCTACTCATGAGAAACTCTTCAGACACAAAGCAGAACGCTTTGAAAGAAACCAATGTCGTCTATGCCTTCAAATGCCCACTTGGGGACTGTAAGCCTCAAAGAACTCAGTATATAGGCAAGACAACAACATCTCTTTCCAGGCGATTAACGATGCATAAGCAACAGGGCTCTATCAAGGAACATATAATCTCTTCTCACAACCAGACCATCACCAGAGAAGTCTTAACAGAAAACACGGAATTCATCGATAGATACAGCGATAGCAGGCGGCTTGATATCTGCGAGGCACTACACATTAAGAAGTCAACACCAGCAATCAACAGCCAATTAATGCACAATTATATTTTACCCACTTCAAGACTCCGCTCCAATATAAAAGCATCAAGAAATATGGGCCAATAGGCCCTCTGCATTTACTTCCATTCTTCCTTTTAGCTTATATCCCGTTCTGGCTTGTGTTGAAAGTTTGTTTTCACCTCATCCAAAACTATTGTAACATATCACCTCACCCAAATGCAGGTATAAAATATCGAAGATGTTGAAGCTCTATTCAGTTATAGTTGTGTGTGTGTGTAAACTAAAGTCTTTGAAAATGTAATAAGTTTTACGAAACGTGCAAATGCGTAAAGTGTGTAAACTAAAGTCTTTGAAAATGTAATAAGTTTTACGAAACACGCTCAAGTGTCGCGTCAGACTAAAAATAAAAATGAATTTTGGAGAACTGATTTTTCAATTACCACCGACAGTGAAAAGAAATATAAGAAATATAGAGAAAATTCGTGTTAGAATTATTAATCTTACTTTTCGGTCATATTTAATAATATATATTGTTGCTGTCGTGGTGGTTTGGTGGTGTTATCGCTGACGGACCACCCAACCCACAACTCGATAGAGTGCTTATATTCCACTAGGAGATCACACCAGGCGCTTCAGGCTCTAGCAGAGGGGCTCGACGTCACACGTTTAGGGGATACGTTTAGGGGATACATTTACTGGACGAAGTACATATACAATACACGCATACATATAATAATAATGAATCCTATACTCTATACTATTATAATCAGGTTGCACTCCAACACCATCAGAACTCTATCCTCAGCTTACTAAGTGGTATCCTATCTCTTGGTATTACTACCAAATATTATCAACCTTCTCAAGTAGATTAAGTCTTACAGTATAATGGTACACTTTCAACAAGAGAATATATACATATAAATATATCTCTAAACACGTACAAGAAAATTCAGCAGGAAGATGCAATAACACAGATATATATATATATATATATATATATATATATATATATATATATATATATATATATATATATATATATATATATATATATATATATATATATATCAGTATAAGTGTTCAGTGACACACAACGAATCAATCAATCACTCTATCTGTCCTAGAATATCTGTAGGTAATCCTGCCTACGACCGTGACTCTAAGCTTCAATATACACTTCGTGGCACATACATGGCAAACGATCACTCACCTCTCACTGCGTCTTTCACGCTAATGACAAACACTCTCACCTCCATACAAGTGATCATTTAGAACTATTTCACTACCCTGATAACTTCAGGTTCCTCAGGGCTTAACCACCAAGATCCTCTGCAGCTCCTCCAGGCTGCTACCATGAAGTTTCCTTGAACAAATATGGTGTTTCTCTACTCCCACTATGGTCCTCCACAGCTCTCCTGGCTGCTGCACCATAAAGTTTCCTCGAATAACTGTGGTGCTTCACCACCTCTGCAGAAGCACGTGACACTCCTCCTCACTGCTTCTCCCCACAGACCGAGGTCCTCTCCTCCACTGCCTTGGAGTCTCATCAACTACTCCCTCTGTGCTGGCTTCGAAGTCCTCAGCAACTTCTTCCCCAAAGACAAACTACAGATTATTTGGTCGAGGGCGCTTCTCCCTCTGACAACGTCTGACCAGGGCGCTTCCCACAGCCCACAAAACTGTCTCTGGGCGGCTTAATACTCTCTCCGCCGTCCAGGACTTGAGACCGCAACGTCTCCAGCTCGATTCCACAGCTGGACGTCTGCACCTTCTCTTCTCTTGGAGATAATATCGCTAGGGGTCTCCTTCTGACTGGAGCACAACGAAGCGCGTCCTCCCCCTATGATGTCTGGCCTCAAGTGAGGTCAAGGCTCTCCCAAAGCGAGCCTCACACCTCCACCCAATTGTCCACATCTCCTAACCAGTCATTTACCTGTTTCCTCGTTCATTGCCCATAATCTCAAATTTTTATTTAAATCGACCAAACTATCTTACCTATGTATTATCGCCTCTATGATTCCTGGACCTTCCAGTTAGGTGAGGCTTGCTGAATAACTCTCAAGGGGGAGACTCGTTCCTCCTGCAGGCTGAGATCATAACACTCCCCTCCCCTTATTTTTGAGAGTTATTCCAGTGGCAAAGCTTGGGATAATACATCCGCCACCACACTGTCTCGTTCTCCAACCGATTGGTTCGACCGGTTGATCTGCTTACATACTCCTTTAGGAGTGTACAACTTCCTCGTTGCACCTGGTAACATCTGGCTCACAACTCGCCAGAAACATGATCTTCTCACAAACGATTTGACTTCTCTGACACCTCTTGGCTAGGCTGTCCTCCTTGGACGCCTGCACTCCATCGGTCCACTCTACTTATTGTCTCCACCCTCCGTTTCCTTGTCTTCTTCTCTTCACGTCCAGAGTCAGACATCTACTGTCAGTACCTCCTCTGTCGTCTTCACACTTCCATATACTGCCATTATACTCTCGTCTCCTGCCATCATACTTCACTCCCTCGTCTTCACCGACGATCCTCACATTCGTCTCCTTATTCATCCGAGACCTCATCCTGTTTGACTTCCATCGAGTCCTCGGCTTTCTTCTACTCCTCCATGCCTGTATCATCATCCTCTTCTCACACTTCTCGCCTCTATACAACTCCATTTCTTCTCCTTCAACTCTTCTTTGTTCCCTAAAAGTTTCTCTGAGCCCTGTACTGCATCCAACAGCACTCGACCGTACATGTTGCTTTACCTCTCCTAGAGTGCTCGTAAGCATCTCTCCACACATACTGTCTCTTCTCCTTTCCTTTTCTCGGCTATTACTCTTCTTCACTATCTCTTCTCCGCGTTTTCTGTGAAACATGTCAACTCCTGACATCTCAAACAACTTAACTCTACTATCCAAATGCCTCTGTGCTCGTGGACAACTTGACGCTTTACTCCCGTCCTCAGTAAGTCCACATCCTTCCTCACTTCTGCTCAGCACAGTTGCATTCACCTTCCGACCCTTAATTTCAGCAGGCTGGGGTCTACTCAGGTTCGCTCTCTTCACATGATTTTTCTTCGGCTGGGTCATCTTCACTTTTGGCCTCACCGAGACTTCATCGTCCTGAGCTGGACCTTCATCAAACAGCCACGCTATATCTACGTCGATATCTACTACCGGCTGAATAGACACTGTCTCATCTTCTCCAGTGTCTTCCTCGTCGGCAACCTCTGCCTTCACCACTACCGAGACAGGGTTTTCAATGGCTTGGCGGTCTCCTGACTCATCTCCTCGGATGTCAGTCAGGTTCACACTCTCAGGTGTCCCACCTGTGCCGTGGCCTTCTGGGCACTCCTCTGGCACAGTCTCCGCTATGACTCTTGGCAACACCTTTGTCCCGCACAAGTCATTCCCCAGGATCACTTGGACTCCTGGAACAGGTATGTCGAGGCACACTCCCAACATCACCTCCGCCGACACATATTCCGACCTTAGCTGGACAGTACAAACGGGCATGTCACTCTCAGACAATAACCCATATACTTTCATCTTTCTCCTTCCCGCTAACCGTCGATCATTCCCAATCAGGCTTCTCGCAATCACGCTCTGATTAGCTCCGGTATCTCTTAAGATACCAACTTCTACCTCAGGTTGGCCTCCTATACTGATCCAACCTTTACTTATGAACGGCCTATACCTCTCGTTCACTAAGTTCACCATCTGTGGTTTGTCTCGGAACACATTATTATATCTACTTCGGGGGTCACACATGGCCAGGGTCACAAATTCTCTTGCCCTGCCGACAATCTCGCATCACGTGACCCAATCCGTTACAGTTGTAACACCTCACCTGGGAAAAGTCTCTCCTATATGTACCAGAGTGGCTCTGACTTTGTCCACTCGCATGAAAGTTCCTCGGGCCAGGTACACAACCTGCACTCTGCGGGGCTTTACTGGACTCTTGATTTCCTGTATAATGATTTGTTTCTCGTTTAGCTCCTTCATCTTCACTTTCAGACGAAGTGCGCGACCTACTCTTCTGAGTTTTTGGGTACTTACGTTTATCTGCCCATTTATCAAAATTCTTCTCACCCCAGACTATTCTGGGTCTTTCGTAATTTCTTCCTCCCCAGACTCCACTGGATCTGCCGTTGCTGCGTCTCACCTCATTCTTCACTCTGTTCTCCCTCAAGCTCTTATATGCTTCCGTAATCATATCCGCCCTATCTGCGGCATCTCTCACCTCCTTTATCCCTGCTTCTTGGATCTTGAACTTTGTTTCGGGATGCATCATCTCCAAGAACTTCTCCATGACCATCAATTGCTTCAGGTCAGCGTAAGATCCAACTCCAGCAGCCTCAATCCACTTCTAGAATCGTCTTTCCAGATCCCTTGCTGTCTCAGCAAACGTACATGCTCCAACTTTCATCATCTCTCTGAAGCGCTTCCTATAAGCTTCTGGGGTTAACTGGAACGAGCGCAGTATGCTGCTCTTTACTGTGGCATAATCCTGGCACTCTTCTAGAGACAGTTGGGTGTAAACCTCTTTGGCTGCACCGGTCAATCTTAACTGGACCAGCTGGGCCCATTCCTCCTGTGGCCACTCCTTGATGCTGGCCACCTTTTCAAAGTGCTCGAAAAAGCCTTCTGCCTCTTCAGGAACAAACAAGGGAATGTCCTTCTCCCTAACCCTAACATCTGGTGGGTGTGATACCTGGGTTGTGCTCTCTGGCAACCCATGTTCGATCCTTTGCTCAGCCAAGGTCCTGTTCGCTTCTATCTGCATTTGTTTTGTTCTCTCTTTTTCTTTTTCGACCTGGGCTTTTTCTTTTTCGACCTCTAGTCTTGCTTTCTCCTTTTCTTTCTCCTGTTCCAACTCCAGCTCCCTTATTCTGGTTTTCTCTTTTTCTACTTCCAGCCTGGTTTTTTCTTTCTCCTTCTCGGCTTCATTTTTCATCTGGAGTTCTAACTTCATCTTTTCCAGCTGGTACTGTCTCTCCTCTCGCTGCATCTGGAGCTCTAACTGGAATCTCTCCAAGCTCCTATTCCGGCTACTCCTGCTACTGCGGCTACTCTTACTGCTCCTACTCGATCCCTGGGATCTCACTTCATCCTGCCCATCATCCTCCTTTCCACTTTCAGCTCCTTTTTGGGCACCTTGCTCGGCCGCTTCGCTTTTGGCTCTTAACTGCCTAAGGATCTCATCCTTCATCCCAGCCACTTTAGATGCTTTCAACCTGATGCCACACTTTTCTGCAATCTGTTTTAATTGATCCCTCGTGCAACCATCCAAGTCCTCAGGCTTGCCTGATTCCACAAATGCTTGCACCTTATCCATCTTGTCCTGTGAGTCTTCCCAAGAGAGAGAATATACACCTGCGGTCACACAGTGTATCTATTTCAACAAGGGGTGTACAAATCCACTATTGGACAGGGTGTGGGTGTGTCAGTT
Source organism: Procambarus virginalis (assembly GCA_020271785.1). Classification (NCBI taxonomy): domain Eukaryota; kingdom Metazoa; phylum Arthropoda; class Malacostraca; order Decapoda; family Cambaridae; genus Procambarus; species Procambarus virginalis. The sequence continues at coordinate 20,930,210 of WNGS01160430.1, forward strand.
CACGCTCCCAGACAGGCCCCCAATTTGTTGCGGTCGTGGTGGTTTGGTGGTGTTATCGCTGACGGACCACCCAACTCACAACTCGATAGAGTGCTTATATTCCACTAGGAGATCACACCAGGCGCTTCAGGCTCTAGGAGAGGGGCTCGACGTCACACGTTTAGGGGATGCGGCTCCAGCACTCAGCCTTGTTGTCACGTGCACACACCCACTTGAGCCGCTGTGACTCCCCACTCTCTCCTTATGGGATATGACTCCTCAATCCCCTTTGTCTTACTAGACTTCCGTCTTACCCTGTCCACAGTAGTGGTTCCTGTTTCTTGCTCTCTCTCTCTCCTTCTTTACTATTTCCTGGGAAGCCTCACTAGGACTAGTGCAAACACCAGCAAATTTGAATACATTTACTGGACGAGGTACATATACAATACACTCATACATATAATAATAATGAATCCTATACTCTATACTATTATAATCAGGTTGCACTCCAACACCATCAGAACTTTATCCTCAGCTTGCTAAGTGGTATCCTATCTCTTGGTATTACCACCAAATATTATCAACCTCCTCAAGTAGATTAAGTCTTACAGTATAATGGTACACTTTCAACAAGAGAATATATACATATAAATATATCTCTAAACACGTACAAGAAAATTCAGCAGAAAGATGTAATAACACAGATATATATATATATATATATATATATATATATATATATATATATATATATATATATATATATATATATATATATATATATATATATATATATATATATATATCAGTATAAATGTTCAGTGACACACAACGAATCAATCAATCACTCTATCTGTCCTAGAATATCTGTAGAAAATCCTGCCTACGACCAGGACTCTAAACTTCAATATACACTTCGTGGCACATACATGGCAAACGATCACTCACCTCTCACTGCGTCTTTCACGCTAATGACAAACACTCTCACCTCCATACAAGTGATCATTTAGAACTATTTCACTACCCTGATAACTTCAGGTTCCTCAGGGCTTAACCACCAAGATCCTCTGCAGCTCCTCCAGGCTGCTACCATGAAGTTTCCTTGAACAAATATTGTGCTTCTCTACTCCCACTATGGTCCTCCACAGCTCTCCTGGCTGCTGCACCATAAAGTTTCTTCGAATAACTGTGGTGCTTCACCACCTCTGCAGAAGCACGTGACACTCCTCCTCACTGCTTCTCCCCACAGACCGAGATCCTCTCCTCCACTGCCTTGGAGTCTCATCAACTACTCCCTCTGTGCTGGCTTCGAAGTCTTCAGCAACTTCTTCCCCAAAGACAAACTACAGATTATCTGGTCGAGGGCGCTTCTCCCTCTGACAACGTCTGACCAGGGCGCTGTTGGAGCCCTGTCCCTTAATGGAGCCCTGTTGCAACAGGGCTCCATTAAGGAACATATACTCTCTTCCCACAACCAAACCATCACCAGAGAAATCTTAACAAACAACACAGAAATCATCGATAGATACAGTGACAACAGGCGGCTTGACATCTGCGAGGCACTACACATCAAGAAGTCAACACCAGCAATCAACAGCCAATTAACGTACAACTATATTCTATCCACTACAAGACTCCGCTCCAATATAGAAACATCAAGAAATATGGGCCAATAGGCCTTCTGCAGTTCTATTGGGACCCGAATTCTACTTCTACAAATCTATACCCCGTTTTCCATGTTCTGTGTTTCACCCCACTAATGTATTACATCACCTCACCCAAATGCAGGTATAAGAGCCAATGTTTGTTTCATAAAGCATAAGTTGTGTAGATAAACTAAAAGTCTTTGAAAATGTAATAAGTTTTACGAAACGCGCTCAAGTGTCGCTTCAGACTAGAAATAAAGAATGAATTTTGGAGAATTGATTTTTAATTTACCGTCATCAGTAAAAATAAACATAAGGAAAATTGAGAAAATTCGTGTTAGAATTATTAATCTTACTTTTTCGGTCATATTTAATAACATATATATATATATATATATATATATATTATATATATATATATATATATATATATATATATGCAAACAAGCCTGAATGGTCCCCAGGACTAGATACAACTGAAAACTCACACCCCAGAAGTGACTCGAACCCATACTCCCAGGAGCAACGCAACTGGTATGTACAGGGACGCCTTAATCCGCTTGACCATCACGACCGGACATAAGGAAGTGATAGCCGGAGCTATATGAACCACTTCCCCGCCGGCACTCGGATGGTAATCTTGGGCATAGCATTTTATCAAATCACCTCATTTTTGGGGCAACACGTGAGGAACACAAATGCAAACAAGCCTGAATGGTCCCCAGGACTAGATACAACTGAAAACTCACACCCCAGAAGTGACTCGAACCCATACTCCCAGGAGCAACGCAACTGGTATGTACAGGGACGCCTTAATCCGCTTGACCATCACGACCGGACATAAGGAAGTGATAGCCGGAGCTATATGAACCACTTCCCCGCCGGCACTCGGATGGTAATCTTGGGCATAGCATTTTATCAAATCACCTCATTTTTTGGGGCAACACGTGAGGAACACAAATGCAAACAAGCCTGAATGGTCCCCAGGACTAGATACAACTGAAAACTCACACCCCAGAAGTGACTCGAACCCATACTCCCAGGAGCAACGCAACTGGTATGTACAGGGACGCCTTAATCCACTTGACCATCACGACCGGACATAAGGAAGTGATAGCCGGAGCTATATGAACCACTTCCCCGCCGGCACTCGGATGGTAATCTTGGGCATAGCATTTTATCAAATCACCTCATTTTTTGGGGCAACACGTGAGGAACACAAATGCAAACAAGCCTGAATGGTCCCCAGGACTAGATACAACTGAAAACTCACACCCCAGAAGTGACTCGAACCCATACTCCCAGGAGCAACGCAACTGGTATGTACAGGGACGCCTTAATCCACTTGACCATCACGACCGGACATAAGGAAGTGATAGCCGAGCTATATGAACCACTTCCCCGCCGGCACTCGGATGGTAATCTTGGGCATAGCATTTTATCAAATCACCTCATTTTTTGGGGCAACACGTGAGGAACACAAATGCAAACAAGCCTGAATGGTCCCCAGGACTAGATACAACTGAAAACTCACACCCCAGAAGTGACTCGAACCCATACTCCCAGGAGCAACGCAACTGGTATGTACAGGGACGCCTTAATCCACTTGACCATCACGACCGGACATAAGGAAGTGATAGCCGAGCTATATGAACCACTTCCCCGCCGGCACTCGGATGGTAATCTTGGGCATAGCATTTTATCAAATCACCTCATTTTTTGGGGCAACACGTGAGGAACACAAATGCAAACAAGCCTGAATGGTCCCCAGGACTAGATACAACTGAAAACTCACACCCCAGAAGTGACTCGAACCCATACTCCCAGGAGCAACGCAACTGGTATGTACAGGGACGCCTTAATCCGCTTGACCATCACGACCGGACATAAGGAAGTGATAGCCGAGCTATATGAACCACTTCCCCGCCGGCACTCGGATGGTAATCTTGGGCATAGCATTTTATCAAATCACCTCATTTTTTGGGGCAACACGTGAGGAACACAAATGCAAACAAGCCTGAATGGTCCCCAGGACTAGATACAACTGAAAACTCACACCCCAGAAGTGACTCGAACCCATACTCCCAGGAGCAACGCAACTGGTATGTACAGGGACGCCTTAATCCACTTGACCATCACGACCGGACATAAGGAAGTGATAGCCGGAGCTATATGAACCACTTCCCCGCCGGCACTCGGATGGTAATCTTGGGCATAGCATTTTATCAAATCACCTCATTTTTTGGGGCAACACGTGAGGAACACAAATGCAAACAAGCCTGAATGGTCCCCAGGACTAGATACAACTGAAAACTCACACCCCAGAAGTGACTCGAACCCATACTCCCAGGAGCAACGCAACTGGTATGTACAGGGACGCCTTAATCCGCTTGACCATCACGACCGGACATAAGGAAGTGATAGCCGGAGCTATATGAACCACTTCCCCGCCGGCACTCGGATGGTAATCTTGGGCATAGCATTTTATCAAATCACCTCATTTTTTGGGGCAACACGTGAGGAACACAAATGCAAACAAGCCTGAATGGTCCCCAGGACTAGATACAACTGAAAACTCACACCCCAGAAGTGACTCGAACCCATACTCCCAGGAGCAACGCAACTGGTATGTACAGGGACGCCTTAATCCACTTGACCATCACGACCGGACATAAGGAAGTGATAGCCGGAGCTATATGAACCACTTCCCCGCCGGCACTCGGATGGTAATCTTGGGCATAGCATTTTATCAAATCACCTCATTTTTTGGGGCAACACGTGAGGAACACAAATGCAAACAAGCCTGAATGGTCCCCAGGACTAGATACAACTGAAAACTCACACCCCAGAAGTGACTCGAACCCATACTCCCAGGAGCAACGCAACTGGTATGTACAGGGACGCCTTAATCCGCTTGACCATCACGACCGGACATAAGGAAGTGATAGCCGGAGCTATATGAACCACTTCCCGCCGGCACTCGGATGGTAATCTTGGGCATAGCATTTTATCAAATCACCTCATTGTTTAATACGC
>WNGS01160430.1:20941049-21006581 GCA_020271785.1 Procambarus virginalis
AGTCGGCGTAACGATATCTCAAACGTAAACGAAATTAGACTCTAAGGATGACGGTGAGGATTGTTTCAAACGACTGTACCTTTGAGTCTATGGAGAGGATATTGTTGATCACACGAAAAAGGTCTGAATCTTAACAATAAGAAAACTAATGATTTTATTCTTTACTTTTAGGTGTCGATATCTTTGTATCATGACTAACTTAATGTAAATTTTCAAAAAAGAATTACTCAATGCACATGAATGCAGTACAAGTGAATTAGGAGTTAATAACTCCAATATTATCTGCTAATTTGTATTCAAATGTGATTTTAACCTTAAGTCTCCGAATGAGTTATAGTGTAACATGCTCCATTGCCTTAAGATGCGCAACTGGGGCGACCCCGAACGTTGGTTTGAATTCCTGAAGATCTCCGAAGATTTTTGCATATCACACCAGAGTGATATCCTAGTATCAAAATCTTAAAATTCGCCTTGGCTTGTTACGAGGCAATCGGCCTCTCAATCAGGCAAATCAAGAATGAAAATGATATAGAACAGAAAACATGAAAATGATATAGTAGATAAAGCGTGAAAATGATATAGGACAGAAAGCATGAAAATGTTATAGTACAGAAAACATGAAAATTATATAGGACAGAAAGCATGAAAATGATATAGGACAGAAAGCATGAAAATGGTATAGAAGAGGAAGCATGAAAACAATATAGCATATAGAGCAATGACCCATCCTAAACCGTAAAATTACGGTTTAGGTTGGGTCAACCACAGCCAAATCAAAGGGAAAACAACAGTGAAGGAACACGTGATGAAACTAAGAACAGGCGAAGACAGGTTCTTTGAGAATGACAAAGAGGTGTGTGAAGATAGCAACAAGAGATTACAGTAGGCCTTTAAATTTTAACAAAGAAAATTGCCTCAACTGAGAGACGCGGCATTAAGCCTAGCAGCCAGCCCGTCCTCCAAAGGTTCCCCAATGTCAAGAAAACGGTCAAATTAAGGTGCCCTTATCCTAACCTACCAGAGGATCTAAAACAGAAAATGGGACAGTACGTCACTTTCGCCAGCCGCTTCCATCTACTAGTACAACAATTTTTGGCCTTATGTAACGCATACGATCGAAATGCGACTTTCTTTATAAAAGGACAGGTTGCAGAAGCAGAAGAGAAATTTGATTTTAGAAAGCTTAGAAAGAATCTGCTGAAACTGGACCAGACGTAATCTCACCATGCATATTAAAATCGGGAAAAGAATCACTACCTTGGAAACAAGCGACCTGCTAGAAAGCAAGAAACAGTATGCGAGTCCCAGTCTTCAGTGCTATTGGCCTGAGGCATTTAACACTGTTCAGTATGCACTGTTCCAAACAGGCCAGTGCAAGGAACTTGCATACCGTGCAAGGTGATGGAGACGATTGTGAGAAAAAGACTGATAGTACAATTCTTGAGTAGGGACTTACAACCACCACGCATTAAGAGATGGTAAGTATTGCCTCACAGGTTTATTATAATTCTGTGACAAATTGACATCAATTACAAAAGACAGAGATGACGGGATAACTTGCACATATCATGATTGTTACAAAGCCTTTGACATAGTACTCCATATGAGACTCCATACGAGATTCTTTCACCAGATGCTGTTCTTTACCTGGTAGTAAAAAATGGGCCACAAGGTTAGATAGTTTTTGTGAGTTGCATATTGTGTGTGTGTGAGCAGAGAGACAGAGAGAGCGAGAAAAATAATGAGAGAGAGAGAGAGAGAGAGAGAGAGAGAGAGAGAGAGAGAGAGAGAGAGAGAGAAATACAGTAATAAGTAAGAAAAAATAGGTTTGACGTTACAAACCCACACACTCACTCACACACAACACACACACACTCAAACATAACACTCACGCACTCACACATAACACTCACACATAACACCCACACAAACACCCACACGCAAAACACACACACACAAACACACACAACACACACACACCACACACACACACACACACACAACACACACACACACACACACACACACACACCAACACACACTTTGCGACGATGCTCAAAATTTATACGAGGAATCATAACAGAAACCAACTGCAGAATACTTTAAGTGAAATTGGAAAGACTTGAGAGATTGGCTGAGAAATTATTGTTTGACTTTAATCTAACAAAATGCGAGGAATTTGGAATTGAAACAGGTAAAAGTAGGCAAAGTGAGAGTAAACGACGATATGTAGGCAAATGCTTGACTCTCAGGACAAAATTTCGGTGCGACATTACCAAAGTATCATGTGGACAAATATTAAAATGGTTAGAGAAAGGCGTATGCACAGCTGTTAAGGATTGTATAGCCCTCAATACCGGAAAAATTAAAACTTTCACGACATTGTGCAATATCTGCGTTAGGCCGGTATTATGGAGAGCAACGGTGCTACCTCCACCCTGATAAAACACACCGGAAAAAAAATAGACAACGTTCGAAATGATGTGCCAAAACAGATCCTTGAACAGAGAAGACTGAGCTACAAGGAAAATCCGAGAAAACTAGACCAAACCACTCAAGAACCAACAAGGAAAACAGGCTACATAATTATGATGATATAATTCTAAGAAGCTTGTCAATTTTCACAGTTAAATGCTCTCATATATGGGCAGGCCAGAAATGTCCCTATATATGGGCAGGACGAAAATGATCGTCATATATGGACAGGACGAGTGGGCATGGGTAGAAACTGGAAATCGAGATGAATTATGGGAATGATAGAAACCACTTCTTTTGTGTAAGACTAGTGAGCAAATGGATATAGTTTCAAGAATAAGAATTATAAATGATGCAGAGCATCAGTGGCAATTACCATAGTCGATCACCAATTGAAAGACAGGTACCAGGAGCTGTAGCTCTCTTCACAAGTATTGTGTATAAGTACACACACACACACACACACACACACATATATATATATACATTCACTAAAATATGTTAAACTTTTTCAAGGTTATGGAAAATATCGCCCCAGGCAGATGTCAGTATATCAGTATTGGCTTTAAAACTACCAAGAACAGAGGGGACTAGTGAGTTTGATGACCTCCTCGCGTGTGTACACAAATTCTGGAATAAAGTCGCTTGCTATTGACAAATATTTCTGAATAATGCAATTTTCCAAATGCATTCGGTGAGACTTTTCAATGACAGAAAGACATTCAACTCATCATGCAAAGATGCCATTACCATACTTTATTGCTCTCATTAATAATGGTGCAATAATGTATAATTATGCATTCTTGTTTTTTTAATATAACTTGAATAAACGCCTATTCGCGTTTCTAATGATCGCATATATTTCCCTTGGCGATAAAGTACTCGCCTGAAAACCTATCCTCACACACACACACACACACACACACACACACATACACACAGGGAAAGGCTAAGGGAGCTGAACTTTACATCCCTGGAAAACAGAAGAGTAAGGGGAGACATGATAACCAACTACAAAAATTCTCAGGGGAATTGACAGGGTGGGCAAAGACAAACTCTTTAGCATGGGTGGAACACGAACAAGGAGACAGGTGGAAACTTATTACCGAAATGACCCACAGAGACATTAGAAAGATTTTTTTTCAGTGTCAGAGTAGTTAACAAATGGAATGCATTAAGTAGTGATGTGGTGGAGGAAGACTACATACACAGTTTGTATATTATTGCATTTAATTCATTTTGCATTTAACATGTATGACGTCTAAAGCCATTTTAATTACGTTAAATATTAGGCATTTTATGCATTAAATAATGTTAGATATTCTATCTGGTTTTGTTCCTGATTTTTTTATCTGCATTGTTTAGTAAGACGCTACAGGTAAGTATTTAGTGGATATACTAAGATTTGGTACATTGAATATACTAACGAATGGTATATTGAATATATTAGGCCATGGTATAATGAACATACCATAGTATATTTAATATACCAAGCAATGGTATATTTAATATAACAAGACATGGTATATGGAATATTCTAATTCATGTGTATATTAAATATAATATGCCGTAGTAACAGTATACTGAGTGCATTAATCCATGACACATTGAATACTTTAAGGAAGGACTTAAAAAGAGAAAACAAGCAATTATGACTATATAGCACTTGGAAGTATATTAATCCATAGTATACTGAATATAGTATGCCATGGCATATTGAATATATTATGCCATGGCGTATTGACTAGATTAACCCATATTACACTGAAAGAACTTTTCAGTGTAAATCACTGTAAACTTGCATTTGAGGGTCAATTAGGGATACAGACATCACTATATTGATCTTAAATTGTCTTGCTGATGCATAAACAACATATACTCTTATGCCTTTACTGTTAACAATTCGTCGTGTTTTTTATGTATTGGTTAATTCGGCCAAATGCGACGCATTCGAAGAGGGAACGGATTATATTGCTAAAATATATACTTTTTAAAATTTAGTAGCAATTATTATCATTACATATTAATTAATATAACCCTGATATATAACGACTATATATAAATCTTATATAGAGTGAATACTTAAGTAACAATAATGCAATAACAATTAAATAACATATGTTTTTTTAATTATTAAGAATACACTTTTTATTTGTATATTTTTTCAGACATACACATGCACACACAGGTCTATCAATCTATCCTCAACTACCAAATTCCACTGTTATTTTAAGTCGGAACAAGGCCTCTCTACTTCCCATGTCTAACAATCCGCAATCACCCACTCTCAGTGTATCCCCATAATTGACGATATATATCCCTCAACCTCTCTAGGCACGTACGAAACAAGGGGTGTATCTTGTCTTGGTTCCCCCGTCTGTTTCTCACTGAATAGTGAGGACTAAGTTTCCTCACTATTCCTGACTTTCCTCGTCAAAGTGTGCCTCTAAGTCCTTCTTACAGAAGGAATGAAGAAGTGCATAACGCTTCTGTCAACACTGATTTTATCTGGAAGTTAAGATTGATCAAACTCTTGAGTGTTATTTAGGAAATCACAATATAGTTTACACTGACCAATCAGAAAATATAGGATTGCTGGCCTGACCGCCAGGGGGTCTAGACGTGGTCGCCAAGCGCTCCCCAGTTGTTGCGTTGGCATGGTTGGGACCCCCCTCCACCCTATTCGCCGCTCTGAGACCGTGGGTCTGGTATTTTCTGGGCGTGCGTCTTACCTAGCCCTTGAGATTGTCTTGTTGGATATGCTGCGTGTGCGTGTTGCCGATGTGTACAAGCTCCAACTGCTGTCCACCCATCGGGCACTTGTTAAGTTCAACTCCGCTGCTGTCTATAGGTACTTCGTGGCCCGTTACGATGGGCGCTCTCTCCCTCTCCCTGGGGACGGTGGTACCGTCACTATCTCTGATCGGTGCTGCTCGGTAACGTATGTGGCCCTGCATAGCACGGAGGCTTTGCTTCGACGGTATTTTGGCCAGTTTGGGACTGTCGTCTCCATCCGGATGAACTCCATCTCTGCCGGCAGGTGGCGTGGAGTCTCGTATGGGACCCGGATTCTCGGCCTGAGGCTCAAGTCTCCTGTTCCCTCTGCAGTGACCTTGACGGGCTACACCATGCGGGCGTTCTATGCTGGACAGCCTCGACAATGTTTTCGTTGTGGCATTGAGGGGCATCTGGCAGCAGATTGCCCTGGGGTAGCGGCTGCACCTGTTAATTTGTTCCGAGACGAGGATTTTCCCCCCATTGGTGGCGCAGGACCTGCTGCCTCGTGATGGATTGGGTGGGGAGGTTCCCCTGCCGCCTACTGACCAGGTCGTGGCTGTTGGTCCGGCATGTTTGGATGCACCTGTTTCCGACTCTGCACCTTCGACGTCTCTGCAGGCTCCCTCACCTGTGTTGGACCCTTCCCCTCCTGCGGCCGCGCCTGTTCCTTCTCCTGCCTCCTCTGGGGGCGGCGGTCTCGTCACCCGTGTTGTTGAGGCTGGCGTTCTGCGGGGCCGTGCTCCCCCGGTTGTGGGGCTGCTTAGAGCTGGCTCTTCTCGGGTGCCTCCAGCAGGGGGGTGACAGCTCTGATGATCAGCCGCCTGTCCCCAAGCGTTCACGTACGGATGCGGGTGCTTCGCCTCCTCGTTCGTGGGCAGAGGATGCGGCGAGGGCTGAAGTTTCTTCTGAGAGCTGTTCCTCTGTGGAGTGCAAGGATGGTGCGTCTGGTGTTGGTGTTGGTCCGGTGGATGGTGTGGGTCCAGGTGTGGCTCCTGCAGTGGGGGTGGTGGCCCGTGTGGGGCCGTTACCTCTTGCTTCGCGCGTGTCGCCCGCGTCGGATGGTTCCGGTTCCCCATGGGGGGTGGTTCCCCCTTGCGGGGTTGAGAGTGGACGTGGCGAACTGGTGGTGGTGTTAAAGAAAACTGTTCGCTCTGAGGGTTCTGTGCCCCCTCCCCAGTCCCCTGTTTTGTCGGCAGCGGTTATGCTGCCCCACATGTCTCCGGCCAGTTCTTCTGTGTCTCCTGCTTTGTCGGAGGGGGGGTTGCCGTCTCGGCAGTCTCCGCCTGCTGTTCCGGCGTCTCCTGCTTCCTCGGCGACAGTGTTCCTGCCTCCCAAGTCGGGTTCTTCGTCTTCGGTTCCCTGTCGTTGGGTGCGACTGCTCTTCCCGGATGTGGACATCCCCGAGCTTATGGAGTACCCACGGTGTCGTGAGGGCCGTTCCCCTACCGAACTTGAATATTTAATATGGGAGACTTATAAGCGGAAGTATCCGTCGTGGAAGTTTCCTGAGAAATATCCCCCTTGTTGACTGTTGTGTGTTGTGGGGTTGCTTGTGCATGGGGGTGGGGTTGCATATGTGTGTCTGGGTCTGGAGGGGGTTGTTTTCTCGTTCCTGCGTGTTCCGTTTTTTTATTTTTTGTTTATGGTTGGTTTGCGTGTGTTTGTGTGCTGTTGTGTATTGCTTTATGGCATTCCCTTGTTATTTCTTGTGTTTTACTTACTATGTTGTGTTTACAGTGTTATATTTACCATGTTCTGTTTCTGTGTTCTCGATTCTGTGGTATGATGTCTGCTGTTGTGTGGTGTGGCGCATGGTGCATGTGTTTTGTGTTTGTGTAATTTTGTATGTGTGTCTTCCTTGTTTACATTTTACCCTTGGTTTTATTGTGCTCTTTGTGCATTTTTGTCTTTACTGATGCCTGTGGCCGCCCCATATGGGTAGTGCTGCTTGTGTTTTTGTGTTTTCTGTTATTCTTTGAATTCACTTTTGTGTTATGTTGCTATGTGTTATTGTTATTCTGTGTTTTTTGTTATTATGTGCTTTCCTGTTTTATATGGTTACTGTTCGCAGTAATTGATTTGTTTTAAAAATAGAGAGAAAAAAAATCAGAAAATATACTTACGATTTGGAGTCCAATTCAACTTGCTGTGACTGAATGCTTGTTGATCTTATCCAGTAGTTGTGGTGCGGGAGTTTAGCCATTAAGGAGGTAGATATTCCCAAAACGCTCATAACACCCTAACTTTACACTAACCATTGGTGATGGCGTAATGACCCGACTTGTGGAAAGTATGAGTTGAGAAAGACTGGCCGCCGAGTTTCGAGTAAACTCGAAAGGTTTGTCCTCAGAACATGTCCTTTCCATCCAGCGGTCTACCCCAAAAGATGTATTCAGTAATTTTAACATGCTGTGCATTCAAAAAGGATTTTTTGGGAAAGGAAAAATCAAAAAGTATTTGTAGTACGTGTTGTTGTTGTTGTTGAGTTGAGGCGACGACGATCGTGGGATCGGATGAGCCCCGGCGTACCTGGTAAGGGTGAAACGCCAAGCCAAAACGCGAAACGAGAGACGCCAAGCACTAGAAACGAAGACGCCACACGGCAAGGAATAAATATAAAAGCACAAAATAAAACAGGGAAAACAAGCAGCCAGAGGGGCTCACAGCATTCCACAGAGGAAATACACAGAAAATCAGGGTACATACTTGCCCGGGAACCGGGCCCGCAGGACCCGTACATTGAATGCTTCCCAGAGCACCCATCGCCAAGGGTCCCGTCCACCCACCGGGGACTCCATAACATCCGGAACCGGGGCAACAAACACCCGCAAACAGGGGACTCAAATGGTAGTACCCACGAGGCGAGTAGTCGTCACCCGGCCTGACATGAAGGGAACCTGCCCACCACGAAAGTTCTCTGGCCCGTCAGACAGCTTTAACACGGCAATCTCCGTCCAGTGACCCGGCGGCATCACAGACGTCTGCAACACATCCTCCAGGACCCCAATGCGCATCCTCACAGGAGCGAACGGGCCACAGGGCACCACCACAGGGGCACCCGTGGCCCCGGGCACACCACCAGACGACAGCAGGGAATCCGGACGGCGCGCATCCCTCCGGAATGTCACTACCAGGCCACGCCCAGCACCAGAGTCCACACCATCCCTGGCAGCGGAAGCCACCACCCCCCACCGCGGAGAGTCCCCTGGCGGAGAAAGAACCGAAGGCACGTCTGAGACACAGGCACCAGCACCGGGAGGCACATGGACCTCCGCCAACACGAGCTGTGGAGACATGGACGTATCCGTATCGACACTGGCAACATCCGAAGACTCACAGTCACTGAAGTCACCAACATCGGCCCAGGCAGAAGACGAACGCCGGGAACGTTTGGGCACCAGCCGGATATCGTCAGGGCCGGAAGCGGACCCAGAAACACGAGCACCACGAGCCGGACGAACCGACGCCTGAGACAAAACGGCAGCAGCCTACACCACAGGGGGAACCGGGTCACACACCGCAGGATGCTCCACAGCCACCCCAGCACCCAGCACATCTGGGACCCGAGACACGGACACAGGGCCAGGCGCAGCATCCGAAGACGAGGGAGAAGATGGCAACGCCACACAGGGAGCACCAGGAAGGCCCACGGGAGCAGCTAGGACAGGGACAGGATCAGGCTGACCAACCGAGCGTGCCGCAATACCCGGAAGAGGGTCGGCAACAACCGGAGGAACGTCAGGCGTCGCCGGGGGAGCTGCAGTAGTGAACGGGACGCGCACCTCCACATCATCTCCAGAGGCAGCCTCCAGCGAGAGCGGCAGGAAATCCTCTTCTCGGAACAAGTTGACAGGAGCAGCTGGGATAGCAGAGCACCCTGCAGCCTGATGCCCCAACAGGTCACACCGGAAACAGGTACGAGGCTACCAGGCATAATACACCCGGACGTAGTATCCCATAAGCCAGACAGAAGAAGGTATATCCGACTGCAGGCGCATTCCCAACGTGCGAATGTTCGTTTGCCTTCCAGCATACCGGCCCAAGGAGAGTGTGTTCACCCGCACACTGATAACAGTACCAAACCCCCCGAAGTAACGCCGTAGGAGGTCGTCAGGAAACTCCAGGGGCGCTCCATGGATGCTGACATAAGTCAGGGCACCACTATGATCCGCAACCCGTCCTCGACTCAAGTTCATTACATTCAGCGGTCAACCCCACAGACGCATTCATAAATTTTAACATGCTGTTCATTCAAAACGGGAATTTTCTCAAGTATAAATTAATAAGATAATATATTCGCATATTGTGTATATATAGGCATAGGATAGGTTAGGTTAGGTGTTTAGGTTCTGTTGGCGATTATTTGTATTTGTAGTACGTGGGTGAAGCATTTATAGTGTTGTGATTCAAACAAAATTCGTCAGTGAAGCACTTGATCCGGATATGTTCGAACGTCAGCAGTTGTGAGTCGTGTGTAAACCGCTTTTCATTCATAAATAGGGGGTTTGGCGGGTGCATGGAATCACTTTTGGATCTTTGTTTGGAGGACGGGCTGATGATCCGAGATCGCCACAGAGCCGGCATCACCTGGCAACGACAACGTACGCCCCTCGTATCCACGGAGGAAGGCACGGGGGGCGTATCCTCCTCCACGAATTTGAGAACAACCCGGTGGGCAGTAACAAGCTCAATACCAAAGACAGCCTCCACCAGGATACGAAGCATGTCACACATAACATGCTCCACGTCTGAGTATCCAGCCCGACTAGTGAACTCCCACTGAATTCACATGCACAACGAGGGGAAGGCCTCCCATGTCAAACGAGCCACGTCAACACGCAGCCGGGCAGCAACACAAACTCGAGGGGGGGGGGGGGCAGAGACGCCCACACCACCTAGCGACCAAAATGGCAAACAACCCCAACAGCCACGGAGGGTCGGCAAGACGTCTTCACTCTACGGCCGCCAGCAGTTGACCGGGGACCCAAAAATCTATGAATCTAGTACGTGGGTGAAGCATTTACAGCGTTGTGGTTCGAACAAAAGTCGTCAGTGAAGCACTTGTTCCGGAAGTGTTCGGACGTCATCAGTTGTGAGTCGTGTGTAAACCGTTTTTCATTCATAAACAGCGGGGGGGGGGGGGGTTTGGCGGGTGCACAGAATGGACTTTGGCCTTAGTTTATGAGAACGGGCTGCAAAAAGGCAGGTAGTGTTTCCTCCAGCCCCTCCTTATAAACAAAGGACCAAACACCATTCCATGCTACCGCCAACGGCCCCCCCCCCTGCTCTTTATGAGTGAAAAACGGTTCACACACGACTCACAACTGATAACGTTCAAACACTTCCGGAACAAGTGCTTCACTGACGACTTTTGTTCCAACCACAACGCTGTAAATGCTTCACCCACGTACTACAAATACAAACAATCATCATCAGAACCTAAACACCTAACCAAACCAATGCATGAATATTCACAATATGCTAATATTCATTTATATTTGAGAACATTCCTTTTTTGAATGAACAGCATGTTCAAATTTATGAATGCGTCATTAGGGTCGATCGCTTGATAGAATTTACTTGGTCTTGGGACGGGATGATAGCGAAACTTGTTTGGCTAATGTAGCCGCCAATCCCCCGGTTCATAAATGAGAAACACATTACAGGCGATTCGCAACTAATACCATTAAACGTTTCTCGAACAGTGATTCACTTACATCCTCTGCTCGAATTGCTCCTCTCAAATTGCTTTGTACACATACTGGAAATACAAATAATTGTCACAGTGCCTAAACACTAAATCTAACCTATGCCTAACTATTTAGCAAAATTATAATGTACTGTAATGTAAATAATGTAAAGCTATGCAGAACGAAATCCCATTAACATTATGTATCAATGATAAGATAGGTATGAGTGAAGAGGTAGATTCGAACCTAAGGAGGATTCAAACGTCAAAGGTGTTTGTTTGGGAGTATACCTAGAGCATAGGTTCGAATCCTGCTCATGGCTCCTGCTGATTTTCCTAAAATCTATATTCAAGAAATGACCAAAAGATTTTGAATACAAAATGCATTAACACTAATCCAGGTTTGATGAAGACAGGTTGGGAATCGGTTGTGAGTCTTGTGCAAAGCGTTTTCAATTCACAGAAAAAGAGTTTGGCAGGTGGACGAAGGAGGATTGTTAAACAGCTCAATCCTGCAGCTCGATTACGGAGAGCTTGAGAAGCTTAACAGCTTCCGTTGCTTGCAACAACGGGAAAAACATATTTCACGCGTGAATTTCTGACCCTTTATATAAGACCCATGGTTATATATTCATTAAATTACCCTCTTTGTGATGTTTGAATTTTTAGATTTTCGACCATTGTGTAAGAGGCAAAATTAGCCCTTCATTGTCATTGTGTGCGAGTCAAAGAGTCCACGAAATCCGGACTCCACCTGCCAAAGGTCATTGGGGAATACACACCTGGTTATGCATATGGGAATGTCAAGACCCACAAGCCTAGAAACCCACTTCGGCCAATCATCAGCCAGATACCCACACCCACATACAGACTGGCTAAGCGACTCAACGACTTGCTGAACCCTTATGTACCCTGTGCTTTATGCCTGAAGTCTCCAAAGGAATTTGTTGATTTACTGCGGGGACCACGGGCCATGGGGATAAGAGCCTCGTTGGATGTAGAGTCACTGTTTACCAACGAACCTGTGGATGAAACAATCGGGATGATAACGGATAGACTTCATCGTGATCCGGTTTGTGCTCCTCTTGACATACCAGAAAACATACTAGGGAAGCTGCACCAAGCCTGCACTAAAGAGGCACCCTTCTTGAGTACAGATAGGCACATGTATAAGCAAGTAGATGGGGTCGCCATGGGTTCTCCCCTAGGTGTCCTGTTTGCGAACTTCTGCATCGATACAATCGAGCAGAGGGTCTTAGTTGACATGGACTTGAAACCCAACATATACTGCAGGTATGTTGACGACATTTTTATGCAGGTACTTCATGTCAGACGTCTGCAGCAGCTGAAGGAGGCCGAGCAGAATTCTGTGTTGAGTGTCATGTACGAGATGGAGAATGATGGGAAGCTGCCATATCTAGATGGAACAGTCAGGGAAAGGAACGTAGGCTTCCACATTGCAATCTACACTAAGGAAACAAACATACGAATGTGCCTCAATGCCAATAGTGACTGCCCAGACAAGTTCAAGAGAAGTGTTGTCAACGCTTACATTGATCGGGCTCTCAGCCACAGCTCACGATGGAAGCAAGTCGATGAAGAACTCTGTAGGATAAGGCAGGACCTAGTCAACAACGGCTTCTCTAACGGTTTTGTTGAAGACGTCATAAAGGGGGAAGATGGAGAAAGGGGGTATATCTGGGGGTTAAATACCCCAGAATTCCCACCTCTTTTGGGCTTTGATTATGGTGTAGTGGATTTAAGTGCGTAACTGCCATCTTGATGGCTAGGATTCCATTCTCCTGGTGGGTGTGTGTGTGCCTAGATATATATATATATATATATATATATATATATATATATATATATATATATATATATATATATATATATATATATATATAGAGATATATGTGTATATATATATATATATATATATATATATATATATATATATATATATATATATATATATATATACTACTTTCTAAGATGTAGGTTTCTGATGTAGATGAATTGTAGGATGTAGATGGTTTCTGATGTAGATTTAGATGTAGGCTACTACTTTCTAAGGTAGGTTCTAAGACCTACTTTCTAAGATGTACGCCATCTTTCAACAATATTAAATTAGAAGAGTACGACAGCTTGCTGAAATCAACACTAGAAAAAGCCCTCAATCTTTCCCTCAGCAACTCTCAGTGGAAACAGGCCTCCCTTCCTGTCAGACTCGGGGGCCTTGGCGTGCGCACAGCAACACAAATTGCTGTACCAGCGTTCCTGTCCTCTTCAGTGGGGTCTGACAACTTGGTGAAGGAAATCCTACCTGAGCACCTAGTTCAACAGGCAGGGGTACATGATCCCAGCTTCACAGACTGCACAACCAAATGGGTCTCTCGCAGGACCAGCACCCCAACTACCGCCTTCTGAAGCCCATAAGCAATCCAGCTGGGATCGCCCCATTGCCGACCAAGAAGCTGCGACTTTGCTAGAAGCTGCGACAACACCACATGAAACTGCCCGACTTAGAGCAGTAGCAGCTCCCCATGCAGGTGATTTCCTATTAGCAACCCCAATGTCAGCAACCGGCACCCGTCTCACACCGCAGGCCCTCCGAATTGCCGTGGCTCTCCGTCTCGCTGCCCCAATCCACACCGAATACAGGTGTATTTGCGGCAAGGCAGAGGCCGACAGGTACGGATGGCATGGTCTTCTCTGCCAAAGGACAGGAGGATGGCATGCAAGACACGGCGAGGTCAATGACATTATTAAGAGACGCCTTACCACAGCCGGCTGTCCAGCAGAGAGAGAGCCCCGCTACCTAATATCCCGCAACTCTAATGAGCCTGTCAGTTGGCCAGATGGAATCACGGTGAACCCCTGGAAGAATGGTAGACAGTTGGTGTGGGACTACACTTGCGTCTCAACTTTAGCCAATACCTATGTTGACTTCAGTGCTACTCAAGCAGGAGGAGCTGTCAATCACCGGGAAACAGCCAAGTCACGTAAATACAGAGACCTTGAGCACCACTACAATTTTGTCCCCATTGCCTCAGAGACACTTGGTGCCTGGGGTAAAAGTGCTGCTAGCTTTTTGAAGGAGTTGGGGTCTAAGCTAATCGAAACAACTAGAGACCCTAGAGCTGCCAGTTTTCTTTTTCAGCGCCTCAGTGTGGCAATCCAGAGAGGAAATGCTCACTGCATCCATGGTTCCTGCCCGCCATCTGAGGAGCTGGAGGAGCTTTTCAACTTGTGACAAGCAGCCTTGTACCCTGCATGTAATCAATATTGTAACTTTTTTGTGTAATGACATTTTCAAATAAAGTTAGATAAGTATACACACATACCAAAAGAATAGGGGTGGTAGGAGAAGAAAATATCAAAGTGTTCAGTGAGGATCCACAAGGTCTTCTCTGAGTACTCTTTATTTTCTTCTCCGAGGCTATGGGTCCCTACACTTGCACCAGAGGTGGTACCCCTTCTAGGTTATATATATATATATATATATATATATATATATATATATATATATATATATATATATATATATATATATATATATATATTGTCGGGGTTTCACGGTGTTCTCGTAATAGAAGGGTTAAAGCAACAGTAGACTGGATCTCCTTTCCAGGTGGTTGCTCCAACAATAACCCTTACTCACCGTCGTTCGGCGGGTCTTCCCTCAATCCTCTAGACTCCACTGCTGGCCTCGGAGAGTATCCCAGTCGATCTCACAACCGGCCTTTAGATTATAAGATGAGTGAGAGCACAGATCGTTCCCTCAATCTGTGGCCCACCCCGACACCGAACTCTTACACAGCCTTCAAGGTCGCCAACTGGTTTTCTTGTGTCCAGTAACACTGCAGTGGTCAGGTGTAATTGTGGCAAGAGCAAAATCCAGTAATATAGTATCAGGCAGGTCACTCTACTTTATATCATTACACGGTCACAAGATAAATGGAGGGGATGATATCAAACACCAAAGAGTTTTGGTATTTTACTTAAAAGACAACGAGAAATATATATGCATCAATGTATCAGGATTAATATATGACAATTGCTCCATTCATAGCATAATATTCTAGAGCGCACCGATATGGTAACATCGGCACGTGTCACCTGTCAGACTCAGCTGACCGGGACCCTCGCGATCGTGGGAACAGTCTAGTACTTGTTTCTAATTGTCACGATCCCCGTTTATTTAACTTTTTCCAAAACACTATTCAACGTTCACATGGTTTACTTATGATTTCACTGGCCTCACGATCAACATCTCATTCACAATACTCTCACAGTGACTTTTCACCGTACCAAAAGATTACTCTATTCTTAATAATATCTACTGTGAATGCACTCACTTGATCACTGAACTTTTCTTTATATCTATACTTTCTCCTAAAGAGATATCACTGACGATCACTTCGCATATATGATATTATTCAGTACACAGGCATGTCATATATAAATCAGTAATAAAATGTCAGGCATATATATATATACATCATGAAGATCAATACACAGGCATTTATATAATAGATCATAGAGATCAACACACGGGCATTTATATCGATAGATTATAGAGATCAACACACGGGCACTTATATCAATAGATTATAGAGATCAATCCACAGGCATTTATATCAATAGATTATAGAGATCAATACACCAATATCTGGTTTACTACCAATATATATAATAATAATAATCACAGATCAATAATAATAATAGTCACAGTAAATTCTCTGATGAATCTTGGTGCTTGCACACACCCACACATAGATATATATGTAAACTGATACTGTGAGCGCTCTGGGTAGCCTCACCACATACTGTGCTCTCTGTGACTTAAACTCAAGTGAGACTTGCTCACGACATATAAAATATCCTGACAAGAATATATATAGCTAACTAAAGGGGAAATGGGAGGGTAACTGTAAACACCTACTTCACCTATCCTAGGATGACAGTTGGGTTGTAGCTCCTGGTCCAGGCTCTCGCCTCGTTCATCCAGAAACACAAGCCCACGCCTTAGGATGTCGCGTCTCGCCGCTTCTGTACACAGCAGGTCCGTGCTCCTTCCTCTACAGTACGTCGCAGGGTTGAAGTCGGTCTCCTGGCCGTCAACTTTCCTCCCAACTACGGCAGCCAGCCTACGTCTCGGCGGTCGTCGTACGTTTCCCAATTAGTTCTTGTCACTGTACTCCCAGAGTAACTGCCTCTCACCACTACGAAGTCACTGAAGTTATCAGCCGTCCCGGACGACACACGCACAGCACCCGACTTCAGAGCACTTGAAGCTCACAACACTGTCAATTCCCTCGTCGTCTAGATATATCGCTAGGTATTTGGGAAGACTTCTCGACGTGCTTGCATCCAACTGTTGACTCGTAGGGTTCCACGAAGGTGGGGTTACTGTCAAACTTGACAGGATCGTCGATCACACGTTCAACCTGGTTGACAAGGCTGTCAACCCGGTTCACTCACGGTGGGTGGCCCGGCCACTAAGCTGTCTCTTATACTGGTGAACTGCCAACGACGACACACGTCGATGCCCGGCCCACTTCTTGCAACGCACCTGTCCCTGAGCACTTGTTGCTCAATATTCTGTCAATTCCTTATCTGAGCCACTTCTGGGTTGCAGGAAGACCTCACAGAGTGCGTGCCAACAACTGGAGACGCTTAAATCCACCGGAGTTCGGTAAATCCGTCACTCTGACAGGATGACCGATCGCGCGTCCTACCTCTCGGACGTGTCGTGAAAGACTGATGTCGCCTGGCGCCAACACGGGCGGACCCCCTATGCCTATGTGACGTCACTTTTCCCAAAGTTGGTTTTCATTGGCTCCCAGTGCCATGTCGCTGACGGTGACCAATCTGGCGCCACTGACGTCACACAGTTTTGGCGGGAGAACAGACTTGCCAGCGCCATATTGGCTCCCTAAAGGGCCTATCCCACAGGCCAAAATACTACATTTTCGCAAATTTCTCGGCTCTTCGAGAATACTGTTCTCTCCCACATATGTTCAATTGTTGCCTGCAATGTAGAGAACGCTCGGGAATAGTGGACATGACTCTTACAGCAGGCGTGGGAGAATTAGAAGGGGGGGAACACCGTCACATACCCCTCCCCTTAAAATAAGAGTCATGTCTGGTTAGTGCATGCGGGACAACGCATCTGCGACTACGCTGTCCTTTCCACTAAAAATCTTGGCTTCCAGCCAGTATTGCAGCCGCCAATGTGTGACACTCCTCATGTGTCTGCAGACCGTCTTCAAGGTCATCCTGGGCGTCCACTGCTTACCTATTACGGACCGAGGGCTCCACACCTCACGTCCGTTCACCAGCTGGAACTGTGAGAAGTTTAACGGTTCTGCCACTGCTTTGCAAATGGCCAACAAAACAGGGCCCGCTGTCTCTTCCCACTCGTCTTCCTGCTCTACGCAGAACATTCTCAGAGCTGTCTCTGAGGTGGAGTGGAATCTTCCGACCGCCCCCTTCGACTGCGATCGGTAGGGCGACGACCGAATCTGCATCACTCCCCATTTATCACTGTTCGTCTGACACACTCAGACCGGAACATATTTCCACTGTCAGCCTGATTTTCCCTGGGCCTCCTCACCCAAGAGAAAAGATGTTGTAGTTGCCCAGCCACTTCTCTCGACGTTGAACGTCGCATCGTGGTCATCCCTAGGTGACCCGCAGAGTCAACAGCGTGCAACGGACTCAACACTGCCGCTCTGCACTTGGCTGGCAACGCTACTTGATCTCTCGTACCTGGAGAGGCTTTTCCGACCTCCATCCTTACAGGTTTACACTGTCTTATTAATATGCCTCTTGCCTGTTAAAGTGAGTAGCTTTCTCGGGACCAATACGTCCTCCTTTGGCCTTACAAATCAACTTGGGGGATTCTGCCTGCTGCATCTCCTCGAGACGAGTGCGGTCCACCCCGAGAGAACCGGTGAGGGTCACCTGTACCTCACCATCTGGGCTGCCTTCGCCCTCCACTCGCTCTCCGGGTTCCATGACGAGGTGATCCATTCCCAGGCCGGCGGACGTCTCCTCGTCGGCCTTATCAGATCCACGTCCTCCTTGTCCTTCGCACTGCCTCGGAACTACGGCACATACAGGGAACGCCTCCATGGCGATTCCTTTCTCGTCCCCACAGGCGTCGAACACTTCGCCTTTCTTCTCGAAGTGCTCCAAGCACTCCTCGTCCTTCACGAGGTTCGGTAGGACACGTCCTCCACATGCGTCATTTCCCAAAATGACCTGTGCCTCCCTCGTGGGCATCGTCGCACAGACCCCCACTACTAGGGTTTGGCATCCATAAACCGAACTCAGGGTTACCTGGTGTAGGGGCATCTGCACTGGGCCTCCCACAGTGGTCACACTTGCCTCACCTACACAGGTATTCTCGTGACACTCAGGGAAAAGGGTTCTGCTCACCAGGGTAAATTCCGCCCCAGTATCTCTCAGCATCATTACCGGGATGGGGTCTGCGTCCCCCACCCTTACAGTTCCCTCACGCACGAACGGGTTAGCCTCCTTCTTCCTACGTACGGGTCCATCCCGCACTCCTTCGGCTAACTGGTCCTCTACCCGCACAAAAGCAACGTAACCCCGCTGCTTAGGACGTCTACATTCGCGCGCCATGTGTCCTATTAACCCGCAGTTGAAACAACGGATCCTTCTTCTTCCGCGGACTCCTCTTGCGCCTTCCAAAGACTCGTGCTCAGCATCTCCGGCCGTGACGATAACAAGATCTCTTGAGCTCTCCCTCGGTGACTTCTTCGGCGGTTCCACAGCACTCTTCTGTCCTCTGCTGTCTCCATTCGAGGGGTAGGACTTAGGATAACTCGGTCCTGTCCTCCAACCGTCCGACCTTCTATTACTTCTCCATAGCTGGAGAATGCGGGCGGTCGGTGCTGTCCCTCTCGACAGGACGTAAAGCTTCCTCTAGCATGTCTGCTCGATCGGCTGCGGCTCTCGGGTCCTTGATGTCCGCTTCCTCTCACCCTAATCTCGGGAGAGAGCACGGACATGAACTTTTCCATGACCATTAGCCTCTTGATCTGTTCAGCCGATCTTGCTCCTTCGACTCCAGCCATTTCAGAATTTCTTTCCATGTCCCTCGCCGTCTCCGCATACGATTTTCCTGGCGATCGGGTACATTCTCTAACCTTTTCCTATAGCACTCCGGCGTCAGCTTGAACGAATGGAGCACGGCCCGTTTTACTGCATCATAGTTGGTACACTCCTGGAGATCGAGCATGTTGTAAGCTTCACGAGCTTCACCAGTGAGCCTTCCTTGAACTAGCTCCGCCCACTCTGCCCTCGGCCACTTCTTCAACGTAGCGACCCTTTCGAAATGCTCGAAGAAGCCCTCAGCCTCATTAGGCACGAAGACGGGCAAATCCCTCTCTCTCACTCGGCGGTCTTCCTGCTGTTGTGGTGGGGTAGTTGGAACTAGTCCTAGCTCAGCTCGCTTCAGCTCAATCTCCTTGTTCGCTTCAACCTCCTGCAGCTTCGTCCTAGGTCTATTTCGCGCTCCTTCAGCTGGTTTTTCTTTCTTGCTTCTTCTCGTTGCTGCTGTGCCTCTCGTTCTTCTCGTTGTGCTGTGCTCTCTTCTTCTCGTTGCTGCTGCCTCTCGTTCTTCTCGGCGCAGCTGTGCTTCTCTTTCTGCTTCCTCGCGCCTCAGCTGTGCNGTTCTTATGTTAGCCAACTGGCATATATGCTGCTATGTTATCCTCTTGATATGAGCTTCAGGGGACAGTCTGGCGTGATATCAACCCCAGGTCTTTCTCTCTCTCTGACTCTTGAAGTATTTCATCTCCCAATGATACCTTGTATCTGGTCTCCTGCTTCCTACCCTATCTTCATTACATTACATTTGCTTGGTTAAACTCTAACACCATTTGTTCGACCATTCCTGCAGCTTGTCCAGTCTTCTTGAAGCCTCAAGCTGTCCTCCTCTGTCTTAATCCTTCTCATAATTTGGCGTCGTCAGCAAACATTGAGAGGAATGAGTCTATACCCTCTGGGAGATCATTTACGTATATCAAAACAGGATAGGTCCAAGTACAGAGCCCTGTGGGACTCCACTGGTGACTTCACGCCATTCTGAGGTCTCACCCCTCACTGTAACTCTCTGCTTCCTATTGCTTAGGTACTCCCTTATCCACTGGAGCGCCCTACCAGTTACTCCTGCCTGTTTCTCCAGCTTATGCATCAACCTTTTATGGGGTACTGTGTCAAAGGCTTTCCGACAGTCCAAAAAAATGCAGTCCGCCCATCCTTCTCTTTCTTGCTTAATCTTTGTCACCTGATCGTAGAATTCTATCAAGCCTGTAAGGCAAGATTTACCCCTCCTGAACCATGTTGATGGGTTGTCACGAAGTCTCTTCTCTCCAGATGTGTTACTAGGTTTTTTCTCACAATCTTCTCCATCACCTTGCATGGTATACAAGTTAAGGACACTGGCCTGTAGTTCAGTGCCTCTTGTCTGTCACCCTTTTTGTATATTGGTACTACATTAGCCGTCTTCCATATTTCTGGTAGGTCTCCCGTTTCCAGTGACCTACTATACACTATGGAGAGTGGCAAGCAAAGTGCTCCTGCACACTCTTCAATACCATGGTGAGATTCCATCCGGCCCAACAGCTTTTCTCACATCCAGCTCCAATAGGTGCTTCTTGACCTCATCTCTTGTAATTTCGAACCTTCCAAGGTCACCTGGTTTGCTGCCACCTCTCCTAGCGCCGTGACTTCTCCCTGTTCTATTGTAAAGACCTCCTGGAACCTTTTGTTGAGTTCTTCACACACCTCTTTGTCATTCTCTGTGTACCTGTCCTCGCCCACCCTAAGTTTCATCACCTGTTCCTTCACTGTTGTCTTCCTCCTGATGTGACTGTGTAGTAGCTTTGGTTCGGTCTTGGCTTTATTAGCTATATCATTTTCATACCTTTTCTCAGCTGCTCTTCTCACACTAACATACTCGTTCCTGGTTCTCTGGTATCTCTCTCTACTTCTGGTGTTCTGTTATTACGGAAGTTCCTCCATGCCCTTTTGTTCAGCTCCTTTGCTTTCATACATTCCCTATTAAACCACGGATTCTTCCTTTCCTTCTCTGTTTTTTCCTGTTGGGCTGGGACAAACCTGCTTACAGCCTCCTGACATTTTTGGGTGACATAGTCCATCATGTCTTGTACGGACTTGGTTCCGAGTTCTGTGTCCCAATGTATATCCCATAGGAATTTATTCATCTCTCATAGTTTCCCTTTCGGTACGCCAGCCCTTTGTTTCCCAGTTCTTTTTTGGGGTGATAATTCCTAGCTCAACCAGGTACTCAAAGCTCAATACACTATGATCACTCATTCCCAAGGGGGCTTCCAACCTAACTTCCCTTATATCCGACTCATTTAGGGTAAATATCAGATCAAGCAAGGCTGGTTCATCCCATCCTCTCGTTCTTGTCGGTCCATTGACGTGTTGACTTAGAAAGTTTCTTGTTGCCACATCCAGCAGCTTAGTTCTCCATGTGTCTGGGCCTCCATGTCGGTCTCTGTTCCCCCAATCTATCTTTCCATGGTTGAAGTCTCCATGATTAGTAGCCTGGATCCGTTCCTGCTAGCCACAGAAGCTGCTCTCTCTATTATATTGATGGTGGCCAAGTTGTTTGTATCATATTCCTGTCTGGGTCTTCTGTCATTCGGTGGGGGGTTATATAACTACTACTATAATTTTCTGTCCTCCAGTTGCTATGGTGCCTGATATGTAGTCACTGAAACCTTCACAGTTCTGAATTACCATCTTTTCGAAACTCCAACCTTCTCATAGTAGCAAAGCTACACCACCTCCTCCTCTCCCTTCTCTCTCTTTCCTCAATACATAGTAGCCCTGTGGAAACACTGCATTTGTTATGGTGTTTAATAGCTTTGTTTCTGTGAGTGCTATTATGTCTGGGTTTTCTTCTAGTGCCCATTCTCCGAGTTCACTTGTTTTATTTGTAATCCCATCAACACACACACAATGTGTGTGTGTGTGTGTGTGTGTGTGTGTGTGTGTGTGTGTGTGTGTGTGTGTGTGTGTGTGTGTGTGTGTGTGTGTGTGTGTGTGTGTGTGTAATTACCTAAGTGTAGTTACCTAAGTGTAGTTACAGGATGAGAGCTACGCTCGTGGTGCCCCGTCTTCCCAGCACTCTTTGTCATATAACACTTTGAAATACTGAAGGTCTTGGCCTCCACCACCTTCTCCCCCAACTTGTTCCAACCGTCTACCACTCTTTTTGCGAAAGTGAATTTTCTTGTATTTCTTCGGCATCTGTGTTTAGCTAGTTTATATCTATGACCTCTTGTTCTTAAAGTTCCCGGTCTCAGGAAATCTTCCCAATCAATTTTATCAATTCCTGTTACTATTTTGTATGTAGTGATCATATCACCTCTTTTTCTTCTGTCTTCTAGTTTTGGCATATTTAATGCCTCTAACCTCTCCTCGTAGCTCTTGCCCTTCAGTTCTGGGAGCCACTTAGTAGCATGTCTTTGCACCTTTTCCAGTTTGTTGATGTGCTTCTTAAGATATGGGCACCACACAACCGCTGCATATTCTAGCTTTGGCCTAACAAAAGTCGTGAACAATTTCTTTAGTATATCGCCATCCATGTATTTAAAAGCAATTCTGAAGTTAGAAAGCGTGGCATAGGCTCCTCGCACAATATTCTTTATTTGGTCCTCAGGTGATAGTTTTCTATCTAGAACCACCCCTAGATCTCTTTCTTTGTCAGAATTCTTTAAAGATTTCTCACATAATATATAGGTTGTGTGGGGTCTATGTTCTCCTATTCCACATTCCATAACATGGCATTTATTAACATTAAATTCCATTTGCCAAGTGGTGCTCCATATACTTATTTTGTCCAGGTCTTCTTGAAGGGCATGACAATCATCTAAGTTTCTTATCCTTCCTATTATCTTAGCATCATCAGCAAACATGTTCATATAATTCTGTATACCAACTGGTAGATCATTTATGTAGACAATAAACATCACTGGTGCAAGAACTGAACCCTGTGGTACTCCACTTGTGACATTTCTCCAGTCCGATACATTGCCTCTGATCACTGCCCTCATTTTTCTATCAGTCAGAAAATTTTTCATCCATGTTAGAAGCTTACCTGTCACCCCTCCAATATTTTCCAGTTTCCAGAACAACCTCTTATGTGGAACTCTGTCGAAAGCCTTTTTTAGGTCCAGATAGATGCAGTCAACCCAACCATCTCTTTCCTGTAATATCTATGTTGCTCGATCATAGAAACTGAGTAAATTCGATACACAGGATCTTCCAGATCGAAAACCATACTGTCTGTCTGATATTATATCATTTCTCTCCAGGTGTTCTACCCATTTAGTTTTAATTATTTTTTCCAATATTTTGACTATTACACTTGTCAATGATACCGGTCTATAATTAAGGGGTCTTCCCTGCTTCCACTTTTGTAGATTGGAACTATGTTAGCCTTTTTCCACACATCAGCTACAACTCCTGTAAACAGGGATGCCTGAAAAATCAGTTGAAGAGGAATGCTGAGCTCAGGTGCACATTCTCTCAGAACCCATAGTGAAACTCCATCTGGACCAACTGCTTTGTTCTTATTTAGCTCCTTGAGCATTTTTTCCACTTCGTCTCTAGACACCTCTGTGTGCTCTATGTTGTTCTCTGGAATTCTTATTGTATCTGGTTCCCTGAAGATTTCATTTTGTACAAACACACTTTGGAACTTTTCGTTTAATGTTTCACACATTTCCTTTTCATTTTCCGTGAATCTATTTCCCATTTTCAACCTCAATATTATCCTTTACTGCAATTTGTTGTTCATGAATTTATAGAATAGACCTGGTTCTGTTTTACATTTGTCTGCAATCCCTTTTTCAAAATTTCTTTCTGCCTCTCCCTCACTGCCGTGTAGTTGTTTCTCGCATCTTTGTATCGCTGGTATGTTTGGGGGTTTGGCCTCTTCCTGTATTGATTCCATTTTTGTGTCTTTTGGTCTCTGGCCCTCTCGCACTTTCTGTTGAACCTAGTTCAACATCCTGTTTCCTAGTTCTGCTTCTCTGTTTTGGTATAAATATTTTTGTGCCTTTATCATATATTTCACAAAACTTGACATACCTCTCATTCACTTCCTTGCCTAGCAACAAGTCTCTCCAATTATACTCACTAAAAATTTTTCTAAGGTTGCCATAATGTCCTCTCCTAAAGTCAGTTTTTTCAATTGCATCGACCGTCATAATTTCTTCCAGATTATAACGCATTGCATATTTTATTCCCAAAATGACATGGTCACTTTTACCCAAGGGAGGAGGGTACTGAATGTCAAAGTGTGTATGTGTGCGTGTGTGTGTACTCAACTGGTTGTACTCACCTAGTTGTGTTTACGGGGGTTGAGCTCTGGCTCTTTGGTCCCGCCTCTCAACCGTCAATCAACAGGTATACAGATTCCTGAGCCTATTGGGCTCTATCATATCTACACTTCAAACTGTGTATGGAGTCAGCCTCCACCACATCACTTCCTAATGCATTCCATTTGTCAACCACACTGACACTAAAAAAAGTTCTTTCTAACAGTCTCCGTGGTGTAGTGGTAAGACACTCGCCTGGCGTTCCGCGAGCGCTATGTCATGGGTTCGTATCCTGGCCGGGGAGGATTTACTAGGCGCAATTCCTTAACTGTAGCCTCTGTTTAACGCAACAGTAAAATGTGTACTTGGATGAAAAAACGATTCTTCGCGGCAGGGGATCGTATTCCACGGACCTGCCCGAAACGCTACGCGTACTAGTGGCTGTACAAGAATGTAACAACTCTTCTATATATCTCAAAAAAAAATAAAAAAAATAATATCTCTGTGGCTCATTTGGGCACTATGTTTCCACATGTGTCCCCTTGTGCGTGTTCCCCTTGTGTTAAATAGCCTGTCTTTATCTACCCTATCAATTCCCTTCAGAATCTTGAATGTGGTGATCATGTCTGCCCTAACTCTTCTGTCTTCCAGCGAAGTGACATTTAATTCCCGTAGTCTCTCCAGGTAGCTCATACCTCTCAGCTCGGGTACTAGTCTGGTGGCAAACCTTTGAACCTTTTCCAGTTTAGTCTTATCCTTGACTAGATGTGGACTCCATGCTGGGGCTACATACACCAGGATTGGTCTGACATATGTGGTATACAAAGTTCTGAATGATTCTTTATACAAGTTTCTGAATGCCATTCGTATGTCGGCCAGCCTGGCATATGCCGCTGATGTTATCCTCTTGATATGGGCTGCAGGAGACAGGTCTGGCGTGATATCAACTCCCAAGTCTTTTTCTTTCTCTGACTCCTGAAGAATTTCCTCTCCCAGATGATACCTTGTATCTGGCCTCCTGCTCCCTACACCTATCTTTATTACATTACATTTGGTTGGGTTAAACTCTAACAACCATTTGTTCGACCATTCCTTCAGTTTGTCTAGGTCTTCTTGAAGCCTCAAACAGTCCTCTTCTGTCTTAATCCTTCTCATAGTTTTGGCATCGTCCGCAAACATTGAGAGAAATGAATCTATACCCTCCGGGAGATCATTTACATATATCAGAAACAAGGTACGACTGAGTACAGAGCCCTGTGGGACTCCACTGGTGACTTCACGCTAATATGAGGTTTCACCCCTCACCGTAACTATCTGCTTCCTATTGCTTAGGTACTCCCTTATCCACTGGAGCACCTTACCAGCTACACTTGCCTGTCTCTCCAGCTTATGTACTCTTATGCGGTACTGTGTCAAAGGCTTTCCGACATTCCAAGAAAATGCAGTCCACCCAGCCCTCTCTTCCTTGCTTAATCTTTGTCACCTGGTCGTTGAATTCTATTTAGGAAGTCAAGCAAGATTTACCCTCCCTGAACCCATGTTGGCGATTTGTCACGAAGTCCCTTCTCTCCAGATGTGCTACCAGGTTTTTTCTCACGATCTTCTCCATCACCTTGCATGGTATACAAGTCAAGGACACTGGCCTGTAGTTCAGTGCCTCTTGCCTGTCGCCCTTTTTGTATATTGGGACCACATTCGCCGTCTTCCATATTTCTGGTAAGTCTCCTGTCTCCAGTGACCTACTATACACTATGCAGAGTGGCAAGCAAAGTGCCTCTGCACACTCTTTCAGTACCCACTCTTTCAGACGGCGAGATCCCATCTGGACCAACAGCCTTTCTAACATCCAGATCCAGAAGGTGTCTCTTGACCTCCTCTCGCGTAATTTCGAACTCTTCCAAGGCCGCCTGGTTTGCTTTCCTTTCTCCTAGCACAGTGGCCTCACCTTGTTCTGTTGTTAAGACCTCCTGGAACCTCTTGTTGAGTTCATCACACACCTCTTTGTCGTTCTCTGTATACCTGTCCTCGAATGTTCTAAGTTTCACAACCTGTTTTTTCACTGTTGTTTTCCTTCTGATGTGACTGTGGAGTAGCTTTGGTTCGGTCTTGGCTTTGTTTGCTATATCATTTTCATAACTTTTCTCTGCTTCTCTTCTCACCCTGACATACTCATTCCTGGTTCTCTGGTATCTCTCTCTTTGCTTTCTGGTGTTCTGTTATTTCGGAAGTTCCTCCACGACCTTTTGTTCAGTTTCTTTGCTTCCATACATGCCCTCTAATACCATTGATTCTTCTTTTGCTTCTCGGATTTTTCCTTTTGGACGGGATGTATCTACTTACTGCCTCCTGACACTTTTGGGTGACATAGTCTATCATATCTTGTACAGACTTAGCGCTGAGGTCTGTGTCCCAAGGCATTTCCCTTAGGAAGCTTCTCATCTCCTCATAATTTCCCTTTTGGTATGCCAGCCTTTTGTTTCCTAGTTCTTTTTTTTGGGGGGGGGGGAATAATTCCTAGCTCTACCAGATACTCAAAGTGATCACTCGTTCTCTTGATCACAGTGTATTGAACTCACAGTTCAATACACTGTGATCACTCGTTCCCAAGGGTGCTTCCGTCTTGATTTCCCTTATATCCCAATCATTTAGGGTAAATATCAGATCAAGCATTACTGGTTCATCTTCTCCTCTCATTCTTGTTGGTTCCTTGACGTGCTGGCTTAGAAAGTTTCTTGTTGCCACGTCCAGCAGCTTAGCTCTCCATGTTTCTGGTCTTCCATGCGGGTCTCTGTTCTCCCAATCTATTTTCCCATGGTTGAAGTCTCTCATGATTAGTAGTCCAGATCCATTCCTGCTAGCAACAGAAGCTGCTCTCTCTATTATGTTAATGGTGGCAATATTGTTTCTATCATATTCCTGTCTGGGTCTTCTGTTATTTGGTGGTGGATTATATATGACTACGATTATAATTTTTTGCCCTCCAGTTGTTATTGCACCTATTATGTAGACACTGAAACCGACATGAAGGTCACAGTCATGTACGACGGCTCAACTTCTAAACCATTCAACATTAACAGTGGTGTTAAACAGGGTGTGTTCAAGGGTGTGTTCATGGAGACCAATCGCTTCCAACAACACAGGCCAACATGGATGTCGAGCGGAAAGATCGTGCCTCTCACACCTTATAGCACTAAGACAAAGTCACTGACGCATTAGAAGAAAAACAGAAATGCTTGATGTTATATACAACACGACTTCGCAAAGGTCTTTCGATAATGTGACCATAGGCGTGATCGAACACAAAATGATTCAATGGAATAACCGGTAAAGTAAGAAGCTGGATACTCAGTTTGTCTGTCAAACAGGACTCGGCGAGGAACGGTCAACCATCTAAAATCTAGCCCAAGCGAGGTTAAAAGCGCTGTACCTCAGGTTACAGTCCCTGCACCGCTGCGTTTTCCTTATTCTCATCTCCGATATAGACAAAAATACAAGTCCAGCTTCGGAGCACAGACTTGGCCGACGCACAAAAAAAATCAGTAATTAAAAAATCACCTCGGCTGAAGACATTGAAAAACTTCAAGCTGATATTAAAAAAGTTTTCGACTGGGCATACGAAATACATGATGTTTTACAGTGTTAAATTCCAAGGTACTCAGGTACGGTAAAATGAGGACCTTAAACATAATACAGAGTACAAAACACCACCAAATCAATCTGCCCATAATATGAAAACAGCTTAAAGGATTTGGGAATAATAATGGTCCGACGACCTAACTTTTTAAGGAGCATACCAGCAAATATTGCGACCAGTCATAAAAATGATAGTATGGAGTACGAGAACTTTCAAATCCAGGGATCCCATCACGTTGGTTGTACTCTTCAAGGTCACTTGTGTTGGTCCGTCTTTTGATAACTGCTCAGTAATCACTTCCCCCCTTCAGAGCATGAGAGATTGCTTAAATAGAGCGAATACAGAGAAGATATACGGCCAAACCTAACGAGGTAAAGCACCTAAATTATTGGGATCGTCTCAAAGCCTCCAAATGTACTCCTAGACAGAAGACGAGAGAGATATCAAAGAATATACACATGGAAGATACTGGAGGTCCAAGTCCCAAATCTACACAATAAATACACGTTCGGGAAGTGAAACGATAGGGAAAGAAATGCAAGAATAGAACCCGTGCTAGCAGGAGGTGGCACATAAGCACATCAGAACACTGTATAACATCAGGGCGAGGTTGTTCAACGTCTCCCATGCAAGCATAAGAAAATTGCCGAGACAACCCTGGACATCTTCAAAAGGAAACTAATTTATCCTCCAAGGAGTGCCGACCAACCGGGCTGTGGTGGGTATGTTGGCCTGCGGGCCCGCTCCAAGCAACAGACTAGTGGACAAAACTCTCACAGGTCAAGCCTGGACTCGTGCGTGCTTGGGGAGTAGAAGAACTCCCAGAACCCCATAACCCAGGTATCAACCAGGTATCAAACAGGTTATCGCTCGCTCCAAACCTGTTTGGCATCTTCTTCGCGATTCTCGCCAAGCATGCTTTTGGAACAACGACCGAAGGCATCTATCTCCGTACAAGATCTGA
Organism: Procambarus virginalis; assembly: GCA_020271785.1. Taxonomy (NCBI): domain Eukaryota; kingdom Metazoa; phylum Arthropoda; class Malacostraca; order Decapoda; family Cambaridae; genus Procambarus; species Procambarus virginalis. The sequence goes on from WNGS01160430.1 coordinate 20,969,984, forward strand.
TGGAAAGCTGGATAATCTATCCAGACTCCGAGCACAGACAAAAGTACAGATGCGAATCCTCAGGTAGTTCCTCTTCGCCGACGACACAACGATCACCACACACACACAAGAAGGCCTGCAGCGCTACTCAATCGCTTTGGCCGAGTCTTTCTGCATCGTCGTCCTGACAATCATCGACACAGGTGATGGGACAAGATGTAAATGAGCTACCCTGTATAAAAATAGCAGACTATGCGCTGGAGGCAGTTCACGGGTTTGTGTACCTGGGCTCCACAAACTCTGACTCCCTTTCACCTGGCACTGAGCTCAACGCTTATCGCGGAATTCCGGCAACAACACTGTCCAGGCTCACAAAGCGTGTTTGGGAAAATGCCAAACTGACAGGGCACACCAAGGCACAAGCGACATGCATGTGTGGTGGGTACACTTCTCTACGGCTCGGATTCCTGGACCCTGCTCTCTCGCCAGGAAGACGGCTTATACCTATTCACATGCGGAACTTGAACTCTCCTTGACCTCACGGGAAAGACCACGTCACCAACAATACTGTACTCGAGAAAACAGGAGTCCCTTCAATGTTCACTCTCCTGAAACAGAGACGCTAGCGATGGTGGACATGTCTCACGCATGATCGATGGCCGCATACTGAAGGACCTCTTGTGGAGAATTGGCATCAGGAAGGAGACCTAACGGAAGACCTCAGCTGCATTTTAAGATGCCTGCAAACGCGACCTCAATCAGATGAATATCGACATCAACACTTGGGAAGCAGCAGCTGCGGACAGATCTGCCTGAAGATGTAAAGTGCAGAAGGGAGTCCAGCAATTCGAGGATGAACGAAGAGGCAGGCGGAGGATAATATATTTCAGAGGAGGTCTCGACCAATGTCGACGCACCCGCTTCGGCGTTTATCTGCGCTCGCTGTAGAAAAACAGCCGAGACTGTCATTCTCGGTTGGCCTTCACAGCCACAGCAGGGGCTGCATCCAACTAGACTACAACAACTAGACACCCAGGGCACAACCTCCATACCCCCACGGGAGTGACGGATGCCTACTACTATAAGTTACAGGGGATGCTTGTCAGGATATTGTCTTAGTTTAAGTGCTTCCTCCCAGTCCCCCTTTCTTTTGAAAATCGGTACACATTTTGCCGTCTTCACCAGCAACCACGCAACTCTCCAGACAAAAGTGCTCGCATTAATGATCATTGCCAAGAGTGTGTTTGTGTGTGTGTGTGGGTTTGTTTTCTGTATTCACCTAGTTGTAATTAACTTAGTTGTGCTTGCGGGATGGAGCTCTGGCCATTGGTTCCGCCTCTCAACTGGTCAATCAACTAATGTACCTTCCGAGCCTATTTGGGCTCTATCATATCTACCCTGAAACTGTGTATGGACTCACCCTCCACCAATCAATTCCTAAATTTCATTTGTCTACTATTCTGACATTGAAAAAAATCTTTCTAACGTCCTCTATGGCTCATTTTGGCACTCAATTTCTACCTGTGTCCCTAGTGCGTGTTCTTCTTTGTGTTAATAGTCCCCTTTCAACCACCCAACACCTTTATATAACTTATCAATTCCTCTGAGAACCTTTGTTATTGGTGATCATGTCCACTCTAACTCTTCTGTCTCCCAGTGCCGAAAGGTTTTAATTCCCGTAGTCCCTCCTCGTAGCTTATACCCATCAGTTTTTTTCAGGTACTATTCTGGTGGCAAAACCTTTGAATCTTTTCCAGTTAGTCTTATGCTTGACTAATATGGACTCTATGCTTGGAAGCCGCCTACTTCAGGATTGGTTTGACATTTGTGGTATACAAAGTTGTCTGAAAGAGTCCTACACAAGTGTCTAAAGGCCGTTTCCTTATGTTAGCCAGCCTGACATATGCCGCTGAATGTATCCTCCTGATATGGGCTTCAGGGTACATGTCTGGCGTGAATATCAAACCCCCAGGGTCTTTCTCTCTCTCTATGACTCTTGAAGTATTTCATCTCGCAAATATACCTTGTATTCTGCCTCCTGCTCCCTTCAACAACCCTGTGGTGCTTGTGATTGTGTGTGTGTTGTGTGTGTACGCACCTTTGTACTCAACTTATTTGTGCTTGCGGGGTTTGAGCTATGGCTCTTGGTCCCGCCTCTCCTCTGTCACTCAGCTTGTGGACATGTTCCTGAGCCTATTGGTCTTCTGTCATATCTACATTTTAACTGTGATGGAGGTCATTCTCCACCATCAATGCCTAATGCATCCATCCTTAGCTACTCTAACACTTAAAAGTTTCTTCTTTCTAAATCCCTTTGGATCATGTGGGTACTCAGTTGTCCAACTGTGGATCACAATTGTTCGCGTACCATCAGTGTTTATGTTATCCTGTTTAACCCATTCGATTCCCCCCTGAGATTTTTGTAGGTTGTGATCTATGTCTCCCCCTTATTCTTCTGTCTTTCCAGTGTTCGTAAGGTGCAATTTCCCGCAGCCTTTCTCGTAACTCATACCTCATAGTTATGGGACAAGTCTAGTACAGACCTTTGGACTTTTTTACGCTTCGGTCTTGTGCGAACAAGTGACGGGCCTCCATGCTTGGGGCCCATACTCCAGGATAGGTCTACATATGTGGCGTACAAGATTCTGAATGATTCCTTTCACAATTCCTGTACGCTGTTCTCATGTTAGCCCGTCTTCGCATATGCCGCAGCCGTTATTCTTTTTAATGTGGGGCTTCTTCTGGAGACAGGTTTGGTGTTCTATCACTCCTAGATCTTTCTTTCCCCTGCCGTTTCATGTAGTGCTTTATCTCGCATTCTGTATCCTGTGTCTGGCTCCTGTTTCCACTGCCTAGTTTCATTACTTTTTGCATTTACTCGGGTTGAACTTCAACAGCTATGTTGGACCATTCACTCATTCTGTTAAGGTCATCTTGTAGCCTCCTACTAATCGTCCCCTTTTCAATACTCCTCAGAGTTTTTGTATCATCAGCAAACATGGAGAAACGAGTCTATACCCCTGGGAGATCATGTACTCACGTAGTTATACTCCCTAGTTGTGCTTTGCGTGGTGTTGAGCTCTGGCTCTTTGTCCGCTCTCAACCTCAAGTGCGAGTACAGGTGTCAGGTTTCCTGGCCTAATTGGGCTTTATCATATCTGACTTGAAAACTGTGTAGTGGAGTCAGCCTCCACCACATCGCTCTTCTCTAAGTGATTCCATTTGTTCAACCAATCTGACACTTAAAAGAAAGTTCTTTCTAATATTTATCTCAGTGGCTCATTTGTGGCCATCACATTTCCACCTGTGTCTTCCCAGTGCGTGTGCCCCTGTGTTGTTAAACTAGCCTGTCTTTATCAACTCTTTCGATGTGGCTAAACCCACTCATGGGAAGACTTCGGGAGTCAACCCTGAGGAAAAAATCCGAGTCGGAGTCCCTAAGGCAGTTTCAGCTGTTTACATCTACATTCTGGCAACTCCTGCGACGACACTGGTGCCAAGCGTATCGCGCCTGCCCTTCCTTGGATCACATCGGTGTCGTGGAGAAGGTGGATCTGTCGCATGGGCAATAGCTGATCCTCCATAATTACTGCCCAGGCCTGTGCCCTGGAGAGGACACTCCAGCATCGCCTTGGCGATGGCTCACACGGGAAGCGACAGTTACCGGTGATAAGTCTACCACTCAATTGCGGAGAGTAAGGCCCAGGGTTGCTTCCGTCGGTGGGAGAAATCATCCGATTTCATAGGACACCCGCCGCCCTCAAGCTGGGTAGCCCTCAGCCAATAAGGTGCTGTCCCGCCACGGTCCGCCTGCTCCATTGGGTGCGTGGGGCTTAGGCCACAATCCAGTAAGCGGATCGTCAACTCATGCACCAGGCAAAGAAAACAAACACAGAGCCACCCAGCTCTCAAACTGGGCACATGGAATGTAAGGACCATGACACCGGGTCTCTCGGAAGATCTACTGGAAGTGAATGACGCCCAAGACAGCTGTGATCAACAATGACTGCGCAGACTCCAGATGAACATAGTCGCCCTGCAGGAGACACGTCTGCCGGCAACTGGCAGCATACGAGAAAAAGACTTTACCTTCTACTGGCAGGGTAACCAAAGAAGAGTAAGGGAGCATGGCGTTGTTTTGCCATCAGGAACAGTTGTTAGGGTCCATAGTACCGCCTATGGAGGGGTCTTCAAGGATCATCAAACTTCAGCTTCATACAGCAGTAGGAATGGTCAGCCTCATCAATGCCTATGCACCAACATTGACCTCCTCTATCGAAGCGAAGGACAGGTTCTATGATGACCTCGGCCTAGCTCTCAGAGACATACCTCACCAAGAGCCAGTCTTCCTCCTGGGAGACTTTAATGCAAGAGTTGGTTCTGACCACAGCTCTTGGCCTTCCTGCCTGGGCCAGTTTGGATTTGGGAAGATGAATGAGAGTGGGCAGCGCCTCCTGGAGTTCTGCTGCCGTCATGATCTCTGCATCACCAATTCCTTCTTCGACACCAAGCCCCAGCATAGGTTTCCTGGAGACATCCCAGTTCTAAGCATTGGCACCAACTCGACCTGGTGCTTACGGGGCGTAACAATCTGAGAAATGTCAAACTGACCCGCAGTTTCCAGAGCGCAGATTGCGACACCGACCACTCTCTCGCCGTTTGCAGAGTAAAGTTCCAGCCCCGGAAATCCACAGAGCAAAGAAGGAGGGAAGACCACGCATTAACGTAAACAAGACCGTGACCTTCACAAGGTGGAGGTATTCACTGCAGCGCTGGTAAATGCCCTTCCTGTACCACCCTGCGATAGCGCAAGTGAGAGGTGGTTACATCTCGGGGCACTATTTTCAACACTGCATGTCCACCTTCGGTAAGAGACAGAACAAGTCAGCAGACTGGTTCGAGGCCAGTGCAGAGGAACTGTTACCCCCTCATAGAGGAAAAGAGACGAGCTCTCTCATCCTACAAGAACCTGCCCTCAAGAAGGAACCTACAGACCCTCCGTATTGCCTGCAGTAGATTTCAACAAACTGCGAGGCGTTGTGCTAATGATTACTGGCTTCGACTCTGTTCCAGCATCCAGACTGCAGCCACTGTCGGCAACATAACAGGCATGTACGAAGGAATCAAACAGGCAACAGGCCCTACACAAAACCGGACGGCTCCTCTAAAGTCTGCCACTGGAGAGATCATTAAAGACCCTGATCAACAGATGAATCGCTGGGTGGAACATTACTCCGAACTTTACTGCAGAGAGAACTTGGTCAGCGTAGAGGCTTTGGATGCAATTGAATGCTTGCCCATCATGGAAGAACTTCATCTTGAACCAACTGTGGAAGAAGTTGAGAAAGCGCTGGATTCACTTTCCTCAGGGAAGGCCCCAGGAGACGACGGGATTCCGCCTGAAGTTCTCAAGTGCACTCGTGGAACACTTAAATTTGAGCTTCATGAACTTCTGTGCCAATGCTGGAGGGAGGGCTCGGTGCCACAAGACATGAGAGATGCAAACATCATCACTCTCTACAAAAATAAAGGTGACAGAAGCGATGTAAACAACTATCGCGGCATCTCCCTCCTCAGCGTCGTTGGCAAACTATTCGCTAGGGTCGTTTTGGTCAGGCTTCAGATTCTTGCCGAAAGAGTGTACCCTGAGTCACAGTGTGGTTTCCGAGCAGAGAAGTCGACCACTGACATGGTGTTCTCCCTGAGATAGCTTCAAGAAAAGTGCAGGGAGCAGAGAAAAGCCTTGTACATTGCCTTCATTGGCCTTACAAAGGCCTTCGACCTCGTGAGTAGGGACGGACTCTTCAAGATCTTGGCCAAAATTGGCTGTCCACCCATCCTACTCAGCATGATACAATCGTTCCACAAGGACATGAAGCGGACAGTTGTGTACGATGGATGGCTCAACTTCTGAACCATTCAACATTAACAGTGGTGTTAAACAAGGGTGTGTTCAAGGGTGTGTTCATGGAGACCAATGACCTTCACAACCCAGGCCAACATGGATTTCGAGCGGGAAGATCGTGCCTCTCACAGCTACTTGAGCACTACGACAAAGTCACTGACGCATTAGAAGAAAAACAGAATGCTGATGTGATATACACGGACTTCGCAAAGGCTTTCGATAAATGTGACCATGGCGTGATAGCACACAAAATGAAGTCAATGGGAATAACCGGTAAAGTAGGACGCTGGATACTCAGTTTTCTGTCAAACAGGACTCGGCGAGTAACGGTCAACCATATAAAATCTAGTCCAAGTGCAGTTAAAAGCTCTGTACCTCAGGGTACAGTCCTTGCACCGCTGCTTTTCCTTATTCTCATATCAGATATAGACAAAAATACAAGTCACAGCTTCGTATCATCCTTTGCAGACGACACAAAAATCAGTATGAAAATCACCTCGGCTGAAGACATTGAAAAACTTCAAGCTGATATTAATAAAGTTTTCGACTGGGCATCAGAAAATAACATGATGTTTTACAGTGATAAATTCCAGGTACTCAGGTACGGTAAAATGAGGACCTTAAACATAATACAGAGTACAAAACACAATCAAATGTACCCATAGTAGGAAAACAGCATGTAAAGGATTTGGGAATAATAATGTCTGACGACCTAACGTTTAAGGAGCATAACCAAGCAAATATTGCGACAGTCAGAAAAATGATAGGATGGATTACGAGAACTTTCAAATCCAGGGATCCCATCACAATGGTTGTACTCTTCAAGTCACTTGTGTTGTCCCGTCTTGAGTACTGCTCAGTACTCACTTCCCCCTTCAGAGCAGGAGAGATTGCTGAAATAGAGGGAATACAGAGAACATATACGGCACACATAGACGAGGTAAAGCACCTAAATTATTGGGATCGTCTCAAAGCTCTCCAAATGTACTCACTAGAAAGAAGACGAGAGAGATATCAAATAATATACACATGGAAGATACTGGAGGGCCAAGTACCAAATCTGCACAGTAAAATAACACGTACTGGAGTGAACGATATGGAAGAAAATGCAGAATAGAACCAGTGAAGAGCAGAGGTGCCATAGGCACAATCAGAGAACACTGTATAAACATCAGAGGTCCGAGGTTGTTCAACGTCCTCCCAGCAAGCATAAGAAATATTGCCGGAACAACCGTGGACATCTTCAAAAGGAAACTAGATTTATTCCTCCAAGGAGTGCCGGACCAACCGGGCTGTGGTGGGTATGTGGGCCTGCGGGCCGCTCCAAGCAACAGCCTAGTGGACCAAACTCTCACAAGTCAAGCCTGGCCTCGGGCCGGGCTTGGGGAGTAGAAGAACTCCCAGAACCCCATCAACCAGGTATCAACCAGGTATCAACCAGGTATCTTGCTCCATCCCTGTTCGGCATCTTCTTCGTGATCCTCGTCAAGCATGCTTTTGGAACAACGACAGAAGGCATCTATCTCCGTACAAGATCTGATGGAAAGCTGTATAATCTATCCAGACTCCGAGCAAAGACAAAAGTACAAATGCGAATCCTCAGGGAGTTCCTCTTCGCCGACGACGCAGCGATCACCACACACACAGCAGAAGGCCTGCAGCAGCTACTCAATCGCTTTGCCGCAGTCTGTTCTGCATTCGGCCTGACAATCAGTCTGACACAGGTGATGGGACAAGATGTCAATGAGCTACCCTGTATAAATATAGCAGACTATGCGCTGGAGGCAGTTCACGAGTTTGTGTACCTGGGCTCCACAATCTCAGACACCCTTTCCCTGGACACTGAGCTCAACAGGCGTATCGGGAAGGCCGCAACAACACTGGCCAGGCTCACAAAGCGCGTTTGGGAAAATGCCAAACTGACAGTGCACACCAAGGCACAAGTCTACATGGCATGTGTGGTGAGTACACTTCTCTACGGCTCGGAATCCTGGACCCTGCGCTCTCGCCAGGAGAGACGGCTTAATACCTTTCACATGCGGAACTTGAGACGCATCCTTGACATCACATGGAAAGACCACGTCACCAACAACACTGTACTCGAGAAAACAGGAGTCCCTTCAATGTTCACTCTCCTGAAACAGAGACGCATGCGATGGCTGGGACATGTCTCACGCATGATCGATGGCCGCATACTGAAGGACCTCTTGTATGGAGAACTGGCATCAGGAAGGAGACCTACCGGAAGACCTCAGCTGCATTTCAAAGATGCCTGCAAACGCGACCTCAAGCAGGTGAACATCGACATCAACACTTGGGAGGCAGCAGCTGCGGACAGATCTGCCTGGAGATATAAAGTGCAGAAGGGACTCCAGCAATTCGAGGATGAACTGAAGAGGCAGGCGGAGGATAATAGACTTCAGAGGAGGTCTCGACCACTGTCAGACGCACCCGCTTCGGCGTTTATCTGCGCTCGCTGCAGTCGAGACTGGCATTCTCGGGTTGGCCTTCACAGCCACAGCAGGCGCTGCATCCAACTAGACTACAACAACTAGACACCCAGGGCACAACTCCATAACCCCACGGGATTGACGGATGCCTACTACTATATTACAGGGGATGCTTGTCAGTGATATGGGTCTGTAGTTAAGTGCTTCCTCCCAGTCCCCTTTCTTGAAAATCGGTACGACATTTGCCGTCTTCCAGCAACCACGCAACTCTCCAGACAAAAGTGACTCATTAATGATCATTGCCAGAGGTGTGTGTGTGTGTGTGTGTGTTTGTTTTCGTGTATTCACCTAGTTGTACTTACTTAGTTGTGCTTGCGGGGATTGAGCTCTGGCCCTTTGGTTCCGCCTCTCAACTGTCAATCAACTAATGTACCGGTTCCTGAGCCTAATGGGCTCTATCATATCTACACCTGAAACTGCTTATGGAGTCAACCTCCACCATATCACTTCCTAATACATTCCATTTGGCTACTACTCTGACATTGAAAAAAATCTTTCTAACGTCTCTATGGCTCATTTGGGCACTCAATTTCTACCTGTGGCCCCTAGTGCGTGTTCTTCTTGTGTTAAATAGTCTGTCTTTATCTACCTTATCAATTCCTCTGAGAACCTTGTATGTGGTGATCATGTCCACTCTAACTCTTCTGTCTCCCAGTGACGAAAGGTTTAATTCCCGTAGTCTCTCCTCGTAGCTTATACCCCTCAGTTCAGGTACTAGTCTGGTGGCAAACCTTTGAACCTTTTCCAGTTTAGTCTTATGCTTGACTAGATATGGACTCTATGCTGGAGCCGCATACTACAGGATTGGTCTGACATTTGTGGTATACAAAGTTCTGAAAGATTCCTTACACAAGTTTCTAAAGGCCGTTCTTATGTTAGCCAGCCTGACATATGCCGCTGATGTTATCCCCTTGATATGGGCTTCAGGGGACAGGTCTGGCGTGATATCAACCCCCAGGTCTTTCTTTCTCTCTGACTCTTGAAGTATTTCATCTCGCAAATGATACCTTGTATCTGCTCTCCTGCTCCCTACAACCCCCTGTGTGCGTGTGAGTGTGTGTGTGTGTGTGTGTGTACTCACCTATTTGTACTCACTTATTTGTGCTTGCGGGGTTTGAGCTATGGCTCTTTGGTCCCGCCTCTCTACTGTCAATCAACTGGTGTACAGGTTCCTGAGCCTATTGGGCTCTATCATATCTACATTTTAAACTGTGTATGGAGTCAGTCTCCACCACATCACTGCCTAATGCATTCCATCCGTTAGCTACTCTAACACTGAAAAAGTTTCTTCTAACTCCCTGTGGCTCATGTGGGTACTCAGTTTCCACCTGTGTCCCCTTGTTCGCGTACCATCAGTGTTTAATAGTTTATCCTTGTTTACCCAGTCGATTCCCCTGAGGATTTTGTAGGTTGTGATCATGTCTCCCCTTAGTCTTCTGTCTTCCAGTGTCGTAAGGTGCATTTCCCGCAGCCTTTCCTCGTAACTCATGCCTGTTAGTTCTGGGACTAGTCTAGTAGCATACCTTTGGACTTTTTACAGCTTCGTCTTGTGCTTGACAAGGTACGGGCTCCATGCTGGGGCCTCATACTCCAGGATTGGTCTTACATATGTGGCGTACAAGATTCTGAATGATTCCTTTCACAAGTTCCTGTACGCTGTTCTCATGTTAGCCAGTCTCGCATATGCCGCAGACGTTATTCTTTTTATGTGGGCTTCTGGAGACAGGTTTGGTGTGCTATCAACTCCTAGATCTTTCTCCCTGTCCGTTTCATTAAGTACATCATCTCACATTCTGTATCCTGTGTCTGGCCTCCTGTTTCCACTGCCTAGTTTCATTACTTTGCATTTACTCGGGTTGAACTTCAACAGCTATGTGTTGGACCATTCACTCATTCTGTTAAGGTCATCTTGTAGCCTCCTACTATCATCCTCTGTTTCAATCCTCCTCTAATTTTTGTATCATCAGCAAACATTGAGAGAAACGAGTCTATACCCTCTGGGAGATCATGTACTCACGTAGTTATACTCACCTAGTTGTGCTTGCGGGTGTTGAGCTCTGGCTCTTTGGTCCCGCCTCTCAACCGTCAGTCAACAGGTGTTCAGGTTCCTGAGCCTATTGGGCTTTATCATATCTACACTTGAAACTGTGTATGGAGTCAGCCTCCACCACATTACTTCCTAATGCATTCCATTTTTCAACCACTCTGACACTAAAAAGTTCTTTCTAATATCTCTGTGGCTCATTTGGGCACTCAGTTTCCACCTGTGTCCCCTAGTGCGTGTGCCCCTTGTGTTAAATAGCCTGTCTTTATCAACTCTGTCGATTCCCTTGAGAATCTTGAATGTGGTGATCATATCCCCCTTAACTCTTCTGTCTTCCAACGAAGTGAGGTTCAATTCCCGTAGTCTCTCCCTGTAGCTCATACCTCTCAGCTCGGGTACTAGTCTGGTGGCAAACCTTTGAATCTTTTTCAGTTTAGTCTTATGTTTGACTAGATATGGACTCCATGCTGGAGCCGCATACTCCATGATTGGTCTGACATTTGTGGTATATAATGTTCTGAAAGATTCCTTACACAAGTTTCTAATGGCCGTTCTTATGTTAGCCAACCTGGCATATGCTGCTGATGTTAACCTCTTGATATGAGCTTCAGGGGACAGGTCTGGCGTGATATCAACCCCCAGGTCTTTCTCTCTCTCTGACTCTTGAAGTATTTCATCTCCCAAGTGATACCTTGTATCTGGTCTCCTGCTTCCTACCCCTATCTTCATTACATTACATTTGCTTGGGTTAAACTCTAACAGCCATTTGTTCGACCATTCCTGCAGCTTGTCCAGGTCTTCTTGAAGCCTCAAACTGTCCTCCTCTGTCTTAATCCTTCTCATAATTTTGGCGTCGTCAGCAAACATTGAGAGGAATGAGTCTATACCCTCTGGGAGATCATTTACGTATATCAGAAACAGGATAGGTCCAAGCACAGAGCCCTGTGGGACACCAGTGGTGACTTCACGCCATTCTGAGGTTTCACCCGTCACTATAACTCTCTGCTTCCTATTGCTTAGGTACTCCCTTATCCACTGGAGCGCCCTACCAATTACTCATGCCTGTTTCTCCAGCTTATGCATCAACCTTTTATGGGGTACTGTGTCGAAGGCTTTCCGACAGTCCAAAAAAATGCAGTCCGCCCATCCTTCTCTTTCTTGCTTAATCTTTGTCACCTGATCGTAGAATTCTATCAAGCCTTAAGGAAAGATTTACCCTCCATGAACCCATGTTGCTGAGTTGTCACGAAGTCTCTTCTCTCTAGATGTGTTACCAGGTTTTTTCTCACAATCTTCTCCATCACCTTGCATGGTATACAAGTTGAGGACACTAGCCTGTAGTTCAGAGCCTCTTGTCTGTCACCCTTTTTAAATATTGGTACTACATTAGCCGTCTTCCATATTTCTGGTAGGTCTCCCGTTTCCAGTGACCTACTATACACTATGGAGAGTGGCAAGCAAAGTGCTCCTGCACACTCTTTCAATACGCACGGTGAGATTCCATCCGCCCAACAGCTTTTCTCACATCCAGCTCCAATAGGTGCTTCTTGAACTTATGTCTTGTAATTCGAACCTTTCCAAGGTCACCTGGTTTGCTGCCACCTCTCCTAGCGCCGTGACTTCTCCCTGTTCTATTGTAAAGACCTCCTGGAACCTTTTGTTGAGTTCTTCACACACCTCTTTGTCATTCTCTGTGTACCTGTCCTCGCCCACCCTAAGTCTCATCACCTGTTCCTTCACTGTTGTCTTCCTCCTGATGTGACTGTGTAGTAGCTTTGTTTCGGTCTTGGCTTTATTAGCTATCATTTTTCATACCTTTTCTCAGTGGCTCTTCTCACACTAACATACTCGTTCCTGGTTCTCTGGTATCTCTCTCTACTTTCTGGTGTTCTCTTATTACGGAAGTTCCTCCATGCCCTTTTGTTCAGCTCCTTTGCTTTCATACATTCCCTATTAAACCACGGATTCTTCCTTTCTTCTCTGTTTTTTCCAGTTGGGCTGGGACAAACCTGCTTACAGCCTCCTAACATTTTTGGGTGACATAGTCCATCATGTCTTGTACGGACTTGGTTCTGAGTTCTGTTTCCCAATGTATATCCCATAGGAATTTATTCATCTCATAGTTTCCCTTTCGGTATGCCAGCCCTTTGTTTCCCAGTTCTTTTTGGGGGTGATAATTCCTAGCTCAACCAGGTACTCAAAGCTCAATACACTATGATCACTCATTCCCAGGGGGCTTCCAACTTAACTTCCCTTATATCCGACTCATTTAGCGTAAATATCAGATCAAGCAAGGCTGGTTTCATCCCATCCTCTCTCGTTCTTGTCGGTCCATTGACGTGTTGACTTAGAAGTTTCTTGTTGCCACATCCAGCAGCTTAGTTCTCCATGTGTCTGGGCCTCCATGTGGGTCTCTGTTCCCCCAATCTATCTTTCCATGGTTGAAGTCTCCCATGATTAGTAGCCTGGATCCGTTCCTGCTAGCCACAGAAGCTGCTCTCTCTATTATATTGATGGTGGCCAAGTTGTTTCTATCATATTCCTGTCTGGGTCTTCTGTTCATTCGGTGGGGGTTATATATTAACTACTACTATAATTTTCTGTCCTCCAGTTGCTATGGTGCCTGATATGTAGTCACTGAAACCTTCACAGTTCTGAATTACCATCTTTTCGAAAACTCCAACCTTCTCTAGTAGCAAAGCTACACCACCTCCTCCTCTCCCTTCTCTCTCTTTCCTCAATACATAGTAGCCCTGTGGAAACACTGCATTTGTTATGGTGTTTAATAGCTTTGTTTCTGTGAGTGCTATTATGTCTGGGTTTTCTTCTAGTGCCCATTCTCCGAGTTCACTTGTTTTATTTGTAATCCCATCAACACACACACATGTGTGTGTGTGTGTGTGTTGTGTGTGTGTGTGTGTGGGTGTGTGTGTGTGTGTGGTGTGTGTTGTGTGGTGTGTGTGTGTGTGTGTGTGTGTAATTACCTAAGTGTAGTTACCTAAGTGTAGTTACAGGATGAGAGCTACGCTCGTGGTGCCCGTCTTCCCAGCACTCTTTGTCATATAACACTTTGAAATTACTGAAGGTCTTGGCCTCCACCACCTTCTCCCCCAACTTGTTCCAACCGTCTACCACTCTTTTTGCGAAAGTGAATTTTCTTGTATTTCTCGGCATCTTGTTTAGCTAGTTTATATCTATGACCTCTTGTTCTTAAAGTTCCCGGTCTCAGGAAATCTTCCCAATCAATTTTATCAATTCCTGTTACTATTTTGTATGTAGTGATCATATCACCTCTTTTTCTTCTGTCTTCTTCTAGTTTTGGCGTATTAATGCCTCTAACCTCTCCTCGCAGCTCTTGCCCTTCAGTTCTGGGAGCCACTTAGTAGATGTCTTTGNTCATTGCGCAAAAAAGGGTTACAACATAGGTTACGGGCAGGGTACAAGGCTACTTGTCCGGTTGTAGAGTTCCCATAGCTCTCAGATGGCGGCCAGGAACCATGGATGCAGTGGTGCTTTCCCTCTGCATCGCCACACTAAGGCACCGAATGAGCACCTGTCGGCTCTAGGGTCTCTAGAGCTCCCTACTTAAAAAAAATTAGCAGCACTTTTACCCCCAGGCACAAGTGCCTCTGAGGCAATGGGGACCAAATGTAGTCTGTAGATCCTATGTAACTGTAGATCCCGTAGATCCCTACAGACAAATATCAGAAGATACAATTGACGATTTACTATAAAAACACCAGAAAACGGCCAACCTACTCATGAGAAACTCTCCAGACACAAAGAAGAACGCTTTAAAAGAGACAATGTCGTCTGCCTTCAAATGCCCACTTGGGGGACTGTAAGCCTCAAAGAACTCAGTATATAGGCAAGACAAAAAACATCTCTTTCCAGGCGATTAACGATGCAATAAGCAACAGGGCTCCATTAAGGAACATATACTCTGTTCCCACAACCAGACCATCACCAGAGAAGTCTTAACAAAAAACACAGAAATCATCGATAGATCGCGATAGCAGGCGGCTTGACATCTGCGAGGCACTACACATCAAGAAGTCAACACAGCAATCAACAGCCAATTAATGCACAACTATATTTTACCCACTTCAAGATCCGCACAAATATAGAAGCATCAAGAAAATATGGGCCAATAGCCCTTTGCATTTATTTACCAACTAGCGAACTGGGGAGAAAAGAGATTGAACGAGAGTAATTCCTGACCAGTTGGATGAGAAGAGAAAGGAGAGATAAGAGGAAATTGCGTAAAAGGGAGGCACTATAGATGAGAAGTAGGTTAGAACTACAGCAGAGAAACAAAATAGGTGAAGAAAAGTTGACAGGTTTAAAAAAATTGTGGTGAGAGAGGAGAGGAGGGAGAGATTATGAGGATGGAATGTGAAGGTAGGGGGCCTGGTGAGGGCGTGTATGAGCAGGAGGGTGGCATGAGCAGGAAGGATGTGTGGTGTGAGGATTCACCTAGTTGTATTCATCAAGTTGTGCTTGCGGGAGACTGCTCTGCTCTTTCGGCCCGATTGGCTGCGGGTGGTAACGATGGCAGCGGGTGATAACGATGGCAGCGAGTGATAACGATGGCAGCGGGTGGTAACGATGGCAGCGGGTGATAACGATGGCAGCGGGTGATAACGATGGCAGCGGGTGATAACGATGGCAGCGGGTGATAACGATGGCAGCGGGTGGTAACGATGGCAGCGGGTGATAACGATGGCAGCGGGTGGTAACGATGGCAGCGGGTGGTAACGATGGCAGCGGGTGGTAACGATGGCAGCGAGTGGTAACGATGGCAGCGGGTGGTAACGATGGCAGCGAGGGGTAACGATGGCAGCGGGTGATAACGATGGCAGCGGGTGATAAAGATGGCAGCGAGTGGTAACGATGGCAGCGGGTGGTAACGATGGCAGCGAGTGGTAACGATGGCAGCGGGTGGTAACGATGGCAGCGGTGGTAACGATGGCAGCGGGTGATAACGATGGCAGCGGGTGATAACGATGGCAGCGGGTGGTAACGATGGCAGCGGGTGATAACGATGGCAGCGGGTGATAACGATGGCAGCGGGTGATAACGATGGCAGCGGGTGGTAACGATGGCAGCGAGTGATAACGATGGCAGCGGGTGGTAACGATGGCAGCGGGTGGTAACGATGGCAGCGAGTGATAACGATGGCAGCGGGTGATAACGATGGCAGCGGGTGGTAACGATGGCAGCGGGTGGTAACGATGGCAGCGGGTGGTAACGATGGCAGCGGGTGATAACGATGGCAGCGAGTGGTAACGATGGCAGCGGGTGGTAACGATGGCAGCGAGTGATAACGATGGCAGCGGGTGGTAACGATGGCAGCGGGTGATAACGATGGCAGCGGGTGATAACGATGGCAGCGGGTGATAACGATGGCAGCGGGTGGTAACGATGGCAGCGGGTGATAACGATGGCAGCGGGTGATAACGATGGCAGCGGGTGATAAAGATGGCAGCGGGTGGTAACGATGGCAGCGGGTGGTAACGATGGCAGCGAGTGATAACGATGGCAGCGGGTGATAACGATGGCAGCGGGTGATAACGATGGCAGCGGGTGGTAACGATGGCAGCGGGTGATAAAGATGGCAGCGGGTGGTAACGATGGCAGCGGGTGATAACGATGGCAGCGGGTGATAACGATGGCAGCGGGTGGTAACGATGGCAGCGGGTGGTAACGATGGCAGCGGGTGGTAACGATGGCAGCGGGTGGTAACGATGGCAGCGGGTGGTAACGATGGCAGCGGGTGGTAACGATGGCAGCGGGTGGTAACGATGGCAGCGGGTGGTAACGATGGCAGCGAGTGGTAACGATGGCAGCGGGTGATAACGATGGCAGCGGGTGATAACGATGGCAGCGGGTGGTAACGATGGCAGCGGGTGGTAACGATGGCAGCGGGTGGTAACGATGGCAGCGGGTGATAACGATGGCAGCGAGTGGTAACGATGGCAGCGGGTGGTAACGATGGCAGCGAGTGGTAACGATGGCAGCGGGTGATAACGATGGCAGCGGGTGATAACGATGGCAGCGGGTGGTAACGATGGCAGCGGGTGGTAACGATGGCAGCGGGTGATAACGATGGCAGCGGGTGATAACGATGGCAGCGGGTGGTAACGATGGCAGCGGGTGGTAACGATGGCAGCGGTGGTAACGATGGCAGCGGGTGGTAACGATGGCAGCGGGTGGTAACGATGGCAGCGGGTGGTAACGATGGCAGCGGGTGATAACGATGGCAGCGGGTGGTAACGATGGCAGCGGGTGATAACGATGGCAGCGGGTGATAACGATGGCAGCGGGTGGTAACGATGGCAGCGGGTGGTAACGATGGCAGCGGTGGTAACGATGGCAGCGGGTGATAACGATGGCAGCGGGTGGTAACGATGGCAGCGGGTGGTAACGATGGCAGCGGGTGATAACGATGGCAGCGGGTGGTAACGATGGCAGCGGGTGGTAACGATGGCAGCGGGTGATAACGATGGCAGCGGGTGGTAACGATGGCAGCGGGTGATAACGATGGCAGCGGGTGGTAACGATGGCAGCGGGTGATAACGATGGCAGCGGGTGATAACGATGGCAGCGGGTGGTAACGATGGCAGCGGGTGGTAACGATGGCAGCGGGTGATAACGATGGCAGCGGGTGGTAACGATGGCAGCGGGTGGTAACGATGGCAGCGGGTGATAACGATGGCAGCGGGTGATAACGATGGCAGCGGGTGGTAACGATGGCAGCGGGTGGTAACGATGGCAGCGGGTGATAACGATGGCAGCGGGTGGTAACGATGGCAGCGGGTGATAACGATGGCAGCGGGTGGTAACGATGGCAGCGGGTGATAACGATGGCAGCGGGTGGTAACGATGGCAGCGGGTGATAACGATGGCAGCGGGTGGTAACGATGGCAGCGGGTGATAACGATGGCAGCGGGTGGTAACGATGGCAGCGGGTGGTAACGATGGCAGCGGGTGATAACGATGGCAGCGGGTGGTAACGATGGCAGCGGGTGGTAACGATGGCAGCGGGTGATAACGATGGCAGCGGGTGGTAACGATGGCAGCGGGTGGTAACGATGGCAGCGGGTGATAACGATGGCAGCGGGTGATAACGATGGCAGCGGGTGGAAACGATGGCAGCGGGTGGTAACGATGGCAGCGGGTGATAAAGATGGCAGCGGGTGGTAACGATGGCAGCGGGTGGTAACGATGGCAGCGGGTGGTAACGATGGCAGCGGGTGATAACGATGGCAGCGGGTGGTAACGATGGCAGCGGGTGATAACGATGGCAGCGGTGATAAAGATGGCAGCGGGTGGTAACGATGGCAGCGAGTGATAACGATGGCAGCGGGTGGTAACGATGGCAGCGGGTGGTAACGATGGCAGCGAGTGATAAGATGGCAGCGGGTGGTAACGATGGCAGCGAGTGATAACGATGGCAGCGGGTGGTAACGATGGCAGCGAGTGATAAAGATGGCAGCGGGTGGTAACGATGGCAGCGAGTGATAAAGATGGCAGCGGGTGGTAACGATGGCAGCGAGTGATAAAGATGGCAGCGGGTGGTAACGATGGCAGCGAGTGATAAAGATGGCAGCGGGTGGTAACGATGGCAGCGGGTGATAACGATGGCAGCGAGTGATAACGATGGCAGCGGGTGGTAACGATGGCAGCGGGTGGTAACGATGGCAGCGAGTGATAAAGATGGCAGCGGGTGGTAACGATGGCAGCGGGTGATAACGATGGCAGCGAGTGATTAAGATGGCAGCGGGTGGTAACGATGGCAGCGGGTGGTAACGATGGCAGCGAGTGATAACGATGGCAGCGGGTGAGAACGATGGCAGCGGGTGGTAACGATGGCAGCGGGTGGTAACGATGGCAGCGGGTGGTAACGATGGCAGCGGGGTGGTAACGATGGCAGCGGGTGGTAACGATGGCAGCGGTTGGTAACGATGGCAGCGGTGGTAACGATGGCAGCGGGTGATAACGATGGCAGCGGGTGGAACGATGGCAGCGGGTGGTAACGATGGCAGCGGGTGGTAACGATGGCAGCGGGTGGTAACGATGGCAGCGGGTGGTAACGATGGCAGCGAGTGGTAACGATGGCAGCGGGTGGTAACGATGGCAGCGAGTGGTAACGATGGCAGCGGGTGGTAACGATGGCAGCGGGTGGTAACGATGGCAGCGAGTGGTAACGATGGCAGCGGGTGGTAACGATGGCAGCGGGTGGTAACGATGGCAGCGGGTGGTAACGATGGCAGCGGGTGATAACGATGGCAGCGGGTGGTAACGATGGCAGCGGGTGGTAACGATGGCAGCGGGTGGTAACGATGGCAGCGGGTGATAACGATGGCAGCGGGTGGTAACGATGGCAGCGGTGGTAACGATGGCAGCGGGTGATAACGATGGCAGCGGGTGGTAACGATGGCAGCGAGTGGTAACGATGGCAGCGGGTGATAACGATGGCAGCGAGTGGTAACGATGGCAGCGGGTGGTAACGATGGCAGCGGGTGGTAACGATGGCAGCGGGTGGTAACGATGGCAGCGGTGGTAACGATGGCAGCGGGTGGTAACGATGGCAGCGGGTGATAACGATGGCAGCGGTGGTAACGATGGCAGCGGGTGGTAACGATGGCAGCGGGTGGTAACGATGGCAGCGAGTGGTAACGATGGCAGCGGGTGATAACGATGGCAGGGGGTGGTAACGATGGCAGCGAGTGGTAACGATGGCAGCGGGTGATAACGATGGCAGCGGGTGGTAACGATGGCAGCGGGTGGTAACGATGGCAGCGGGTGGTAACGATGGCAGCGGGTGGTAACGATGGCAGCGGGTGGTAACGATGGCAGCGGGTGGTAACGATGGCAGCGGGTGATAACGATGGCAGCGGGTGGTAACGATGGCAGCGGGTGATAACGATGGCAGCGGGTGGTAACGATGGCAGCGGGTGATAACGATGGCAGCGGGTGGTAACGATGGCAGCGAGTGATAACGATGGCAGCGGGTGGTAACGATGGCAGCGAGTGATAACGATGGCAGCGGGTGATAACGATGGCAGCGGGTGGTAACGATGGCAGCGAGTGATAAGATGGCAGCGGGTGGTAACGATGGCAGCGGGTATAACGATGGCAGCGGGTGGTAACGATGGCAGCGGGTGATAACGATGGCAGCGGGTGGTAACGATGGCAGCGGGTGGTAACGATGGCAGCGGGTGGTAACGATGGCAGCGAGTGATAAAGATGGCAGCGGGTGGTAACGATGGCAGCGGGTGATAAGATGGCAGCGGGTGGTAACGATGGCAGCGGGTGATAACGATGGCAGCGGGTGGTAACGATGGCAGCGGGTGATAACGATGGCAGCGGGTGATAACGATGGCAGCGGGTGGTAACGATGGCAGCGGGTGATAACGATGGCAGCGGGTGGTAACGATGGCAGCGGTGGTAACGATGGCAGCGGGTGGTAACGATGGCAGCGAGGTGATAAGATGGCAGCGGGGATAACGATGGCAGCGGGTGGTAACGATGGCAGCGAGTGAAAGATGGCAGCGGGTGATAACGATGGCAGCGGGTGGTAACGATGGCAGCGAGTGATAAAGATGGCAGGGTGATAACGATGGCAGCGGGTGGTAACGATGGCAGCGAGTGATAAAGATGGCAGCGGGTGGTAACGATGGCAGCGGGTGGTAACGATGGCAGCTGGTGATAACGATGGCAGCGGGTGATAACGATGGCAGCGAGTGATAAAGATGACAGCGGGTGGTGACGATGGCAGCGGGTGGTAACGATGGCAGCGGGTGATAACGATGGCAGCGAGTGAAAGATGGCAGCGGGTTAACGATGGCAGCGGGTGGTAACGATGGCAGCGGGTGATAACGATGGCAGCGAGTGATAAAGATGGCAGCGGGTGGTAACGATGGCAGCGAGTGGTAACGATGGCAGCGGGTGGTAACGATGGCAGCGAGTGGTAACAATGGCAGCGGGTGGTAACGATGGCAACGGGTGGTAACGATGGCAGCGGGTGGTAACGATGGCAGCGAGTGGTAACAATGGCAGCGGGTGGTAACGATGGCAGCGAGTGGTAACGATGGCAGCGGGTGGTAACGATGGCAGCGGGTGGTAACGATTGCAGCGGGTGGTAACGATGGCAGCGAGTGGTAACGATGGCAGCGGGTGGTAACGATGGCAGCGGGTGGTAACGATGGCAGGGGTGGTAACGATGGCAGCGGGTGGTAACGATGGCAGCGGTGGTAACGATGGCAGCGGGTGGTAACGATGGCAGCGAGTGGTAACGATGGCAGCGGGTGGTAACGATGGCAGCGGGTGGTAACGATGGCAGCGGGTGGTAACGATGGCAGCGGGTGGTAACGATGGCAGCGGGTGATAACGATGGCAGCGAGTGGTAACGATGGCAGCGGGTGGTAACGATGGCAGCGGGTGGTAACGATGGCAGCGGGTGGTAACGATGGCAGCGGGTGGTAACGATGGCAGCGAGTGGTAACGATGGCAGCGGGTGGTAACGATGGCAGCGGGTGGTAACGATGGCAGCGGGTGGTAACGATGGCAGCGGGTGATAACGATGGCAGCGGGTGGTAACGATGGCAGCGGGTGGTAACGATGGCAGCGGGTGGTAACGATGGCAGCGGGTGATAACGATGGCAGCGGGTGGTAACGATGGCAGCGGGTGGTAACGATGGCAGCGGGTGATAACGATGGCAGCGGGTGGTAACGATGGCAGCGAGTGGTAACGATGGCAGCGGGTGATAACGATGGCAGCGAGTGGTAACGATGGCAGCGGGTGGTAACGATGGCAGCGGGTGGTAACGATGGCAGCGGGTGGTAACGATGGCAGCGGGTGGTAACGATGGCAGCGGGTGGTAACGATGGCAGCGGGTGATAACGATGGCAGCGGGTGGTAACGATGGCAGCGGGTGGTAACGATGGCAGCGGGTGGTAACGATGGCAGCGGGTGGTAACGATGGCAGCGGGTGGTAACGATGGCAGCGGGTGGTAACGATGGCAGCGGGTGGTAACGATGGCAGCGGGTGGTAACGATGGCAGCGGGTGATAACGATGGCAGCGGGTGGTAACGATGGCAGCGGGTGGTAACGATGGCAGCGGGTGATAACGATGGCAGCGGGTGGTAACGATGGCAGCGGGTGGTAACGATGGCAGCGGGTGGTAACGATGGCAGCGGGTGGTAACGATGGCAGCGGGTGGTAACGATGGCAGCGGGTGGTAACGATGGCAGCGGGTGATAACGATGGCAGCGGGTGGTAACGATGGCAGCGGGTGATAACGATGGCAGCGGGTGGTAACGATGGCAGCGGGTGATAACGATGGCAGCGGGTGGTAACGATGGCAGCGGGTGGTAACGATGGCAGCGGGTGGTAACGATGGCAGCGGGTGATAACGATGGCAGCGGGTGGTAACGATGGCAGCGGGTGTAACGATGGCAGCGGGTGGTAACGATGGCAGCGGGTGATAACGATGGCAGGGTGTAACGATGGCAGCGGGTGGTAACGATGGCAGCGGTGATAACGATGGCAGCGGGTGGTAACGATGGCAGCGGGTGGTAACGATGGCAGCGGGTGGTAACGATGGCAGCGGG
This sequence comes from Procambarus virginalis, assembly GCA_020271785.1. Classification (NCBI taxonomy): domain Eukaryota; kingdom Metazoa; phylum Arthropoda; class Malacostraca; order Decapoda; family Cambaridae; genus Procambarus; species Procambarus virginalis. The sequence continues at coordinate 20,992,042 of WNGS01160430.1, forward strand.
TGGTAACGATGGCAGCGAGTGGTAACGATGGCAGCGGGTGGTAACGATGGCAGCGGGTGGTAACGATGGCAGCGGGTGGTAACGATGGCAGCGAGTGATAACGATGGCAGCGGGTGGTAACGATGGCAGCGGGTGGTAACGATGGCAGCGGGTGATAACGATGGCAGCGAGTGATAACGATGGCAGCGGGTGGTAACGATGGCAGCGGGTGGTAACGATGGCAGCGGGTGGTAACGATGGCAGCGAGTGGTAACGATGGCAGCGGGTGGTAACGATGGCAGCGGGTGGTAACGATGGCAGCGGGTGGTAACGATGGCAGCGGGTGGTAACGATGGCAGCGGGTGGTAACGATGGCAGCGGGTGGTAACGATGGCAGCGGGTGGTAACGATGGCAGCGGGTGGTAACGATGGCAGCGGGTGGTAACGATGGCAGCGGGTGGTAACGATGGCAGCGGGTGGTAACGATGGCAGCGGGTGGTAACGATGGCAGCGGGTGGTAACGATGGCAGCGGGTGGTAACGATGGCAGCGAGTGGTAACGATGGCAGCGGGTGATAACGATGGCAGCGGGTGGTAACGATGGCAGCGGGTGATAACGATGGCAGCGGGTGGTAACGATGGCAGCGGGTGGTAACGATGGCAGCGGGTGGTAACGATGGCAGCGGGTGGTAACGATGGCAGCGGGTGATAACGATGGCAGCGGGTGGTAACGATGGCAGCGGGTGATAACGATGGCAGCGGGTGGTAACGATGGCAGCGGGTGGTAACGATGGCAGCGGGTGGTAACGATGGCAGCGGGTGGTAACGATGGCAGCGGGTGGTAACGATGGCAGCGGGTGATAACGATGGCAGCGGGTGGTAACGATGGCAGCGGGTGATAACGATGGCAGCGGGTGGTAACGATGGCAGCGGGTGGTAACGATGGCAGCGGGTGGTAACGATGGCAGCGGGTGGTAACGATGGCAGCGGGTGATAAAATGGCAGCGGGTGGTAACGATGGCAGCGGGTGGTAACGATGGCAGCGGGTGGTAACGATGGCAGCGGGTGATAAAGATGGCAGCGGTGGTAACGATGGCAGCGGGTGGTAACGATGGCAGCGGGTGGTAACGATGGCAGCGAGTGGTAACGATGGCAGCGGGTGATAACGATGGCAGCGGGTGGTAACGATGGCAGCGGGTGATAACGATGGCAGCGGGTGGTAACGATGGCAGCGGTGTAACGATGGCAGCGGGTGTAACGATGGCAGCGGGTGGTAACGATGGCAGCGGGTGGTAACGATGGCAGCGGGTGGTAACGATGGCAGCGGGTGGTAACGATGGCAGCGGGTGATAACGATGGCAGCGGGTGGTAACGATGGCAGCGGGTGGTAACGATGGCAGCGGGTGGTAACGATGGCAGCGGGTGGTAACGATGGCAGCGGGTGGATAACGATGGCAGCGGGTGTAACGATGGCAGCGGGTGATAAGATGGCAGCGGGTGGTAACGATGGCAGCGGGTGGTAATGATGGCAGCGAGTGATAAAGATGGCAGCGGGTGGTAACGATGGCAGCGAGTGATAACGATGGCAGCGGGTGGTAACGATGGCAGCGAGTGATAAAGATGGCAGCGGGTGGTAACGATGGCAGCGAGTGATAAAGATGGCAGCGGGTGGTAACGATGGCAGCGAGTGGTAACGATGGCAGCGGGTGGTAACGATGGCAGCGAGTGATAAAGATGGCAGCGGGTGGTAACGATGGCAGCGAGTGATAAGATGGCAGCGGGTGGTAACGATGGCAGCGAGTGATAACGATGGCAGCGGGTGGTAACGATGGCAGCGAGTGATAAAGATGGCAGCGGGTGATAACGATGGCAGCGGGTGGTAACGATGGCAGCGAGTGATAAAGATGGCAGCGGGTGGTAACGATGGCAGCGGGTGGTAACGATGGCAGCGGGTGGTAACGATGGCAGCGAGTGATAAAGATGGCAGCGGGTGGTAACGATGGCAGCGGGTGGTAACGATGGCAGCGAGTGGTAACGATGGCAGCGGGTGGTAACGATGGCAGCGAGTGGTAACGATGGCAGCGGGTGATAACGATGGCAGCGGGTGGTAACGATGGCAGCGGGTGATAACGATGGCAGCGGGTGGTAACGATGGCAGCGGGTGGTAACGATGGCAGCGAGTGATAAAGATGGCAGCGGGTGGTAACGATGGCAGCGGGTGGTAACGATGGCAGCGGGTGGTAACGATGGCAGCGAGTGATAACGATGGCAGCGGGTGGTAACGATGGCAGCGGGTGGTAACGATGGCAGCGGGTGGTAACGATGGCAGCGAGTGGTAACGATGGCAGCGGGTGATAACGATGGCAGCGGGTGGTAACGATGGCAGCGGGTGATAAAGATGGCAGCGGGTGGTAACGATGGCAGCGGGTGGTAACGATGGCAGCGGGTGATAAGATGGCAGCGGGTGGTAACGATGGCAGCGGGTGGTAACGATGGCAGCGAGTGATAAGATGGCAGCGGGTGGTAACGATGGCAGCGGGTGATAACGATGGCAGCGGGTGATAACGATGGCAGCGGGTGGTAACGATGGCAGCGGGTGGTAACGATGGCAGCGGGTGGTAACGATGGCAGCGGGTGGTAACGATGGCAGCGGGTGGTAACGATGGCAGCGGGTGATAACGATGGCAGCGGGTGGTAACGATGGCAGCGGGTGATAAAGATGGCAGCGGGTGATAACGATGGCAGCGGGTGGTAACGATGGCAGCGGGTGATAACGATGGCAGCGGGTGGTAACGATGGCAGCGAGTGGTAACGATGGCAGCGGGTGATAACGATGGCAGCGGGTGATAAAGATGGCAGCGGGTGGTAACGATGGCAGCGGGTGGTAACGATGGCAGCGGGTGATAACGATGGCAGCGGGTGATAACGATGGCAGCGGGTGGTAACGATGGCAGCGGGTGATAAAGATGGCAGCGGGTGTTAACGATGGCAGCGGGTGGTAACGATGGCAGCGGGTGATAAAGATGGCAGCGGGTGATAACGATGGCAGCGGGTGGTAACGATGGCAGCGGGTGATAACGATGGCAGCGAGTGATAACGATGGCAGCGGGTGGTAACGATGGCAGCGGGTGATAACGATGGCAGCGGGTGGTAACGATGGCAGCGGGTGATAACGATGGCAGCGGGTGTTAACGATGGCAGCGGGTGATAACGATGGCAGCGGGTGGTAACGATGGCAGCGGGTGATAAAGATGGCAGCGGGTGGTAATGATGGCAGCGGGTGATAACGATGGCAGCGGTGATAAAGATGGCAGCGGGTGGTAACGATGGCAGCGGGTGATAAAGATGGCAGCGGGTGGTAACGATGGCAGCGGGTGGTAACGATGGCAGCGGGTGATAAAGATGGCAGCGGGTGATAACGATGGCAGCGGGTGGTAACGATGGCAGCGGGTGATAACGATGGCAGCGGGTGGTAACGATGGCAGCGGGTGATAACGATGGCAGCGGGTGGTAACGATGGCTGCGGGTGATAAGATGGCAGCGGGTGGTAACGATGGCAGCGGGTGATAACGATGGCAACGGGTGGTGCTAATCATCATGGAAGCACGTGACAATAACGTAGGCACGCGCTAGTGTTGTGGATATTTGCTAATGATATAGAAACGTTGATAGTGGCTTTAGCTCCTGCTAATGTATTCAGATATTCTACTTACATATGCACGTTCTAGTGATATAGTTAACAATGAAGGTCGAAGATGCAGGAGCAAAAGCTCATCCCACCCAAATACTCAAGTATACAAGTATAAACACCAACACAAGAAATCCAAAACAAAACAAAAAAATAAGTAGTTAAATCAGTTTAATACAATTTTACTACGAATAACATCCTGGCCTAAAAAGGTATTATCTTCGTGAATATCAAACACATTATCCACTGATTCCCCTCCAACATTATCCTACACCAGCAAAATACATTCTGGGACACTAGTCAATAGAGATCGATTTACATTATTCATATATTTGTTCTTTCATTCAGGCAGCAGAACCCACCTGGAAAATTTGGGCCATTTTCATGAAAAGGCGAGGAACGTGAACCTGGCCACAATACTGACGGCTGGACCATTACATTAGGCCAATACGTCCATAAAACACCAGGAGCCTCGAAAGCTGATGGATTGGTTATTGCTCATATTGGCAAAACCTGCATCGAAATTTCTCCTGTTGGGATGGAAAAAAAATCGGTGCAGGAGAAGAAGACCGCTGAGCNGATAACGATGGCAGCGGGTGGTAACGATGGCAGCGGGTGATAACGATGGCAGCGGGTGGTAACGATGGCAGCGGGTGGTAACGATGGCAGCGGGTGGTAACGATGGCAGCGGGTGGTAACGATGGCAGCGGGTGATAACGATGGCAGCGGGTGGTAACGATGGCAGCGGGCGATAACGATGGCAGCGGGTGATAACGATGGCAGCGGGCGATAACGATGGCAGCGGGTGGTAACGATGGCAGCGGGTGATAACGATGGCAGCGGGTGATAACGATGGCAGCGGGTGATAACGATGGCAGCGGGTGATAACGATGGCAGCGGGTGATAACGATGGCAGCGGTGATAACGATGGCAGCGGGTGATAACGATGGCAGCGGGTGAAACGATGGCAGCGGGGTGATAACGATGGCAGCGGGTGATAACGATGGCAGCGGGTGGTAACGATGGCAGCGGTGATAACGATGGCAGGGGTGATAACGATGGCAGCGGGTGGTAACGATGGCAGCGGGTGGTAACGATGGCAGCGGGTGTAACGATGGCAGCGGGTGATAACGATGGCAGCGGGTGGTAACGATGGCAGCGGGTGGTAACGATGGCAGCGGGTGGTAACGATGGCAGCGGGTGGTAACGATGGCAGCGGGTGGTAACGATGGAGCGGGTGATAACGATGGCAGCGGGTGGTAACGATGGCAGCGGGTGATAACGATGGCAGCGGGTGGTAACGATGGCAGCGGGTGGTAACGATGGCAGCGGGTGGTAACGATGGCAGCGGGGATAACGATGGCAGCGGGTGGTAACGATGGCAGCGGGTGGTAACGATGGCAGCGGGTGGTAACGATGGCAGCGGGTGGTAACGATGGCAGCGGGTGGTAACGATGGCAGCGGGTGGTAACGATGGCAGCGGGTGGTAACGATGGCAGCGGTGGTAACGATGGCAGCGGGTGGTAACGATGGCAGCGGGTGGTAACGATGGCAGCGGGTGATAACGATGGCAGCGGGTGGTAACGATGGCAGGGGTGGTAACGATGGCAGCGGGTGGTAACGATGGCAGCGGGTGGTAACGATGGCAGCGGGTGGTAACGATGGCAGCGGGTGGTAACGATGGCAGCGGGTGGTAACGATGGCAGCGGGTGGTAACGATGGCAGCGGGTGGTAACGATGGCAGCGGGTGGTAACGATGGCAGCGGGTGGTAACGATGGCAGCGGGTGGTAACGATGGCAGCGGGTGGTAACGATGGCAGCGGGTGATAACGATGGCAGCGGGTGGTAACGATGGCAGCGGGTGGTAACGATGGCAGCGGGTGGTAACGATGGCAGCGGGTGGTAACGATGGCAGCGGGTGGTAACGATGGCAGCGGGTGGTAACGATGGCAGCGGGGTGGTAACGATGGGGTGGGGTAACGATGGCAGCGGGTGATAACGATGGCAGCGGGTGGTAACGATGGCAGCGGGTGGTAACGATGGCAGCGGGTGGTAACGATGGCAGCGGGGGTAACGATGGCAGCGGGTGGTAACGATGGCAGCGGGTGGTAACGATGGCAGCGGGTGGTAACGATGGCAGCGGGTGGATAACGATGGCAGCGGGTGGTAACGATGGCAGCGGGTGGTAACGATGGCAGCGGGCGATAACGATGGCAGCGGGTGGTAACGATGGCAGCGGGTGGTAACGATGACAGCGGGTGGTAACGATGGCAGCGGGCGATAACGATGGCAGCGGGTGGTAACGATGGCAGCGGGTGGTAACGATGGCAGCGGGTGGTAACGATGGCAGCGGGTGGTAACGATGGCAGCGGGTGATAACGATGGCAGCGGGTGGTAACGATGGCAGCGGGCGATAACGATGGCAGCGGGTGGTAACGATGGCAGCGGGCGATAACGATGGCAGCGGGCGATAACGATGGCAGCGGGCGATAACGATGGCAGCGGGCGATAACGATGGCAGCGGGCGATAACGATGGCAGCGGGCGATAACGATTGCAGCGGGTGGTAACGATGGCAGCGGGCGATAACGATGGCAGCGGGTGGTAACGATGGCAGCGGGTGGTAACGATGGCAGCGGGCGATAACGATGGCAGCGGGTGGTAACGATGGCAGCGGGCGATAACGATGGCAGCGGGCGATAACGATGGCAGCGGGTGGTAACGATGGCAGCGGGTGGTAACGATGGCAGCGGGTGATAACGATGGCAGCGGGTGATAACGATGGCAGCGGGTGGTAACGATGGCAGCGGGTGGTAACGATGGCAGCGGGCGATAACGATGGCAGCGGGTGGTAACGATGGCAGCGGGTGGTAACGATGGCAGCGGGTGGTAACGATGGCAGCGAGTGATAACGATGGCAGCGGGTGGTAACGATGGCAGCGGGTGGTAACGATGGCAGCGGGTGGTAACGATGGCAGCGGGTGGTAACGATGGCAGCGGGTGATAACGATGGCAGCGGGTGGTAACGATGGCAGCGGGCGATAACGATGGCAGCGGGTGATAACGATGGCAGCAGGCGATAACGATGGCAGCGGGTGGTAACGATGGCAGCGGGTGATAACGATAGCAGCGGGTGATAACGATGGTAGTGGGTGATAACGATGGCAGCGGGTGATAAGGATGGCAGCGGATGATAACGATGGCAGCGGGTGATAACGATGGCAGCGGGTGATAATGATGGTAGTGGGTGATAACGATGGCAGCGGGTGGTAACGATGGCAGCGGGTGGTAACGATGGCATCGGGTGGTAACGATGGCAGTGGGTGTTAGCGATAGCAGCGAGTGATAACGATGGCAGCGGGTGGTAACGATGGCAGCGGGTGGTAACGATGGCAGTGGGTGGTAACGATGGCAGCGGATGATAACGATGGCAGCGGGTGATAACGATGGCAGCGGGTGATAACGATGACAGCGGGAGATATCGATGGCAACGTGAGGTAGTAAGCATCGTAGAAGCACGTAAAAATAACGAAGGCACGCGCTTGTGATGTTGATGATTACTAATGATGTAGGTACGTTGCTAGTTGCGTTAGCACCTGCTAATTTATTCGGATATGCTAGTGATATAGTTAATAATGAGGTCGGAGATGCAGGAGCTGAAGCTCAACCCCATTAAAAAAGCACAGGTAGGCAAGTACAATCACAAAAACAAGCAATGCAAAACAAAAAAGTAATTAAATCAGTATTAATATAATTTTACTATTAAAAACATATTGGGCTAAACACGTATTTCCTTCGTCAATATGAAAACATTATCATCGGATATAGTGTTATCCGTGGATAATCACTATCCACACATTATCTTTCCCCTCCCCCCCCAAAAAAAAATATCCTTTATAAGTAAAATACATTCTGGGACACTAGTCAATAAAGATCGATTTACACTATTCATATATTTGTTCTTTCATTCAGGCAGCAAAACCCAACTGGACAATTTGGCCCCATTTTCATGATAAAGCGAGGAACGTGAACCTGGCCAGAATACAGACGACTGGAACATTAGGCCAATATGTCCATAAAACACGGTGAGCCTCGAACGCTCATGGGATTGGTTATTGCTCATATTGGCAAAACCTGCATCGAAATATCGCCTGATGGGATGGAAAACAAAAAAAATCGGTGCAGGATAAGACGACCGCTGGTGCGATCTTGAGAAATTGACGGAGGCTGCTGGTTAGATATTGACGGGTGGAGGGATGCTGCAGTTGTGATAATTCCAGTATGCTATGTCTGCAGGTGAGTCTCAAGGTGGTGATGTCTGCAGGTGAGTCTCAAGGTGGTGATGTCTGCAGGTAAGTGATTGGCAAGGTGGTGATGTCTGCAGGTGAGTGAGTGTCAAGGTGGTGATGTCTGCAGGTGAGTGAGTGTCAAGGTGGTGATGACTACAAGTGAGTGATTGTCAAGGTGGTGATGTCTGCAGGTGAGTGAGTGTCAAGGTGGTGATGTCTGCAGGTGAGTGATTGTCAAGGTGGTGATGTCTGCAGGTGAGTGATTGTCAAGGTGGTGATGTCTGCAGGTGAGTGAGTGGCAAGGTGGTGATGTCTGCAGGTGAGTGATTGGCCAGGTGGTGATGACTACAGGTGAGTGATTGGCCAGGTGGTGATGTCTACAGGTGAGTGATTGGCAAGGTGGTAATGCTTGTAAGTGATGAATGTGCAAGACAGTGATGCTTGCAGGTGAAAGGAATGCATGATTATCTATTTACAAGATGGTGGAGATTACATTTGAAATATTTGCACGACAGAGAGAGGTACACGACGGCGACATGTTGCAAAGGACATATTTGCACGGGCGTGTTGGTTGAAGGTTAGATTTCACTTTGATGGTGTGTCCGATGAACATGAGGTATCAAGAGGATGGTGTAGCATGGAAACTACCAATACGAAAATTAACGAAAGTTTACAATGCTAATGTGTTTATTGTACAGGACCAATACGACCTGTACGGGACCGGTCCATGACGAGCTGAAACATAGTAACTCACTTAAAATAACTGTGGTTTATCTTGAATATATTCTGAGCCACGTTAAAGTGAATAATTCCTTGGATGAATATTTGATTCTGATTGTTCTGCTATTGATGACCAATAAAACAATGCAATCATTTCACTAATACGTGTCATTAAAGTTAAATATATTACATTCTCATCAATATTCTTCACAGGTGGTGAGCTGTAGTGGTTTAGGAATCAGATATTTCGATGTTTGAGGGGCAAGCTCCACAATACAGTATACTTTAAGGATGTTGCTATGCATGGTAAGATAATTCTCAGGGGAAACGACTAGATGAAGCTGTGTAAGATATGAAGATATTGAAACATCTACATCCACCTCCAACGCTAAACAGATGTATAGTCAATCGCACATGATACCCAGGAACAACATTTTAGTCACAAAGATTCCAGATCTTTACAAAGATGATAGGATGTTTACGAAAAATTCTCGCACATGTAGTTAAATATGAGTAAGGCATAAAGTGTATTGTATTCGCAAACTGGTGGGGCAGCTGCAGAGTTAACTACCAAACTCCATGGATTGAACGGCCAGACGGTTAGACGGTCGACGCTCGAGGTTTAAAGCAGAGAACCTAAAACATTATATTCTATATATGTTAATCCATTATACAGTACTACCTTACCCCTTCCTCTCATACACACACATACACACACACGCACACACACACACATACACACAAGTGAACTTGGAGAATGAGCACCAGAAGAAAACCCAGACATAATAGCACTCACAAAAACAAAGCTAATGAAAACCATAACAAATGCACTGCATCCACAGGACTACTATGTAGTGAGGAAAGAGAGAGAAGGGAGAGGAGGAGGTGGTGTAGCTTTGCTGATTAGAATAGGTTGGAGTTTTGAAGAGATGGTAAATCAGAACTGTGAAGGCTTCAGTGACTACATATCAGGCACCATAGCAACTGGAGGACAGAATATTATAGTTATATATATATAACCCCCCACCGAACGACAGAAGACCCAGACAGGAATATGACAGAAACAACATTGCCACCATCAATATAATAGAGAGAGCAGCTTCTGTGGCTAGCAGGAACGGATCAAGGCTACTAATCATGGGAGACTTCAATCATGGGAAGATAGATTGGGGGAACAGGGACCCACATGGAGGCTCAGACACATGGAGAGCTAAGCTACTGGACGTGGCAACAAGAAACTTTCTAAGTCAACACGTTAAGAGCCCGACAAGAATGAGAGGAAAAGATGAACCAGCTTTGCTTGATCTGATATTTACCCAAATTGAGTCGAATATAAGGGATGTTAAGTTGGAAGCCCCCGTTGGAAATGAGTGATCATAGTGTATTGATCTTTGAGTACCTGGTTGAGCTAGGAATTATCTCCCCAAAAAAAGAACTGGGAAACAAAGGGCTGGCGTACCGAATGGGAAACTATGAGGAGATGAATAAATTCATAAGGGATATACAATGGCAAACAGAACACAGAACCAAGTCCGTACAAGATATGATGGACAATGTCACCCAAAAGTGTCAGGAGGCTGTAAGCAGGTTTATCCCGGCCCGACAGGAAAAAACCGAGAAGCAAAAGAAGAATCCGTGGTTTAATAGGGAATGTATGAAAGCAAGGGTGCTGAACAAAAGGGCATGGAGGAACTTCCGTAATAACAGAACACTAGAAAGTAGAGAGAGAGAGATACTAGAGAACCAGGAACGAGTATGTTAGTGTGAGAAGAGTAGTTGAGAAAATGATATAGCACCTCAGGCCAAGACCGAACCAAAGCTGCTACACAGTCATATCAGGAGGAAGAAAACAGTGAAGGAACAGGTGATGAAACTTTGGATGGGTGAAGACAGGAACACAGAGAATGACGATGAGGTGTGTGAAGAACTCAACAAAAGGTTCCAGGAGGTCTTTACAATACAACAAAGTGAGGTGACGGCGCTAGCAGAGGTGGCAGCAAACCAAGCGACCTTGGAAGGGTTAGAAATTACACGAGATGAGGTCAAGAAGCACCTATTGGAGCTGGACGTGAGAAAAGCTGTTGGGCTGGATGGAATCTCATCATGGGGTATTGAAAGAGTGTGCAGGAGCACTTTGCTTGCCACTCTCCATAGTGTATAGTAGGTCACTTGAAACGGGAGACCTACCAGAAATATGGAAGACGGCTAATGTAGTCCCAATATACAAAAAGGGTGACAAATAAGAGGCACTGAACTACAGGCCAGTGTCCTTAACTTGTATACCATGCAAGGTGACGGAGAAGATTGTGAGAAAAGAACCTAGTAACACATCTGGAGAGAAAGGACTTCGTGACAACCCATCAACATGTGTTCAGGGAGTGTAAATCTTGCCTTAGAGGCTTAATAGGTGACAAAGATTAAGCAAGAAAGAGAAGGATTGGCGGACTGCATTTTTTTGAACTGTCGGAAAGCCATTGACACAGTACCCCATAAAAGGCTGATGCATAAGCTGGAGAAACAGGCAGGAGTAACTGGTAGGGCGCTTCATTGCATAAGGGCTCCATTGCATAAGGCAATATGCTTCCTATTGCTAAGCAATATTAAGCATAGAGTTACAGTGAGGGTTGAGACCTCAGAATGGCGTGAAGTCACCAGTGGAGTCCCACAGGGCTCTATACTCGGACCTACCCTGTTTCTGATATACGTAAATGATCTCCCAGAGGGTATAGACTCATTCCTCTCAATGTTTGCTGACGACGCCAAAATTATTAGAAGAATTAAGACAGTAGGACAGCTTGAGGCTTCAAGAAGACCTGGACAAACTGCAGGAATGGTCGATCAAATGGTTGTTAGAGTTTAACCCAAGCAAATGTAATGTAATGAAGATATGGGAAGGGAGCAGGAGACCAGATACAAGGTAACATTTGCGAGATGAAATACTTCAAGAGTCAGAGAGATAAAGACCTTGGGGTTGATACCTCGCCAGACCTGTCCCCTGAAGCTCATATCAATAGGAATATATCAGCGGCATATGCCAGGTTGACTAACATAAGAACGGCCTTTAGAAAATTGTGTAAGGAATCTTTCAGAACATTATGTACCACATATGTCAGACTAATCCTGGAGTATGCAGCTCCAGCATGGAGTCCATATCTAGTCTAGCATAAGACTAAACTGGAAAAGGTTCAAAGGTTTGCCACCAGACTAGCACCCGAGCTGAGAGGTATGAGCTACGAGGAGAGACTACGGGAATTAAATCTCACTTCCTTGGAAGACAGAAGAGTTAGGGGGGACATGATCACCACATTCAAGATTCTCAAGGGAGTCGATAGGGTAGATAAAGAAAGGCTATTTAACACAAGGGGCACACGCACTAGGGGACACAGGTGGAAACTGAGTGCCCAAATGAGCAACAGAGATATTGAAAGACCTTTTTAGGTGTCAGAGTGGTTGACAAATGGAATGCATTAGGAAGTAATGTGGTGGAGGCTGACTCCATACACAGTTTCAAGTGTAGATATGATAGAGCCCAATAGGCTCAGGAACCTGTACACCTGTTGATTGACGGTTGAGAGGCGGGACCAAAGAGCCAGAGCTCAACTCCCGCAAGCACAATTAGGTGAGTACAATTACGTGAGTACACACAAAAGCAATGGTTAGAGAACAAAGAAGACCAACACCAACAATCGAGTTGATAATAGTCCAGGAAGGACCGAAACGTCGTCCTCTCCTCATCTGGTGTGTGGTTTGGTCATCATAAGGAGGCAGAAACAGATACCAATTCAGCAACAGTTCGTACATACCCTCCAGAGGAGCCAATTGGCTTAGCTAAGGGAGAGAATCCAAAGAGAACTCTTAAGCTAGAAGATTGCGTTTAATGAAGTTTTCACAAAAGAATTAAGACACACAAAGAACGTAAAAACACGAAAATCTTAATAAAAAAGCTTCCAAAAAGTTTCTGAGCCAAAAAACAAACAGAGCTTACTCTAGCTGGTTACAGTGGTGAAGACTGTGTGTGTAGATACGTTGATAACAGAGAAGGTATCCGTGTTACGACTGTTACAAGGTGTGGTGTAGATGGTCACGGTGATGACGACCGTTTGGAGTAAAAATACTGCCTTCGATACACTGAACTACTCACCTCGGGGAGAAATGAGTCCGAGCCCAAAGTCCAGGTATTGTAAACAAGGATTTCCAAATATTTATTGTGACAGCTGAGTACCAATACTCTCTGGACAGTGTCAGACTCCGGCAGCTGGAAGAGTGCCAGAGTGTGCCTGCAGCTCGAACACCCATCTCTGTCTGTCTGCCTGTCTCTCTCTCTCACACACTATCTCTGTCTGTCAATGGTAATGCTCAGGAGAGAGAGAGAGAGAGAGATAAAGATTAGCAATGTATGGGAGAAAGTGAAGAAGAAGGCAGCGTAGCGGTGTTGGCAGTGATGTGTTACTTCTCCTCTCCTCCGCACCCCTCCCCCACCTGTCCCAGACCATACAAAACAGTAAAATTTACTTTGGAGTCTAAATTTTTCAACACTTCCTTCTCAAGTAAAGTAATAGAAGTATAGAGAAGGTTCGTAGTATAATCGTTCATATCCCCCTTTAACTCATGTTCAATAACGTTTCTAGTAAAAAAAAAAAAAAAAAAAAAAAAAAAAAAAAAAAAAAAAAAAAAAAAAAAAATCCAATAAACAGACATTTTTCTAACCCTCGACATAGATAAGTTGGATTGCTGAGGTTTGAACTTTTCTGGATAGATAAAACAACTGCATTTTTAAATGCATGTAAAATTTTGTGAACGTGCTGAATAACTGAAGTGGATATAATTGGTACTTCTTCTCGACTGTATTAGTGACGGAGATGTATATTGAACTTTCTGTCCACAAGAAAGGCGGAACTGGAGAGCATTAAACCTTTGTTAAAAGGAACTGAATCTGAATCTCGATTTTATGACAAATATCATGTTGTTTAGTTTTTTGGCTATTGATAGAACTTATGGATATTGATCATCTTCAAAATAATGAACAAACTAGTTATTTCAACAGTTAACACCGTCCTGGAGATAGCACGTGCGCTCAAAATGTTTATACCATCGTAAATAGAAACTGCGGCGATGCGATTGTAACGCTGGAGAATTACAGACTCAAAAACGCAGAATTATTGGGCAGATTGCGAGTGAAAATAACCTAGGTGCAATTAGTGAGTTGAATTGTACACAAAGAACAACAAAAAATAGAATTTTTAAATATGATTTACAGGGTTATATTGTGACCTGGAAACACCATTCTAATAATGAATAATATCATGTGTATACCAGGAAGAACACGTCAAGGACTAATACTGACTGTTGGAAAATGCAAAGGGACTCTCTATACCTAATTTATATACTTGCACTGTTCACAAATATAGTTAGAGCCAAATACGTGGAAGTCTGTAACTGATTGTATGTGGATGTGAATGTGAGGAGTCAGAAAAATTATCTGGAAACGTGACAGTAACCAAGAACAAGATATAAATTAATTCTTCGTGTTCGCTGTTCTCCGTAAGAAAGTTTAGACACGAATCTAAAATGATTGCGAGTGCAGTCGTCACTTGGTGAGCTGTTAGGGAGTCTGTGATGGTTTAGGAGAAGAAGCTCTTGGAGGATGAGGTTGAGGTCTTGAGCCAGCTTGAGACTAACGATTGGAAAAGATATACAGAGCAGTGATTGTTAGGCTTGAGTTGAGGGTGGGGAAAAGTTCGATATTGTCTCTACCATGCCTTCTCTCTCTCTCTCGTCGTCTCTAAGCTCTCTCTCTCTCTCTCTCTCTCTCTCTCTCTCTCAGGTCTCTCTCTCTCCTCTCTCGTCTCTCTCTCTCTACTCTCTC